>CM035437.1:16724842-16987342 GCA_020310875.1 Ceratopteris richardii | reverse complement strand
GATGCATACACCCATATATACATAGAAACACATAGAGACACACATAGATACATACACCCACATATGCATGTGCACACATAGAGACACACACATACACACACATAGAGATACACACATACACACACATACACATGCATACACACAAACATACACACATATACACATAAAAGTACACACATAGATACATACAACCACATATACATACACACATATAGAGACACACACATAGATACATACACCCACATATACATGCACGCACATAGAGACACACATGTACACATACACACATAGAAATACACATACACATACACATACACAAACATATATGCATTTGCCACCACAATGCACATGCATATGCATACATACATACATGCATACACACACATACACACCCACATACACATATACATACATACATACACTGATATGCATAAATACACACACATACACATACCCACACACATCCATACACACATACACATGCATTTACACATACATATGCATACACATGTATATACAAACACTTATACACATATGTTTATATATAACCACATATAGAGATACATACAAATGTGTGTGTACACACACACACACACACATATATATATATATATATATGTATGTGTGTGTGTGTGTGTGTAGAGATAATATGGATTGTGCTAGGGAGAGAAATATTAAAGTTACCCTCATAAAAATCCTATGCAAGATGAAGTCTTTCCATATTCCTTAGGTGCTATCATGCATGAGTGTGTAGACTTGCCCAATGAGGAACTCGACTTGACCATACAGATGTTGACCTAGCAACAAAAGAAAGGCTCTTTTGCAGCTCCATTTGTAGGAAAGGGCTCTTAGAGAGCTATCCATAGGAATAAAAAGCCCCAACTTTGGATAAGGTATGCTCAAGTTATGAGTAGAAGAAGTGGAAGGAGAGGGGTTCAATTGACTAATTTGGTGACTATGTCTTCTTCATTAGAAAGACACTTCAAAGTGGTCATTGTTCTACTTTCACAAAGGCGCGTGTATCATGAAATTTATCTAATATACACTCTCCAAAGGCCCCACAACTATAAACAGAAGTTGGAAAACAATGGAAACATTGAAAAACAAGAAATGTAGTCTCCTTCTTTGTGTGCGATGTGCATGAGATGGTCTTGCTCCAACCTCGTTGGTGGCTAAAAAGCCTCATAGGTGTCTGTAGAGGCAAAAAGTAGACTTGTTCTTCAATGAAGATTATGCAAAATTCTTTCTTTGTCCTATATGTCCGAGCAACACTTCAAGCGCATAGGCAAACATCTATAAACTTGACAACACACAAACAAGTCTCCATGTGCAAGAGATGTCCATGAACATGCAAAAATGTGTGCTAGCTCTATGTTACTTCACTTTAGATGTAGGCATTCTGACATAATAGACTAGGGTCCTATGGGGGCATTCCTATGGACTCTTGGACACATCTTTTGCTGCTCTATCTTGATAGGTCTCCACGACAGTGGTGAACTCCGAGCAAAAGACGAAACTCATGTCAAAAACACAAAAGGAAGATCAATCCTTGGATTTGATACTATTGTTGCCCTTCAAATCCCACAGATGCACAAACATGAAGGATAATACAAAAATGAAATCACACAAAAGTAATTAGGGAATAGAAAGAGACAAGAGATGATACCAAATTGGGTACAATCTCCCCCCACATACTCTAATGGATGATTCTATCAGAGCATGTGTATTTATAGGTATTTCTTATTATGTCCTGAATAGAAGATACATGAGGGTGGTGCTTCAAAAATCCTCCTTTTGCTTTATTTACAAAATCATACTTTTCTATTTTTACAAAACATCACTTTTTAAAGTGATTTATTTTAGCAAAAATAACAAAAAATACTATCTTCTAAATATTTTTCTAAATATGTCCAAAAATATTTGAATAAGTCCATGCACATTCACACCCTCATGGATTCTCTCTTAATAAATCAAAACAAAAAACACATTGAAACCCTCAAGACATTAAAATCCATTTAACATTCCAATAATCCATGAAGTATAACAAGTAAAATTAAGTTACCTTTGTTTGACAACATATCATTAGATCCATCTGATCATCTAAAATTTGTTCATTATTTGCATTGGCTTGTTGCATACGAGTATAGAGCCAATCCATGAAAGAAGGTATATTTGTATTCTTTTTATCATCAAGATTACATCTATATCTTTTGTTTCTCCATCTTTTACTTCAAAGATTTTGAAGTTCCTATTCATATTTGCTAATGAATGCCTGCATGCAAAGCTACAAACATAGAAACATCACTTTCTTTTACTTGTACTATAAATTGAAATCGAACTCCCTAACCTGCTAATTACTCATCTGTTATTTTTTTAAGAAGACTCGTTGGTCCATAGATGTGGAACTTCTTCATGAACTCTTTCAAGGTAATCACTAACATAATACATGCACTCTTCAAGTATCCATCCTTTTGCCATGGATCCTTCTCGCTATGTTCGTTGTCGCACATAACCTTTTAATATTCCCATAAATCACTTGACCCTAAAAAATCGGTCGAGTGTTTACAACACCTACAATCTCTATCACATCCACAAGATGTACTAATAAATGAACTTGATTATCAAAAAATGGTTTTGGAAGCTCCTTCTCCATCAAACATAGTAGCTACTTGCATTCACATTTCTTTTGTGGGATCAAGTATTTGTAAATCTCTTTTGATGTAATTCACCTATTATTATCATAAATCAAATATTAGAGAAAATATTTCATAAATAAAACATAGAAAATAATCTTATATATTAGATATAAAAGTATGATAATTACCTTATAAGCGATCCAAAACGAAAGATTACATCCCGTAGTCATTCTCATTGTGCATCCATCAATAATTTGAGGTAGGATGTGCTTCAAAGAATTATGCCAATCATGTGTGTTTAATCCAGATAAACTTCTATCATCCATAGTAAACATGTTTTGGAAAAATGCTCCATATCCTATAGGTGTTCGAATGGATTAAATCCTATTGTTCATAGTTTGTATCTCTTTTGTTGTAAGTATCCAATGAGCAGGCACATAAGTTGTTTCTTGTTGAGTTCTATCAAAAATTATACATAACTTTTGTTTTGAGTTTTGCTTCTTTAAATCGTTTCTTGATGTTGTTGTATCTTTCAATCTAGCAAGATGTTGCCATAATGAATAACCAATATTCTTGAATATATGCAGAGGATCAAGAAGATGACAGACCTTTAACTCCTTCTAGTACTCCAAAGAATGCCATATCGACATATTCTGTGCTACTAGCAGTTTTTCTTTATCTCTAGTCTTTATATTCCCATTATCTTCATCATCACTGAAGATTTTTGATTCTCGATCTATAAGAGGCATATCTATCCATTTTGGATACCGATCCATAGGTGTCATTGGTTTTGGACACTGATCTACTTCAATCTTTCTATTAAAATGCAATGCTTCTCTTTTTCATCTTAATGGATGATCATGAGGCAGAAATCTTCGATTCTCTCTATAAATTGATCTCAACCAATCACCACAATATGGACAAGCCTTATGTCCTTTAGTAGATATTCCTACATCATGAAAACCATAAAAATATAATTAGGTTCTCTCATATAAATATATATATATATTAAAAAATAATTAAATCATTACCTAAATAGACACCATATCCTCGAAAATCCTGTGTAGTCCAAGCCACAATTCCATGAACCATAAAGTTTGTTTGATTAATTCTTTTCAATACATCAGTGACATTAATCCGTCTCCATAACTCTTGGAGATCGTCAATGAGAGGAGCAAGATATATATTCATGTCTTTAACTTGTCTCTTTCTTTGGATTAAAAGTGAAATTTATTAAATATTTCTTTTTAATGCTAAGGTATGGTGGGAGATTGTAGTTAATGATTACCACATGCCATGCTGATCGTTTACTAGATCTCATGGAAAAATGGATTAACCCCATCTAATGCAACTCTTAAGTTTATATTGCATGGCTCTTATGCAAAATCAAGCCATCTAGAGTCAATATGTTGAAAAGTTGCACTATCTGTTGGAATTCTCAATACTTCATTAGTACTTTTATGATCAAATCCCGATGTCAAAAGCTTTGATTATTCACGGCTTTGAAACATATGTTTAATTCGTGGAGCCAATGGAGAATGTCTCAATACCTTTTTTGGGATTTTACCTTCTTTGTCCTTATACGGAGGAGATTGATATTTTGGACATGTCAAAGAGTCTACATATTCACCTCTATATAAAAGACAATTGTTAGAACATGCATGTATACATTGATAATATATCAATATTTTTTATTATCTTCTTCATTTCATCATGTGATGTAGGAAGAATATTCTTGCTTGGTAAAACCTTTTCAAATAGTTACCTATAAGTTCATGACGAAAGATGATATTAATAGAAATAAATAAATAACTTAATAAATAAATAAATAAATAGGTAAATAAATAGAAAATTATACATTATACCTTAATAGTGTCGAAACAGATACATTACTCCATCCAAAATGATTTTGAAGATTGAGAATAAGTAAGCTTGCACTTAGTCCTGTCAAGGGACTTCCTTCATATACATGCTTTAGACATTCTTCTCGAAAATATTTCTCATTTTTAGAAATATCAATACTTTCATTATCATTTTGATACCAATCCTCAATAAAACTTACCATGCCATTATCTTCATCATTATCACAAAAATCTTGTACTTTATCTTATTTGAATATAGGTCTTTCAATCTTGCATATTCAACATGATCCCTTTTGTGTAGTCTCCTCATGGATGCTTCTGATAAATGAGGTCTTACTGGAAACTCTGAATGGTGTGGTAGAAGATCATCAATGTTATACATGGGAATCTACAAACATGAATAAAAATCATTAGTATTTCATAAATAAATAAAAAGTAAAATATAAACATAAATTTAAATATGTAAGTTGATTTCAAAATAGTTTGAATCAATTAGAGTTTTCAATGTGACGCAAGATAGGTGAATAGAAAGTTTTCATTTCTCTCTAGCTAAAAGGTGCAATTAGATGTCTAAACCATCCATAATTCACGAATAATTCATCACCAATGTGTAATGAAGTAATTACTTTGACAACTATGTATCTTGCTACATTTCTACTCATGTATGGTGATTCCTGACTATTTTCATGCTCCTCAAATGCGCAATTAGTCACTTAACTACTATATCCTCAACTACTATTCATTAGATCTATTGTATTTCCATACGTGTAAGGTATTCTATCAATATATAATCTTTCATTTTTTGCATGTGTAATCCCTCTACTAGCAAGAAAAGCTGCATTCAGACATAATCCATAAGTACTTATGCTTTGAACATTAACATATAAGTGGATGCCAATCTCCCCATCCATATGTAGGACCAAAAAATGACATAAGAGTGACTTCAAAGTTCGGAGGCACATGCAAATCCTCTACAATAAAGAGACCATGACCAACACCAATAATAGTGAAAAGAGCAATCATATAGCGATTACCCCAAAAGTTAAAAGCCTTTCCATCTAAAGGAAGTGGTCCTCTATTCCATCCTCCATATCTTCTTATATCATATGTTTGTATTAGAGGACGATCACGAGTTGGAAATGTATAATCTTTAGACATTTCAATCTCTAAACCAAGAGGTATACGAATTTGAGAAACATGTGCTTGTTGAAAACTAACAAGTGTATGTCGTGTACGAGGTCTATAATTAGCATTATTAGTAGAAGAATCATCCTCATCATCATTGACAAAATATTCTTTTATATTAAGTATAATTTGATTTTGTACATGATTTTCAATTAAAATAATGAATTTATAGAATCAATACATACCCAACCTCTCTCATGTTGATCAACAGGTGCTGCATGCTCAAAACTATTGTACTCTGCCTCATATTTAATAAATTCCAATCAGGGTCTTTGATACGTACCATAGCAAAAATTACACCAACATATAATATGCTCTTGATAGTAAAAACCATCATAATTCCTATCGGAGGCCACATGCAAAGACATCGCTGCATGGATAGGAGGTGGTGGGGTACCATGTCATTGATTAGAATCTGATTATAATAAAAAAATAAGAAAACATATATCAATCATGTATGTAACAAGCAAATATAAGTCTGATATACTTAGAATAGATAGTCCTTGCACAATTAGGAGATGGTGGTGGAGCTCCCTGTGATTGATGAGAATCTAATTATGTAGCAAATAAAGATAATATATATCTTTAATCTCATTATTTACATATATACACATCTACACGTACCAACATATTGACATATACACAAATACACATTTTGACATATAAATATACATACAAAACTATAAACGTATGACATCTGTATGTATGTATGCATATGTGGATGCATATGGGTGTGTATGTGTGCATGTATTTATTATGTATGTGTGTATTTATATGTGTGGATATATGTATGCATGTATCTATATGTGTATAGGTATGTATTTACTATGGATGTGTGTGTGTATATTTGTATGTGTATGCATGTATCTGTGTGTGTATGTATGTGTATATGTGTATGTGTATATGTGTATGTGTATATGTGTATGTGTATATGTGTATATGTATAAGTGTAAGTGTATGTGTATGTGTACATGTATGTGTGGATATATATGAATGTGTAAGTGCATGTATATGTGTGTGTGTGGGTATGTATTTACTATCTATGTTTATGTATGTATATGTGTATGTGTATGCATCTATAAGTGAGTACTGTATGTGTATATATATATATATATATATATATATATATATATATATATATATATATATATATATATATATATATATCTATATATATACACACACATATATATGTGTGTGTGTATGTGTATGTGTATGTGTATGCATGTATATAAATGTGTATGTGTATGTATATGTGGGTATATAAGTGTAAGTGTCTGCATATATGTATGCGTGTGGGTATGTACAAGGTTTTGAAAAACTCACTAGTGAGGACGTCAAAACCAAGGCTTTTGCGATTAGAAAGAGATTTGATAACTTGAAGAATCTCAACTTCCATAATGAGAGCTTCAAGAGTAGGTTTCAGATTTTGTGGGATTCTTGTGGTTTTAACTCTCGAGATGGACGCCATGCAATTTTATCTGTGGGGAGAAAGTGACATAGAATCTCCTAGCAGCTCATAAAGCGTTTGATAATTATCTAGCGGTTCTCTTGAATCATCTTGCGTTCAAACCCATTGATGTCCATCATGAAGGGGATTGATCTCTTTCCTTGCTTCTTCTTGAAGACGCCACACATTTCCTTAGTAGGTTTGTCTACCCGGCCCACCCATCATTCTTTAAAGAACACTTGTAGACTTTTCCTTTGAATTTCTTCTTCTTCATATCTCAACAAGCCTCTCATTTTCCCTAGCCCTATCTGGTATTGAGAGTGGCTTTTGTTCACTTCCTCCTCTAGATGCCTCAGATGCTAATAGAGATTCTCCCTTCTGACACGAGGAACCTTTTGCAGAATCTTTTGGGCCCTAGCCACAATGTGTCATGTCTCTAGAGATGAATGGGTAGAAAAGTCCAATTTCTAAGCAGAGAAAATATCCTATTGGACTAAGGGGAGAGAGAAGGTCATCGCCTTGGCATGAAACCAAGGGACCGTCTTAAGATTGACCACCGGCTGAAAGGTAAGGATAACATGGTAGTGATCTAAAATAGTAGGTCACACCATTGGGAGAGTGAGGGATCACCCCATTTGTTGATAATATTTTGAACAATGTAGCTTATATTAGTCTTTCTTTCCTCAAATCCTCACCAGATTGGAGGTTTCATGTTGTATAATTCAAGGGTTCACAAGGTTAAACATATGGATTCTGAAGGTTAGAATATGATGTATGTTTGCTTTGGTCTAACCCTTGAATTACCCTTGGAACATGCCTTGAACCTTTTGGTGAAACTCTTGGTTTTAACCCTTGAGGTATTTATTCATATGAGCTCCCAATTGAATGGTTAGAACCTTAGGCTTGATTTATCCTAAGGTGTGGGAACCTTAGTCTTGGGAGAAGCTTCTCTACAAGCTACCTTGTGTGTACGTGAGAGAAGAATCCTGATTTCATTTAGAAGGCATGTGATAGACCTTGGGAAATTAGAAGGCATGTATCACCCTTGGGAAAGTGTTCACATGAGGAACACTTGGCTGGACACTTGGCCAATCTCAAGGACATGCACCCCCTTGGGCTAGATGTATATATATGGGTGGAGTTGGATGGGTGGATACGTGCTCTCTCTTATGATTGTGGTCTTGGTAGTTTGATTTGTTAGTAGTAGTTGTATTTTCACAACATTGGTATCAACAGCAAGGCTCCTTCTCTGAGTACTCTGAGCATGCGTGAGACGAATTCGGACCTACCCAACAAGTACAACTATCAACTCCATCAACTTAGACCTTCTACACGTTTTTAGAGAGCAAAATTATGTCCTAGTAATCCTCACCTCATGGGAGGCTTTGCGTTCCGGGATGGGCTTGCATGACAGCCCCCCAAGGAGGCACACGTCACGGATGGATGCACACAAGGTTTGACATGAGTTAGCTGAGTGCCTGTTGGCATCTCCGATATCTCATGCACTGTTTGAAAGATCGTGTCTGATGCTTTGAGATATATAGAACGCTACAGAAGGGTTGCCTTGATTTATGGGATATCTTCCTGATCAACCGCGATAAGACAACCGTTGATAAGACCAACTGAGCTCAGACCTTTAAAGCCTGCAATAAGCATACATATAAGCTAGCAAGTTTCACCATTGATGAAATGAATCTCTCCAACTCGCGCGAAACCTAATGAGAGGAGGAGCATGTATCTTGAAGGTAGAGTTTGGCATCTCCATTATCAAAATCATCAAAAGGACAGATTTTATGAACCCATCAAAAGCTAAGTATTGTTTTCTTGTAATGGTATGTTTTTTGAATATAATGATACAACATGCAACAAAAATGCATGAACACTAAGCATATATTAGAAAGGGCCACTTTTATAATTTTTTTTTAAGATAGAAAATGTATCAATTATAGATGCAAAGTTTTCTTAAGTTGCATGAGTTATAATCCATATGGTAATTCTATTATCATAGAATGTGGAAATTAATTTATTTAAGTACCTTGAATATGCACTAAACTCATCTCATATGTGATGTCGTGGGCATCAAGGAATTTCATATATGAGTACAAGGACATATTTAGGTTTCCTAAGAGTACAAGTAAAGTTAAATGTATGGTTGGACATACAAGTGAGTATGTAAAATGCTCGAGAAAGGATGCCTAAACAAATGTTGGAGATTGAGAAGTCATTATGGATCAAGCTAGCAACATCGAACAAAGCAAGAATCAAGGGATGGACGAAGCTATGATGAAGATAAGTACTATTTCCCTTCTTCCTCATTTTATGTTTCCATGAAAAAAGTAATGCATGTAGGGATGCATTTTAAATCAGTAGGTGAAGTCTACAGGCTCATGGAATGGTGCATAGATTGAAGCATTAAGGTGATGCACTACACGCACAAAAGAGTACAAAGTGGTTTTTAGTATGCAAGTGACTCACCACATGAAGCTTGTTATAAAATGGACATGGAATGTCCATCTAGCATGACATGAACTCGAATGGAAAATAGAAGCATGCAATCAAAATAGATTTCAGCACTTAAATGAAGTTCCATATGTGACTTCCATGCATGCTTTAAGGAGGGGTTCAACACTTGGACCTTATGAATGCTAAGCATCTTTCAAGAAAAAATTCATCTATTCTTGGCATATATTATGTATGCATGGGTTGATGAGACATGAGAAAGAAATAAATTTAGTGAGTTTAAGGTTTAAGATAGGAAATGACTTCGTTATGTGAAGTCAAAAGCATAAATATTAATAGTTATTAACTTTTATGCTTTTTATATGTTGGCTTAAACCAAAATCCAACAAAATTTAACTTAGAAAGAGGAACTTTAAGGTTTGTGTCCTACTTATGGACCCGCAAGTTCCATAGTACCCATGGCATGCCTGATCGGCAAGGCCAAGCACATCCAACAAGTTTCTCTTCTTATTAAACCATAAATGGTAGTTATAAGAACTTGGATTGAAAAATCCAAAGGAGAAACTAGAAGCCTATATGAGACCCTACACACATGCAATAGTTTTTCATTGTGAAGAATGTTCAGAAGTTCAGAGGAACTTCAACATTTAATCATTGAGGATAATGATCACACCAAAAGGGGATGAGAATGTCGTAAAATGAAATATTAGGGGAAAAACGATTGAACCATTTTACCCTTTTAAGCATTCATTTCTTAGCAAAGCTTATGATTGACTATATCCTTTGATACAGATGCCTACTTATGTCAATAGATAATATCAAGTATGAGAATACTAGCTCTATTATCAAATGACATAAACAAAGATACGTTTGATTGCATCAGAACAAGGAAATAGTTCAATGAAAGCTCAATTTTCAAAGTCTTTTCAAAGAACAAATCAAGACTCTGTAAGAATATAACTTACAAAGATTTTGATTATATTTGATAAGACCAAAATGAATGGAGATTAATCCTTGAGTAAGAGCTAAAGTTCTCTACACTAAGGTGAGATTGTAAATCGGATGGTATGGGACATCTAGGTTGACAATGACAGTTGGGTTCAGTGGTATGGGACACTGAATTTAAAGATAATGGAAGCTTAAGCTCAAGGATATTGGAGAGCTTCTTCAATCAAGGATCTATCATAAACGAACCTCTCATTTGGATAGAAAATTAAAAGAACATCAAGTTCTTGCAGTTTTCAAGGACGAAAACCTCCTTAAATGGGGGAAGAAAGGTATTATGAATATGATACTTCTAAGCAAAAGATAATCCTTAACTCTTTCATGAAAGTTAAGGAGTACATTGCATGTCCAAGTACCTAAGTGTGTTTGAGATAAATCTCAAACAAAATAAGAATCAGATATGCAAGAAGGGAATTCATTAAAGAATTCCAATTTGGAAAGTAATCTAAGGTAAGCTAGCCAAACATTTGAAGCATTTAATTAAATGCATAGCCAAATTTTATGTGGAATAATAAATTTGGAAAAGTAAGAGGGTAAAGAATTTTGGAGTTTACGAAGTTAAACTCCAAAAGTAAGTCAAGCCTATTCAAGTATAATAGCCTTGAATGAAAGAATGATCTGTAAAAGATCTTCTTTTGAATCTTTGGTGAGAATAAGTGATTCAAGAATGTTTTAACAAGATTTGAGATATGATGCCTAGAAACAGGTATCTTTCTTGCAAGACCTTGGAACTAAAGCTGCAAAACTTGAATCATCTAAACCCCATCCAATAGAGAATCTAGAGGATTTGATAAAGCATTATTCCTTAATTATTTTGAGGATTTGAAGGAATTGGTTTAGTAAGCTCTCTTTCTCTTTGCAAAACTTTGGGACTTTTGAGGTTAGTATGCCTTGAAATGGATTTCAAGGTGCCACTGAGCATTGAAAGAGTGCCTTGCACCTTCATAAATGAGACCACCAACATCCTCCCATGAAGCCAATGGTTTGCCGATTGGAGAAACGATGTCCCACATGAAGTTGTACAAGAAGTACGACAGATTAGTGAGCTCGCCCTAGAGAGGATAGCGGAGAGATTTTGATTGCCCTAGTTGCGAGGTTCTCATAGTGAGGGCTTGGAATGGCATATCTTCTTTCTCTAAGACTAGTAGCATATGACTAGCCGATAAGAACTAACACTTGCTAACAATCAACCCGTAGGGGAACCACTCTTTTCGAATCCATTGGTGTACAACTTTGAGCGGAGGCCTAGGGCCAAACACTTGTCCAACCAGAGATAATTTCTTGAGATCTTGTTTCTTTGACAAGATTACACCTCTATTAAGAGAAACTAATGGAGGTTTAACACCCTTGGAGGCCCCATGAGCGACATAAGATCCCCCCTCCTAAATAGAGGCCAAGTCACCAATCACCCCCTAGGTCAGGGCCTGGTTGCTTACCATGAAGGAGAGGGCTGTGGAAGCCATGACGGAGACCATGACTTGTTATCCAAACTGAACGAACATTAAGTTCTATTTGAGAGAAAAGGGCAAGAAAATCTTACAGAAGATCTCAAGCCACCCAAAATCCGCATTGTCCTGACTAGTCACAAGAAGTACTCTTGTCTCCGCAATTCCAAGTTCCTTTGTTTCCACTATTTATTATTCCTTTGCACACAACACTTAATGTCAGCTTGAGCACAAAATTAATCTTTGATTGGATTTGAGACACATGTCGACAATAGAAGAAGGCTCAACACTTGTAGCAAAAAAGGAGGCTCCAGGGGAGCTATTAATAGCTAAAAGAATTCGTCTCTCGTGAAGGAAAGGGAGAGAAATATAAAACCATCTATTGTCGAGAAGAAAGTATCTATTGCGAATCAAGTGAACTGGTCTATCGAGCTCGGAGTGCGAATCAGGATTGACAGAAAACTATCTATCGCAATAAAGATCATCCGTCTATCATGCTCAGAGCATCTATTGTGCTCAGAGCGACTCTCTCGCATGACTAAATAGTGTCTATCACACAAAGAAAATCAATATTTTTGGATAATTCTTTTGGAACTTCAAGTCCTTGCGAGATTTATAATGGCATGAAGGCTCCTTTCAAAACCCTCACGAATGTGTGTTCCTAATGTGAAGCGTTGCATACTCTCTTTCACTTCATATCTTTTATAATAGAAAATAATGATTAGGAATATGAAAATATTTAAAAAGAAATCTTGGGAGAAATATGATCTTTTGGATTCTAATAGAAGGTTCCATATGTGGCTGATGAGAGAGAGAGAGAGAGAGACGTCCTTGAGGTGTGGAGAAGATTACATATTACGTATTCAACATATTCCGTCAATTACACATTACGTATGACAGAATCATCAAATCTGAATCATTCTCTGATGGATCACAAAATTGATAGCAGAGAGATTTTGATTTGTCGGGAATAAAATTAGGGGACCATCTTAATAGACATAGGGTGGCTCGCTTGAGTTGGCCAGTTCCGATACTGAGGGCTTGGAATGCCATACCTTCATTCTCAAAGACTAGTAGCATATGACTGGCCGATAAAAACTAACACTTATTATCAATCAACCTAGGGGGTGGAACCACTCTTTTCTGAAGCCATTGGCATAGAGCTTTGAGGGGAGACCTCGGGCCAAACACTTGTCCAATGAGACATACTTTCTTGAGCTCTTCTTTCTTTGAGAGGATTACAACTCCACTAAGAGAAACCAAGGGAGGTTAAACACTTAGAGGCCCCATGAGCGAGATAAGATCCCCCCTCAAAAATAAGCGGCCAGGTTACCAATCACCCTCGGGGTCGGGGCCAGGTTGCTTACCACGATGGAAGGGGCCCCGAAAGCCATGGTCTAGACCACGAATAGAAAAGGGTAAGAAACTGTTACAGAAGATCTCAAGCCATGCGATCATGAAGGGCCACCCAAGATCCACATTGTCTGGACTGGTCATAAGAAGTACCCTTGTCTCCTCAATTCCAAGTTCCTTTCCTTGCTAGATTTGTAATAGCATGAAGCCGCCTTCAAAACTCTGATTAATGGGTCTTTCTAATGTCAAGCATTGCGCACTCACTTTCACTTCATATCCCTTTATAATAGGAGACTACATATGCCTCTCATGAGAGAGAGAGAGAGAGAGAGAGAGAGTTGAGGTATGCAGAAGATTACATATTACGTATTCCACCTGCATCACATATTACGAACGACAGAATCATCAAATCATCAAATCTGAATCATTTTCTAATGGCAATTGATATCCAACAGAGAATGATTCAGATTTGACAGAGAGCCCCCTTCGTTTTCTGAATGTCATGGGACAGTTACAAACAGAGTGACCCCTTCATTCTCTGAATGTTCAATGATCGAAGTAGGCAAAATTTGTTAATTTCACGACCAAAACAAAAAATTTAGACCAATGAATGTACTATACAAAATTGTACTTGTACCTTTCATATAAAAAATTTTGATTTGTCAGCATAAGGATCTACATATATTGTACAAGCAATTTAAGAGGAAGCTTCAAAAAAAAAATGAGAAGCAAACTAACCGGAAGTTTCAGAAAACACCCGTTTTGAGAAAGGCAAAATGTCCCTTGACAAGCCAAATGCCCGTCAACTCTAAGCCTTGGCCACAACTATTCTGTCCGGCAGCTCAAATGAGCATCTATAATGATCCTCTTGGATGTCCTCAAAATTGCGCTGCCGATACTCTCAATGGGGAATCTGCCTTGCAGAAGAAGGAGGATAGGCGAGTCCTTGCGGTAGAAAACAATTGCACTACCGCCCAAAATCAGTGTCGTCTCTGATGTAACAACACTTCGGCACTTAGCTTGCATGCGGATGTTTGACCCGCTCTCATTCTGGACTGTAACATAAGCTCGTGAGAGAGAAAGAGAGACAGGATGGTTTCAAATCTCTTTGGTGAATGTTCCATATCTCTTTAGTGGGTTTTTTGGCTTTAGCAGCCCACCACTCCTTAAAAGAATATTTGCAAATTTTCCTTTGTATTGCTTCCTCGTATCTCAGTAGCACTCTGATTCTTTGTAGACTCTTTTGGGATTGAGTTTTTCCTTTGATCACTTCCTCCTCAACTCTCTAGAGTCTATGATATAGAGCTTCTCTACGTGCATGCCGAACAGTCTGGAGTATCTTCTTAGTTCTTATCATGATCTGCTGTGACTTTTTGACCATGCCTCTATAGCTCTTGGTTGGGGACAAACAAGAGGTGAACACCTCCTTGAACACTTCAACAATTTCTTGATGGATGGAGTAGGTAGGAAACCAAGGAGCCTCGTGGGTTTTGGTGAGACATTGGAAAGAGATAATGATCCAGTAGTGATCGGATATGTCAAGGTCAGTGCATTGCGAGAGGGAAGGATGACCCCACTTCTGAATAATATTCTCAGCAATATAGATTCTATCCAATCTAACTTTATTCAAGTCTACACCTGCTTGGAGATTTGACCACAACAAGTCTTTGTTCAATGTCTATGAATGATGAGGAATAAGGGGACTGCATAGGATGCAAACCAAAGAACTCAAGTATATGAATGAATTTAGGACCATCAATTTGAGTGATTATGCTCATTAGAAAATCTTGGATGGGCCTAATCGGTGGAATTGGTTGTCTCGAAGAAGATTCATAAATGAAATGGAAATGATTTTTAACATACCTTAACCTCATACTCATCCTAAAGCAACTCTTTAGCATCAATTCTTATCATTCTTTTGTCCTCAACAACTTCCTTTGGTTCAATTTTCTCACTAGATGAATGATCAAGCCAAATCAGAAAGCCCATATTCATTGGAAGTAAACAACAACTACTTTCATGGTGTGGGAAAAAATCCATCCTCCAAAGCAAGGGGAAGCTTTCTACACTTTCTATTAATCCTTGCACTATGCAAAGCATCCTCCCTAAACATGCTTGATTACCATGTCTTCTCCATTGACTATCCTCAAAAAACTATTCAACTCATCCTTAAGAGATGGATTATTTTTGTTGAAACCAAATTTTTATGTATATTTTCTTTTTTTAAGTATTATAAATTTCTTAACATTTGTTTATGTTATCGAATACACTTGAACGCACTTGAGTGCTTGCATTATTCGACACCACTAGTTCAAGCAATAAGGCTAGTCGGACTACTTCGGATGGGTCTAAATGCTTGAATGAGTTGTCTTCAATCATAACTTTCTTTTGATGTATATTTTCATATTTGAATGTTAGACATGTATGATCATGGATTGTTTTCATGAAATACACAAGAGATCACTTAATGATTTGCCTTTTTGAACACGAATGATTCAAGCGATATGGGAAAGTGAACAAGTTTTGGATGTCCCTTATAGCTTGAATTGGTCATGTCTTTAATCCCTCCCTTTACTTACTTTTTTTTTCTTTCATATCTATAAAGACTCTGTTTTTTTGGATCTCCTAAAGACAACAAGATGTGAAGATACGTTAATACATCTAGTATAGACTTAATCTTATAGATCCTACTCGAGAAGTGTGAAGAGGTTGTTTCAAGAAAGTTCTTTGTCTTGGATCCATTTGTGACTTAATTTGTAGGTTTCAAGCATGGAGAAATTGGTGAGTTTCTAAAGAACTTAATGAGGACATAGAATATATTATTTATCCATATGTTGAAAAGTCATTTTTTATAATATTTTTTATATAAATTCATTCATTTTCTAATCTTGAAGTTTTATAAACAAGTTATAGGGGGATGTTAGGAGGTCTCTAGTGTGAAACTCTTATAGCTACTCAAAATCCCAATGCTTTTTGATGTTGCAATGGACGAGAGATGAAATTTGGCTCTATCCAATCTTGATAATAATTTCGCTTATTGGAAGGAAAGGTAGCTCAAGTTGGCAAGGAGTGCCATGGTGATAAAAAACTTTCTCCTTTTATTTATTATCTGTTTTTTGGCTTGCTACAGACCAAAAGACACAGAATTAATGAAGTTGCAAAGAACTTGTAGATATGTCCTCTTGACTAGTTATCCCAACTCAAGGGGTGTGCCCAAAATAAAGTGGGGCATTTGTGTGGAAAGAAAATATTCTTGTGTGTTTAACACGTTGGATGTTGGAGGAACGGCAGATAAGCTAGCTGCCAAGTGGATGGTTGAAGCATGGTGCAATGCCGAAGCCTCATTGGCAAAAATGATTCTCAAAAACAAATCTTCTCTGGAAATCTCTAAGCCGAAGGGACTCAATCTATTCATGTTGATGTTTTCTATGCTTCCTATGACTCCTAATGCTAACCTAGTCCACTACATGTGGAAGAGTTGAAACGAAATGAAATCGTATATCAAGGTTAATGAAAATTGAGAGTGGGAAACCAAGATTAGACAAAATGATTCTATTTGGGTTCCTAGTAGGGCAATCAAAGAAATTGACTTTGAGAACCCCCAAAGGGCAAAGAAAGTATGGATCAAAGGGTTTCATAAGTGGAAAACAACCTATTGAGTTACCCTCAAAAAACAAGTTACTTAGTGAGATCCCTTCCTAGTGAAAAAGAAAGACGAATCCAACAAGAGAAAGGATAAGGCCCCTTCCTAAAAAGAGAGTAAAATATGGCAACGATCATCATCTCTTTAAATGCTAGAGGGTCATTAAATGGTCATTTTTAAGGCTTCAAACATGATTTTCAATATTTCCATCATGATGAAAAATTTCTTAATATTATGCATGTATTTGCTACATTAATATTGTGCATGTTGTATTTTCAACATCTCTCACAAAGAGGATCCAATACTAGAATATCTTTTGTGTGTATGCTTTAGTGAGTGGTTGGACGCCTTGTGGTCCTACCACAAATGATTATTTTACCATTGACTTTCTATTTTGTTGTTGACTTGAATAATAGTGTATTTTTGCATGATTGTATAATCGATAAGCTTATATTGAATATGTTGTGGTGCTCGATTAAAAACTCTCTATAATGTAGGATTAAATATTCCCGATAATGTAAATCTTTCTCTATAAGGTAGAATTTTCCGTATAATGTGGTGCATGAAGGGTTGGAATGTGCCATATCCTTGTATAAAATCACGACTTAATTGCGTGCACTACTCCATGTTAATTAATTTTTCTTATTTGGCATACTTCATCGAATGGCAACATAGGGAGATGGGTATGGGTGGTAAATTTTATTGGTAACCTCCCCCTTACCACGTTGACCAAGTTTGCGGAAATAACGACTCGTTCAATTTCAGTGTATACTTCTAGAACCTTATCAATCATGGCTTGTTTCCTAGTCTAAAATTCGTCCAAATATTTCCACTTCTTTAACTTAACATTTAATGGATGTAAGTTGCCTTTAGGTTTAGGTGGCAAAGATGGAGGATGATCATAAGAGGGCTATGATATCAGGATTGAAACTAGAAAAAATGTGGAGAATGTATTGTCTAGCCTGAGCTTTTGTGCTATTGAAAAAAGTGCAACATAAAAATATCTCTACCCTTTGAGAACCTCCAAAGGGCAAAGAAACTATGGATAAAAGGGTTTCACAAGTGGAAACATCTCTGAGATCAATGGAGCAGACATTGTATGTGGTTTTAGGACATAGCACTAGCTAGAGGACTTGTCTATGAAGATTGGTGTCTACTAAGACACATGATCAACTCATGCGAAAACTCAAAGCTGTATCCCCTTCTTGGGAATGATCCATCGGAAATAGAAGGGTTAAAATGGACCAACTATAAAAAAATGGATAAAATATTGAGGATCCAAAAGCACCTTGACTTGCATGTCTCCCTTAATAGAAGATGGTGTCTTAGCTAGCCATGTATTAGATGGCAGTTTAAATCTAGGGACCTGTGGCATCCTCTCATTGAGAACAAAAAATCAGTACTTATGTGTAAAACTCTCCATCATGGAATTCGGAAGAATATCAAAGCTTATGAAATATGTGCATCCCTTGCTAGTGTAAGCAGTACCTCTTGGCTAGAGAAATCTTGGTCAGCTCTTCTCTTCATGCGCAAGGAGTCACTTGGAGAAATTGTTACTTGGAAGAGCGATTGGCTCCTCTTCTTTCTTGATTTTATGAAGTCGAATCAATTCGAAGCAAGTGTTAGTTGGAGAAGTATTTGACTACTCTTATGCATTGTGGACTGCCATTAGAGGGGAAGCGCTTTTTAGAAGATATGTACAAAAAATTGTGCAACCAACTTGGATGACCATCGAGAAGAATGGTGGATTGAAGAATCCCTTCGCCTATTAAGAAAAAGAATACGCAATTTAAAGATATTCCCACCTTTTAGACACCTTAAGATTTTTGTCTTCGAAAACAACAAGAATAAAGCAATTGGCCTACCTATGAAGGTGATAGAAAAGCCATTGATCTAATTTGTAACTCTCTCTAAATCATTCCTCTCCTTCCGAATCATAGGTCTCATGTGTTGCTCACGGTTCTCCGGAGACCACAGCTCCAGAAGAGGACCTAAGCCTTACTGATTTTGCGCCTGCTAGTTGAAAGCATTGAGGAAACCACAATCAGTTGCATTAAAACAACTATATTTGTGTTTTTCCATCCTTACGACAGCTTCCATAGTCACCGTTTTCCTAGCGCGCTGTAGCCTAGAGCTCCGGAAGAATAGTTCAACCTTCCTGAGATTTTGAGGCAAATAATCGAGAGCGTTCAAGAAACATATGTGAAATTTCCGATCCTTCGATACCTTCCATTGTCAAGGATGTGTGAGCGTGCTCTAGAATAAAGCTCAGGAAGAGGATTCGAGCCTTCCTAGGAAGAGGATCCGAGCCTTCTTGATTGTAAGCCATACCCTTGTATAAAATCACGACTTAATTGCAAACTACTCCATGTTCACAAAATTTTCTTCTTTGGTATACTTCATCGAATGGAAACATAGGGAGATGGGTTTGGGTGGTAAATTCTATTGCTAGCCTCCGCCTTACCATGTTGACCAAGTTTGAGGCAATGACGATTCGTTTAATTTCAATGTATAGATCTTGTATCAATTGATATCATACTTCTAGAACATTATCAATCATGGGTTCTTTTCTAATCTAAAATTTCCCTCCAAATATTTTCACTTCTTTAACATAACATTCAATGGATGTAAGCTGGCTTTAGGTTTAGGTGGCAAAGATGGAGGATGATCATCATAGGGCTATGATATCATGATTGAAACTAGAAAAAATGTGGAGAAATGTATTGTCTAGCCTGAGCTTTTGTGCTACTGTAAAAAGTGCAACATTAAAAATCTGCACCCTTTGAGAACCTCCAAAGGTCAAAGAAACTATGGATCAAAGGGTCTCATAAGTGCAAATATCTATGGGATCAAGGGAGCAAACATTATATGTGATTTGAGGACATAGCAAATATCTATGGGATCAAGGGAGCAAAAATTATATGTGATTGGTGTCTACTAAGACACACAATCAATTCATGGGAAAACTCATAGATGTATCCCCTTATTGGGAATGATCCATCGTAAGTAAAAGGGTTAAAATGGATCAACTATAAAAGAATGGATAAAACATTGACGATCCAAAAGCACCTTGAATTGCATGTCTTCCTTAATAAGAGATGGTGTCTTAGCTTGCCATGTATGAGATGGCGGTTTAAATCTAGGGACGTGTGGCATCCTCTCATTGAGAACAAATAATCAGTACTTATGTGGAAAATTTTTCCATCATGGAATTCAGAAAAATATCAAAGCTAATGAAATACATGCATCCCTTGCTAGTGTAAGCACTACCTCTTGGCCAGAGAAATCTTGGCCACATCCTCTCTGGGTGGAGCTCACTAATCTGCCATTCTTCTTGTACAACTTCATGTGGGACATCATTTCTCCAATCGGCAAGCTGTTGGCTTCACACGAGGATGTGAGCGGTCTCATTTATGAAGGTGTGAGGCACTCTTTCAACACTCGGTGGCACCCTCAAATCCATGTTGAGGTTGACCTTAGCGCGCCACTTCCATCAAAGATCAAAGTGGAGGTGGGCAAAGGGGATATCTGGGAACAAGATGTTTCTTACAAAAATCTACCTAACGCATGTTTTCGTTGCGTTGAACAAGGCCACAGGATTTAAGATTGCCCACTAAGACAAAAAAGAAAACAAATACAAGAAGCATCCAAAAAACTCAAGACAACAATGGGACACTAAATCGCGCGATGAATGAAGAGGAAGTTAAGGGCACTTGAAACCTAGAAAGCGACTTAGATGGGTTCATGGAAATCAGAAGAAGAAGGAAAAGAAGGTTTAGGGTTACTTTTGAGAGAAATTTTATCCTAGATACCCCCCAAAGAACTTGTATTGCAATATGGAAAAGGAGATTAATGAGCTTGATTACCCATATAGGAACAAGTTTGAAGCCCTAGAGATCCCTAACAACAAAGAAACCAATCAAGATGGATACACTACAAGCAAATAAGACAGGTTCACCACTAATAACGAGGACAATATGAATAGTGTAAGTTCCATCATTGGATCGACTATTCCAAAAATAGTTTCCTATTCATTCCAACAAGAGACCTCCTTCAAGGGAAAACAACCTATTGAGTTACCCTCAAAAAACAAGTTACTTAGTCAGACCCCCTCCCGATGAAAAAGAAAGACAAATCCAACAGGAGAAAGCATGAGACCCCTTCCTACAAAGAGGGTAAAATATGGAAATGATTATCATCTCCTAAAATGCTAGGGGGCTGACTACCTTTAAAGAGCGACCATCATTGGTCAAATATGGATTTGTGACAATAGCCTAAACCCTGAATTTATTTGTCTTCAAGAGCCTAAAGTTGATGGATTAGACCTACTAAAATGTCTTAGAAAGGTCTCATCGACCCATGTCTAGATCTCAACTTCACACCTCTGAGGGTCTAGAGGGACGAAAACTGGTATAAACCAATCCGGGTTTGAAAATCTTGAGAACTACATTGAAGATCAGTGCAATCGATGGATTTCCGTTTCCTTTGACACCCCGTTTTCATTCATGTTAAATTCTATGAATGCCCCAAATGGGGAGCTGGAGAGACTCGACACCTGGGCCTCCTTGAAATTGCTCCCCCACAATTAGATAATTTGTGTTGACTTCAACATGGTGGAGGACCTTGTCGATAGATGGAACAACAAGGGTTGGGTCATCGATAGTCGCCAAAAACAAACTTGGGAAAAAATCAATCTACACTTGGATCTGGTCAAATTCAAAGATTCTAAAGGCTTCTTGTGGTCAAACACTTCCAGGTTGATTGATAATAAGTGTCAATTTTTACCGGCCACTCATATGCTGTTAGTTTTTGAAAATGAAGATATGGCATTCCAAGCACTCAGTATCAGAACTGGGCAACTCGATCGAGCAGCTCTATATCTATTGGGATTGTCCCCTGATTTTATTCCCGACAAATCAAAATCTCTCTACTATGAGTTTTGTGATCCATCAGAAAATGATTCAGATTTGATGATTCGGTCATACGTAATGTGTAAGTGACGGAATATGATGAATACGTAATATGTAATCTTTTCCACACCTCAAGAACGGCTCTCTCTCTCTCTCTATCTCTCTCTCTCTTTCTCTCTTTCTCTCTCTCTCATCAGCCACATATGACCCTTCTATTACAATCTAGAAGATCATATTTTTCCCAAGATTTCTTTTTAAATATTTTCATATTCCTAATCATTATTTTATACTATAAAAGATATGAAGTGAAAGTGAGTATGCAACGCTTCACATTAGAAAGACACATTCGTGAGGGTTTTGAAAGGAGCCTTCATACCATTATAAATTTCGCAAGGACTTGAAGCTCCAAAAGAATTATCCAAGTATTGATTTTGTTTGTGTGATAGACACTATTTAGTCATGCGAGAGAGTCGCTCTGAGCACAATAGATGCTCTGAGCACGATAGACGACTGCTCTTTATTGCGATAGATAGTTTTCTGTCAATCCTGATTCGCACTTCGAGGCCGATAGACCGGTTCACTTGATTCGCAATAGATGCTTTCTTCTCCACAATAGATGGTTTTATCTTTCTCTCCCTTGCCTTCACGAGAGACGAGTTTTCTTTAGCCATTAATAGCTCCCATATATTAGGTAGAGCAGTCTCCTTTTTTTCTACAAGTGTTGAACCTTCTTCTATTGTCGACATGTGTCTCAAATCCAATCAAAGATAACTTTTGTGCTCAAGCTGGCATTAAGTGTTGTGTGCAAAGGAATAATAAATAGTGGAGACACAGGAACTTGGAATTGAGGAGACAAGGGTACTTCTTG
Organism: Ceratopteris richardii; assembly: GCA_020310875.1. Lineage (NCBI taxonomy): Eukaryota > Viridiplantae > Streptophyta > Polypodiopsida > Polypodiales > Pteridaceae > Ceratopteris > Ceratopteris richardii. Next base: position 16,964,525 of record CM035437.1, on the reverse strand, counting down.
TGACTAGTGAGGACAATGTGGATCTTGGGTGGCCCTTCACAATCGCATGGATTGAGATCTTCTGTAAGATTTTCTTGCCCTTTTCTATCAAATAAGAACTTAATGTTCGTTCAGTTTGGATAACAAGTCATGGTCTCCGTCATGGCTTTGACAACCCCGTCCCTCGTGGTAAGCAACCTGGCCCCGACCTAGGGGGTGTTTGGTGACTTGGCCTCTATTTAGGAGGGGGGATCTTATGTCCCTCATGGGGCCTCCAAGGGTGTTGAACCCCCCTTAGTTTCTGTAAGCAGAGCTGCAATATTGTCAAAGAAAGAAGATCTCAAGAAAGTATCTCTGTTTGGACAAGTGTTTGGCCCTAGGCATCCGCTCAAAGTTGTACACTAATGGATTCGAAAAGAGTGGTTCCCCTATCGGTTGATTGTTAGCAAGTGTTAGTTCTTATAGGCTAGTCATTTGCTACTAGTCTTTGAGAAAGAAGATATGCCATTCGAAGCCCTCACTATCTGAACCTCGCAACTGGGGCAAGCAACCCTATGTCTATTGAGATGGTCCTTCAATTTTATTTCCAAAAATAAAAATCTCTCCGCTATCCTCTCTAGGGCGAGCTCACTAATCTGTCGTACGTCTTGTACAACTTCATGTGGGACATCGTTTCTCCAATCGGAAAGCCATTGGCTTCGTGGGAGGATGTTGGTGGTCTCATTTATGAAGGTGCGAGAAACTCTTTCAATGCGCAGTGGCACCCTAAAATCCATGTCAAGGCTGATTTTAGCGCACCACTTCCATCAAAGATCAAAGTGGACGTGGGCAAAGGGGATGTTGGGGAACAAGATTTTATATACAAAACTCTACCTAATGCATGTTTTCCTTGCAGAAAACAAGGCCACAGGATTAAAGATTGCTCATTGAGACAAAAAAGCAAACAAATACATGAAGCATCCAAAAAAACTCAAGACAATAATGGGAACTTGAATTGCGCGATGAATGAAGAGGAAGTTAAGGGAATTCTAGACCTAGAAAGCGACTCAGACGGGTTCATGGAAGTCAGAAGAAGAAGGAAAAGAAGGTCTAGGGTGACTTCTGAGAGAAACCGTATCCTACATACCCCCAAACAACTTGTATTGCAATCTGCAAAAGGATATTAATGAGCTTGATTACCCATATAGGAACTATTTTCAGGTGGACACGAACGAAAAAGCCCTAGAGATCCCTAACAACAAAGAAACCAATCAAGATGGATACAATACAAGAAAAGAAGATGGGTTTACCACTAGTAACGAAGACAATATGGATAGTGAAAGTTCCATCATTGGATCAACTATTCCAAAAACTGTTTTCTATGAATTCCAATAGGAGACCTCTAGCAAGGGTAAACAACCTATTGAGTTACCCTAAAAAACTAAGTTACTAAGTCATACCTCTCACGCTGAAAAAAGAAAGAAAAATCCAATAGGAGAAAGGGTGAGACCCCTTCCTACAAAGAGGGTAAAATATGGCAGTGATCATCATCTCCTTAAATTCTAGGGGGCTGACTGACCCCTCAAGAGCGACGATCATTGGTCAAATATGGATTCGTGACATCATCCTAAACCCTCAATTTATCTGTATTCACACACTCAAGAAACATCTTAGAAAGGTCTCATCGACCCATGTCAGGATCTCAACTTCACACCCCTGAGGGTCTACTAGCATGATAACTGATATAAACCAATTCTAGTTTGAAAAGCTTGAGAACTCCATTGAAGATCAATGCTACTGATGGATTGTCATCTCCTCTTGAGATCCCCTTTTGATTCACGTTAGTTTCTATGTACACCGCAAATGGGGAGCCGGAGAGACTGGACACTTGACTCCTTGGACTCGCTCCCCCACAACAATCTAATTTGTGGTGACTTCAACATGGTGGAGGACCCAGCAGACAGAAGGAATAACAAGGCTCAGGTCATCTATAGTTTCCAAAAAGAAACTTGGAACAAAACCAAACTACACTTGGATATGGTCAAATTCAAAGATTTGAAAGGCTTCTCTTGGTCAAATCTCCAAGCAGGTGAGGCCTTGAGGAAAGCTAGATTGGATAGAAGCTATATTGCTGAGAGCATTATTCATTAGAGGGGCCATCCTTGCCTCTTTTAATGCACTGACCTTGCCATCTGCGATCACTTCCGGATCATTATCTCTTTCCAACCTCTCACCAAAACCCATAAGGCTCCTTGGTTTCATGCCTGCTCCGTCCATCAAAAAATTGCTGAAGCGTGGAAATAGGCATTTGCCTCCTATTCATCCCCAACCAAGAGCTACACACACAAGGTCGAAAAGTCACAGCAGATCATGATAAGAACTAAGAAGATGCTACAGACTCTTCGGCGTGCACATAGAGAAGCTCTATATCATAGACTCTGGAGGTTTGAGGAGGAAGTGAACAAAAGAAAAACTCAATCCTAGAAGGTTCTATAAAGAATCAGAGTGCTACTGAGATACAACGAAGAACTACAAAGGAAAATTTGCAAATATTCTTTTAAGGAGTGGTGGGTTGGCAAAGCCGACAAACCCACCAAAGAGATGTGAAACATTCTTAAAAGGAAAAAAAACAAAGAATCGAACCCCCTGTTGCTAGACCCAAATGGTGATGTATGCAATATGGAAGAAGAAAATTTTAGAATCATTGAGGAACACTTTACGAGACTCATGGGGATCTCGACCCTCCTCTCCCCTCATAGATGGGAGTGCATGGTAGCCATCTCTTGGGTCCTCTCATAGGATCCCACACAACCTTCGTTCCCAACTTGATGCCCCTATCGCGGAAGAAGAAATCAATGAATTCATTGATACACTCCCTAGTGGGAAAAGCCAGAGTCTGGGTGGGCTCACTAATGAGTTCTTTAAGACCTTCAAGCTAGTGATTTCCATTCCTGTTTGTCTCATCTAGCAAGAGGCACTCGAGTTTGGTGCACTTTTGACTTGTCTCAATAGTGGAATCATCAAGTTAATCCACAAAAAAAGAGGAAAAGAAGAGAATTGAGAACTAGTGTCCAGTTACGATGTTTCAAATGGGATATAAGATCATTGCTAAAGTCATAGCCAACAAAATTTTCGGCCATTTGAGAGCTTGGTTAAGCGAGGAAAAAAAAGGTTTCATCAAAGCCAGGTAAATATTGGAAGCCATTATCAATATTTGGGAAGGACTTGACTTCGTGGATGAGTGAAGAGAAGATGTGGTTTTCTACAAGATGGACTTTGACAAACCTTACGATAGGCTACAATGCGACTATATTTTGCAGTCACTTAACGATTTCGATTGTAGCCACAAATTCACCAAGACGATCTCCACCCTTTTGGGGAAGGTGTCGACCCAAATTCATGTTAATAGCCCACATTGGAAGGTGATCAAACTAAAATGATCGATTAGACAAGGGTGCCCACTGGCTCCCCTTCTCTTTGCTCTTGCCATGGAAGGGCTTAGTCAGCTTGTGGAACAACAGGTGGAAGTTGGTAATATCAAAAGCCTCGCATTGCCCCACCACCACGGGCAGATCACCATTAGACTTTTTGCCGATGATATGAACGTGTTTATCCACAACGATAGTACTAGACTAGAGACATTTTTTAGGTGTATGGATACTTTCTTTGAATCCTTTGGATCCAAAATCAACCACTCAAAGACCGCTTTTAGAGCTATTTTCGACATCTAACCTAAACTTCTCTTTGAATGAGGGTGCCAAAACATTCCAACCCGAGTGCATTAAGGAAAGCATATTTGCATTTCTCCATGAAAGGAACCTGCCTATTGTGATCATTGAACATTCAGAGATACAAAATCTGTTTGTAGGTTACCAAATCACATAATGATTTTTGGATATGATGATTTGATGATTCGGTCGTACATAATATGTAATTGACGAAATACATGGAATACGTAATATGTAAACTCTTGCACACCTCAAGGACCTCTCTCTCTCTCTTTGTCTCTCTCTCTCTCTCTCATTAGTGACATATGGCTCCTTCTGTTACAATCCAAAAGATCATGTTTTTCCCAAGATTTCTTTAGAAATTTTTGCATATTCCTAATGATTGTTTTCGATTATAAAGGGATATGAAGTCAAACTGAGTGTGCAATGCTTGACATCAGAAAGACCCATTAATGAGTGTTTTGAAAGGAGTCTTCATGTTGTTAGAAGTGTCCTAATGACTTCAAGTTTCAAAAGAATAATCCAAATTCATCTCCACTTAATTTGGACACTAAGAACACTATAAATGAAAAATGGTCATTGAAAACCCTATCAAGTTCATGAGTCACTAATCAAAACACGAAAGGATAAAAAATTTAATGTATGCACTTCAAGTCGAGATGTACACTAGGGAAAAAGGATGAATCCATATCTTTGAAGGATATTGTGCCTTGCACGCCTACTAGAACACTCACTTGAGTGAGTCGAGGGATTTCAAGAGTGATATTGAGGCTATGGGAAAGTACATGGATAGATGTCTAGTTAGGAAGCTTCCTTCTTAAGAAACATATGTCAAGGCCATATCTCTATTTGGCTTGGGGTCAAACAAGATACTATAACCGTTGGAAATACTATTAGGCATCAAGGCTAGAGCTGGGTCAACACGATCCCAATCTACCACAATTTAAAAAGAAATAGAAAGAAATAATGATAGAACTAGAAGAGAAATTACAAAAAGAACAAGAGAAGAACCAAATCCTTAACACATATCTAAAAAAACCAAGTGCAGTCATCATCCTAAGTGAGACTAAAGCAGCTATATGAAAGGCCAAATATAAGTACAAATGGAAAGAATGCATACATGGGCCCTTGAATAGGCCAATTGATGATCTTGCTTACATGCCTAGGGTTTCAATGATGAAGAATTTGAACCATTTGAGAGGATGCAAATCTTGGCTGCACTTGATTGGTGAGTCAATGAGCAACACATGATTGAATGTTGCAACATTGAATGCTACGATCTCTTCATGGTTGATATTTTGGAAGACGTCTTAGAGACAAACACAACTCATTCACACTTTACATACATCTCAAGGAATAGGTCCATAGTCATGAAAGCTGCTTTGACTCATGTGAAACATTTGCTTTGACTCATGTGAAACATTCTGAGAGCATGTAGCAACTTCACTCCCACCGCAAATGGAGGTTCATGGAGAGGATTCTCTTGTGACTTGTTTGCAAAAAGATGATGATGAACCCTCGCCTAGGGAAGAGGATGTTACAAAAATAGACAAATACATGCCTAAACAAGATAAGAAATAACAATAGGAATATGAAAATAAGGAATCTCAAATTTCTGAAACAATATGACATTTCAAAAGGTACCACGTTGAAGATAGAAGGATAGAAAAAATGAAGCCAAAATGAGAAGCCACCATGAAGGAAGCCTATGGTACCAAAGAACAAACAAACATGGTAAGTATAATAATTCAGGGAGGAGAAGAGAGAAGTACCTTCATTCGCAATGATGTAATGATTGATGAAGAACAGGAAATACTAATTATATTGAGAGAATATCAAGATATTTTAGCTTGAATGTATACAAACTTTAAGGATGCGAATATAAAGATTTCGTCTCATAGAATCCCTATGGTCACGAATGCAAAGCCAAGTAAATAAAGACCATATACCTACCATGACAATTACTTTGTCAAAATCAAACAAGACATTGAAAAATTACTAGCTTCAAGATTCATTTATGAGATAGCGCACACAGAATGGGTGCTTCCCGTAATATACATGTCAAAGATAGATGATATTTTGAGGATGTGCATCATTCTTAAAAAGGTAAATATTGTTATGATTAGAAATAGCTACAGACTTCCAATCATGGATCATCTATTTGAACATCTTGCTTCCAAGTCTCTAACTTCCTTGATTGTTTCTCAAGCTAGAAACAAGTGGATATTGCAATAGAAGACCAACATATGATGGAAATTTACCATTTAATGGGCTGATATACACATTTTGCATCATGGATTTGTGTTCACTAATGCTCTTGCCATGTTTCACAGAATGATGTGTCATGTGTTTAAAGAGTTTCTTCAATGATGCATGGAAGTGTACATGTATGATTTATGCTCATCATTAGGGTCAAAAATGGCAATCTAGATTAATCTTTCCAAATAATCTTTAAAAATTGTATGTAAGATCATTTAAAATGTATCTTCCATGAATATATTAGTTCTCGAAGAGAGAGAAAAATTGTGTAAGAATCATGAAAAGTGATATGCCTCAAAGTTTGTTCATGTCAAATGTTCAAAATATTAGACTTTTTCCCTATATAATGGTCTTTTTAGGACGTGTTCCACCTTTTTTCCCTCCTCTCCAAAGTAGAAAAAATTCACTCATTTTCATAATTCTACATGTGCTTTCCATGGAAAACCTCAATTCAAGCACTTTCACCAAACTTTCAACTTGCAAGACTCTCTTTCATAAATTCCACACCATTATTGTGTTGATTGATAAGTATGGAACAATGGGAGAGGTATTCTTAAGATCTCTATGACCTTGTGAAGCTGAAAAATCATCAAATGAAGGCAAAAAGAACATTGACATATGGATAGATGAAGCTACCTATCCAACTAATGCTCGAATTACAAGTCACCCACCTTTTTATAGTCTTCATAATTTGATAAGATTTGTAGGAGGTACTAATGACGGTCTATGTGGATATTTTTCAAAGCCTTGAGAGTTTTCAAACAACTAAAAGCAATACATAAAATGGTTGAATTTTTTAAGATCACGAGGCAACATGTTTTATATAATTTGTATATGATTAACTTCAAAAGGGATATTAAAGAGCTTATAGGAACCATCACAAAGGCTTGGAGTGTCAAGTACATAACTTGATGAGCTTTAAAAGACTGTTTAGTCCAATATTACTTTTTCAAATAAACATCTCATGATCTTAACTTTATGTTTTTATTGCATATCCTATTTTTGCATTGTCCATCATTTCTGGAAAAAGGAACCCTTGCCACATGGGACACTCAGGCAATGGAAAAGTTTCATTATGAAGCAAGAACAAGCTTCTTCAGATTCACAAGAAAAGAAGTTAAAGAAATTAATCCATTCAAAGAGATTTTTGATTAGTTCATTAGAAGAGAAATACAAAGGAACACATGCCCATAATTATCAACAAACTGAAAATATCAATGTGAGGAGGAAAATCCTTTTAGGAGAGAGCTACATTAAATACAAGATGAATGACATCTCATTCTAATGCGAATCTAACGGTATAGAGATGGCATCAAATAGGATTTCCCTCCGTCAGACTGACTTTATGAAATAACGAAAGTTCGTGGAAGAGAGTACATGCAACATCTCACATTTAACGAGGAAGAACAAGAACTTCCTAATTCTGTATGAGTTGTAAACTGAGGTGTAAATCGTTCCGCGCAAGCAAGACTAACTATATTTCTTCATCGCGGAGTCTCTGCAATACTCATTTTGTGTGAGGAAAATTGTAACTATATTTCTTCATCGCTGAGTCTCTGCAATACTCATTTTGTGTGAGGAAAATTGTAAGCAACTCGAAATTGAAATAGAATCGTCTCATCGCATTACTCAAGTTTCCTCTATTGTTGATCAGAAACCACAAGAAATATTCTTTGTCTTGAATACTCTCTGAAAGCAACGTGAACTAATATTTATTATTAGTCTCGCTTTGAACACACGTAATTTATTCAAACTTTAACAAAAAACCGTTGACTTAGACCACGCCCAAATGGCTTTCTCTTATAGCTTATTTGAAGGAGAGGGAAACATATGTTCAGAAGGAACTAGGAAAAGGGTATTTTGACTCTCTTTTCAAGTTTTGCATGAATGCGAGGGACAATTAAATATTAATAATCGATATAGGCCTCCATAGTAATTGGCTATATAGCTATTATATTATCTAGGTGGATACACACATATACCACTTCCATAGAAGGTAGATAATAAAAAAGGAAGTGTTCTATATTATAAAAAAAGAGGAAGCTACACTGAGGCTTAGTCTCCCTTGCTATATAGTGAATGAGCGTAGTTCCCTTGGGATCCCCCCATCCCACAATGTTGTGGTGGGGTGGCCCAAAGGTAATAATAACAATCTGAAATCAATAGCAGAGCTATGATTCAGAAGGAGGGGAATGATTTAGACAAAAAAAAATTCTTGTTTACCAAGATGAGAATCTTAAGGTGTCTAAAAGGTGGGGATGTCTTACAGTTACATGTTCCTTTCCTTGATAAGTGAAGGGATTCCTCAATCGACATTCTTTTCAATGGTCATCCAAGCTAGTTGCACATCTTTTTTCAATATCTTCTAAAATGCACTTCCCCTCTGATGGCATTCCACAATGGAGAAGAGTAGTCAATCAGTTCTCAAAGTAACACTTGCTTCCAATTGATTTCACTTTATAAAATCAAGACACAAGAGTTGCCAATCACTTCTCCAAGTAAGGATTTCTCTAAGTGAATCCTTGGGCACAAAGAGAAGAGGTGACCAAGGTCTTCTCTGCCCAAGAGGTAGTGATTACACTAGCAAGGGATCAACATATTTCATTAGCTTTGACATTGCTCTGAATTCCCCGATGGAGAATTTTCCACATAAGTATTCATTTATGTTCTCAATCAGAGGATGCCACACATCCTTTGATTTAAATTGCCACCTGATACATGGCCAACTAATACACCATCTCCTATTAAGGGAGAACATGCAAGTCTAGGTGCTTTTGGAACCTCAATGTTTTATCCATTTTTTTATAGTTGGTCCATTTGAACCATTATATTTATATTTATGAAACATCATTCCCAAGAAGGGGATGCATGAATCGATTGTGTGTCTTAGTAGACACCAATTTTCATAGACAATTCTTCTAGCGAGTGCTAAGTCCTCAAATCTCATAGAATGTCTGCTCCCTTCATCCCGTAGATGTTTCCATTTATGAAACCATTTGCGCCCTTTGGTGGTTCTCAAAGTCAATCTCTTTGAAGTTGCCCTACTTGGAACCCAAATATAATCATTTTGTCTAATCTTGGTTTCCCACTTACAATTTTCATTAATCTTGATACACGATTTGATTTCGTTCCAACTCTTGATCATGGAGCACACTAGGTTACCTTTGGGAGTCATAGGAAGCATAGAAAACATCAACATGAATAGATTGAGTCCTTTGTACCTATAGATTTCCATTATCATAAGAGAAGATTTTTTTTTGAGAATCATTTTTGCCAATGAAGCTTCCACATTGCACGATGCTTTGATCATCCGCTTGGCACCCAGCTTTTTTGCCATTTCTGAAACATCCAAAGTGTCAAACACACTATAATATTTTTGGTTCACTCAAATGCCCCACTTTATTTTAGGGGCACTCCTCGAGTTGGGATAACTAGTCCAAAGGAAATTTCTACAAGTTCTTTCCAACTTTATTTATTCTTTGTCGAATAAAGAAGTGGAGCCATGGGGTAGCCATGTCTAATAGAGAATTTTAATATGGTTGCCTGAGAGAGTGATCAATAATATTAATTCCTTGACTTTAGGCATTTCCCATAATTGTTGAGATCATCTTGATCAATTTAGAGCCACAGCTCATAGCTTTAGATTGACGAATGTAGTCCCAATCTAGGCAGTTCTCAGCTTTGTCAAAATCGATCTAGATGAAGAGGATATATTGTGAATGCTCCTTGGTAGTGCCTCAGTTTTCACTCAAAGTAGGATGAAGGAAAAGTATCACAAAGAACCTCGATACTTTCCATCCAAAATCTTGGCAATTATTGTTGCAATGAACTACCATCCAATCGTTTATAGTTGGTTCCGTGTGTTTACATCATTGTTTCGTATGCAAGTGACCACTCAAAGATATGCGGAAACATCCAATCTAGCAACAAGAATAGAGAAAAGGTAGGACCCATTTCCAAAGCTTAACTTGCTTTAATGTTCACATCCATACATGACAAAAATGGTGCACATCATGGATTGCACCAATCGTATGTTACTTAATTTAAGTGTGACTAGTAAAAAAAAGCGAACGAAACATTAGGGCTTACCACAAGAAATCTTGATCTTAACGACATTACATGCACTATTGATAGAAGATAAATGATTTCCTAGGCAAGTGGACGGAGGGAGGCAAGAGAACTATAACAAAAGTCAATACGATCTACAAAAGCAAAGGGTCCAACGTATTATCTCTAAAGTAAAAAATAGAGCAAGTGAAAAAGTCACTCACACGGCTCCTATAAGATTAAGAAAAGATTCATAAAAACAACAAAATTTTATTAATATGTCTAAAAAGTGATGTACCAATATCAGTGAAGCTCCAACATGTGAATCATCAAGGTTATGAAGAAATAAGAGAGGTGAGAGAATGACTAGAAGAAGAGATCCATGTCAAAGTTGAATTGATGGTCCAATTCAAAGAATGTTAAGAACAATCAACTATTATTATTAGGAGATAGTGTTGCCCAACCTCCAATATTTGAAGACACAGAAAGGAAAAATAAACACCTACGAAAGATCATCTAAATGGTTAATGATGCTTTTTCGGAATGAACCACCTATATTATAGATGGCTATGCTTTAGTGCACAAGGATAGAGATATTTATATGTTGCACTTCTTACAAAACTACAAAAGCTTAGGCTAGACACTACATTTCTCAACTTTTTATCTCATTTCAATGCTGATGTCATGGCCCTCTGATGACCATCCTCCATCTTCGACACCTAAACCTAAAGGCAACTTACCTCTGTTAAATGTTAAGAAATCTCAAGCTTCTAGTTAGCATCTATTCGAAACGATATATCTTGGGTGAAATTGTGGGTTTCTCAATGGCCCTTTAGAATGCTATTAAGATTAAAGGTCTATGAAATATTTTACAAAAAAAATAGATTTTCATGTTCATAATACCTTTCCATACTCTTGACGTGATGCAAGTCTGTAATAGAATGGTAAAAGATCTTAAAAATATTCAAACATTAGTCTTTACTAAATATAAAACAATACATCTTTATTTAAAGATAATAAAAGATCTTAAACTACATTCTTTTTAATGGAATCTCTCATAATCAGAACAATATAGAAGCAATCTTAGATATTCCATAATGATAATATGCATATCCATGCAACTCTACGTGAGGATAATATAAACTTTTCATTGCTTATAGACCCCAAAACCGGAATAGTGCAAATAAAAGTAGCGTAGCCATCAACTAAGGCTTATAAATGGTGTATGGCATAAATTGATATAAATTTTCTATTTTCAATTATATGGTGCTTTATCAAAATCCGCTTTAATATTATAATCTTGTTTAGGTGGTTTGTCTCGCTCATGCAGGTTGATTTCTCACACCTGTTAGAGCTCATCACTTCCCTAGATTGAAAAAGGAAGAGCCTACCCTTGTATTAGCACATGAATTAGTTTGAACTATCCACAAAAACATTTGTCTTTTCCAGCTACACATTTCCAAGAGAAACATACTTTTGTTTTGGGGATATTGGCCTTGGAAAATAAAAAATGCTAGAGAGAAATGAAAACCATGCATAATATCTGAATAACAAAACTGACTCTATTCAAGCACCTTAGAGTACATATAGCATCATACAAGCAAGGTTTGTCTGAATTAGGAGAAGAAATTCAACATAATGGAGTACATGTGATTTTATTGTAATGAATAAATAGTTATGTGTCAATAGTAGAGGTTCAACAAAAATTTCCTTGATTCTCATATTCGACATGCGTTATCAACATAAGTGTGAGTTCATAGTTGTTTGACGGCTGTTCTGGCCTGTATATATATATATATATATATATATATATATATATATATATATATATATATATATATATATATATATATATATATATATATATATATATATGTGTGTGTGTGTGTGTGTGTAAAGAGAGAGAAAGAGAAATGGAGAGGGACAGACGCAGAGATGGAGAGAGAGCGAGAGGGAGAGAGAGGGATACAGACAGACAGATAAGTACTTTGGGGCTGTATAGCCTGGTTTAACATCAGTGTAGTATCCAACAAAGATACTATAGTTTCCTTTCTCTTTCAATAAAACTTTGCAAAAACCTTCAAAATCCTTAAATGATTGTACCGTAGCAGAATTTCTACCCTAGCAGGCCTTTGTGCTTTCATCCCCGGATTTGTGAAATCCTGGAGTTCCCAAAGGTGCTATGCATCACTTCATTGTACTTTCATATTATTTGTAACTTCCAAAAAAAAATAACATTAATCCTTTGAATTACATCTACAGCGACTGGAATACATAATTACATATTTCGATGAACGGTTTTGTTTAAACACAAAATAATCGAAAGAATAGAAACTATAAACACTACGAAAAGCTTAACACATAAAAAACTCAAAATACAGAAAATAAAATTAAATAAAAATTACAGGAATATGAAAATATATAAAATTACCTCTACAGCAGAGCTTAAGTTCGATATTTGCATTGCATTATGATATGATTTGTAAACGACGATGGCTATGGGAAACAATGCTATCCCTCATCATGATTTCCAATGTCTACGGTTGTGATGGTCATGTCTCAATGGTTGAGAGCCCTCACCATGTCTCTCAGCAATCCGGATGCCTCAACTGATACAATGTCTTGGGTAAATCACGATGGATCGTGCTCAATGCAATTCCCCAAAAACGAGTAACATGATGGCCCTTATTTGGCCCATCACTAAGCCCTACACACACATCCTTTAGCTTTAAAATTTACCTAGAAGTTAAATGTTATCTAGAAGATACGGTGTATGAATCTTCAAGTGATTTGGACCATCACAAAAAGGAAAAACAATTGTTTGCAGTTTTCTTCTATCTTCACCCGCTATTGTATCTCTCTCTCATACACCCTCTCACTAGTGTATCTCTCTCTCTCTCTCATACACGCTCTTGCAAAATGAGAGCCAATTCCACCTTATTGAAGATAAAAGACTCTTAGTTCACCTTATTTTTTAAAGTTAGAAGCACAATATGAGATCCCAACTCCACTCTATCCTACTGCAAAGCTTGCCTTATCCAGTTCCTAATCTTCAAATAGCTAAATAAACACTAGAATTGATGATTTTACTCAAGAAAACAATAATCTACATCGCGAAGTTGAGATTTCTTGAGAAATCGTGGCCCTTCAGGCACTAACAAGCATAAACACTTGTTCCAATCAACTCTCAAATCTTTCTAACACTGACCTAGGCAAAGAGCCCATGCAAAAAATGCTAAAAGATGGTTCATTGCAGAACAAATCGTTGATTGAAGAACCAAAATTATCAATCCAAGTACTTTTCCTAGTTGGGAGCATGGTAATGAAGATGAAAAAGAAGAGAATTGAGAGAAGAAAAGTGAAAATTCAGAGTTAACATGCTTGTAGAGCTTCTATAACTAATATATCCTTGGATATCAAAGATAATATCCCCTTATCAAATGATAAAACATGCATAACAAAACTTTACACATGGATAAATGTCCAAACCTACAAAAGAGACAAGTTGTAGGGAGAAGAGAGACTTTGACTATTGAAGAAGGAGAAGAGAGATGCACCTTCATAGGACAAGATGTCTCACTAGAGGAAGAACAAGAATTAATGCAACTTATAAGAAAGTATCGAGATATCTTTGCATGGACTTATAAGGATTAAAAAGGTGTAGATCCTTCTATTTGTGCTCATCCAATCCCGATGACAACAGAAGCCAAGCCTTCCAAACAAATATCATACACCTATAATGATGTTTATTTGGCAAAGATTGAGGAAGAGATAGATAAATTGTTGGATGCGAACTTCATTGATGAAATTGAACACACGAAATGGGTATCGCCATTAGTGGTAGTGTCGAAAACGAATGGCAAACTCAGGGTGTGCATTAATCTAAAAAAGGTAAATGCAGCCACCATACGGGATACTTACCCATTACCCATCATAGATCATCTATGGGAAAGGGTTTCAGGCAAGAATTGTATAGCTTCTTTGACGTCTTCTCAATATATAATTAGATAGCCATTACTCCTAAAGACCAACAAAGACAACCTTTGCAACTGAATGGGGAGTCTATGATTTTGGGGTTATGCTATTTGGTCTAACTAACACCCTAGCCATTTTCCAAAGACTGATGAGCCATGTGCTCAAGGAATTTTTGAGAAAAAATATGGAGGTATACATGGATGACTTATGCACCTATTCAGTTGTTAGACCAGAGCACATCCTAGAACTAAGAAAAAATATTTGCTAAATGTCGTTAGTATAGAGTATTCATTAATCCAGAAAAATGCATCTTCATGGTGCGTGGACGAGAGTAAATTTTAACGAGAGTTCGTGGACGAGAGTAAATTTAAGGAGGAAGAACAAGAACTTCCTCATTCTATATGATTTGTAAATTGAGGTGTAAATTGTTCAGCGCAAGCAGGACCAATTATATTCTTCATCGCTGAGTTTCTGCAATACTCATTTTGTGTGAGGAAAATTGTAAGCAACTCGAAATTGAAATAGAACTTGTCATCGCATTACTCAAGTTTCCTCTATGGTTGATGAGAAACCTCAAGGAATATCGTTTGTCTTGAATACCCTTTGAAAGCAACATGAACTTATATTTATAATTAGTCTCGCTTTGAACACAAGCAATTTATTCAAACTTTAACAAAAGACCGTTTACTTAGCACACTCCGAAATGGCTTTCTCTTATAGTTTATTTGAAGGAGAGGGAAACATATGTTCAAAAGGAACTAGGAAAAGGGTATTTTGACTATCTTTTCAGGTTTTCCATGAATTCGAGGGACAACTAAATATTAATAATCGATATAGGCCTCCATAGTAATTGGCTATATAGCTCTTATATTATTTATGTGGATACACACATATTTCACTTCCAGAGCTCATAGAAGGTGAATAATAAAAAATAAAGTGTTCTATATTATAAAAAAACAAGAAGCTTGACTGAGGCTTAGTCTCCCTTGCTATATAGTGAATGAACATAGTTCCCTTGGGATCCCCCCATCGCACACTACTGGGGTAGGGTGGCCCGAAGGTAATGATGACAATCTGAAATTGACATGGGACCTATGATTCAAAAGGAGGGGAATGATTTGGACAAAAAAATCGTGTTGTTTTCGAAGAAAAAAATCTTAAGGTGTCTAAAAGCTGGGGATGTCTTACAGTTACATATTCCATTGCTTGATAGGCGAAGGGATTCCTCAATCAACATTCTTCTCGATGGTCACCCAAGCTGGTTGCACATCTTTCTTCCATATCATCTAAAAATCACATCCCCTCTAATGGCATTCCACAATGGAGAAGAGTAGTCAATCACTTCTCAAAGTAACACTTGCTTCCAATGGATTTCACTTTATAAAATCAAGATAGAAGATTTGACAATCACTTCTCCAAGTAAGGATTTCTCTAAGTGACTCCTTGGGCACAAAGAGAAGAGGTGACCAAGGTCTTGTCTACCCAAAAGGTAGTGCGTACACTAGCAAGGGATCCACATATTTCATTAGCTCTGACATTGGTCTGAATTCCCCGATGGAGAATTTTCCACATAAGTATTGATTTATGTTCTGAATGAGAGGATGCCAGAGGTCCTTGGATTTAAACTTCCATCTGATACATGGCCAGCTAAGACACCATCTCCTATTAAGGGAGAACATGCAAGTCTAGGTGCTTTTAAATCCTCAATGTTTTATCCATTTTTTTATAGTTGGTCCATTTTAACCATTATATTTATGAAACATCATTCCCAAGAAGGGGATGCATGTTTGATTGTTCCCATGAATCGATTGTGTGTATTAGTAGACACCAATCTTCATAGAAAATTCTTCTAGCGAGTGCTATGTCCTCAAATCTCATAGAATGTCTCCTCCCTTGATCTCGTAGATGTCTCCAGTTATGAAACCATTTGCACTCTTTGGTGGTTCTCAAAGTCAATCTCTTTGAAGTTGCCCTACTTAGAACCCAAATATAATCATTTTTTCTAATCTTGGTTTCCCACTTACAATTTTCGTTAATCTTGATACACGATTTGATTTTGTTCCAACTCTTGAACATGGAGCAGACTAGGTTACCTTTGGTAGTCATAGGAAGCCTAAAAAACATCAACATGAATAGATTGAGTCATTTGCACCTATAGATTTCCATTATGATAAGAGAAGATTTGTTTTTGAGAATCATTTTTTCCAATGAAGCTTCCACATTGCACGATGCTTTGATCATCCACTTGGCACCCATCTTTTTTGCCACTCCTCCAACATCCAAAGTGTCAAACACACTAGAATATTTTTGGTTCACTCAAACGCCCCACTTTATTTTAGGGGCACTCCTCGAGTTTGGATAACTAGTCCAAAGGAAATTTCTACAAGTTCTTTCCAACTTTATTTATTCTTTGTCAATAAAGAAGTGGAGCCATGGGGTAGCCATGTCTAATAGAGAATTTTAATATGGTTGCCTGAGAGACTTGATCAATAATATTAATTCCTTGACTTTAGGAATTTCCCATAATTGTTGAGATCATCTTGATCAATTTAGAACCATAGCTCATAGCTTTAGATTGATGAATGTAGTCCCACTCTAGGCAGTTCTTAGCTTTGTCGAAATCAATCTAGATGAAGAGGATATATTGTGAATGCTCCTTGGTAGTGCCTCAGTTTTCACTCAAGGTAGGATGAAGGAAAAGTATCACAAAGAACCTCGGTACTTTCCATAAAAATCTTGGCAATTATTGTTGCAATGAACTACCATTCAATCGTTTACAGTTGTTTCCGTGTGGTTACATCATTGTTTCGTATGCAAGTGACCACTCAAAGATATGCGGAAACATCCAATCTAGCAATAAGAATAGAGAAAAGGTAGGACTCATTTCCAAAGCAAAACTTCCTTTAATGTTCACATCCATACATGACAAAAATGGTGCACATCATGGATTGCACGAATCGTATGTTACTTAATTTAAGTGTGACTAATAAAGAAAGCGAACGAAACATTAGGGCTTACATAAGAAATCTTGATCTTAACGACATTACATGCACTATTGGACGCATGGAGGCAAGAGAACTATAACAAAAGTCAATACGATCTACAAAAGAAAAGGGTCCAACGTATTATCTCTAAAGTAAAAAATAAAGCAAGTGAAAAAGTCACACGGCTCCTATAAGATTAAAAAAAGATTCATAAAAACAACAAAATTTTATTAATATGTCTAAAACGTGATGTTCCAATATCAGTTAACCTCCAACATGTGGATCATCCAAGTTATGAAGAAATAAGAGAGGTGAGAGAATGACTAGAAGAAGAGATCCATGTCAAAGTTGAATTGATGGTCCAATTCAAAGAATGTTAAGAACAATCAACTATTATTATTAGGAGATAGAGTTGTCCAACCTCCAATATTTGAAGAAACAGAAAGGAAAACTGAACAGCTACGAAAGATCATCTAAATGGTTAATGATGCTTTTTCATAATGAACCACCTGTATTATAGATGGATATGCTTTAGTGCACAAGGATAGAGATATTTATATGTTGCACTTCTTACAGTACAAAAGCTTAGGCTAGACAATGCATTTCTCAACATTTCTATCTCATTTCAATGCTGATGTCACGGCCCTCTGATGATCATCCTCCATCTTCGACACCTAAATCTAAAGGCAACTTACCTCTGTTAAATGTTAATAAATCTCAAGCTTCTAGTAAGCCTCTCTTCGAAACGATATATCCTGGGTGAAATTGTGGGTTTCTCAATAGCCCTTTAGAATGCTATTAAGATTAAAGGTCTATGAAATATTTTACAAAACAAATAGATTTTTATGTTCATGATACCTTTCCATACTCTAGACGTAACGCAAGTCTGTAATAGAATGGTAAAAGATCTTAAAAATATTCAAAAATTAGTCTTTACTAACTATAAAACAATACATCTTTATTTAGAGATTATAAAAGATCTTAAACTACATTCTTTTTAATGGAATCTCTAATAATCAGAACAATATAGAAGTAATCTTAGATATTCCACAATGATAATATGCATATCCATGTAATATTATAATCTTCTTTAGGTGGTTTCTCTCGCTCATGCAGGTTGATTTCTCACACCTGTTAGAGCTCACCACTTGCCTAGATTGAAAAAGGAAGAGCCTACCCTTGGATTAGCACATGAACTAGTTTGAACTATCCACAAAAACATTTGTCTTTTCCAGCTACACATTTCCAAGAGAAACATCCTTTTGTGTTGGGGATATTGGCCTTGGAAAATAAAAAATGCTAGAGAGAAATGAAAACCATGCATAATATCTGAATAACAAAACTGACTTTAGTCAAGCACCGTAGAGTACATTTAGCATCATACAAGCAAGGTTTGTCTGAATTAGGAGAAGAAATTGAACATAATGGAGTACATGTGATTTTATTGTAATGAATAAATAGTTATGTGTCAATAGTAGAGGTTCAACTAAAATTTCCTTGATTGTCATATTCGGCATGCGTTATCAACATAACTGTGAGTTCATAGTTGTTTGACGGCTGTTCTGGCCTGTGTATATATATATATATATATATACATATATATATATATATAAATATATATATATATATATATATATATATATATATATATATATATATATATATATATGTGTGTGTATATATATATATATATGTATGTGTGTGTATAAAGAGAGAGAAAGAGAAATGGAGAGGGACAGACGCAGAGATGGAGAGAGAGAGAGGGAGAGAGAGGGATACAGAGAGACAGATAAGTACTTTGGGGCTGTATAGCCTGGTTTAACATCAGTGTAGTATCAAAGAAAGATACTATAGTGTCCTTTCTCTTTCAATAAAACTTTGCAAAAACCTTCAGAATCCTTAAATGATTGTACCGTAGCAGAATTTCTACCGTAGCAGGCCTTTGTGCTTTCATCCCTGGATTTGTTAAATCCTGGAGTTCCCAAAGGTGCTATGCATCACTTCATTGTGCTTTCATATTATTTGTAACTTCCAAAAAAAAAAAATAATCCTTTGAATTACATCTACAGCGACTGGAATACATAATTACATATTTCGATGAACGGTTTTGCTTAAACACAAAATACTCGAAAGAGTAGAAACTATAAACACTACGAAAAGCTTAACACATAAAAAACTCAAAATACAGAAAATAAAATAAAATAAAAATTACAGGAATATGAAAATATGTAAAATTACCTCTACAGCAGAGATGGCCTACACACACATCCTTTAGCTTTCAAATTTACCTAGAAGTTAAGGGTTATCTAGAAGATACGGTGTATGAATCTTCAAGTGATTTGGACCATCACAAAAAGGAAAAACAATTGTTTGAAGTTTTCTTCTATCTTCTCCCGCTAGTGTATCTCTCTCTCATACACTCTCTCACTAGTGTATCTCTCTCTCTCTCTCTCATACACGCTCTTGCAAAATCAGAGCCAATTCTAGCTTATTGAAGATAAAAGACTCTTAGTTCACCTTATTTTTTAAAGTTAGAAGCACAATATGAGATCCCAAATCCACTCTATCCTACTGCAAAGCTTCCCTCATCTAGTTCCTAATCTTCAAGTAGCTAAATAAACACTAAAATTGATGATTTTACTCAAGAAAACAATAATCTACATTGCGAAGTTGAGGTTTCTTGAGAAATCGTGGCCCTTCAGGAACTAACAAGCATGAATACTTGTTCCAATCAACTCTCAAATCTTTCTAACACTGACCTAGGCAAAGAGCCCATGCCAAAAATGCTAAAAGATGGTTCACTGCAGATCAAATGGTTGATTGAAGAACCAAAATTATCAATCCAAGTATTTTTCCTAGTTGGGAGCATGGTAATGAAGATGAAAAGCCACGAACAGGAGAGAAATGAGAGAAGAAATGTGAAAATTCAGAGTTAACATGCTTGTAGAGCTTCTATAACTGATTTATCCTTGGATATCAAAGATAATATCCCCTTATCAAATGATAAAACATGCATAACAAAACTTTACACATGGATAAATGTCCAAACCTACAAAAGAGACAAGTTGTAGGGAGAAGAGAGACTTTGACTATTGAAGAAGGAGAAGAGAGATGCACCTTCATTGGACAAGATGTCTCGCTAGAGGAAGAACAAGAATTAATAAAAGTTTTAAAAGAGTATCCAGATGTCTTTGCATGGACTTATACAGATTTAAAAGGTGTAGACTTCTATTCGTGCTCATACAATCCCTATGACAACATAAGCCATTCATTCCAAACAAATACCATACACCTATAATGATCTTTATTCTGCAAAGATTGAGGAAGAGATAGATAAATTGTTGGATGCGGACTTCATTAATGAAATTGAACACACAGA
This sequence comes from Ceratopteris richardii, assembly GCA_020310875.1. Classification (NCBI taxonomy): domain Eukaryota; kingdom Viridiplantae; phylum Streptophyta; class Polypodiopsida; order Polypodiales; family Pteridaceae; genus Ceratopteris; species Ceratopteris richardii. Next base: position 16,944,195 of record CM035437.1, on the reverse strand, counting down.
ATGGGTATCGCCATTAGTGGTAGTGCTGAAAACGAATGGCAAATTCAGGGTTTGCATTAATCTAAAAAAGGTAAATGCACCCACCATATGGGATACTTACCCATTACCCATCATAGATTATCTGTTGGAAAGGGTTGCAGGCAAGGAATTCTATAGCTTCCTTGACGTCTTTTCAAGATATAATCAGATAGCCATTACTCTTGAAGACCAACTGAATGGGGATTCTATGATTTTAGGGTTATGCTATTTGGTCTAATTAACACCCTATCCATTTTCCAAGACTCATGTGCCATGTGTTCAAGAAATTTTTGAGAACAAGTATGGAGGTATATGTGGATGACTTATGTACCTATTCAATTATTAAACCAGAGCATATCTTAGAACTAAGAAAAAATATTTGTCAAATGTCATCAGTATAGAGTATGCCTTAATCTAGAAAAACGCATCTTCATGGTGCATGGACGAGAGTAAATTTAACAAAAGTTCGTGGACGAGAGTAAATCTAAGGAGGAAGAACAAGAACTTCCTAATTCTATATGATTTGTAAATTGAGGTTTAAATTGTTCCGCGCAAGCAAGACCAATTATATTCTTCATTGCTGAGTCTCTGCAATGCTCATTTTGTGTGAGGAAAATTGTAAGCAACTCGAAATTGAAATAGAATCTTCTCATCACATTACTCAAGTTTCCTCTATGGTTGATGAGAAACCTCAAGGAATATCGTTTGTCTTGAATACCCTCTGAAAGCAACATGAACTTATATTTATAATTAGTCTCCCTTTGAACACAAGCAATTTATTCAAACTTTAACAAAAGACCGTTGTGGAGGTGATTGCAATCCGGGTGGATCGGGTCCGGTCGTTGCACACACAGGGTGTATGAAGCTAATGAATGTTGGAAGGTTTAAGGACATGAAAGTGAAATTAATGTTGAGTATGGAGAAGAGAGAGATGTTGAAATGATTATGGGAATGGGAATGTAGAAGTGCAAGTTAGATTTACGAACATGACTGATAAGAATCAAAGAGAACCATACACACAAATCAAATTTGGAAGGAAGAATGGTCCATTGAAGGAGCTTCTTAAACACTTCCTAATTCTAATCCATATGCATAGTCTTCTTAGGAGGATATGTATGCATGACGAGAATAGATGGAACCCTTACAAATTAGTTTTGAAAGGAAGAATGGTCCAATATTGGAGCTTCTTATACACTTTCAGAAACTAATCAATATGTATGGGTATGTATGGATTATATGCATGCAAGTGAATTATGATGATAGAGTTTAATCACAAGCTCAATGAAACATCCTCACTGGTTCAACACAATAATGTGGAGCTTGCTCACATATAGAAGAAAATAGAAGACATGTAAAAATACTTAAGAGACTGAGAGACAAGAGACAAGTGACAAGAGACAAGTGAGATGAAATAAAAGGATTTGAATTAAGATACATGTATAAGATCGTCGTGATACGTCAAGATAAGCAATCTACTGATCAAAGGCGGTTCCGACCTTCAAACCATGAGAGTTCAACCGAATGTCACACGCAATAAGAGGAGTTCCACTTCATTGACCCTATGTATATCTAGGCTCGTAACGTCTAACTAAACAAGTCTAAGACTCATTAAAACCAGCTCTAACTCACTCACACGCTCCACCGAGGGTGAGTCAAGATAGTGATGCTGGTTTCAAGAGCCTATCCTAGATTGGAGTTCTAACTTAAATTTGAAACTAGGTACTATACTCATACTAGCCCACCTTGGATCCTCACTCGCTCAACCGAGGGTGATCGTCTCAAGGAAACCTTAAGCTAGCAAGAGCCCTATGGATGCCTAAAAATGATGCTCTAGGAGTTTGGAGGGGGGTTTATATAGTTTTTTGAATGAATTTGGGCCCTTGGATCTAGAGAAATCAACTCTCAACTCTAGGATCACTACTTTCGATTACAACCATTTGATTAATCAAATCAATGGCTTGGAATTGTTATTTCTATCAAATCTAGTGTAAAGGATTGAAATTTAGGCGCTTTCATTCTCCACCATTGGATGTGGGGATGATCTAGACCGTCGGATCAGTGCTGACATCAATTCGGATAAGATAAGCCACTATTTTTGGAGAAACTTTGCATTATTGATCTTTAACTATCAAAAAAGTCTTCTTTGATGAAAAAACTCGTGGATCCTCCTTCCTCTATTCTTTATTGCATCTCCACCCTTGAATATGAGCTCATCTTGACCGTACAACATGGCTCAATCATATTTTGCCATGTGGCGGCTCTTCAAGCCTTCAATTTTCTTATTCTAGAAAACTGCGATGACCTTGAAAATTGGATTTTATGCTCTTTGACCTTTCAAATATCCTTTGATGAAGATAAAAGTTTGTAGGTCTATGTTTTCAAAGGCCTCCTTTAGGAATAAGTGAAAAAAACTCCCATCTGAATCTTCCTTGTACAAGTTTGACTACATTTGAAAGCTTGCAAGGTGGCATTAAGGTGTCTAGGAAGCTCTGATAGCCTTGAAAATTTGTACAAATATGAATCCACATATGGTCTTTATACATGCCAAACCATATGGCTAACAAAAATTCCTATACAAAATTTTGTAGGGTCGAAGTGAAAAAATTACATTTTTTACAAAATGCACATGGCATATCAATGTGCTAGAAAAATCCATTTTCATGTGAGATTCGGGCTATAGACTGCCTTTGATAGTCTTTACAGGTATATGAATTTTCATGTGATTTGGAGACATTGAAATTTTAGCCCTAATTTCCAAAGTTTGACCAGCTTTGATTGCTACCCTAGATTTGCTCGATTTCTTCCAAAGTTTGCATGTGAACTCCCTTTGACATCCTTGATGCATCTTGGACTTCTCAGGGAATTCTGGCTACCTTCACTGAATGTGTTTCCTGTAGGCCTTCATGAGTGACAGAGGAGAGAAAATCTCGATGACATTCGCCCCCACTAAACCTGCGATTCCTCCGGAAGCGCCACTCTAGTATCTATGAAAAACAAAATGTTTCAGGCATCAAATTATTTTATAGGCAACATACATGGAAGGAAAAAATGATCATATGCATGAATGAGTAGGCAACGTGAGATGAAGCAAAATTTGCATGAAAGAAAGAATTGAAACATGCAAGATGAATATGCATGAATAAATAGGCAACATATATGCAAATGAACAAGCAACATTGACACCAAGAAAGAAAAAAACAAGCATCAATATGCAGTGGAAGTGGATGTATTGAGTCGTTTTAAGCATCAGTTTCTCTCATCTTAAAGAAAAATCTGTACCTTTTTCATAAAGCAATCTACCTTAAATACAATTATAAACAAAGATTTAGGATTTTCAAGAGACATCTTTCATCTTTAGCTTATTTTAGATCAACTCCTTTCCTACATAAATATGAATGTGCTCTTTCTCTAATAACATGCAAGGAAATCTAACTAAACTCCACTAATGCATAAATCTGCCTATATAGCCCATGATTTATTCTACTATGCCTCTTTATCCTCCTTTGGCTTGCTCTCTTTTTTATTTATGATGATGACTCGACAACTTTACGGTTACGATCACTTTTTTGGGGTGGAAGAAAGTGTAATCTTCCTGGTAATATGTAGCAGCTTTTTTTTATGACGAGGAAAAATTAAACCCCTATACAAGGTACAACCATTTTTGATGACAGAGAACAGTCGTTTAAACTCCGATACAAGTGTTGTGAGATGGACTAAGGATGTAGAAACATGCAATAGCAGGAGCTAGGATTTCAACAATTATGCTTTCGATACAGGATACATATGCATGTTTATATATGAAAGTCATGTCACCAAAATAAACCTCCAAATCTACATGCCCTATCTTTCCACAATCCTAGATTATAATCAATTTCTTAGTAGATAAGTTACTACTTAAGATACAATTTTACACAAGTAGAGAAATCATCATTTGCCTTTTTTTTTTGACTCAAGTGATGTGGATATGCAATGCAATGCAAAGAATGAAAACATGTCACCAAAATAAACCTCCAAATCTACATGCCCTATCTTTCCACAATCCTAGATTATAATCAATTTCTTAGTAGATAAGTTACTACTTAAGATACAATTTTACACAAGTAGAGAAATCATCATTTGCCTTTTTTTTTTGACTCAAGTGATGTGGATATGCAATGCAATGCAATGCAAAGACTGAAAACAAAGCAACATGAACTTGAAAAATTAATGATATTTTTATATGTTTTTTATTTTTTTATTTTACATTTTTTTTATTTTTTATAACATGGACACTCTTGTTTATGAATCGGCCTCATTGTTGTCATCTTTTTCAATGTCATCATCCAAAATGTACTCGTCATTATCACGTTTCTTGAATAGCTTTATCCTTTTACCTGCAATCAAAGTTTCTAGTGCAACACCATTTAATTCACAAAGAGCATACATACCATTGTTGTTGACTTTTCATACAATGTATGGCCCAAACCACCATTGAGTGAGCTTTTTGTGTGCATCATATTGAGATTCAAATGTACTATCATAAATGAGCACCCAATCTCCTACTTCAATTGGCTTAGGACGCAATCGATGAGTTTTATCAAAATAATGCTTGTTCTTCATTCTAGATTCTCCTAATTTTTCAACGGCATCATCAAGTCTTAACTTACCTTGTTCTAACTGTTTAATGCACAAACTCAAAAAATCATAAGTAGATATGTTTTCAGACCAAGGCAAATTTGACCATGCAGAAATATGAGACTGAATTGGAAACAATGGTTTTTGACAGTACATGAGTTCAGCAGGCATATATCCAGTAGTATGTCTGCATGTCATTCTATCTGCCCAGAGTGCAAAAGGTAAGAATCTAGGCCATTATTTGATGTCACCATTACATGCTTTAGATATGGATTTCACAATAAGTGGATGCCCTCTCTCTATTTTACCATTGGCCTCTGGATTATATGCAGTAGTGAGAGACAAACGAATACCGTGACGCTCAAAGAACTCTTTAGCTTCTCTCGCATTTAACTCTCCATGATTGGAAACTACTTTCTCTATGTACCCAAAGCGACTTATGACATCTTCCAGCAAGAATTTGCAATTATTGTAAGTGGTCTTAGATCGTAGTGCACGTCCCTCTACATGATTAGTTAAGTCTTCTCTTGCAAGTACAATGTAACGCATTTTGTCAATACCTTTAGGCATAGTTACAAGATCTACTACCCACTTGTAGTGAATACAAGGTGGATAAGTAGGATGCAACGGATCTCTATGTTTGACTATTGAATGAAGTTGACAAGTAGAACATGTAGAAACATAGCTACTAAGGTCAACATACATCCTAGGCCAATAATAGGTACTTCTAATTTTTTCATATGTTCCAAAAAATCCTTTATAACCTTCCCATAATGTCTCATGCATTTCCTCCATTACTTGCAATTGAAGCCCTCGTTTTCCTAGGACTCGTTGTGGATTCTTAACCTTACCCTTAGCATGTCTCCAAAGATAACTGTTACATAGGAAAAAGTTATAAGCTCGTTTCCTAATGTTACGGAATCTATTCATAGTCTAGGTAGGTAATGGTTGTAGTGTACTTAGATACTTTCCTATGTCTCTCCATTCATTTTCATACTCAGACTCATGAAATTTCTCATACTCATATATATGTGGAACATAGTCAACTAAATTCACATTCTTTATTAGATCACTTTCAAGATCATCATCTAGATCTCGATAACATATGAGCAACTGAGTTTGACTTACGTGAAATATGAACTAACTCAGGATTTATGAACTTAATATATGATATCTATCTAAGCATGGCTATATCAGGAGATGAACAATTGGCTATCATTCCAATGAGAGGCAAACAATCACTCTCAACTTTGACATTTGCACCAATGAAATATTCTTTCTCTGTTTTCAAAGTTGTTACCATACCCCATAGTTCTCGTTTGATGTGTGGATATTTTCGTTGTGTTTCATGTAGAATTTTGGCACCAAACCTTATTGCATATCTATTCCCTTAACTATCATCTTGACTTATGCCCCAACCTATACCAATAGGACTAGTATCAACAATCAATATAATAGGTTTGTTAGCAGAATAGTCTATGCGCTTAAGGATGGGAGCGTCAAGAAATAATTTCTTCAATTTATGCATAGCTTGAGTGTGTTTGTCAGTCCAAATAAATTTTCGTTTCTTCGTCAACAAGTCATAGAGACGATTAGCAACATGAGCAAAGTGTGGGATTCAAATAACATAAAAGATGCAGGCACCAAGAAATCTACGTACCTCACTCACATTGTTACATGTTTCAGAAATCTTGCTAATGGCATCAACTTTTTGTGGGTATGGCTTTCGACCATAATGGCCACATAAATGTCCAACAATAAGAACCTCGTTTATACCAAAAATAGATTTTTCTATGGAAAATGTGAGACCTACCCTCTTCAAATCGTTGAAATATTCTTTCACAATCAGAGATATGGTCAAGAAAAAATTTACGACATCTAAATGAATCTAAAGTAATGTCCTTTACACGTTCCTCACTCCCTTTAATTGGAATATCATCAATGAATGGCATAGTTATATGAGGGATAAAATCATGTAAGACCATATTCATAGCACTCATCATATGAGCCACAGAATTAGTCGCTCCTTGAGGAATTGGTTATGTCACGACTATCAATTGCTAATTGGAATTGGTCATATCCAGAATATAAATCACCCACTAAATAGATAGAATGTCCTGAAAATGATTCAGCAAACTCATCTACAATGGGTCCTATTCCTACATTCCTTATGGTGACTTTATTGACGGGTTGGATATCTTGAAAAAAACGTAGTTTCCCATTCTTTTTAGGCACATTGAACCATCGATTTGAGTAAGGTGCAAAAGATGGCTCTAAAATTCTCATGTTTATTCTTCTCCCTAACTAGTTTCATTAGCTCAGGTAAGTGAGCCTTTGGAACTGGTATAGGGCAAAGATTCCATGGAATATGTGGAATAGGAAAGATTATCATGGGTGCAAGTAGCTTACGATCTACACAACCAATCTCATGAGGATACATAGTAAAGGCTTTTCCATGGCTCCGTATAACTCTCTCAAATTTATCTCTCTGTTGGCAAAAGAAAGTCATCATCTCTACCAATTTTCACATGTTTGATTGTCTCATCCGTGAATGTATGTCCTATGTTTTTCTTGTCCCAAAGAATTGGATCATCTTTCACATCAATAATTTTTTCATTACTTACTTGAGGTAATGGTTGAGCTATGGGTTTGATTTTTTTGTTTATAGTTTTGTACTTTGTTTCAACTAAGGCATCATGTGTTTGGTTAAATTTTGAGCACTTGTCAACATTGAGAGCATATTCTTGGATTAGAGCATACTCATCAAGGGAAGAAAGAAGAATAATATGGGAATTAGAATTTTGTTGAAGACATAACTCTAACTCCTGTTAAAAGTGCGTTTTTTGTCATAGACACTTTTAAGTTCTTTTCGGGTTCTTGGGGATGGTAGGGGTCTGACAATTCAGAGGCCCTCTATCTTATTTTCCCATTTAACTCATCAAGTAAGTAGTACGTTATTACCTAGTACGTTATTCTCTATACAGGTTTACTGTTCATACTTTGTTTAAGCTTTTTCATAGTACGTAACGCAAGAATTAATAATTATCATTGCACAGACTTGTTATCGATAACATAACATTACTGTGTTAATCACAAATTAATGTAACTTAACAAAGTAAGAGTAACAATACTTAGAACTTAAGAATGCCACACTACGATGTCTCCACAGGCCACAAATCGCCCAGACAGACAGTCTTACGATCTCGTCTCCTCGCTACCAGAGAACCACCGAAATGCCTTTTCATTAATTGATAAAAAGGGTACAACACTTCGCTACGACCTTTCGGTACGTGCGGTATAGGAAAATATAAATTACATAATGCCAATCTGGCGCCTTACACTAACACGCACGGTGGACTTGAACCCGCAACGCAAACAAAATTAAGGCTCATCTACGATGCCTTGGATATACATGGTTCTAGCTAATTTGAAGGTTCTAGAAATCTTCTGTTTGAGCGAATCTAACATCAGTTTGAGTGTCTTCGGCTCTACCAGCTGTGCATCAGTTCGAACTGAACTGGCTGCAATTACTTGACTCATCAAAACTTCAGCCTAGGTCTGCAAATATGCCTGTTGCAAATAAAAGTCATTGGCAAGGGCTGCATCTCGGCTCAGTCTCATATCATTAATTTGATTATCAATTTTTGATAGTCACTCTACTTGAACTCCCAGATGTTTTTCTCTTCTCTCCAGCTCCTGAGCTTGATATTGAATTGTCTGGTAACAAGCATCTCTTTCCTTCTTAATCCCTGCTATCTCCTTCTGAAGTTGAACGGTGAGACTCGTCTTGGCTTTAAGAGCAAAATTCGGCTGAATCAAATCGGCAGTTGCGGTCTGGAGTTCTGCAATAGTTTGCTTAGCTAAATCACCCATCTGCTATCCTCTCTGCACGACTTCATCAAGCTGGATTCGCGTTTCTTCAAACAAATTTCCAATTGCCACTCTAGTGTGTTCTTTATCCTGTACTAGCTGTTTTAACTGAGTGATCTCTTCATTACGAGCTTTTAACAAAACATCCTTGGCTTTTAATTCGGCCAATGCTGCATCGCGCTGAGCAATGACTGTATCTTGTTCTACAAGCCTAGCTTGAAGCTGCTGAAGTTGCATCTGCAAAGTATGGTTTTCTGCTTTAACAACAACTGCTTCCTTCTATAGTGGGGTAATATCAGCTTCGAGAACATCAACCTTGTGTTGCAACTCTTGTCTGAACATTGGAACCGGAAGAGGAAGAGGAGGAAATGGTTGGGATGAAGAGGCTGATAATAGATGAGGGGAAGACGGTGGAGAATAGGTTGGAGAAGAAGATGGAGAAGGGGGTTCGTCGGGATCAATAGGTTGGACTGGAAGAATTGGCTCAACAGTTTTCATGTTGGAAGGAAGTGGGGTAACAAGATTAGATACCAACACGATACCGGTGGTCTGCTGCGTTGTCGCTTCAGTTCTGTCAATTACAACATCAACCAAAGCAATTACGTCATTGACAATCTCAGCAACAATGGCCTGCACATCATCTTGGGTTGGCTGTTGAGAATTCTCCCTTGAAGAAATTTCTTTAGATTCGGTGGTGGACGCAGTTTGTTCCTGCTGCTGATTCTGAGAAGAAGGACCAGAAGACTCCACGTGAATTGAAGTGGCGGTGTTGTGGAAGACCTCTTCTTCATGGCCGGCATTGGATCCTTGCACCTGGCTCTTAGACGGACTTATACGATGACGTTTCCGATGAAGAAGTTGGAAGAGATCTTCATCCCCTCTACGTCCTGGAGCACTTGAACAGAGTCTTCATGGAACAAGATAGGAGTGGTTGGAGGCGGTTGTGCGGCTTGGAGTACCGGAAAAAGAAAGGTAAGGATATCAGGTAGATGAGAGCACAGAAGATCACCCTTATTAATGTGTTTAATAACCGTAACACATTCACGGTGAATGCGCCGGAAATAAAAAGATGCAAAATTGACAAACTCACGAGAAGCCATGTCAATCATCGAGTAAAAGGGACGCGAAATCCCGTAGGAACATTTTTGCAAATTCAAGATAGCAACTAAAAATTGCAATGCAGTACGTTCCGGATCAGGGCGACATAGAATGGTGTACTCATTAGATGAGTGCCATGGGAATAACGTGGTCATGGTAGCTACAGGAAGGAGAGGACCATTTTCCAATCCATCTCGAGGAACACGGAAGGCATCGGCAAGGCAATTCAGCAAAGTTCAAGAGGCCACGAATACGCAGATACTCACTCACTTCAGGAGTGAGTCCTTCACGGAAGGTAGCAACATTGGCTAATGCTTCCATGACATGCACGCAAAAGCACAAGAACATAGAGAACACAGAAAATAGAGAAACACAGAGACACAATAGCGATTAACATCGAAAGGAATAAGATTAAGTAGACACATGGCAACGTGAGGTGATCGAAAACCCTAAACATCGCGCAATATTGAAATGATAACCTCCATAATTACGGCATGCATGCATGAGCAGAATTTGTAACATAGGGCGGCGATTAATCATATTTAGATATCAAAATGAGGAGAGTTATAATCTATATTCAATTGAAATACGAAAATAAAAAGAAAATAAGCGACACGTGGAAAAATGAAGAACACGTCAGTGGTGATAAGGTGGTTGGTGATATGGACGTAGCTTTGAACCATTAATTACTTTGGGAAAGGGAACTCCGATTAGGGTAATCAACCGAAAAGTAGCAGGTCCCACTTGCTCACTAATTTGGTAAGGACGGAACCACCGTAATTTAAATTTCCCAGTAGAATGATTTGCTTTAGCATTATAAAATAGCACAAGTTAGCCCACCGTAAAAACTCGAGTCTTGAGGAAACGATCATGGGTACCGGCTTGCCACAACTGAACTTCTTGAAGAACCAGCAAACATTCCCAACCATGTTCATCCAAGGCTCTGAGTGCTTCCAACCAAAATGGCAAAGAGTCTTTGGGCAACAATTTCTGAGTGAGGGCCACGCGTGGGCTTGGCACTACAATCTCCATCGGCATGATTGCTTCCAACCCATAAGCAAGCTTGAAGGGAGTCATTCCGGTTGCCACTTTGTATGTAGTCTGATATGCCCATAAAACTGCGATAAGTAACTGGTCCCAACGTTCTGGAGATTCCACGATCAATTTATGAAGCATAGTCAACAGAGTCTTATTGGTGCTTTCAGCCAATCCATTGGCATGGGGATAGTATGGTGAACTGAATTTATGCAGAATTTGAAAAGTGTGCATTAGTACTCGCATTAAAATGTTGGCGAAATGTGTTCCTTGATCTGTCACAAGTTCTAGAGGTAATCCATAACGCAGGAATACGTCCTTCATCAGGCATTTTACCACCGAAACAGCTGTGGCTGACCGTAAAGCCCATGCTTCCGCCCACCTGGTGGCATAATCCGTATAAGTCAGTATATATCGATTGTTGCTAAGGGTTGCGGGTGGTGTTACTAGCCCAATAAAATCAAGACCCCACTTCTAAAAGGGTTACAAAGGTAAGACAGGTTGCAGAGGAAAGAGGTGCCGATGTAATGGCTGTCCAGACCATTGACAAGTATCACACCGCTACACAAACTGAGTCATGTCCTTGTACATGGTAGGCCACCAAAGCCCACTTTGCAAAATTTTACAGTGAGTAAGATCGGCTGCAAAATGTCCACCCGAGGGTATTCAATGAGCCATAGCCATAACCGAGTCTGCTTCATGTGGTGGGATATAGTGAAGTAAGAAACTAGTAGGATCCATGTAGTACAACTGACCTACAATCAATCGGAATCTACGACTCTAATCTGCAATTTTTTGCCGGAGAGCAGGGGGAGTATGAGGAGGAAGACATCCGTCAGTTAGAAAAGTGAGTAACATGTCATAGTAGGTAGGCAGCACAAGAAGCTCTGTAGATTCTTCAAAAGTTGGCTCACTAAAGTAAATTGTCGGTGTAGTGTCATCAACCCCCACGGGAGCTTCACCGGAATCCAACCGAGATAGAAAATCTGCTAATGCATGTGTTGTGTCAGGTCCATGAATAACTTCATAGTCGAATTCCTATAATAATAAAACCCATCGAGCCAAGCAACCACCTAAATGTTACTGCCGGACCAAATACACAAGTGCGGCATGACCCACGTGGAAGGTGAATTTTCCGCCCAACAAATAATGCCAGAATTTCTTCACAGAGTACACCAACCCGAGACATTCTCGTTCGGTCACTGAATAGTTTCTTTTAGTAGGGGCTAATCGGCGACTTGCATAATAGAGAGGCGGAAACCACTTGTCAGTTTGCTGCATTAAAACGCTTCCAATGGCTATGTCTGATGCATCTACAAAAACATGGAATGGACGTTCCCAATCAGGGGGTTGCAAAATTGGAGCCTGCGTCAATAATCCCTTTAAACGATCAAAATGTAGTCTGGCATTCTGGAGTCCAATCATACTGTCATGGAGTACTAGTCATGAGCCGATTAAGTGGTGTTGCTAAATGAGCTAACCACCGTAAATGTCTGCCATGCCACCGGATTTGACCTAGGAAGCACATAACTTCTTTCGGTGTTGTAGGGACTGGTGCCTGCAACACAACTACAACCTTATCCGCATAAACTTGTATGCCTTGCTCATAGATAATATGGCCGAGGAGTTTTCCACAGGAGAGCGCAAACACAGATTTTGTCGGATTCAAGCATAACCGGTATTTGCAGCATTTTTGAAAGTAGCACCGTAAATGATATAGCTACGCCGCAATTTTCCCAAATAACAAACCGTCATCCAGATATACTTGCATAAAAGTAGTCAGGTAGGGTGAAAAGATTTCTTGCATACACCGTTGAAACGTGCTCAGAGCATTCCTTAACCCAAACCACATTACCGTACAAGCATAAACATCCCAATTCGTGACGAAAGCTATTTTTGATATGTCCTGTTCTGCCATTCACACCTGGTTATAACCACTATAGCCATCCAAAAAGGAGTACATCTCATGCTCGGCCACTCTGTCTAGCATTGTGTCGAGAAAGGGGAGAGGAAATGGATCAGGTACCGTGGCCGCATTCAGTTTCCGATAATCCACACATATACGTAGCTGTTTATTTTTCTTCGGAACAATCACGATCTGAGATATCCATTCAGCGTGCTTGATTGGTACAATGTATCCCAACTTCAATAACCGATCGAGTTCTGCTTTAACCTGTGCTGCATAATTGGGGTTCATTCGATAACTAGATTGTTTAATTGGCTTCGCCTCTGGTTTGAGCACTACCCGATGTTGATAGATCGGCAGATCTATCAATGTGAACATAAACTGAGGAACCAAAAACTTTGAAATAAATCACTTTGGGTTTCTCCCTATAATGAGGTTCATAAGGTGTGATAACCTTTAATGCTTTTGTGGATAGCCTATCCCAAATGTCATTAGGTGTATGTACCACATCAAACAAAATCTTGGGAGAAAGCTTTTTGAATAAGATCATACTACACATCATCTCAAAAAGTATCCTATTCTTTCTCTTTGCAAGACCATTCTGTTCTCGAGTTTAAGCAATACTGAGTTTATGAGGGATCCCTTTGTCTTCAAGAAAAGACTTAAAGTCTTTAGACATGTACCCTCCTCCTTTATCACTTCTAGCAGAAATGTGGATCTATGATTGACTTTCATTTTCAACCATAGCTAAGAACTTTTTAAAAGTAAGAAAAACCTCTTACTTCACTTTAAGATTGTAAATCCATGAATATCTTCAGAAATCATCAATAAAAGTAACAAAGTACCTAAAAACTTAAATAGAATCTATTCTCATCGCACCATTCACATTTGAATGTATGATTTGAAATTTTCTTGTGGCTCTAATGTATCCATGCTTCTTGAAAGTTAGTTTGTGAAGCTTTCCTTCAAGACATCCTTCACATGACTCAACATCATCTAGTAAAGCAAAAGTAGACCAACTCTCCATTATATCTTGGCCAATGTGATTCCCCAAAAACGAAAAAGATGATGGGCCTTATGTTTGCAGGTGTTTTCTCCATTGTTTAAGTTGTTTGTTTCCTTTCGTATTTTCAAGGGTATAGAGCATGAAAATGATAAAACTTTACAAAAAAAAAACCACTCCTTTTTTAAAAACAATCTATCCCAATTTATGTAATTTATCTTGAGTATGTCTCTCTTCTTCATTGGTTCTCATATAAGTGCCTTCTTGTCCATAGGAATTTGTGTGCCTGGCATGTTTATGCTTCACATACAAAACTATGAGAGAGCTTATACATCTTTGCTTCCTGATCTGGTAGTAGCACTGGTAAGACAAACCTTCCACAAATATCTTTGTTGACCCAGGATGTCAAGTCTATAAGTAATAAAATCTCATGAAATCTATCTTTCAAAATGTTTATCTAGAATACTCAAGAAGTCCTACCCTTTGGCAAATGGTTTTTAACTTAGGGAAATTCTTTGTGACGCATCTCCTGATCTTCAATTAGAATCGACATAGAATAATAGAATTTGGCATAAGAAGATATAAGAAAGTATCCATAGAAACAACAAGAGAGAGAGAGAGAGAGCGAGAGTGAGTTTTATTATTTGGTATAGTCTTTACAAATAGCTCTACTTTGCATTACAAATTCTATCAAGCAACTTCAATGAAAAGCCTCATCCACCCAACTACCCATGAGCTGATCTCAATCTCAAACGAAATCACAATTCCAATCTCAATCACAATCCCAATCTCATTCAAATAAAGAAAACGATCATCATCAATGCACAACTATAATTCATATCCCAAAGATCCCAAAGATCTCAAAGGCGATGGCTATGGAAATATCACTTTATTCTCATTGTTTGAAGAGTCTTGGAGCCACACGTACCGTAGTAAACAGGAAGCCAGGCTTTTGTTTTTGACGTTGTCATTCTTATGTGTTGGCATGTGGAACTACTAAACTTGCATTCTGAAACTTTAGAAATCAAGGTTCATAATTTCTTCTGGGCTTGGTGACTTTTGGATTGTTTGCATCATAGTTTAGAGATCCAGATTCATAATTATTTGTGGGCTTGGTGACTTTTGGATTATTTGCATAATGTGTCAGAGGTAATATTTTCATTGTTCTTTCTATTTTATGTGTGTTAATGCTACCGTCTACATGCGCTCTAGGAGTTGAAGTGGGTTCGGCTCAAGTTTTTGTGTAGAGGCGCATGTAGGTGCAGAGTAAATGCTCTCATCGCCATGCTATTTGAACTGGTGGAGTATGGAAGAAGATGAGTGATGCAAAGCCTTTTGTTTTGTTGAAGTGAGAGATATTCGCAAGGACTAATACGCAGAGATTAAAATGAAATTGTATTGGTCCTTTGAAATACATATACAAACATTGGAATACATATTTCCATATTTCGATGAACGGTTTTCGTTAAACACAAAAGTTACGAACCATGACACTCAAACAACAAAAGCTATGAACATTAATAAAAGCTTAACACATAAACAACTAGAAACAGAGGAAATAAAAGAGAATAAAAATTACTCAAATATGAAAATAGAGTTAGAAAATACATATAAAAAGAAAAAACTCCTTCCTAGTGGAGGTTCACGCTCATCAATCTAAAAAGATCATATCTGATCTCTTGCTGATCAGAAAAGAAGATGGATCAACATATCTCAAAAGATCATTCTCTCTTGTCTTCCTTGATCCCAGAAGAAGTTGACTCAAAAAATTCATATCTGCCATATGTAAGCGATAGTTACCAACAGAGCCCCCTGCATTCTCTCAATGTCCAATGATCACAAAATGTCAAAATTTCACGACGAAGAAAAAATATTTGGATCAATGATAGCAATAGGGAAAATTCTTTTTTACCTTTCATATATATATGTATATATATATATATATATATATATATATATATATATATATATATATATATATATATATATATATATATATATATATATATATATATATATATATATATATATATATATATATATAGAAAGTTGGGGAGAACCTACTCTATCAAACATTAATAAATAAAAAATAGAGCTATACAAGTGAACGGATCTAGCATCCATGGGACCCCGTATCCCACAAAGCAAGGGTTGCTTATAGATTACTAGAGAATTTTACAAAGAAGGATGATAACCCTCCCATGCTCCTCATGTGGATCCCACTTGGTTTTGGTCTTGTTACTCTCTAGGAAGAACACTCTATGACGTCTCAACACATATAAAAAATTTTGATGTCTGTAGAAGGCATATATATAACACATATAGATCTATAAAATAAATGACCAACAAATGCCCGTCAGATTTAAGCCTTGAAAACAACGATTCTGCACGATCTAAGAAATTTGTGTTTATGGTTTGTATATGGTGTGTTTTTTGTGTATTTTGTACCCCTTGTGCAGAGTCTTTTGTGTGGCATGAGAGTTCGAGTTTCTACAACAAGAGTATTGTTGGAGAGCTCTTGAGAAGGAGAGTCTACCATCTTGCATTGCCAAAGAAATAATTCACTAGTATAAGAGAATTTTGATGCAAAGTCCTTGTTCCTTTTGTGCGAGCGAAGTGATCCACCACCTGCCCATCCAAGGCTTTCTCCAAATTAAAGGAGCAACCAACGCATAGAACTTGGCATACCTTGTCATTCGAGTCACCGAAGTCACAGTTGGCACTGTTGCCTACGGAAGATAGAGGAAGATACTAGTTGGCACTGTTACCTCAATGATCAAGGAAGATAGAGGTTCTCGATACTTCTCGAGACGTAATCCATCCTAGTATTGTTCGCCCAACAACTTGCTTAGCTGACAATCCCTTGCCACTAAGTTACACTCTTGTGGTTTTTGAAGATGGGGAAAGACTAAGGTTGACATTACCTTGAGCACTTTTTGAGCCCTCAAAGTTTCATTCTTTGCTTTGAAACCCTATCTTCGAGAATTTTTGGTGTGATTCTTGGAGCCATTTTGGAGTACTTTGTTGCATAGTTCCCCTTATACAGGTTTAAGTACATCAAGAAGAGTGCTCTTTGTACTTCTTTGACAATGAATGTTCACCTTTTAGGGCTATGTTTTTAGCCACACTAGTAAATCTACAAGCTTCTTGAAAGGTTCTAATTGTGGTGGGATCAGCCACCGCAAGTCTATGTAAGGCCTATTCAGGAAAAATGGGAATTACATAGGATTTTGAGACAATTCTTTGTGTCCCAATGTTTTACTTTTTGACTCATTCACATACTAGAGCATGTTATTATCTCTTGATTGGAGTATATGAAATTGATAATTATTATTAAGGATAATTGTATTGTAAATGGGGTATCAAGGTTGGGCTCAAACTTAAGAAGTTAACATAGTAAGTAATATAAATGGGACTTGAATAATTCCCAAATTTCTAGAATAGGCCTTATGTAGGTTTCTTGAGCCTAAAGAACAGAGTTGACAAACACTTGTAGGTGTTGATGGTGAGTGTTTTCACTATGAATTCAGGTCTTTGGTGCCATTTTACTGCATATATTGAGCACATAGATAGCTTTTCTGGATACCGCTTATGTATGTTCATGTGGTCATTGATATAGCATTTATTATGTTTTTTGCATAAACCCTTTGATGTTTGATAAAGAGGGTCATGATGAGGTTTTCTTAAATGGGAGATAACCAAATGCCAAGTTCTCTTAAGTGATGGAGGTGGAAGACCTACCTAGATTTGCCATAGGAGATGTATGCTAGTTGCTCATAACTACTGGATACGCCTAGTTGGCTTCTTTCGGGTAAATTTTATGCAGTGGGGTCACTGATTCACTATGCAACTTAACATGTCAGTACTTGAAGCTTTTGTAGAGGATACTCTAGGAAAAATTTTCTAGATTGTTTTATTTTATCAACTGTATAGTGTTCCATTTACTTCTTGATACTCTTATTGGTGTGACCACATTTATTATGAAATAGTCCTTTTGGTTGGTAATTACTCTTCATTAATTCATCTTTTGGGAATTCTTTGCTGAATTTTATTTCTAGAATGTGACACTTGGTCATCCTTTTTTTAACTTTAGTGTTGTTTTGACTCTTCTAGCTTCATTATCTTTCTATTTAGCTCTCTATCATCATGGCATCAGAAGTCTCAAGCACATCTGGTGGATCGAGGTCTAATGCCACTGTTCTGAGGAGGAACTATGACTTGTAGAGCGAACACCATTTTGGGATCCAAAACTTTGATGGCACAAACTTTGCTCTATGGAAGAATTAGATTAAAGATGTGCTAATATAGAGGAGGTAGTCAAAGCTAGTAAATGGAATCTTAGAGAACTTTGATGACATGGATGAAGATGATTGGCATGAGTTGGATGAAATGGCTAGTTCTACCATTTGATTGCACCTCGTAGATAATGTTTACTTTATAGTATTAGATTGTAAAAGTGTAGAGGGGCTTTAGAAGAAGTTATATAGTACATATGAAAATGAAATGGCATCAAATAAAGTTCATTAGAAAAGAAAACTATTTGACCTTCGAAAAAAACATAGATAGTGTCATTGCTCATATAAATGAGTTTGATGCTATATTCTCTTAGTTACAAGCTTAAAAAATGCATATGGATAATGAAATGAAAGCAGTCCTGTTGTTATGCACCTTGCCATCATCATGGGATAGGTTTTGCACAACTATTAGCAATAGTGCACGTGATGGTAAATTGGTCTATGATGACAAATGTGGAGCGCTCTTGAGTGAAGAGATTCATAGAAAATCTATGGTTGGCACTCATACTGGAGATGCATATAAAGTCCATGATTCTCACCAAGGAAAGAATCAACAATGTAGAAGGAGCTTGAAAAGGAAAAGAATGGTCAACCAAATAAGAGTAGAAGTAAATCAAGGAAGAGGGATATCAAAGGCTATTTTCTTCATAAGAAAAGAAACATGAAGAAAGATTGCTATGCATTAAAGATTGCTATGCATTAAAGATTGCTAAAGGTAAAGGGCAAAATGTTGATGGGCATGTTCAACACTTACCTGCACCATCTACTTAAACTATGAAGATTGAATAAATCAATGTTATTTCTAATGATGTCGATGTGTTGACACTTGACAGTACTTATGGATGATTCTCTTTCTTGCACATGGCTACTAGATCATGGTGCTTCCTTTCATGTGACACCGCATAAGAATGATTCTCTACTTATGGAGCAAAGTCTCTTGATGCTATAAGAGTGGGTGACTCTTAACACTATGAGGTTGTTGGGATTGGAGGTGTGGTTGTGGAGTTCATTGATGGTTCAAATTTATTATGCATAATATATGCCATGTACCTCATTTATCATGTAGTTTGATGTTAGTTGGTTTAATTGAATACCATGGTTACAAGGGAGTTTTATATCCTCACTTCTTTTGCATCTCAAATGTCATTATTGTTACTGCAAAAGGAAGCAAGGCTGGCTCACTTTATATTTTATTTGTATCACAAAAAGAACACTTGTTAGCTATAACTAAACAACCTATGCCTTGTATTTGGCATGGCCATTTGGGCCACATATCTCGTAGTGGAATGGAAACTTTTTCTTGTTCTGGCTACTTAACTATGTAATCTTTCTATGATTTTTAATTTTGTGAGCATTGTCAATATGGAAAGAAAACTAAGAATGTACATAAAATGCACATTGACTATTCAATTCAGCATTAAGGTCTCGTTCATAAAAATGTGTGTGGTCCTATGCCCACAAGGTCATTAGGTGGTTCTCTTTACTTTTTCACTTTCATAGATGATGCTACTAGAAAAGATTGGGAATTTCCTATTAAATCAAAGGGTGTGGTGATTCCTACCTTCAAAAAATGCCTTTCCTCAATTGAGATTCAAAAAAGGAACTAAGATCAAAGATTTACATTTAGATAATGGGGGTGAGTATACCTCACATGAATTCAGCATTTTTTATCAATCTAAAGAAATTCATAGAGAATTCAGAGCTCCTTATGCCCTAGTATAGAATGGTGTAGCTGAAAGGATGAATAGAACTATTTTGGATAGAGTAATTTAATTGCTACATCATACAAACATTTCAGAAGGCTTTTGAGCAAAACCAGTATTGATACCCGTTCATGTTTTATTTTCCTACAACCATCCTCAAATCAAGAGTTATTTTCATCAAATACCACATCCCTACTAATTGTAAATCCTTTTTTGGTGGGATTATATAACTAATATCTATTTTTATTCTGATCATAGCCAATAAATATGCATCTTTCAACTTTTGGATCAAGTTTTCACCTAATATGTGAAGGTATGTGTGCATAAGCAATGCACCCAAAGATCTTACAATGATCTAAAGAAGGTATCAGGAGGATAAGATAACTCTGGAACCTGATCTTGTGATCAATTTTCTTAAGCTTCTTCGTCTTGAAACTCGTAGGGAAGTTGAACAGTGATTAGAAGAACCGGATAAGTGCTATGGTCTTACTGAAAATTGGCAAAAAGTGCGTAAAGTAGTAGAGGCTATAGCCCATAGACATCAAAGACAATCCATGCTTTATGAGAAAACTAGTCTTCCTCAAGCCTTCCACAAACTAAGGAGCAAGTTAGAGAACAATCCCATGCTATGATTTTTGACTCTACTCCTATTCCTAAAATGATGGAGCCTACTCAAGGTTTTAAAGTAGAGCCAAACAAAAGTGTAGTTGAATAATGTCAAGTGGAAATTCTCACTAAGAAAATGGAAAGTCTTATTGCTACACAATCCAATTTGGCCAAGACTATAGATGCTTTACAATCTAATTACACCGAAACTTTCCAAAATCAAATGAGCCTAATGTCTTTTCAAGAGCCTAATCAACATGCTATAGCTACCAATCAAAATCGAGAAGTAGCTCCTACTCAAGCATATCAAGTTCCTCCAATGCATAATCCTTCAATGCAAAATCCTCATACTCATGTGCAAAATCCTCAAATGTATCAAAACATGTATCCTCAAGCTTCTCAAATAGCTTTTCAAAATCCTCAAAATCCAAATTTTCAGAATCATCAACCGTATTATATGGAAGCTCCTCTTGCACCTCAAGTACCACATGTTGCTCCCCAAGCTCCTCAGATACATCAATTGCCTTTTCAAAATCCTAATTATCATGTTCAAGCAATACCTTATCAACAAAATCCTCAATTTCAAAATTTCCCACCACAAGTTAATCAAAATCCTCAAAATCAAAATGGTTTTGTGCGTGGCCCTCGTAGGTGTCCTTGGTGTGATTCGTTAGAGCACTTTTTGAGAGATTGTGAACTATTGAAGGATGCTAAGGAGCAATGACTAGTAATAGACATAGACAAGAAAATCTGTGACTATCGATCTAGGCTACCTTTGCAAGGAAATTATGATAAGGGTAGAATGAAAAAACACTATGAAAATATAACCATAACAGATGTAGGAACTAGAGGAGTGAAACTAGAAGCTCTTGATGAGCAACAACTAGAATCAAGTAAACCGACAAAGGAAGGTGAGTTTTCCATAGAGGCTTTAGTAAGAGCACAAGATGAGATTAGGAGAATAACGGCTTGGGAATCACCGATAGAAGATCAATCTCTTATTTCTCATATATCCAATGTAGAAGAAAAACGAAAAAGAGATGAAGTTGAGCCTAGTCAAAGAAGAGTGACTCGAAAACAAACCTCAGATGGAGTAGAAACAATCATAGAGCAAGGAGAAACATCACAATCCAAAGATAAAAAACAAGAATCACAACCCAATGAACAAAAACAAGAGGAGAAACAAAAAGGGAAGAAGACAACGCAAAGAAAAACAGAACCAAAGCCTTTAGATAAACAAGAACAATCA
This sequence comes from Ceratopteris richardii, assembly GCA_020310875.1. Classification (NCBI taxonomy): domain Eukaryota; kingdom Viridiplantae; phylum Streptophyta; class Polypodiopsida; order Polypodiales; family Pteridaceae; genus Ceratopteris; species Ceratopteris richardii. The sequence continues at coordinate 16,922,798 of CM035437.1, read as the reverse complement.
AAACAAACTGAAGAACAAACACGAGAACATGAACAAAAACAAGATCCTGAGCAAAAACAAAAGAAATCAAAGAGAAAACCTAAAGCCATCTTGATTTCAGAAATTGAGAGAAAAATAGATCCTATAGAGATTTTAGATGACATTTTGCTTAAGAGTCAAGTGACTAGGTCTTTAGAACAAGTTTATTGTATTGCAAAGCCCGATTTTAAAGATAACTTTATCAGCCTAATTAAAAAGAAGAGGTTTCCGCTTAATCTAGATAATGAGATGCAAGATTCTCTAGATCAAGATCAAGCTATGAATGAAGCCTTAAACTTTGATGAATCTGATGAAGAGGACTTTGATGATGATGAAGTAAATGTTAATAAAAATTTCTTAGGACCTATTCAACTTGACCATGAAAATCATGAAAACAATCCTGAAAGTCACTTTAAAAGAAAATTTTGGTCTAGAGATACATCAGAAATGCATGTTAATTTAGGAATTGATAAGAACACTATCATTGTAAATGCATTAGTAGATTCCGGCTCCGAAATCAATGTGATTTCAAGAGAATTCTATGATAAGTTTCGATGGCCCATAGATAAAGATTGTGCATGGCGTATGAGAACTACAGATAATGGTGTAGGTACCCTGTATGGAGCTTGTGCTAGTTTGCCCATATCCATAGGAGGAATCACAGAAGAGTTTCACTTTTTTATTCAAGATAGTTACTCCTATGAAGTTCTCTTAGGTCAACCCTTTATTTGTGAGATTCGTATGGAAACTAAAGCCATGGATGATGGGTCTACCTATGCTAGATTTAAGTCTAAGGATGGAATGCAATCACTTCAAGTCATGATGGTAGGAGTGAACCATCCTAGGAATCGATTGTCAATTAGAAAGAAACCTTTTGTTACTCAGAGTCATGAGCATGATTGTAGTGATTGTGCACCTCGATTCATGTTTGGAGTTACATATGATCAAAAGTTTGGATAGAATCCATTGTTGAGTGGGACAACAGTGGATATTGGTTCGAATCTCGCATCCAACCAACATGTACAATAGTTTGTCACTTTGTTTTCCACATTCTAGATTAGATTTTCTTCATAAGAGTCAATTTTCCAAGTCTTTTATCCAAAAACCCCAAGAGAATTATAAAAAGAAAAAAATCATGGAACATGATGTGAAGATTAAGCATGTGATTGAAACATCTCATTGTTTCTCTATTCTTGAGAAGTGTAAGGCGCCGGATTGGCATTATGAAATTTATATTTTCCTATACCGCACGCACCGAAAGGTCGTAGCGAAGTGTTGTACCCTTTTTATCAATTAATGAAAAGGCATTTCGGTGGTTCTCCGGTAGCGAGGAGACGAGATCGTGAGACTATTTGTCTTGGTGATTTGCGGCCTGTGGAGACATCGTAGTGCATCATTCTTAAATTCTGAGTACTGTTACTCTTACTTTGTTAAGTTACATTGATTTTTGATTAACACAGTAATGTTATGTTATCGATAACAAGTCTGTGCGACGATAATTATTAATTCCTGCGTTACCTACTGTCAAAAAGCTTAAACAAAGTATGAACAGTAAACCTGTATAGAGAATTCGATACTAGGTAATAACGTATTTCTTACTTGATGAGTTAAATGGGAGAATGAGATACAGGGCCTCTGAATTATCAGACCCCTACCATCCCCAAGAACCCGAAAAGAACTTAAAAGTGTCTATGATGGAAAACGCACTTTTAACACTGGTGCCGTCTGTGGGAAGATGGCAATGGATTGAGAATAATCAGTACGATCGAGCAGTATGTAAGGCAAGTGGTGTAGAGGTGATATATGCCGGTTACTCGGTCCGGTGAGTCTTATGCGAAGTATAGGAGAGATCAGCATCCCTGGACAGTACCAAAATTGTTAGGGACACGCCTAGGTGGTAGAAGTGCAGGCCATTTAAACCCAGTTGCCGAAGAATCGGAGCTAGTTAGTCGAGATTCCGGTACCATTTTGGTGATAAATGATGAGATTCCAATAGATTCTGGTGTAATTCCGATATGTTGTGAAGAAGGTGCAGTAACTTCTGAGTGTACAGGGACGCAGTGCGTAATTGATGCGATACCATCTGGTCAGAATTTGAAACTTTCCGAGGATAAAGTTATGTTACCCAGAGAGATCGTTGCCAGAGGAAGTATACCCTGTTTTGGTGAAAGTTCGACAAGTTTCGGCGAAAGTTCGGTACCAGTTGGTGGGAATTTACAGTTTTTCGGTGACAACGTGATACTCCCTGGTGGCTCTTTATTACGTACACCACTGTTTGGGGTAAGCTTGTGTACGTTTGATACCAAAGCAGAGGATAGGCTATTTGATTTGGAGATCCGTAAAAGACTGAACGCTATTTTTGAGCTGGAAGGTGAGCAGTCGGATCATACAGATTCCGAGGAACAAGAGACACCCCCTCAAAACTCAGGAGACAGCAATGGTACCACTAATAGCACAATGAGTGGTCAACAACAGTAACAATAGCAACAACAATAGCAGCAACAGCAATAGCCACCTCCACTTCGAGCGGTTCCAATAGGGGTGACTTACACAAAGTTCGGTGGATTTCGAGGTGACGACCCTGATGCACATGTGCGAACCTTTGAGATAAGCTATGCAGTGCTAAACCATCCACCCGATCCGGCATACAAGGCCATCATATTTCAGGCAACATTAGTCAATGAAGCAGCGAGGTGGTTAACAAAGTATGATATCAACCATTTCGTTAACCATGATGCGATAAAGGATGCGTTTTTACAGAGGTTCCGATTGAAGAAGAATCCCGCCGAAATCTTCGACTATTTGCAGAATAATCGACAGAAGCCGCACTAGACTGTTCAGGAATATGCAACATTGTTTAGAACTCATTTAAGACAATTGCCTCCGGCACATGCTAATCTACCGTATGATGTTATATTGCAGTGGTTTATTAATGGTCTGACCCCACAACTAAGACAAATCATGATCATCCGCTCTATGGAGGCTATGACACTAGATGTTGTTATTGTGATGGCCTTGCAACTAGAGCATAAAGTTGGGGGATTCACCAAAGACTTGGAGTGGCTGAAAGCCAGTAAGAACGTTATAGATGATCCGGCTAAATAGATGTATTGAAATTGCTCCAAGTGCAAAAATCCACGGCACACCAGTGCTACATGTGCCCTTAACTAGATGTATTGTGCCATCTACAACACAACCAGACACTCAATGGAAAACTGTGCGTACAATGCTAAAGTGCAGGGACGAGCAGCTGTAAACGCTATTACACAAGAACCAGGTCAGCTTGCCATCCATTACGTGCCACCACAGATGCGAAACAATGAGTCGCAAGGATTCAGAAATTATCGGGGACAACGGAATACCAATTTCCATGCTAATCGACAGCAAGCGGGTACATCAGTGGAGGGTACTTCTGTGCCACCACCTCGATGTCTTTCTTGCTGTGAGATTGGCCACATCTGGAGATTTTGCAAGGATGCAGCAGAATACAACAAAAGGAAGAAGGAGCGTCAAAACCCGATGACCAACATGGTCTATATTTCACTAGTAGAATCACAAGCAGCAGTGGGCGAGACAAGATCGGGTAAGCAGTTGCAACTAGTAGCTGAGGTGTTCGAACCTGGTATCCGTGAACAGCAGTGAATGTATACTAAAGCTAGCCAATGGGCAGCTAAAGAGTAAATTGTGTTGCCTGATCCAATTCCGGTAACACAGGTTCCCCTGCCAACGGCGAGAGCGAATGAACAAAATCTTAACCCAGTAAGAGTAGAATCATCATGAGAAGTGGTGAGGAGTACGATTCAAACAGATCACGCATGGAAGATTCTATCTAAGGCTTCAATTACACTCCCTTTGGGATAGTTGCTCGCATTGGTGCCAGGAGTTAGGCAGCAATTTCAACAACAGGTCAGTCCTGGATCTCCCGATACTCCGGCGACTGCAACCATACAACCAAAAACTGATTCTACGGTGGATCATTCAGTCCTATTAATCTCTGTTTGGCATAAAAATCAAAAGATTACTCAAGTGATAATTGATGGCATTTCGGGTGTGAATATAGCAACTCCAGCCCTCTACAAGTAATTGGGGTGGACCCAAATCGAGCCCGTCTAATTTTTTGTAAGAATGGCAGACCAATCCCGAGTCCATCCGGTGGGATTAATACGGAATATCCCGATTACTGTGTAGAGTACCACGCTCAAAATGACTTTTGTAGTCTTAGAACTACCAGAATCTAGCCTGGACTACAATCTCCTTTTCGGTCGACCATGGTTGAAACAAGCCAAAGTTGTACAGGATTGGTTAGTGCAGGAATTGAATTTCAAAGATAATCAGCGTAAATATGTTGTTAAACTGGATGCCATCGAGCCTTGCGAGCTTCATGCCAGACAATATGTAGCGGAGCTGGTCCACATGTTGGATGGCTTAACTGACGATGAGGAAGAGGCATTTCTAAAGAACAATAAAGATCTGATCTCATTAGGTACTGTAGACCTTCAATCAGTAGTGGACAAGTGGAGTCCGGCAGCATGTACGGTTGTTCCTGTGATCGGAGAGGCGGATGCAGATGATAGTGTTGCTATGGATGGAGCCACCGTACATCAACTTTTACAGTCAGTTGATGATCTGGTGAAACCTCGACAATTTTATGTCTCGGAAGATCAGTTACTAACATATAATTTTGGTCATGAGGCTAACCCGTGACCTGTTAAGATTAAGGCGGGATTATCCGAGGCATTTCAAGAAGATTTGATCTGACTCCTGTGTGAGTTTTCCGATGTTTTTGCTTGGGATTATCGTGATATGAAAGATCTACGTTATAGATACAGGTGATATCCTTCTCTCAGGCAATGCATATATTGTAGAAAGTCATGTTTAATATAAGAGGAAAGAGATGCTGAATTCATAAAAGCAAATGATTATGCATCTTTTAGAAGGAATTTGGATTCTTATATTGAGCCATACAAGGGGCTAGATGAACCTTCTCAAACCCTAAGAGACGAAGGTGAAGAAAGAATTTCATTACTTGCATGAGTACCCAATCCATCATGAGTACCTCTTGAAGTTTCACTTATGAAGTTGAAGAAAGTTCTAAATTTCCAAAAAAAAAATAGATTCTAAAGAACTAGAAAGGATTCCACCACTTTTCAAGGCTATGCCAAAGTGGTTATATCAAACTTGGAAGGACATTGGTATAAAGGATTACACTAAAAGAACTAGACGTCAAACAAGGAGACAACAAGTAGACCACTTAACTTATGCCGAACATTTTGAGATTTATAATAAAATAGCTCTTACTTCAGTTGAGAATGAACCTGCTAGTGGTCAAGTGTACTACATAGTCCTGAAAGGAAGAAAACTATGCAATAAGAAATTGATTCTATTCATAAGAATCAAACATGGAAGCTTTGTGAGCTAGCAAAAGATAAGAAATAAATTTGTGTTAAGTGGATCTTCAAAATCAAAAGAAAAGCAGATGATACCCTAGACAAGTATAAAGCAAGATTAGTTGTCAAAGGTTATGCATAAAAGAAAGGTATTGACTATGATAAAAACTTTTGCTACATGTAGAATGTTAGTAGTCAGAATAGTACATTCTTTAGCTACATTCTTTAGTTGAAAAGTCTATGAGTTAGATATCATAACCACATTTCTTAATGGTGATCTACATGAAGATGTTTATGTTCAGGAATGAGAAGTTTTTGAAGAGACAGGTAAAGAGTAGTTAGTACGCAAGATTATGAAAGCTTTATGTTATTTAAATTAGGGACCAAGATCTTGGTATGAGAAGATACATGTCAATCTTCTCTCTATTTGTTTTGAAAACTCCGATGCCACTCCCACTCTTTATGCTAAAGTTGATTTGGATGTTTTGATTATTCTCTCTATTTGTTTTGAAAACTCAGATGCCACTCCCACTCTTTATGATAAAGCTAATTTGGATGTTTTGGTTATTATTATCATATATGTTAATGATATGATCATGAAAGGTCAAAAGGATTTAGACCTTAAGTATTTTAAAGAAAAACCTAATCATACATTTGACGCCAATGGCTTAGGTATTTTGCATTATTAACTTAGGATTGAGTTCATATACAGAGATGAGTGTATCTACATGACACAACAGAAATACATTGAGAAATTATTGAAAAGGTTTGAAATGACAAATTCCAAGCCTATGTAGATACCTATGGATGTCAATGTGTCATTACACTCGGAAGCAGATTCAAAACCATTTGATGCTACATTATATATTCAAGTAGTTGGTTGCTTGATATATCTATGTAATACACATGTGGACATTCAGTTTGCAATTTCTCAAGTATCCAAGCTCATACACGGTCAGCTTAGGATTCACGAGAAATCAGTTAAGAGATATTTGTAGACATCAAAACTTTCCTAGGTTATTAAACCTTGTACCATAAGTAAATTGAAGGAGGGATTCTTGGACTCAATGTCAAGAATAGTCCCAAATCTCTACATTTCTAGCATATGATGAATTCTCTATACACGAATCTCACAATAAAGATGTACGGAATCATGGTCTAGCCCAAACGACTCACAAGGAATCCACTAGAGTTTGATTCTTAGCAGGAGCAATGTGGCATGTTTGAAGAGGTCTTGCGTGAAAAAATCATTTACAAAAATCAAAATTAACAATAAAATCCACTATCTCTAAAATTAGAGTTTCACCATGCGTTTTTGCAATGTGTTCAACTTTTTGCACTTTCCACAATTGGAATCAATCAGAGCATAATAAAACTTTATAATAAGACCTCTTAGGTCATTTTAAGTATCTTCTCAAGCTCTAGCACAATCTCAACAAAAGAAGATCAAGGAGGACTTGGGAGGTGGTGTGCTCTACTCTTAGAGTTCTTGGAGGAGTTCATGTCAATCAACCATCACAACATTGTTGAGTTACTACCGCTAATAGTCTATTTCCATTCTCACTTGTTCATTCGCTAGTTTCTGATTTAGAGGATAATCAAAATTTGGGTTTGTTGTAAAAGAGTTCTAAAATGTTCATATTCTCCATATTCTCACAGAAACACACTCTTCATACCTCTTAGGTATGCAATCTCTTCCATCTAGTTCTTATCTCTGCCTAGATTCAGATATGTCACTTTGTATCATATTCACACATTGTAATTCGACATTGGAATATAGATAGTGTATTTGAGCACCATAGCTTACCATTAGACTTGGAAAATGTTGTCTATTCTCTCTAGCTCTCACTCGTCTATTTTTGAGTCTTAAGGTGCGTATGCTAAGGTTCATGTATTGGAAGATCCTATAAATCTATAGTTATTATTATTGTGGCCCACCCCACTTCCAACAATTGCTTTTGTTGAGTTGTTAAAAAATGCACTCTTTGTAATTTTCTTTCACAAAACTAATCAAATAATTCTTTGAGTGAATTGCTTTTTATCTTTCCACCTCGTTTTCTTGCACATCTCAGTAAGCTAATTTTTATTGCTAATGAGATGTTCCCATAACTTCTCTATTCTATTTAGAAACTTGATCACTTTGGAAACTATGCACCATGAATATGTAGAATATGTTACAAGCCTTGTAATTTCTTTCATGAACTTATACAAATTTATGAGTGTTTTATCAATCAAGGAATAGAGATCTATCCAATGATTTGTTGCATTTCAAAAAAATGATCGTTTTTTAAATTATGGTTATGGCTTTGGAACCCTAACTAAAATGTGAGCATAAAGTCTCATATACCAAAAGAAAGCTATTAGAACATGTAAAAACTTTTTAACCATGTTTTAATCAGATTTTTTTAAAGAATGAGGTCTTTTTGCAATATTGGCATTTTTTTCCAGCATATGTTGGGCTACTAATGTCAGACATTGATCCACAGGGATCATTGGTCCACACGGATCAGTTCACATTGATCCATAGGGATCAATCCATGTGTGTGAGGGACAAGGGCGAGCTAGCCAAGGTCCCAAGCTCGAGGGATACCCTAAGGTACTTTGGTAGTAATGGGAATTGCTTTGGTAGTAATGGGAATAAGTGTTGCATGATGGCCACATGTTCACACTAGACTATTCCAGATCATTACTATTAATAGAGTATACCGTTGCTATTTTTAGAGTACAAGAGGGTATATATGGATGGGAGGAGAGTCACACACATCATTCAAGCGATTTCTTACACTTGGTATCACATTGCTACCAAAGTACCTTAGGGTATTCCCCGAGCTTGGGACCTTGGCTACTGGTCCTTGTCCCTCACACACATGGATTGATCCCTATGGATCAATGTGAACTGATCCCTCTAAACCAATAATCCCTATGGATAAATGTCTGACAACTAATGCCTCATTCCATCTCTTGCAAGAATAGAGCTCCAAAAATAAACAACATGTGAGCTTATGAAGAGAGAAAATAGTGTATTTGATGATCGTTTATAGACCTCCACATATTTAGGGTACCCAAGATATCAAATAATTCAAATTTACACAAAACTCATGGCAAAGTATCACTTTATAATAACTTCACATGAACTCTAAACAGTTCTTAAAAGCAACAAAATTTAAAATATTCTTATGACATAGCTTTTGAATAGGCCACCAGCATCATTTTAGAGGTAATTTGACAAGTCAAATCGTATTTAATTAACAGCTAATAAAATTTCTTAAACATCCCATTATTCACCTTTCCTCCTTAATGGAAAAGTTTATGGCAACCAAGAATCGAAAAAAAAAGTGGTAGTGGTAGTAGAAGGAAATGAAGGAAAATGTACACACATTGGTAGTTATGTGTTAAATAATGATGAGAGCTAACTGAAATAGTTGTTTCAACATTATAGAGATGTATTTTCTTGTAAATGTAAGGATTTGAAGGGCGTTGAACCATATATTTGTGTATATAGAATTCGTATATTGCAAGATGCAAAGCCCTCTAAAAAATTTATGTATCTAGAATGATGTATATTTGGCTAAAATTAAGGAGAAAATAAATAAATCTTAGAAAAAGATTTCAATCATGAGATTGGGCATAATAAATAGGTATCTCCTATATTTAACATGTTCAAGAGGAAAAGTAAACTATGACTTTTCATCAGTATGAAGAAGGTTAATGTTCCAACCATAAGACAAGACTATCCATTATCAATCACTAATCATCTTTTCGAAAGAGTAGGAAACAAGGAACTATATAGTTTTCTTGATGGCTTTTCCATGTATAACCAAGTTGCAATTGCACCAAAAGACCAACATAAGATTTTTCTTGCTATTAACGCGAGGGTATATGCATTCAAGATGAGATAATTTGGTTTGAAAATTACCCCTACTTTCATTCCAAAGATTTAGGTTTCAGATCTTCAAAAGAATTTCTATGGAAATGCTTAGAAGTATACATAGATGATTTGTGTGCACATTCAATAGGAAAATCATGGCATATCCCTATAATTTAGATGTTCTTTGCCAAGTGTAAACTATATAGAGTCTTTATAAATCTTGGAAAATGTGTTTACATGTTCATACAAGAAATCATGTAAGATAAATGCTCTCTAAAAATAGCAATTTCCACCAATGAAGACAAATCCAAAGCTATAGTTATTTTCATAAGCAATGTGATGTGAAAGAATGTGAAATTTTTTATCTTATCATAGATTTATTCACATTTATGCAATAATTCCATGTGCCCTACATGGTATGATTAACAAACTTGAATGGACACAAGAGTGTGATAAAGATTATCAAGAGCACGAATCTAGAATAGACATTGCACCAAATTTTAAGGTACTTGATTTGAACAAACTCTTCCTTGTACACACTGATGCTTCTTTTTATCCCATTGATGTATCTTAGTGAAGGAAAACTATATTTTCCAATTACCTATCTGAATATACAACTCAGTAGTGTAGAGAGAAATTAAAACACAACCAAGGGAGAAGTCTTAGGAAGGAATTATGCAATAAAAAGTTTAGATATTATTTTCTTGCAAATAGTTTCAAATTTATTGTTGATCATGAGGCTCTTGTCTAATTAATGAACAAGCTCCATAGCACATATAGACTATTATGATGGTCTCTCCTACTAATGGAGATTTATTTTGAAGTTGTTGTAAAAGAAATAAATCTCCATTAGATTACAAATGGAAAACCACCTACATTCTTACAGATCTTTATCTCAGATTAACAAATGACAAACCACCACATGGAATTTCATATGACTTTTTATATAGCCATTTGTTCAATCTAGAAGTGGTTCCAAAACGGAAAGAGCTTTATGTACCTATATTGGCATATGGTCCATAATACCAATATCTTCCAATAGAGAAACACCTTGTAAGAGAATCAAAAGATCTTCATATCATTGCTAGAAGCATCTACCAACAAGATGAACAGGAGATATTAGCTTATTATGTACATGGCATGAAAATGGAACTTCATTACAAAAAAAAATTAGTTTAGTGATTGATGGTACTTTTTGCACATTAAGACCTTGTGAAAAGTAAGACACCTAGGTGTATTTTGGCCACATAAGACCAAGGACATTCATGAGTATTATAGCACGTCTTCTTCACCAAGAAAATTTGTCCATAGAGCATTCAAATTTATATCAGGTGACTTTAGCATCAATGTGGAGTAAACATGTAGTGAATTATCTTTGAGATCACACATTTTCTAGAGGTATAACTCGAGCAAGACAAAAGTAACTTGAAGAAGAGTCCAAAAATTTTGTGTTGGTAGGAAATCAATTATTGAAGAAAGGAAGTTATAATTTCCTCAGAACTATGTATCTAAGAGGATGAGTATTTGCATATTCTAGAAATAACCCATGAAGTCTCGAAAGTCATTTATCTCCTAAGAGGACGGCTAAGCCTACATTCCCTTTTGTAAAATTATGACCAACACTCTATGTGGATGCAAGATTTTATATGGAGAAATTTGATATATATCAACAAGAAAAAATATCCTTTCCAAAAAAAAAACATTGAGACCAATAATGAGTGGGCAAGTTTTTGCCAAATGGGAAATGGGCTTTGCTCTATCTACTCCCCTCCCAAAAAAGGGTTCATATGCAAAATAGAACGATAGCAGGGGATTAACACGAGAGTTACTACAAGATGTGGTACTCAAACAATACTTGAATTTCTCTTTGAAGAATTTTTCACTAGATACTACCTAGGGCCACAAATTTCATTTGGGGTTCATTAAACACTCTTCAAAAGAATTTCTAATAGTACATAAAAATTTTGCTTCTTATAACCCACAAGGCAATGATCAATCTAAAGGTACTATTAAGATCTTATGTACTATATTGAACAAACTAGTAAACAATAAATTCTTTGATTTAGAAAAATTAATTTCTCATAAAGCTCTACTCCACAACGTAGCTTACCTAATATGCTAGGGAAGAGGCCATTAAATCTAGTGTGTGTAGAGAATACCATTTTACGATTAGTTTTTTTAGTTCCTACACTACAAGTGGTTGAAATTACAATGGGGGAGGACATGAATTATCTAAACATGTTGACTCATCAGAGCAATGGAAAGAGCTCAAGCCTATAGTTGTAGTAGACATCAATGTACTAAAAACCACAAAAAGCATACTCTGATGCTCACATCAAAGGTAAACACTTACAAGAAGGAGAGCTTTTTTAAGTTTACACAACTTAAAGAACACGCCAAGAAGCTTCAAAAAAGAGGCCACGGTTTTTTTTCTTTAACAAGATATCCTCTGCGTGAGAAATACAATTAGTAGCTTTAAATGGAAAATTTCCTCGAAACTACATTAACATATGTCATGTCGGGATTTATTTAGAGCCATTGATAGATGAAATATTGGTAAGAATCCAAGTCACTAAGAGTGGAAAGGCCAAAGAGAAATGCAAGTTTCTACCTGAAGAAGCTTAGAGGCAAGCTAAAATAAGGATTCTTTACAAAAATAAAAAAGACAAATGATCAACCTCCCAAGCCCATGTACCATGAATACAATAAAGTCAAAGACTTTCAAAAGCTAAACCATATGTTCAAGCTATGATTGGATCAGAATATCTAACTAAAAGCTATCACACTCATTAATACTAGTGCATCTAGAAGTGTCATCAAACCAAAATGGCCTTGGAGTTTAAAGGAACAAATCCTTGACATGAACACACACATTAATGGAGTGGACATAAAAGGATTAGCTTGCATAGAAAAGTGATGCTTTTAAGTAATCTAATATATTAGTCTCCTATAACAATTTATTGGTCATTCATGAAGAGGAAATGAAAGCGCAAATCATATTCGGAAGATATTTGTAACATAGACATTTCACGATAGTAGAATTTACATATGCTTTTTCATATATATAAAATCAATACATGGGATGTGGTTTTCCACTCTATGATCCACAACCACTTCGTTTTGATAAATTGATCCTCTTAGACTTGGGGTCCTCGAAAAGCTCCATAATTACAAATAAGAACACCTACATCCATTGAGAGAGAAATGAATATTCAATGCACACAACAATGTATCACGAGCCATCTTGAAAAGATACAATGACCTAAAATTTAGAAAAAACACTAAGATCATGAAAGCAATATACAAAAAAGGATATTTTAGCATTGACAATCCCTTTAGAAATTATTTGAATCCATGCAAGTCCTGCACATGAAATTTTAAGGCATTCTCAAGCATGCTTCCATAGGGCTGCATTACATGGCTATACACAAGGCTTTGATCTTGATAACAAACATTCACTTCAGTCCTAGTCACTTGCATCACCTAGACTAGGAAGGCAAAAATGTAGGTTTCTCCATTTTAACCTATCCCCCTTTCTACCCAAAATAAAATAAAGAGAGACATGGCTATCTATGAAAAGTTTTTCTACTCTTCTTCAAGATAAGTATAAGTGTTTTAATGTTGATGTTTTGACTTCTAAGACTTAACAATAATCATCCCACAATAGATAATGATTCTATTAAGAATTATTTTATCTCTAATGTTTCCTTTTTTTTTCTTTGAGTTGCAAAAAGAAGTAATCAAGCAAGAGAGTACTCCATTTAAAATTGTAGTTTTATCTAGTGGAAAAAAGTTGTAATGTGAAGAATTGAATTTTTATAGTTTGCAGGACGCTTAACTACTACTTATGCTAGAGAATCCCAAGAAGTTTAAGTAGGGGTTGTGGTGATCAAGATCATTGTTATATCTCAAAAATGTGCAATCCTATTGTAATTATATATTTTGGGTTTCTTATTTCAATTATTGAGTTTTCTCCATATCTTTATTTAGATCAATTATGTGAATCTCATGGGAAAAAAATATTCAGAAACATGGAGCTTCCAAGATTGGTAATTCAAGAATATGAAACATCCGGTAACTACAAGTTGACCAAAGCTTAGTTCCTCAAATATTTCTTCAATGGTAGCCTTGATTAACTTTTGTTATAGTAAAATGGTTATAAATACTTTTTGAATGTTATGATCCTATGGGTGTGCCATTTTTATCTTGTTTTCTTCATAACGTCTCTCAATTTGAAAGTTTTCCCCAATTTTGGACATTGATCACCTATGTTTGGGATCCATAATGCCTCAATTAGGTATATCACTTAAGTGTGCTTCGCTTATTATGAGCTCTAAGATTTCTTCTTGACCTATACGTTATGATTGTGATTGGTTTGATCCTCAAAATTGCACTTCTAAGACTATTCAATTTTTTATTTTCCTTTTTAAAAATAGGGCTTAAACACAATGGTACGTTTCCTTACATATGTATAATTGTTCTGTCTTGTCGTCTAGAATTTAATAGTCTCCCATGTTGAAACGCTCATCCAATTACTTATATTCCTTAATTTGGGTTAGAAACCATGTCCATAAATTTAAGCATGGGATCTATTGATATTGTTCCTCACTAAATTTTTAATTTTTCCTCAGTTATTATTGCACATTCCTATCATTCACTACTCTTACATGTGGTTTCATTCTCCCTTCTATAACCATTTCTCCTTTCGTTTCTTTTATCTTCTTATCAATTCAATATATTTATTATTCTCAACTTCTAACTCTTCACTACTAAGACTCCTTGATTTGTTTTGCTCTTAAGAGTTCTCATGTCGTCTATCATATCCTATATCAACATTTGTAATTTAATTTTGTTTTATAGATCTTTGGTCAAGGTGTTTCCTTGATATTGACATACCTTTTCTCTTTTGGCAAGATCGTTGAGGTGAATTTTACTAAGTATTTACATCCAAAATGATAGTAGAAAAAGTAACAACTTACCATGGGTGATTGTGGAAAAACTTCAAGACCCCTCTTCTTATAGTTCAAAATAGATCTCTCGTTTTTTAACGAATTTACACCTTGTTTCAAGCTTAGTACTTCCAATAATTACCTTTGTAGAGGTTATTTTCTCATAATGATTCCATCATGCATCACTTCAAAGAAAACGACCTCAATAAAAATTGTACGAATTACGAGAAATAGAAAATGAGAGAGAGAGAGAGAGCTTATGTAGTCTTGATTCTACTCTATGATTCCATGTATCTCATTTTTATCAGCTTCTTGGTAATAACACTTCATAGTCCGTAATTTATTTTCCATAGCCCCAAATAAGATCTAGAAACAAGGTAATATTGATCCTTTTCCAAGTTCATGTCAAAGATGGTTAATTAGTATTTTATTGATATTTATACAATGTCCTTAAAATTCTTTCAATCATAGAAGCATTCTTCTACATGACATGGTTGTTTTCTAGTCTCAAGTACAATAATAAAATCTAATACTATAAGGCTAACTTGATTCTTGGCATTAAAACATATCATACTTCAAAATTTAATCATGTTTTCACATTTGAGCCACTTTGCACTGTTGCTCTACTTGTTCTATGGCCAATGCATCTACCACATGTGCTAATCTTCCATCATGTGATCCTCCTCACCTTTTGAGGTGGATACAAGAGAATGAGATTTGATGTCATCTTATTCAATGCACGTCTCTTCCTTATTATATTCATTTAGAGCATGGCAACCTTCAACATATAGAAGTGTTCTTCATTAATCGTTCATGACTCCATATACAGAATGAATAATCATTTTTTATTGTGAAGGGATTTCTCCAACACAACCCTCTTTGCCATGTAGCTTGAACCTCATAGAAATCCTTGTAGAATCCACATGAAGTCACTATGCAGTACTAATGTTTTCCCATATTGGTGACCATGAGTTCTTGTTGCGTCCTATTTATATTCATATAATTTGTTCCAAGAACTTCTTCTATCATTAAATCATTCATCTATATTATAGTTAGTTCATTCCTCTATGCTATGGTTGTTCCATTTTTTTCTTGCAAACACAATTTCGCCATTTGCTATGATAAGATAGCCTAAAAAGGGGATCCAAGACTTGAAAATTCCCATAGTATCATCCATGGCTTAAGCACAATCTTAAGATTTGAGCCACTTTGGGTTAGATTGTAGTGAAGCTCCTTTGGTCACCACTATATCTCCTCAAGTGGTGACTAACCCATTATTTGATCATCCTCATCACCATTAAAGACGCATGCACAAGAATCAACTAATGCCTATGCCTTCTCTATAACGTATTTATCTACTAATTGTCACCATTAAAACTATACAAAGGCTCTTAATTATTCATTCATTAATCCCATTGATGAGATTGAAAAATGTTCTCTATTGAAACATTATATGACTTTTAGTAACATAATCAACACCAAATGTTGCATCAAACAACTTATTAGATTAATTTATTATCAACATTTGCCCTTTATACTAGTAGCAACTGAAATTGGCTGAGCCTATTTAATAACACTCTTCTGCTATTTAAGATGCTTGAACCCAAGATTGAGGATAACCCTTTTCATAGCATGATGGTTCTCCAGTTTCATACAAGTGTCTCTATACAAAATCTCACAACCGTAGGAACACAGAATTTACATGCAAATACGATTTACAATTAAAGAGAAGCCTTCTTTTAATATTAATGTACTATTCCAAAACATAGGGCATATAGTTTAGTTTATGATAATTTTACGACCAAGTACTTGCAGTGTGTGCATCTACCATAAACGATCAATTACACATTACGACTTGCTAAATTTCTGTATAAGCTTTGTGAATGATGCTCAAATCCTCTAGCTGTAGAATGTCTTCTTAACATATCATTTTTTCACCTTTTCAACAGTTAAGAGGATCGCTTGAACTCCAAAAGCATTCTTACTGCATAATTACAAAAATATGCGTGCTAAGGTGTGTGTCCTTCATTTCATTCTACGTGGCCACTATTTTCTATCTGTCCCTTCTTATTTCTTTATTTACAGTTTGTTTGTATCAAAGCACATCATCCTGTTGGAAATCCCATATAAACTCTACAAACAATCCCGCTTCAGGTGGATATGAAGAGTTTGTCTATGCCTAGAGGGAAGATCCTTAACTGTGCATATCGACCTTCACAAGCATTCCAAATAACAATTCTC
Source organism: Ceratopteris richardii (assembly GCA_020310875.1). Taxonomy (NCBI): domain Eukaryota; kingdom Viridiplantae; phylum Streptophyta; class Polypodiopsida; order Polypodiales; family Pteridaceae; genus Ceratopteris; species Ceratopteris richardii. The sequence goes on along the minus strand of CM035437.1, from coordinate 16,906,335 downwards.
TCCAACGAGTATTTACCCTCTGACTAGTTTCCCAAGTTGACTCCTCATACAAATGAGTTTTCAAGTCCATGCCTACAATGATTCTCGCATAACAAATGGAATCTTGGGTAGGTTCTCTCGCCCTCAAGATGAGGAGATAAAGGATACGTGTCCATAGGAGGCCTCCTTTCGAACCCTCAACTCTATTAAGTAACTACCTATTTAACCATTGATCCATCCAACCATTGATACATTTGTCAATCACCCAATCCATCCATCCATCCACTCCTTTGCCCACCTTCATCTGTCTATCTGCCTACCTACCTGTCTACCTAGTTACCTACCTATTTACCCACCTACATAATTACCTACCTCCTTAACTATATATCTATGTATTTATCTATGTATCTATCTATCTATGTATCTATCTATCTATCTATCTATCTATCAATCTATCTATCTATCTATCTATCTATCTATGTATGTGTCTATCTATTTATCTATCTATCTATCTATCTAATCTAATCTAATCTAATCTAAACTAATCTAATTTTATGTGATCTAAATGCAACTCTCAGTATGTATCTCAATTTCAATCTCATCTAAACTATTACATACATACACATGCATGCATGCATACATATACACAACTTTGTGATGTATACAAAATGAGTTGATCAGCAAGAAAATGCAATAATAATTTTAAGAGAATCATTAAATCCTATGGCAGAGGGGATCGTATTAATGCTAGCTCCATACGATTTTTGATATTAACCTGACAAGCCATAGTAGTCCATTCTGTTCCCAATGTATCACAGGCTCGACAAAAATTGCTCAACACTTCCGTATAAAAAATAAACTTGGACACAATAAATAATTCAATTGTCTCAATATATAGGATGCATATGAAAAAGAAAAGATTTCTGATATTAACCCGACAAGCCATAGTAGTCCATTCTGTTCCGAATGTATCACAGGCTCGACAAAAATTACTCAACACTTCTCTATAAAAAAATAAACTTGTACACAATAAATAATTCAATTGTCTCAATATATAGGATGCATATGAAAAAAAAAGGACCAGGCAAAAAATGCCCTAAATTTGAGGTTCTCTTTTATTTCATGCTAGTATCATTTGAAGATGGCCTGTCTCTCACATGTGAATGCCTACGTGCGTCAGGGTTGTTCAAAAAAATCGTCAGCTAAAGTTTTTCAATAGCAAGTAAACTAAGAGTCCTTGAAGAGCTCCTCCTAAATGAGCACCCACAGCAAAGATGATTGCCCTCAATCAGATGAGGAAAAGGAATTCATGCTAATAATTCCTTATCACTTTGTTGTTGGTAGTCGTATGTATGCCATGGTAGCTATGAGACCAGACATTGCATTTGCACTCGGAGTTGTAAGCAAATATATGTCTAATCCTAGAAAGAAGCATTGGGAAATGGTCAACATGATTCTGAGATATCTAAGTGGCACTAAGGACAAGTTTCTATGCTTAAATAGAGGGAAATCATCCATTCTTGGTTACACAAATTCTGACTTTGCTCATTTTGTACACAATCATAAGTCTACATTAGGGTATATGTTTCATTTTGTTGGAGGTGCTATCTCTCGGAGATCTCATCTTCAAGGATGCATAGCTATTCCAACCACAAAAGTCAAGTATGTTGTAGTAAGTGTAGGATCATTATGCACAAAAGTGCTAGTGTGATTAGTGAAGAGTTACATTAGCATATTTTTTTGGCTATGTGGAAGTTATAGGCCATGGATGTGTCCAAAATAGGGAGGAAGGTTAGCTAAGGAGTTGAGGTCATCAATGGAAATTGAATAAAGAAGTGAAGCCATGGGGTAGCCATGTCTAATAGAGCATTTTAATATGCTTGGCTGAGAGACTTGATCGTTCATGTTTATTCCATGAATTGAGGCATTTCCCATAATTGTTGAGATCATCTTGATCAATTTAGAGCCATAGTTGATATCTTTAGATTGAATAATGAATTCCCACTCAAGGCAATTTAAGCTTTGTCAAAATCCATCTAGATGAAGAGGACATATTGTGAATTCTCCTTGGTATTGCCTGAGTTATTTCTCATGGTAGGATGAAGGAAAAGTATCACAAAGAACCTTGATAGTTTCCATGGAAATCTTAGAAATTATTGTAGCAATAAACTACCATCCAAACATTTCGAGTTGTTTCCATGTGTTCACATCATTATTTCATATAAAGATGACCACTCAAAAATATGCAAAACATCTAATCTAGCAACAAGAATAGAGAAAAGGTACAACTCATTTACATAGCTAAACTTACGTCAATGTGCACATCCATACATGACACAAATGGTTCACATCATGGATTGCACCAATCATATGTTACTAAATCTGAGTAGTGAAGAAAGCAAACAAAAAATTAGGGCTTACAAGAATACATCTTGCGTTTAATGACATTCCATGCACTATTGATAAAGCATAGATGATTTGTTAGGCAAGTGGATGTAGAGAGGCAAGAGAACTATAAGAAAATTCAATAGGATCTAAAAAATTGAAAGGTCCAACATATTATCTCTAAATTAAGAAATAGAGAAAGTGAAAAAGTCACTCACATGGCTCTAATAAGATAATAAGGAGCTTCACAAAAACAACAAAATTTTATTAACATGTCTGGACAATGATATTCTAGTATCATTGAATCTCCTACATGTGGATCATCCAAGTTATGAACAAATAAGAGAGGTGAGAGCATGAATAGAAAAAGAGATACATGCGAAAGATGAATTCGTGGTCTAATTCAAAGAATATTAAGACCAATCACCTTTTATTATTCAGAGATAGAGTTGCCCAACCTCCAATATTTGAATAACCAGAAAGGACAAATGAATATCTAGCAAAGATCATCTAAATTTTCAATGATGCTTTTCATAATGAACCGTTTATGCATTGCCTAAGTGTCAAGCATTGGCAGACGGTTAAGCGCATCTTTCGCTACTTGAGTGGTACCCAGCTCCTTGGATTGTTTTACCCCAAGGGGCGATCAATACCGCCAGATTTGCATGTTTTTTTAATATAGTGATTGGGCTGGTTGCTATGACACTTGTCTAGTAATGGCTTTTGCTTCATGCTTGGTAGCTCATGTATATCCTGGTTGAGCAAGAAGCATCCTACTATGGCCACTTCTAGTTGTGAGGCTCAGTATAGAGCAGCTTTTATAGCGATTATTGAGTGTGTGTGGCTCAGACACCTTATGGTTGATTTGGGTGTTGGCAAGTCTTCTGCCACCACCATCTTCATTGACAGTTAGAGCGCATTGGCAGTTGTGAGGAACTCTGTGCTCCATGCTCGCACTAAGCACATTAAGGTGCATTATCATTATGTAAGATACTCAACTAGTCACCATACATGATACTTGAGTATCATAATACTTGACTTGGAGTGAGGTGTGAGCGATACATGACACTTGCCAAGTGTCATTGGCATAGTGGAATTTAGTTTCACAATACCAAATATGAGTGGTGATGACACTTGGACTTCTTCAACTATTTTCCAGATTTTGATGTAATCTTTGTGCTCCTTGTGCACTCTTCTCTTCCCCTATGTCTCTAGATTACACACATCCTATTTTTTCTCTTAAAATGACCCTCACAACACTCGAGATGTGTCATTTCTACTCACATGCATGTGTATCTACCAAAACAGTATTTCCCGACTGTAGAGCTAACCTCAAAGGTCTTTTCTCTCAATTTTTTGTCCCCAACTCTCTATGTAGGATTTCTACATGATAGGACCCTCACAATATTGGTTGTGGAAAGCTCTCTTGATTATACTTGCATTTTCGCAAATGAATTTCAGATATGGTTTCAGGTTTTAGGCACTAACCAAGATGTGTGATCACTGAGAAATGCTATTTTTTGGTTTTGTTAGCATTTTGAGAGTCCTGACCTGCTACAACTCTATTTTAACCTAAATCGTAAACCCTATTTCTACCACTTCCTAATATAATCCTAAAAACATGCTAGAAACACACACTAGGTGTAAATAAGTGCAAGTTCTCAATGACTTCCCATGATGTTGAATTCCTTCTCCAAGCTCACTATCTTCACAACAACACTCTAACCATCACGTAGGCACCTTGACTTGGGGTCTCATTGTTAGATCAAGCAAGCTTTCAACATGATTGAAGTTAATGATCTCATTAAGGACAATCAAGTTTATTCTTTTAAGTAAGCTTTACTCATGTGACACAATTATATGGCTTCATATACTCCTTTTCATGCTCACATATTTGAACATTTTCTTTTGTGCCATAGCATTACTATCTATTTAAGGTTTCCCTTAGTCCACGAGTCAAGTGGTTCTAGTCTCCCACCAACATTCAAATCCATTATGAATTAGCTTTGATCTACTACATTTCCTAGAATATAGGAAAAGAGAATACGTCACATCAAACTCACTCGCATGAGGTTTGTGAGATGAAATGATTGTTGGGATTTGAGAACATCACAAGGAGAATTTTATGAGTGTATATAATCACAATAGATACTTGTCGTACATGGAAAAGTAAATACAATCAATCTTGAATCACCTTCTTGTTCACTGCCCCTTCTCTTCATCTTCTATTTTAGAATCAAAAGACTTGTAGAACTTGGTTCTCTTTTCTCAAAAGTCCACTGCTCAAGATTAAGGATTCATTTTAAAGATATAAGTGTCTACTTCCATTGTATGCAAAAATGATATATATATATATATATATATATATATATATATATATATATATATATATATATATATATATATATATATATATATATATATATATATATATATATATATAGATATAGATACATACATACATACATACATACATACATACATACATACATACATACATACACACATACATACATACATACATACATACATACATACATACACACACACACACACACACATATATATATATATATATATATATATATATATATATATATATATATATATATATATATATATATATATATATATATATATGTGTGTGTGTGTGTGTGTGTGTGTGTGTGTGTTGTTAGATATGCTCAATAGTCCACCCTCATGTGACCACAAATGATCCATAGTGCTCTAAGTTGTAAGGCCCCCATTATGCGGAGAAGCCATTATGAGTGCCAGGACATTTGTGGAACCCTAACTTCCAAGTTAGATGAGGTCTATGTGTGACCGTTGATGGTTGTAGATGATAGTGTTATTACCTAGAATTGCAAAGTGGACATGAGGTCTTTGAGGAATATTTTACCAATTACTTTGCTATGGATTAGCGTTTTCCTTGGGTTTGTTGCTCACTTTGTGGATTGTGGGAAGAATTTTCTTGTTCCCTAAGAGGAAATGGAAAACCCATATATTGGAGTCTAGACCTTTTTGCATCTGTTACATACCAATATCTTGTCTTATCATGATTCAAATATTTGAATCTAGAGGATTCTCCAAGATCATGCAACTCATATATGGTAGCAAGATTAACACTACTTTGAGTTAAGGGCATAGTTTCTTGAAGGAATTTATTAGTACACTAGAAATTAGATAGAAATCCATGAGCTCGTCATTATGAGGAATTATATCCCATATCAAGCTACATTTGACTTTCCTCTAGGGGCCATCACACGTTCTCCATTACTAGTGTATGAAGGGTAAGTTCTTCAGTCTCTCCAATTTTATTGCTTCTCTCTTAGTGATCGATTATTAGGTATAAACTGCCTTGTTTATCTGCATAGAATCCTCTTTCAAATTTTACAGCTGGTCTTTCAATGACTTCAATGGCTCTTGATTCTCTTATTCTTGCTAGAGATCTATAGAGTCTATTGAGGTAAATAGGAAATCCTTGTAAGCTAATAGAAACAAATTTTAGAGAAGGTTTATACTCCCCTTCTATCAAAGATAGGACTTTAGTTGCAAAGATAGAGTTAGTGCATCTTTCTTGATATCATCATTATCTCACTCTCTAAATCACTAGAACTTTCTAAGTAAGTGGAGTGTATGCATTTTTTATTCCTAGTCCTTATAGAGGAAATTATGCTCCTTTAGCTCTGTAAGACAAATCCTCATCTCAGGTTTATTCACAATTTAAATTTCCTTTGAATCTTTCTAACCCTAGATTCTTTCTAAGTTTTGGATATTATAGGAGTTGGTCTACAGATCTGGGTGGGCTTTATGCTTAAATTCTACTAAGTATCATTTTCTAGCCTAAATGTTACTTGCCAAGAAAAATCAAGACATATGATAAGCTTTTAAGCATACACGATACACATCTCCACAACAGGATACTTGACTAGGTGATACATAATACACATAGCAACGATAAACAACACTTAATGTTCAAGATACATGTTACAAGTATTAGTGTTGGTGATACACCACACTCAAGAGTAACAGTGACACATGCTTCTTCAGCAAGATGATATGAAACAAAGGTAGAGGATACAGGACACTTGACTTGTCACATTATGGCACTTGATGGTATTAGCAATACACGCTACACACCAAGGATGACACACATTACTTGATACATGAGTATAAAATGATGATACTCAACTAGTCACCATACATGATACTTGAGTACCATAATACTTGACTTGGAGTGAGGTGTGAGCGATACATGACACTTGCCAAGTGTCATTGGCATAGGGGAATTTAGTATCACAATACCAAATATGAGTGGTGATGACACTTGAACTTCTTCAACTATTTTCCAGATTTTGATGTAATGTTTGTGCTCCTTGTGCTATCCTCTCTTCCCCTATGTCTCTAGATTACACACATCCTATTCTTTCTCTTAAAATGACTCTCACAACACTCGAGATGTGTCATTTCTACTCACATGCATGTGTATCTACGAAAACAATATCTCCCGATTGTAGAGCTAACCTCAAAGGTCTTTTCTCTCAATTTTTTGTCCCCAACTCTCTATGTAGGATTCCTACATGATAGGACCCTCACAACATTGGTTGTGGAAATCTCTCTTGATGATACTTGCATTTTAGCAAATGAATTTCGGATATGGTTTCAGGTTTTAGGTACTAACCAAGATGTGTGATCACTGAGAAATGCTATTTTTTGGTTTTGTTAGCATTTTGAGAGTCCTAACCTGCTCCAATTCTATTTTAACCTAAATCCTAAACCTTGATTCTACCACTTCCTAATATAATCTTAAAAACATGCTAGAAACACACACTAGTTGTAAATAAGTGCAAGTGCTCAATGACTTCCCATGATGTTGAATTCCTTCTCCAAGCTCACTATCTTCACAACAACACTCTAACCATCACGTAGGCACCTTGACTTGGGGTCTCATCGTTAGGTGAAGCAAGCTTTCAACATGATTGAAGTTAATGATCTCATTAAGGACAATCAAGTTTATTCTTTTAAGTAAGCTTTACTCATGTGACACAATTACATGGCTTCATATACTCCTTTTCATGCTCACATATTTGAACATTTTCTTTTGTGCCATAGCATTAGTATCTATTTAGGGTTTCCCTTAGTCCATGAGTCAAGTGGTTCAAGTCCACCACCAATATGCAAATCCATTATGAATTAGATTTGATCTACTACATTTGCTAGAATATAGGAAAAGAGAATATGTCACATCAAACTCACTCGCATGAGGTTTGTGAGATGAAATGATTGTTGGGATTTGAGAACATCACAAGGAGAATTTTATGAGTGTATATAATCACAATAGATACTTGTCGTACATGAAAAAGTAAATACAATCAATCTTGAATCACCTTCTTGTTCACTGCGCCTTCTCTTTATCTTCTATTTTAGAATAAAAAAACTTGTAGAGCTTGGTTCTCTTTTCTCAAAAGTCATGTGTTCAAGATTAAGGATTCATTTTAAAGATATAAGTGTCTACTTCCATTGTATTGAAAAATGTTATATATATATATATATATATATATATATATATATATATATATATATATATATATATATATATATATATATATACATACATACATACATACATACATACATACATACATACATACATACATACATACATACATACATACATACATACATACATACATACATACATACATACATACATACATACATACATACATACATACATACATACATACATACATACATACATACATACATACATACACACACACACACACACACACATATATATATATATATATATATATATATATATATATATATATATATATATATATATATATATATATATATATATATATATATATATATGTGTGTGTGTGTGTGTGTGTATGTCTCTCTCTCTCTCTCTCTCTCTCTCTCTCTCTCTCTATATATATATATATATATATATATATATATATATATATATATATATATATATATATATATATGTGTGTGTGTGTGTGTGTGTGTGTGTGTGTGGTTAGATATGCTCAATACTCCACCCTTATGTGCCCACAAATGATCCATGGTGCTCTAAGTTGTAAGGCCCCCATTATTAGGAGAAGCCATTATGAGAGCCGGGACATTTGTGGAACCTTAACTTCCAAGTTAGATGAGGTCTTTGTGTGACCGTTGATGGTTGTAGATGATCTTTGTGAGCATAGTTGTTAGGTTAGGTAGGGCATAAACTTCCAAGCCTTTGGGTTGCCATTTAAGGTGAAAATAAAGGCCCTGTGGCATCGCACAATTTCCCAATAGAACCTTAACGGGGGGAGTGCAGAGGGGGCCTTGCCGCCTTCTGCGGGGTCCGAGGGGCCTATCCCCATGGCCCATAGGGCCGAGACGGTAGGACTTCTGGTCATTGAGATATTGTCAGATCGTATATTTTGTCGACTATTTTGTATCTCCTGACCATGTTTATCTATATCAAACCACATTGTAAAAGCTCTATAAGCATGGCCCTGGTTGAGCTTTACATAGCATTGCGCACTAGTAAGCCCTTGATCTAGAGTCTATCTTGATCGCAATCTAAGCTCCACATTGGGAGCACAAAGGTGGACAACAGCATTATTGTAACTGCATCATGCTCAACAATCTAAGAATTTGAGTTCTCTATCTCTCAGTCTGCGTCTATCTTTGTCGGTGTTTTTCTCTCAACTCTGTCTACAGGTCTATTCTGTTATGCTATTATTTTCTTACATGTGTATTGTGTGTGTGTGTGTGTGCATGTGTGTGTTCTACAATAAGAAGTGAAACTTCAACAAAAGGAAGCTATCAAAATAGAGTAACAGCAAAAACAAAAAAAACAATGATGATGAAAAAAAAAGTTGTTATAAGTCAAATGTCAATCCCTATTGAACCATTCTACTTTTTTTCCAAGAAAAGAAGAAAATATCTTATACGACCCTAGAGTGGAAGAAGGATATAAAAACATTGTTCCACCCATTTTCTTGTTGAGAGAAGGTAGCCAAAATATTTTCCCACTCTCTTTTATGCATGGGAAGGATCTTTACCACTCTCATTGTATGTAGAGAAGGAATAGTGCCCACAAGTTGGCTATCAACTTAGCTTCATCCATGTTAATCCACTTGAAAAGAAGCACAATCCTTATGAATCGCCTTATCTTCTATTTGATTGGCCAAACTTTCTTTTATATAAAAAGACCTCTTTCTAATGCAAATAACAAGGCACATCTTATTGCTAGATTTGTGCATCCATGTATCTACAAGTGAAACCTTATCTCTCTATCTCTATATCTATCCATGTCTATGGAATTGCATGGCTAAAGTCTTCTACTTGTGTTTTGCGCTCTATTTTCCATTCCTCACAAAGGTTTTTGTATGTTGCACCATTGCTCCTTCTTCCCACAAATAGCTTCTAGGAACATCACTCAAATTGTTCTTTAAGTACCAAGAGCACTCTCTAGTTGGCACAATGTGATGTATATACACATGAGGGAGATTGAGCAGTTACATCCACACTCATACCCGGTGTTCCTCACTAAAACGAGCACATCATGCATCTAGCATGAAGAAACCAAAGAAGGGATGATGATGCCCACAAGGAGGCCCATTAACTTTGATCACAACATTCCCTACTACAAGATTATCGAGGGAAATATAGTGTAGGGAGGGGAGTTCTTGGGAAAAACAACAACAAAGAAGAGAATATATGAAGTAAATCTTTGGTGAGTAGGATCCATTAATTTTTCCAATATGAACCATGAGGAGTATGCAAAATTTCTTGGAACAAGCCAAGTAATAATAAAGCTTCACTAGAAAGATATTTGAAACATACACATCACATTATCCATTTTTTTAACCATTTTATGTATATTGTAACCAATTTTAATGTTTTTACACTCCCCTTTTGAAAATGCCAAGAAATACTTGAACCTCTGAAGTACTTTCCCAACCCTCTGGAATTTTTCGAGATTTTTGAGTTCTAACTTTGGCAGTTAGATAAGCTTTAGGATTATTTTTTAACTAAACTTTTGTCCAAAAATCATGTAAAAAGGTTCAAGCCCAAAAGTATAAAGGACAAAAACCCTACATTTTTATGGACTTTTTGAACCCACTAAGTGAATTTTCATGCATGTTGCTTCTTGGGCTACTAACTTTCATCTCCTTCTTTATTTTGAGCTTCTATGGTGTTCGTGGACTGACCCAATCCCTTACTTATCAAGTGAGAGTTCTTTTAGCAGTTTTTAAATTATTATTTTTGTGTACATTCCTTGATTGTTCAAATGGTTTCTTCATCCTCATTTCATCCTTCCAACCACATCAACTCTTATCAAGTTCATAACAAAGAAGAGGATTTTCTATGGAAAGCTCTTTCTATGCACGTGAGTGTGTGACTATGTTACCTAGTTGTAGATGTGCACATAGATTAATGAGAGAAAAAAGGAGCAATGCAAGAAAACACTAGAAAGGTTGAATCCTACATTACAGATTGAGGAGACATGATTTTCTTTTATAGAGCTCAACATGTGTATAGTACAAATGATTTTGTGCTTATCTATCATTTTCCATCATATTGTAAGTAACCTTTTACAATTAATCTATTTTACATGTTTTTCGTGTAATTACTATTTTTTAGGAAGTCTCTATACTGTTGTAGAGTGGAAAGTTTTTGAAGGTGTAATAAGAACATACAAAGTGATTCATAAAGAATATGTAGAGATAATGTACACAGATAAATCTCGTATGTTTTTCAATATCATGCTATTGTTTGTTTATTATGCAAAATAGCAAGTAGCATGACCGAGGTTTTCACAACAAATTCGAAATTCAAAAATGTTCAAGATATTTTAGAGAACCTTGATTAGGTTTCACCACAATTTGGATTCCCTTCTTTGCATTATATGGTCTCCTCTTCGATATCACTTGTTTAAGGCCTCTTGCATCAAGGCAAAGCATACGTCAATCTTATAATCTACTTGTGGATCTTATTCCTTCCATAGTAGCGATCTTTGACAAGATTAAACCGCATGAAAAGGTCACATCCAAAAATCTTTGGTAGCCCTTTTTTCATGCCATATGGTCTTTCCCTTATTTTGTTCTCTAATTGTCAAATCTTTCACACATTGAAACGTTATGAGAATAATGGAGGATGATAAACAATTTAGTATAGATATTCTTATTTTTACTATCTTCCCAGATGATATTTCCATCTTCAATCCCTCTCTTCATTATCATGCCAAGAATTTAGTGTTTAAGTTTTTGGCCCTCATTTTCATGCTATCTATTTGTGTTTGTCATGAGGGTCACTTATGAGGATTAACATGGTTTAAGATCATTATTGATGCATTTACAAGTTTTTTGTCTTACTTAAACATGTATCTCTCAATTTTAAGTTTAGATTTAGGGTAAACAAAGTATGTTCAAAGAGCATCACAAAATACATGAGAACCATCCCATGAGAACATAAAAAAGAATATCATAATTCTTTGGAATCTCAAATTCTTAAAAAATATACTATTTGCTGAGAAGACATATGACAATGAAGTCCTAAAAAACTCAAAGAAAAAGGATTTCATCATATTTAAGACTCTCAAACTCCACAAACCCCACACAACTCCACACCCCCCAACATCCCTCCACAAACTCCACAAACCCCACACAACTCCACACCCCTCCATAGCCCTCCAACACTCCACAACCCTTCACACAACTCCACACCCCCCCACAACCCTCCACAAACTCCAGAAACCCCACACCACTCCACACCCCCCCATAGCCCTCCACAAACTCCACAAACCCCACACTACTCCACACCCCTCCAGAGCCCTCCAGCACTCCAGGACCCCCCACACAACTCCACACGCCCCCCATAGCCCTCCACAACCTCCACAAACCCCACACAACTCTACACCCCCCCCACAGCCCTCCACAAACCCCACACAACTCCACACCGCTCCACAACCCTCCACCACTCCACGACCCCCCACACAACTCCACACCCCCCCACAGCCCTCCACAAACTCTACAAACCCCACACCACTCCACACCCCTCCACAACCCTCCACAAACTCCACAAACCCCACACAACTCCACACCCCCCACAGCCTACCACAAACTCCACAAACCCTACACAACTCCACACCCCTCCACATCCCTCCACCACTCAACGACCCCTCAAACAACTCCACACCCCCCCATAGCCCTCCACAAACTCCACAAACCCCACACAACTCCACAGCCCTCCACAAACTCCACAAACCCCACACAAGTCCACACCCCTTCACAACCCTCCACCACTCCACCACCCCCCACACAACTCGACACCCCCCACAACCCTCCACAAACTCCACAAACCCCGCACAACTCCACACCCCTCCAGAGCCCTCCACCACTCCACGACCCCCCACAAACCCCACACCCCTCCACAACCCCCCATAAACCCCACAAATCCCACAATTTCCCACGACCTCCCACAAAGTTCTCATGCAATTTTTGATGGATATTTGGAGCATCATTTCTTATCCAAACCCTACAATGTTATATATCGTTGGAAAGCTCTCGAAGAGTACTTTCCAATGGTTCAATGATAATTTTGAGATCTTGGATAAATTTTTTACCACACCCCAACAACCCCCACAACTCCCCACAACTCACCCCCTATTCCGGCCCACAACCTCCCACACCCCTGTAATCTCCCTCAACTCCCCACAACTCACCTCCCACACTGCCCACTTAATATGAAGGATCAAAAGCTACTACAAAAATTAGGTGAAGGATGTGCTTCTTAGGGTCATTCAAACATCACGGGCGGCACAAAATGAGGATCTTAGCTTGCATGCAAAAGTGACAGTAAACGTGTAAGTGGTAAAAGTGAAAGTGGAGAAATGACTGTTGCCACCAACCATTCATGACGACTCCCTAATTTTGAGGATCCAATTCAAGACTAGTGGCATATTTGATTTACCCCTCCAATCTTGGGCAATCAACCGATGCATGATCAGTGGACGTGAGGAATCGGCAAGGCCCTCTTGGCCTATTGGAGCCTATAAAAGCAATGGATTTGTGTTCAATTGGGATACATTCATATATACGCATATACATACGTATGTATAGGGGTCCTCACTTGGCACTCTGTGGCTACAAGCCTACTGTAGGAAGTCACTCTTTGGTGAGGATACAGCGCGTGGGCTTCGCAGTGAGGGATAATAGCACTATAGTGTGAAGAGAGTGGCTTGGTTTTGTCATTCAGTGTGAGTCATTGGTATTTCATGCTCTTCCCCTTAGATCAAGTCTTCATACTTTGTATTGATCAGTGCTAGTCTACATCTAGTTGTGTCCATTGTACGGATTGGATGAATCCCTTGTATTGATGTTTTTTAGTTCTGGAGTGGCATGTTAGCCCAAAGCATAAACTTTTGAGTATCCCATTTGCCTATGTTGTAATCATCTGATTCAAACTAACAAGTGGTTGGTCTTTAGTTATTGTCATTTTGTCATTAATATTATCCCTAAGTATTCACAACTCTATGCGATTATTGATATTTGCCTGCTCATAGAAGTGTTAAAGGGTATATTTCCCTAAGGAGAACCTCCCTTGAGTAGGTGAAGTACTAGGGTGCTTGCTGCATGCTCCTGCTAGAAGTAGATACCCCAGTACCTCCTGTACAGTTTGACACGCCATGTGGGACCTTGCATTTCTATGAGAGGCCCTGAGGATAGTAAATAGTCCTCTTTTTCAATATCTTTGCCCTATTGCATTTGCAAGTAGGTACATGACCCATACGCGAGCAGATAAGGAGCCTCTTCGTATATGAAGGAGCCTTAACAAGTCAGCTATATCTTCAACTAGTGAACCTACCTCCCCTCTACCCTCTTTGAATTTATCTATTGATTTCGGTGCGACACCACTATCAAAGGAGAAGCATAGTAGAACATTAGACTTCTCCTTAGATACGTCAGAAGAAAGACTAGTGCAAATGGAGGATCTCTCTCATTTACTCTCCAGACTCAATATCAAGTTCCCTACCTTCAAGGGACAAGCTTATGAGGATGCTCATGATCATGTGAGGAGGTTCATCTCCTTATGTCGAGGACGAGGTCTGCAAAACAGAGAGGATGCAATGTTGGTACTCTTTCCATCCACATTGGAAGGCCTTGCTGACAAATGGTATAGTCAATATGCAAATGGCCATTTTGCTAAATGGGAGGCTCTGAAGATGGCATTCTCACAGACATTTCGACCTACTGACTCCTCAGAAAGAGCTCTAGACCAACTCTAGAATCTAAGGCTAAGATCAGGTGAATCCTTTCATGAACTTCACACTAGAACAAAAGCACTTGTTGCACGTCTGCCATATGCTCCAGGTGACTTCTTGGTTAAAAAATGGATAGAAAAAGCTATGCCCATGTCATCTCAGCAGAAGCTACATCGTCTCTTAGATTGGATGCAACCCTCAATGATTTTGTTGCAGCAGCGTCACGCATTGAAGAAGCTAGGCAACATTTTGAAGGGGATACACAATCGAATTATGCTGCAGAACTAGACCCTATTGGGCAACTGAGGAAGGAACTGGAGGCATTGAGAATGCAACAAAATCAACAAGAAGAGAAGGTCTTGCCACCACTGCGTCGCACTGATGATGAAGTAGCCCAACTTCGCCGTGAGTTAGAAGATTTGCGGACCACTCAGGATATAAGAAGGCAGATTTGGTGTACAATATGTAACAACAATGGACATTCCAATGCTAATTTCCCTAACAAGGTAAGCTGTCAATTTTGTGGAAAGGATGGTCATGAAGCTAGAGACTGTTACTACCTCAAGGGTATACAGCAACGAAGTAACCCTCAAGCTTTGGATTCATATTATGCTAGTACTTCAAATGCACCTAATAGAGAGGAAAATTGTACGACAAAGCCTAGATATAATATACCATTGATGTGTTATCGTTGTGGTGAGTATGGCCATATGCAAAATAGGTGTTCCCTTACAGAAGATGCACCTCCTTGTCAACACTATCTAGAGGCCAAGGATCACTATACCAAAGACTGCCCAAGAAGTCGTCTTGCTCCAATCCACCTGATTGCAGTCTCTCCACAAGAAGAAGGTATGAACACTCAGTCTTATGTTGTTTCATCCTCTACAATACCCATGATGACTAGAGCCAGACAAGCAACAACAATCCATAGAGAGGAACAACAAAGAGGAGGAAAAGAAGTCTGGTTGGAAGGGTCAAGAAGAAATTGAAGGAGCTTATGAAAGGATGGCTACTTCTCTAAGGGACCAACCAAAAACTCTGCAAGAAGATACTCATGAGGTAAACATTGAGCAGATCTTGAAAGGTATTCATCACAAGGTTAGTCTATATGAACTTATAAGGATGGATTCAAAAATAAGAAGTGACTTATTGAAGATTATACACTCTGCTCACTTCATCCAATCACCCAGTATAGATGGTTTCATGGTTGATTTTCCCCCTGCACCCTTAGCAGACTACCAAAGCTCAAGATTACCTGTTTGTATAAAGGATGAAGCTCTCACAGGTGTGATCATAGATGGAGGCTCTGGTATCAATTTGATGCCAGATTTCACAATGAACAAACTGAATTTGAACCCCACCAAGATGGCACCATTCACAGTTACACTAGTAGATCAACATCGGGTTGCACCTCTTGGCATTATTGAAAAGGTACTGATGATAGTACATGATTGTCACTTTGTTCTAGATTTTCTTGTTATTGCATTTCCACAGGAGACTTCTTACCCTTTACTCCTTGGGAGACCTTGGCTAAGGCAAGCAAAAGCTTTGCAAGATTGGGGGAAAAACAAACTATGGATTTCAACAAGCACCAATAGCCAACTGCAACTACATTTGGAAGAAGGATTTGACTCACGGAAAACTACTGGGTATACTGTGGACACTCAGGTAATGCCCTCTGTACCCCAAGAAGAAGATACATTATTGAATTCGATGATGGAAAGCACAGAGTGTTGCACAGTGGAAATGAGTGAAATAGAAGAAGAAGTTATGGATGAAGGAGTTGAAGGAAAAGGCCATGAAGTTCCCAAGGAGTTGAAGAATGGAAGTTTGCAGGAGAATACAAACATCATAAGGGCAACAACTATAGAAGTTCCAGAAAAGGAAAGTTATGAGCCTGAATGCAGAGAGGATCTCCCCTTTTCGGATATACCTCAAGGATGGACTAGGGAACATATTGCAGAATATAAGCTAAATTCCACTCCAGCATACACTGGAGATGATTTCTCAAACAAGACTAGTCGTGAAACACTGGTTCAAGAAGTAAATCTAGGGGATGAAGAGAACCCTTAAGTAGTCCACTTAGCCTCTTGGCTATGGCATTATCGTTCTTTACTGCAGCAAAAATGTCTTTGCATGGTCCTACAAAGATCAACAGGGATACTAGAGGAGCTGGGATTACACAGAATACCCTTACTTGAGGGAGCCGCACCTGTAAGAAGTAGGCCATATCGACTCAATCCAAAATATGCAGAGGCGGTAAAGTTGGAAGTTACAAAACTAGAAGAAGCAGGTATAATTGTTCTAGTAGAACATTCCAGGTGGCTTTCTTCTATGGTTATTGTACCCAAGAAAAATAGTGTAAAAATAAGAGTTTGCGTTGACTTTCGTGCCTTAAATAAAGTGAGTGTTCAAGATGGATTTCCTCAGCCTTTTTCAGAGCAAGTACTTGAGGAAGTAGCCCGTCACAGTTTGTATAGCTTCTTGGATGGTTTTAGTGGCTACAATCAGATAGTGATCCATCTTGATGATAGGGACAAAATATCCTTTGTTACTCCATGGGGCACTTATGTCTATACTCGCATGGCTTTTGGTTTGAAGAATGCACCAGCTTCATTTAATAGAACAATGTATATGATATTGGGAAAGTGGTTAACAACCTTTCTCTGCATTTTCATGGATGACTTTTCAGTGTTTTCAGGCACACATAGAAGAGCAGCAATTCAAGATTTCCATGATCATTTGGAAAATCTAAAGGAAATCTTTGAACAATGTCTCAAAACCGGTTTGAAGTTAAATCCTGCTAAATATCATTTTTTGGTCACCAAGGGCACTCTTCTTGGTCACATAGTATGTGTTGAAGGGATAATGGTTGACCCTGCAAAGGTTACTGCTATTCTATCCATGCCTATTCCACAAAGCCCAAAAGAAGTGCAAAGTTTTTTGGGCCATGCAGGATATCAAAGAAGATTCATACGAATGTATTCAGAAATAGCTAAACCCTTATCAAGGCTTACCGGTAAAAGGGTCCGTTTCTCATGGAGTGCTGAGGCTGAGAAAGCATTTTGTGAACTAAAAATGAGGTTATGTACTGCTCCACTTTTAAGTGTTCCTAACTGGTCATTAGGGTTTCATGTGCATACAGATGCTAGTCTTCATGCTGTTGGTGCAGTTGTAGCTCAACCATCATCACACAAGGTTGATAGACCTATCTCCTATGCCAGCATACTACTCACCCAAGCAGAAAGGAACTACAGTACGACCGAAAGGGAAGGCTTGGCTATTGTATTTGCTCTTTAGAAGTTTTGGCATTACCTTCTCGGTGTACATTTTATAGTCATATCTGACCATGAGCCCTTGAAGTACTTGATAAACAAGCCTAGAGTAGTTGGAAGGATTTGGAGATGGTTACTCCTCTTTCAAGAATTCAACTTTGATATTCATATTAAGCTAGGAAGAGAGCACTACATGGCAGATCAAGTGTCTAGGACTGCAATGAGCGAGAAGGCAACAGGTATTAATGATGAATTGGTGGATAGTAATCTATTTCTAGTGGCAATTCAGAGTGATTGGTATGATGGAATTCTCCATTTTCTCACTACTGGAAAACTCCCATAACACTTGAAACCTATAGAAAAGAGAAGATTGCTCCTGAGAACCAAAGCATATTCACTTATAAATGGAAATTTATATAAATACTGTTATGATGATATCTTGAGAAAGTGTGTTTATCCAGAGGAGGTAAATCTTTTGCTAGAGGCAGCACACAGTGAAGGGCATCTAAAGGGGGAAGAATCAGCTCACAGAATCATCCACAAGGGACTATGGTGGCCTCATATTTATAAGGATGCGATCAAGTTTTCTAAAGAATGCCACATTTGCCAGAGATGTGCTCTTACGCCAACCAGATTGAATTTCCAACCATTAGTCATTAGTCATATCTACAGGATGGCTCCCATTTGACCGATGGGGTCTTGATTTCATAGGACCAATTAGTCCAACTGGTTAACCTGAGGGTAAGAAGTATATTTTGATGGTCACATGTTATGCAAATAAATGGATAGAGGCTAAAGCTACTGTGGACTGCACGACATTACCAATAGCTAAGTTCTTGTATAAACGTATTTTCTCAAGATTTGGTTGCCCACTGGAAATCACTAGTGATAGGGGAACACATTTTGTAAATCAGCTGCTCCAATTTATATTTGACAGGTACAAGGTCTTCCATAAAAAATCTTGTGCCTACTATCCAAGGGCGAATGGGCAAGCAGAGAGCTCCAATAAGATTTTGATTGGGTTGCTGTGCAAATTATCTTTTGATCATCAAAGCTTTTGGCCACAAGCATTGATCGATGCAATTTGGGCTTTAAGAACTACAAGAAGGGGAACCACTAGTGAGAGTCCATTTCGCTTAGTATATGGAAAAGAGGCATTGGCCCCATTTGAATTCATTATCAAAAAGGAAATGAGAACCAAAACCATTGGAATTGAACCTCCCATTGAGAGATTGGTGGCATTAGAAGAATATAGAGAAGGAGCAATGCAAAAACTTCAGGTAACACAAGAAGAGCGCAAGAGATTGCATGAAAGGTATCTGAGGTCTAATGAAGTTCAAGAAGGGTCCATGGTTTTAGTGCATCAGGTCCCAGCAATTCCAACCAAACTGGCACCTAAATGGATAGGACCTTACACGGTGGTAAAGGTATTACCTCATGGAGCAGTACATCTAGAGGATTTGCAGGGTAAGAGGATACCCCTGGTCAATATCTCCAGAGTGAAGAAGTGCCTGAATTAAGGTAAATTGGAAGCATTTCATTCACCGTACCTACTGTATTTCATTCAGTGATTGCAGTTTCTTATATATTAAAAAAAAGAGTAAAACAAACTAAAAAAATAAAAAAATCCAAAAAAAAAGAAACAAAACAAAAAAAACCTGGTCAATATCTCCAGGGTGAAGAATCACCTATATTAAGTCAAGGAGGAAGAACTTCCTTCACTATCTTGTTTTCAGCTTCGAGAATTGCACCGGGACTGTGCAAAGACTTGATGTGCGGGTCTATATCGTGGCATTTCCCTCTCTCTCTCTCTTCCCCGCAACCCCCTCCAACCCCACCATCCCTTCCTCTTTTCCCCCACCACCCCCACCACCCCCACGACCCCACCATCACTACGACCCCCTCCAACTCCACCAGCCCTCCTCTTTTCCCCCACCACCCCCGTGGCCCCCACCATCACCTCGACCCCCTCCAACTCCACCAGCCCTCCTCTTTTCCCCCACCACCTCTACGGCCCCCACATCACCTCGACCCCCTCCAACTCCACCAGCCCTCCTCTTTTCCCCCACCACCCCCGCGGCCCACACCATCACCTCGACCCCCTCCAACTCCACCAGCCCCTCCTCTTTTCCCCCAACACCCCCGCGGCCCCCACCATCACCTCGACCCCCTCCAACTCCACCAGCCCTCCTCTTTTCCCCCACCACCCCCACGGCCCCCACCATCACCTCGACCCCCTCCAACTCCACCAGCCCTCCTCTTTTCCCCCACCACCCCCACGGCTCCCACCATCACCTCGACCCCCTCCAACTCCACTGGCCCTCCTCTTTTCCCCCACCACCCCCGCGGCCCCCACCATCACCACGACCCCCCCCAACCCCACGGTCTCCTCCTTTTTTCCCCCACCACCCCCGTGACCCCCTCCAACTTCAGCGTCCCCTCCTCTTTTCCCCCACCACCCCTCCACAGCCCTCCACAAACTCCATAAACCCCACACAACTCCACACCCCCCACAACCCTCCACACACTCCACAAAACCCACACAACTCCACAGCCCTCCACCACTCCACAACCCCCCACATAACTCCACACCCCCCACAGCCCTCCACAAACTCAACAAACCCCACACATCTCCACACCCCCCCATAGCCCTCCACAAACTCCACAAACCCCACACAACTACACACCCCTCCACAGCCCTCCACCAGTCCACGACCCCCAACACAACTCCACACCCGCCCACAACCCTCACAAACTCCACAAAACCCACACCACACCACACCCCTCCACACGCCTCCACCACTCCACGACCCCCCACACAACTCCACATCCCCCCACAACCCCCCACAAACTCCACAAACCCCACACAACTCCACAACCCTCCACAAACTCCACAAACCCCACACAACTCCACACCCCTCCACAGCCCTCCACCACTCCATGACCCCCCACACAACTCCACACCCCCCCACAGCCCTCCACAAACTCCACAAACCCCACACCACTCCACAACCCCCCACAACCCTCCACAAACTCCACAAACCCCACACCAAGCCACACCCCTCCACAGCCCTCCACCACTCCACGACCCCCCACACAACTCCACACCCCCCCGCAGCCCTCCACAAACTCCACAAACCCCACACAACTCCACACCCCCCACAACCCTCCACAAACTCCACAAACCCCACACAACTCCACACCCCTCCACAACCCTCCACCACTGCACGACCCCCCACACAACTCCACACGCCCCCACATCCCTCCACAAACTTCACAACCCCACACCACTCCACACCCCTCCAGAGCCCTCCACAAACTCCACAAACCCCACACAACTCCACACTCCCCACAGCCCTCCACAAACTCCACAAACCCCACACAACTCCACACCCCTCCACAACCCTCCACCACTCCTCGACCCCCCACACAGCTCCACACCCCCCCCCACACAGTCCTCCACGAACTCCACAAACCCCACACAACTCCACACCCCCCCACAACCCTCCACAAACTCCACAAACCCCACACAACTCCACACCCGTCCACAGCCCTCCACCACTCCACGACCCCCACACAACTCCACACCTCCCCACAGCCCTCCACAAACTCCAGAAACCCCACACAACTCCACACCCCCCCCCCACAGCCCTCCACAAACTCCACAAACCCCACACAACTCCACACCCCTCCACAGCCCTCCACCACTCCACGACCCCCCACACAACTCCACATCCCCCACAGCCCTCCACAAACTCCACAAAGCCCACACCCCTCCATAGCCCTCCACCACTCCGCGACCCCTGACAAACCCCACACCCCTCCACAACCCCCCACGAGCCCCACAAACCCCATAAATCCCACAATTTCCCACGACCTCCCACAAAGATCTCATGCAATTTTTGATGGATATTTGGAGCATCATTTCTTATCCAAACCCTACAGTGTTATATATCCTTGGAAAGCTCTCAACGAGTACTTTTCAATGGTGCAATGATAAGTTTGAAATTTTGGATAAATTTTTTACCACACCCCAAAAACCCCCACAACTCCCCACAACTCACCCCCTATTCCCACCCACAACCTCCCATACCCCTGTAATCTCCCTCAACTCCCCACAACTCACCTCCCACACCGCCTACTTAATATGAAGGATCAAAAGCTACTACAGAAATTAGGTGAAGGATGTGCTTCTCAGGGTCATTCAAACATCACGGGCGACACAAAATGAGGATCTCAGCTTGCATGAAAAAGTGACAGTAAAAGTTTAAGTGGTAAAAGTGAAAGTGGAGAAATGACTGTTGCCGCCAACCATTCATGAGGAGTGCCTAATTTTCAGGATCTAATTCAAGACTGGTGGCATATTTGATTTACCCCTCCAATCTTGGGCAATCAACCGGTGCATGATCAGTGGACGTGAGGAATCGGCAAGGCCCTCTTGGCCTATTGGAGCGTATAAAAGCAATGGATTTGTGTTCAATTGGGATACATTCATATATATGCATATGCATACCTACGTACAGGGGTCCTCTCTTGGCACTCTATGGCTACAAGCCTACTGTAGGAAGTCACTCTGTGGTGAGGATAAAGAGTGTGGGCTTCCCAGTGAGGGCTAATAGCACTATAGTGTGAAGAGAGTGGCTTGGTTTTGTCATTCAGTGTGAGTCATTGGTATTTCGTGCTCTTCCCCTTAGAGCAAGTCTTCATACTTTGTATTGATCAATGCTAGTCTACATCTAGTTGTTTCCATTGTACGGATTGGATGAATCGCTTGTATTGATGTTGTTTAGTTCTGGGCATGTTAGCCTAGAGCATAAACTTTTGAGTATCTCTTTTGCCTATGTTGTAATCATCTGTTTCAAACTAAGGAGTGGTTGGTCTTCCATTATTGTCATTTTGTCATTAATATTATCCCTAATTATTCACAACTCTGTGCGATTATTGATATTTGCCTGCTCACAGAAGTGTTAAAGGGTATATTTCCCTAAGGAGAACCTCCTTTGAGTAGGTGAAGTATTGGAGTGCTTGCTGCATGCTCCTGCTAAAAGTAGATACCCCAGTACCTCCTCTACATCGGAGAAGAGGCTACTTCATCTTCTAGGAACCGCCTATTCCTGTTTCTGTTCAACAAGAGGTTAATGAAGAAGAAGGAAGTACTTCATCATCAGGAGTCCATACTACTACTAGATTACTTCCTATAGAAGAGAAATCCAGATAGGATTCAAGGGATGCACAAGCACTTTCATATATTGCTATGGGAGTCAAGAGGCATATTATACCTCAAATCATTTAAAGCAGAATCTCTCGGTAGGTTTGGTTGGAGTTGGAGAATCTTAATGAGAGCAGAAGCCCTACTAGGAAAGCTCATCTAAGTAGATAGCTAGCCAACACAAGGATTAATGTTGGTAATTTTGTCCACTCACATATTTTAAAACTCAAAGATTTATGACATTAGTTACTCAATGTTGGAGTCAACATTTCAGATAAAGAAATGGTAAATACACTTCTAAACTCGCTTCCATCGTCATATCATCCTTTTGTTACTTCTTTATCTCTCTCTACAAGAGATAGAGAACTTTTATTTGAAGAAATATACTTCTTCTAACTTCAAGATGAAGATGAACAAAAGGGTATTGAAAAGAATGATGAAGTGATGTTAGCATCGTTGAAGGGAAAGAAGAACAAGGATACAAAGAACGAGAAGAAGAGTCAGCAATACAAAATGGAAGGTAAGTCTTCTAATCCCAAGTATTACATTCCTTCTCCTAATGCTTCCTCTACACCCAAAGAAAAGTCTTTGACTACATCTCATTCAAGGAAAGGAGTATGTCATTACTATAAGAAACTAGGTCATTTCATAGCCAAATGCATGATGCATATGAATTATGGAGACCAAGTTGGCTCAAACATGTAGAAGACATTGACAAAACACACTAAGAGAGTTGAACTACAAAACTTAGCAATGTAAATCATCAAGGAGACCATGTTTAATTTTGAATACTTCCAAAATCTATCTTCTCATTGGCATAATACAAATTTTGAATTACAATATTTACCATTCTTTGTACTCTTATCAGAATACAATGTAGAAATTCAGTGGGTCAGAAGAAAGCTTCAAACATTTGCCACACCATTTGAGACTGAGGAAATTCCCGAAGTGGCATGATGGGGCGCAATATTTCAACCCAGCTAGCAGGCTCAATTGTTACAAGAGTAACTTGAAATGATTTGCATGTGGTCAAATGCTCCCTTGCATATTTTGTACAACCTATGTCATGGATTAGTCCATCTACATAGATCATGGAAAGCATTTTCCATCAATATAAAGAACAATGAAAGCTACATGGATTGGGTTAACTACCCATCTCTTGTACCACCAGAAGGACCACCAAAAAAAGCATATATAATGACTGTGATTGGCCATTGGATACCCCGATTGAAAAAGATGTCGGACATCATTGTTAGGATGTTAATGTAAATATTTGATCTCATGAAAATCACTTTTAAAATTTTTAGAATTTTAGTGCACCCCACATATTTGCTCTAGGCTTCAAACATGGGAATCTAGACCTAGTCTATGACATGAGCACAACACCATCCATTAAGGTTTGCTATGCCTTACATTGTCGAGCGAAGTATCTCCTAGCCTGTTATAAACAACCCTTTGAATATATGTTCATCACAAGCTTCTAGGAATTCCTCTCCGAAGTCTTCGTCTTTGATCCAAATCACATGCTAAACCTCTTTTCTTGTGAGAAAGCCCTCTATTCCATGCACTACATGTTACCACAACTAGAGATCCTAGGTGCCATTGATTGACAACGAAGTAGATCTAGCATGGGTTCTAGGAATCAAGGAACATGAGCTTACAATAGACATCATATAGTATTTGATTGATCACTCCACACCACAAGGGTATGTCAGGGATGGTAGACTTGAGATGGAGGGGAGTGTTAGTAGATGAGGCCAAGGATCAAGAATGGGTTGATAGGGAAGTAACAAAAAAAGGCAGCCAAAAAGAAGGCCAAGGCGTAGGTGCAAATATGAGGAGGCAACATCGTCAAAGAAGAAGAGGAGGTTAGTGAAGTGCATCCAAGGTAGTTCCAAAATTTCTATTTTCATAGATATAAAAAAAGGGACCTTTATCACTAAAGAAACTTTTTAAATAATCATTTTTGTATTTCTAACTTGAGTTTTTGCAATTTTAAGAGTGCTTAAGCTTTAGGAGTGCAAGTAGAATTGCCTTTTCAATTTTCATATATTTTGGAGCTTGTTTGAGCCTTCAAAGTAGTTTAAACACCTAGTTTTTTAAGTAGGATGGAGGTTAGACCTGAAACTTACCAAAACTAGTCAAAAAAATAAAAAAGGAGTTAGTGAAGTTATTTTGGAGATGAGTTGATTTGAAATTGAATTGTTGGAGATTAGAAATTTTGAGGCTTGTATGAGTTTTTAGAGCATTTTAAAGCAATTGAAGATTCCATTGTTCTACTCTTTGTTCTACCTCATGTGTGCATGTATGTGTATATGTGTGCATGTCATTGGGCTTCTCACTTACCCACTTGTGCACTTCTCTAACTCATGATCATCATTTCATCCTCACATCTCCATGGATTGAAATATGTGAGGTGAATCTTCACCATGGTGGTACTTCCATTGTCCCAGAGTGACCAACTCAATTCAAAAGAATGTGAGAAAGCATTCAATGAATTGAAGAGAAGATTGATTTTAACACCTATATTGAATGTGCCTACTGAAATAATCCATTCCATATTCACGTAGATGCTTGGAAATTTGCTATTCAATTTCTATTGGCATAGCCAATGAACAAAGGAAAACTAAATCAGACTATCGCATATGCAAGCAGAAAATTAAATGAACTACACTGCTATGGAAAGGGACCAATTAGGGATGGTCTATGCAGTGAAACATTTTTTACATTACCTTCTAGCCTATAAATTTTATTTCTTCATTGATGATCAAGCTTTGTTGTTCTTGGTCAACAAACCTTGAGATATGGTAAGACTATGCAAATTGTTCTAGATCCAAAGAAGATTGATAAAAGGACTACTAGTTATTTAGTGATTCTTGGAAGCAAAGTCAATTCTTGGAAGCCAAAGAAGCAACCCACAATGGCTTTATCATCTGCAGAGATTGAGTATAGAGCACTTGCACAAGTCACATGTGAAATTATGTGGCTCTAAAATTTTATTATGGACTTGAATTTCTAGGTTGATACATATCCTATCTATTATCACACCATGACATACATACACCTTGCTTCAAACGCTATTTTCTAGGCAAAAACTAGGTAGATTGAAGTGGACTTCTACTTCATAAAGGAAAAGGTAATGAAAAAGGACATTCAGTGATTCATAGGTAGAAAAAAGAAATTTTCTAATATGTTTAAAGAAGCTTTGGAAGGCAAAAATCTCATGAAGTTCATGAGATGCATTAGCATAAAGGACCTTGAATGAAGATCAAGATTGAAGCTTGAGGGAGTTTGTTAAAAGGCAAGAATCAAAGTACAAATGCATGTGAAAAATAATTTGTAAAAGCGGACCAATGTACAAAGGCCTAAATTCACAAAATTTCATCAAAAGGAATAATTCAAAAACGCTTGAAATCAATCCAATTAAGTCATCCGATTTAAGAGGAGCAGTTTTAGGAAAAGTGGTTCCTAGATTCTAGGAGCATATGTGCTTTGTATATATTAGGAATGGATCATACCTTTCTTTTTCATCTCATGTCTTTCATTTGCACATTAGATTTTTTGGAACAATCCCCTATCTTAAACAAGCCCCCTAGCAACTTTCTTGCATCCAAAGTTTGAGAGTATCTCACTACTTGTGTATGTAGGGATTAGTTACTATTTTTTTGACTCGTGTTCATTGGTTCTCTTACTTAAGGAACCCATTTACTATGATTTTACTATTTTTGGATATCCAATATATTCCTCTAAAGTTCACGATCCATCTTTTCATATTTTGTGAGTTATCTTGTATGAAATGAAAGTGTGTCTCTACATAGGTGTGTGAGAGTGTACACCAAGTAGCATGTTTTGTAAGCATTATCATTTTATAATAGATTATCCATTTGGCATGAGATTTGTTTCATTGGAGAGCTCTTCTAGACTACTCAGAGTGGTCAAATGATCTCAAGAAATTTGTGCACCATCTCTAAGAAATAACTAGAGCTTCAAAAAAATGTGTATTTGAGTGTAACTTGCGAGATCACATTACCCTTCTATTTGTGAATCAATCTTGAGCTTCTAGGAAAATGTTTGAAGTTAGGTCCATACAACAATGTGAGAAGAAATACCTAGTTGGGTTCTAGTTCAAACTAAGTCGTGTGCCAATCCAAGGGGAGAATTTTCCTTTTTTAAATCTTGGCAAGTGGTCAGCTCTAACATGCATGATACTTTTATTTACCACTACTTAAAAGTAACTCCATGAGCAAGAAAAACCACC
This sequence comes from Ceratopteris richardii, assembly GCA_020310875.1. NCBI lineage: Eukaryota > Viridiplantae > Streptophyta > Polypodiopsida > Polypodiales > Pteridaceae > Ceratopteris > Ceratopteris richardii. The sequence goes on along the minus strand of CM035437.1, from coordinate 16,878,955 downwards.
TATAGAAGTTTCTAATATTCATAAGGTTTGGGGCATACACCAATCATTATCTATTTAGAGCATACAACATTCATAATCAATTTAGAGCATACTAATATTTTAAAAATCAATTAAGGGCATACACCCTTCATAATCCCCAATCGATTGCTACATGACTTTTATTTGCACTACTGAGGTTTTGGCTTCTCTAATTTTGTTGTCTTTGTGAAGCTTGTTATTATCTTGTAGGAGGCGTGTAAGTGACTTTTTCATTTGCTCCATTTTTCCTTTATAGATAGTACGTTGGACCCTTAGCTTTTGTAGATCCTATTGAAGTTTCTTACAGTTCTCTTGCCTCTTTGCATGGAGTGCTCTAGGAAATCATCTATCCTTTATCAATGCTGCATGTAATGTCTTTAAATTGAAGATTTCATATTATAAGGCCCTATTTCTTTTCTCATTCTTCACTAGTCACAGTTACATTTAGTAACATATGATTGGTGCAATCCTTGATGTGCACATTATGTGACATGTATGGATGTGCACATTAAACCAAGTTTAGATCTAGAAATGAGTTGTATTTTTCTCTATTGTTGTTACTAGATTGGATGTTTTTGCATATTTTTGAATGGTTACATGCACATGAAATAATGACGTAAACACATGGAAACAACTATAAACACTTGGATGGTAGTTTATTGCAAAAGTAAGTTTTGAGGTTTCGATTGAAAATACAAAGGCTCTTTGTGAAACTTTTCCTCCATCCTACCTTGAGTGAAAATTGGGAGGGTACCAAGGAGAATTCACAAGATGTCCTCTTCATCAAGATCAATTTTGACAAAGCTTATGATCACCTTGAGTGGGACTTCATTCTTCAGTCCCTTAAGTATATTGGCTATGGCTCTAGATTGATCAAGATGTTCTCAACACTTATGGGAAATGCCTTAACTCATGAATTCATATAGAAAATCATATCTCTCAGCTAATCATATTGAATTCTCTATTAGACACAACTACCCCCTAGCTCCAATTATTTATTTGATTCCCACCAATGCCCTCAACTCCTTAGTTTACCATCATGCCCATCTTGGGTAGATCCATGGTCTATGACTTCCACATAGCCCGAAAACATGCTAATGAGACTCTTTCCTGATGATATGAACACTTTTGTGCATAATGATCCTAATAGTATCATCACCTTATGGAAATATCTAAATACTTTCTACATTGCTTTTGGATCTAAAATCAATAATTCCAAAACTGATTTCAAGGCGTTTTTGGGTCCCCCTCCAAAATTGTTGATTAATTATTTGAGCTCCCTAGTGGGAAAATCTTCTAGCTGCTCAAAATCCCAACGAGTTTTGATGTTTCAATGGGCCAATGGTGGAAATAGGTTTTGGCCAAGCTTAATAACAATTTAGCTTACTCAAAGGGAATGCAACTCAGCTTGGCAGGGCATGCCATGTTGATAAACAACTTTCTCCTTTCATTGATTATCTATTTTTTGTGTTGTTGGAGACCAAAAGACAAAGAATTAGTGAAGTTGGAAAGAACTTGTAGAAATTTCCTCTCGACTAGTGATCCCAACTAGAGGGGTGTGCCCACAATAATGTGAGACATTCATGTTAACAAAAAAGATTCTAGTGGGTTGAACACTCTTGACGTTGGAGGAATTGAAGGTATGTTGGATGCCAAGTGGATGATCAAAGCATGGTGCAATGTGGAAGCTTCATGGAAAAAACAAATTCTCAAAAACAAATTGTCTCTTATGATAATGGAAATCCCTAGATTGAAGGGACTCAATCTATTAATGTTGATGCTTTTTGTGCTTCTTACGACTCCCAAAGGTTGAGATGTAGTCTTCTCCATGTGGAAGAGTTGGAACAAAATGGAATCCTACATCAAGGTTAATGAAGATTGGAAGTGGGAAAGTAAGATTAGAAAAAATGATTCTATTCGGGTTCCTAGTAGGGCAATCAAAGAAATTGACTTGGTGAACTTTCAAAGGGAAAAGAAGCTATGGAACAAAGGGTTTCATAAGTGGAAACATATCTAGGATCAAGGGAGCTAACATTTTATGAGATTTGAGGACATAGACTTGGCTAGGAGAGTTGTCTATGAAGATCGGTGTCTACTAAGACATATAATCAATTCATGGGAAAATGCAAAGATTCATCTCCTTCTTGGGAATGATCTACTATAAATTGAAGAATTAAAATGGATCAACTATAAAAAATTGAATAAAACATAGAGGATCCAAGAGCACCTTGACTTGCATATCTCCCTTAACAAGAGTGGCGTCATAGCTAGCCATGTATGAGATGATAGTCTAAATCAAAGGACCTATGGCATCCTCTCATAGAGAGCAGAAACTCCTTATTATGTGGAATATTCTTCATCAAGAATGTTTACCAATGTCAAATATAATAAAATATGTGGGGCCCTTACAAGTGTAAGCATTACCTCTTGGGTTGAGAAGACCTTGATCACCTCTTCTTTTCGTGCCCAAGGACTCACTTGAAGAAATTGTTACTTGGAGAAGTGATTGGCTAATCTTCTATCTTGCGTTTATGAAGTCAAATCAATTGAAAGAAAGTCTTACTTGGAGAAATGATTGAATACTCTTTTCCATTCTGGATTGCCATTAGAGGGGAAGCACTTTAGAAGATATGAAAAAGAGATGTGTAACCAACTTAGATGACCATCCGAAAGAATGGTGGATTGAAAAATCCCATGCCCTATTAGGGAAAAAAATATGCGATTGTAAGAAGTCCCCTCCTTTTAGATGAAGTATTTCTTTGGCGATGCATGATGGTAGAATCACCTTCTCGAGAGCTCTCCAAAGATCCCTTGCTCTAGAAACCTGAACTCTGACATTGCACACAGTACTCCACACAAGGGGTCCAAAATATGTTGAAAAAAAATAGTACAAAGACCACAAACATAGATATCTTAGGTTGTAAAAATGTGTTCGGACATCGAGTCTATGACTGACAATGCCACTATATTTTTTATTAAAGAATGTATATAAAATTGTCCAACGGCCATTTGGCCTTTCACATGGACATTAACCATAACAATCTCAGAGTAAAGGATAACATGGCCAAAGTGACTATGGGAGAAGAATAAAGAATCATAAAGAATACTTGAGTGTAACTATACAAATTATACCTCCCACATGATGGACATGTGACATAGTATACAAGTAACTGAGTAAGATCATGAATCAAGTAACCCCCATCATGTGGCAATAGAGTTGAAAGCTATCTTGTGGTAGAGCTTTAGTCAAAGCATCTACAAGATTATCTCAAGTATGAATCTTCTCAAGAATAACGTTCTAAGTGGTTAAGAACTCTCTAATGAACTGATACCGCACTTCAATGTGCTTTGTCTTTGCATGATAGACCGGATTCTTAGCTAATTGAATGGCACTCTGACTATCACTAAGAAAACTAGGTACATACTGAGGTAAACCCATATCACAAGCAAGATGATAGAGTCACAATGCTTCCTTACATGCCTCACTTACTACAACGTACTTTGCTTCTGTGGTGAAAATAGTTGTACACCCTTGAAGATGAGATCTCCAAGAGATAGCAGCTCCAACAAAATGAAAATTGTACCCTAATGTAGACTCATGATTGTCTACACAACGAGCAAAGTCAGAATTTGTGTAACCAATAATGGATGCTTTCCCTCTAGCAAAGCATAGACACTTGTCCTTAGTGCCATTTAGATATCTCAAAATCATCTTGACCATTTCCCAATGATTCTTGATAGGATTAGACATATATCTTCTCACAACTCAAAGTGCAAATGCAATGTCTGATCTCATATCTACCATAGCATACATATGAAAACCAACAACAAACTCATAAGGAATTATTGTCATGAATTCATTTTCCTCATCTGAGTGAGGGCAGTCATCTTTGCTCAATTTTACATATGTTTCTAAAGGTGTAGTCAACACCTTTCCAATCTAGAAATTGAACCTATGAAGTAATTTGGATATCTACTCACTTTGACAAAAGTATGTGCATCTTTTACTGCTATTACGAGTAATGCCCATGCCAAAAATATGTTTGGCATCTGCCAAATCCTTCATATCAAATCTTAATCAACTTCTTTTTGAGAATTGACAAGTCATAAGAGGACTTCCCAATAATCAACATATCATTGGCATAAAGTATTGATCATATCAAGCTGCCATCTGAGCATCTCTTTATGTACAGACAATGATAATCATTGCTTAGAGAATAGCCTTGAGACTCCATAAAAGGATCAAAATTTTGGCACCATTTTGTAGGGGATTGTTTAAGTTTGTATAAACTCATTTTCAGCTTACAAACTAGACTTTCTTTGCCAAGAGCTACATAACCGTCTCATGTCCCATATAGATCTCATCTGTAAATCTCCATGCAAGAAAGTAATTTCTACATCCATTTGGAGTAACTCTAAGTCCTTCATTGCAACAAATCCAAGAAACATTTGCAAGGTAGTCATATTGACCACTGGAGAGGAGAATTCCTTAAAATCAACATCATGTTGTTGCTTAAAACCCTTTGCAACAAGTCATGTTTCATACTTTGGAGAAACATTATCTGATGTGAGTTTTAGCTTATATACCCATTTACATGGTAAAGCTTTTTCTCCCTTTGCCAAAGGTACTAACTCCCAAGTACTATTCTTGTGAGTAGAATCTAACTCATTCTTCATGGCATGCTCCCACTTGACATGATCCTTTGTCTGCATGGACTCTTTCTAGCAAGAAGGCTCATCAACATCTATTAGCATAACAAAATCCAAACCTAGAACATATGAATCAAGTGGATGTGAGACACGTGTAGAGCATCTCAATTGTTGCTAAAAAGGAACATTTGTAGATTCATGTGCTTGGACATTCTCTTGAAAATTCCTATGTGCAACATTTTTATGCATGCTAACTAGAAGACTAGTATCCTCAATAACCACTCTTCTCACTTCAACCTCCTTAATGAGTTGTTTATGCCTCTTAGACTCATTTAAAATGACAAGACTACATTTGATCACTCACAGTGTTTCAAGATTCCATAAATGATATCCAAGTTGTCCTTCTAGACCATATCCGAGAAAAATGCATTTCTTTGACTTATGGTCTAGGTTTTGTCCAAGATTCTTGGGTATATGAACAGATGATTCACACCCAAAAACTCCAAGATGATCATAATATGGTGGATTTCCTATCCATAACTCTTGTGCCACTTTTAGACCATTGATAGTACTAAGTGAAAGGTTAATCACATGAACTAGAATCAATATTGCTTTTGACCAAAAGCCTTGTGAAAGGTTTCCTACACCATTCTCTACTCGGGTATAAGGAGTTGTAAATTCTCTACAAATTCCTCTAGATTGATAGAAAAGGGTGAATTCATGTGAGGTATACTCACCCCCATTATTTGAACGTAAATATTTGATCTTAGTTCCTTTTTTTGAGTCTCAAGTGAAGCAAGCCATTTTTTGAAGGTAGGAATTAATACATACTTTGATTTGATAGGATATAACCAAACTTTTCTAGTAGCATCATCTATGAAAGTGAAAAAGTAAAGAGAACCACCCAATGACCTTTTGGGCATAGGACCACACCCATTTGTATGAGTGAGATCTTAAGGCTGAATTGAATAGGCAATGTGCATTTTATGTACATTCTTAGTTTTCGTTCCATATTGATAATGCTCACAAACTGAAAAAGCAAAGAAAGATTACATGAGTAGTGAGAATGAGAAAGATTTTTCATTCCACTACGAGATATGTGGCCCAAACGTCCATGCCAAATACAAGCTGTATGTTGTTCAATAATAGCTAACAAATGTTCTTTTTGTGATACAAATAAAGGATAAAAGGAGCCCACCTTACTTCCTTTTGCAATTATAATCATAATGACCTTTGATATGCAAAAGGAGTTAGCATAGAAAACCACATTTTAACCATGGTCTTCAAGTTGAACAATTGACATCAAACTACATGATAACTAAGGTACATGGCATACATTATGAATAGTTAATTTTGAACCATGAATGAACCGTAGAACCACATCTATAGTCCTGACAACCTCACAATGTTAAGAGTCACCAAATCGCATACTACCAAGAGACTTTGCTGCATAAGTAGAGAACCATTCTCTATGTGGTGTCACATGGAAAGAAGTAGCATGATCTAGTAGCCATGCACAAGAAAGAGAAGCAGCCATAAGAGCCTCAGTAGGCATAGTACTATCAAGTGTCAACACATCAACGTCATTAGAAATAGCATTGATTTCTCCTTGATTTACTTCTTCTCTTATTTGGTTGACATTTTTTTTTCTTTTTCTTACTCATTCCACGTTGCTGTTTTTTTCGTTGGTGAGAATCAAAAACATTATATGCACCTCCACTCTGAGTGCCAACTATAGTTTTTCTAAGAATCTCCTCACTCAAGAGTGCTCCACATATGTCATCATAAACAGTTTAATCATCTTGTGGACTATTGCTAATAGCTATGCGAAATGTATCCCATGATGACGACAAGGTGCATAACGACAAGACTGCTTTCATTTCATTATCCATATGCATTTTTTAAGCCTATAACTGAGAGAATATAACATCAAACTCATTTAGATGAGCAATGCCACTATCTTTGTTTTTCTTTTGAAGGTCATATAATTTTTATTTTAAAATACAATTTATTTGATGCAATTTCTTTTTCATATGTACTACATAACATTTTCCAAAATCCCCTCTACACTTTCACAATCTAATACTCTAAATTAAACATTATCTGCTAGGTGCAATGGAATGGTAGAACTGGCCATTTCATCCAACTCATGCGAATCATCTTCATCCATGTCATTAAAATTCTTTGAGATTCCATTTACTGCCTTTGAATGCCTTCTCTATATTAGCACATCTTTAATCTAATTCTTCCATATAGCAGAGATTTTGCCATCAAATTTTTGGATCTCAAAATGGTCTTCGCCCGATAGGTTATAGTTACTCCTTGGAACAATGGCACTAGACCTTGATCCACCAGGCCTGCTTGAGACCTGTGATCCAATGATGATAGAGAGCTAAATAGAATGATAATGCAGCTAGAAGAGTCCAAACAACACTAAAGCCTAAAAAAGGATGACCAAGTGTCAAATTCTGGAAAGGAAATTCAGCAAAGACTTCTCAAAAAATGGATTAATGAAGAGAAATGAACAATTAAAAGGACTATGTGATAATAAATGTGGTCACAACAATAAGAGTATCAAGGAGTAAATGGACCACTATATAGTTGATATAATTAACAAATCTGGAAAATGTTTGCTAGAGTATCGTCTGCAAAATGAGAATATGGCTAGTGTCAAAATCTCATAAAACTACAAGCACTAACATGTTAACTTGCATAGTGAATGACTCACTCCACTGCATAAAATCAAGTACCCAAAAGAAGTGAAATAGGCTTATCGAGCACTTATTTGCAACTAGCATACATCTGCTTTGGCAAATCTAGGTAGCCCTTCCACTTGCATCACTTATGAGACCCTGATATTTGTTTGTCTCCCATTTGAGAAAACCTCATCACACCCCTCTTTATCAAACATTAAAGACTTTATGCAAAAAAACATAACCGCTATATCAAGGACCACAAGCATACAAGGCCGATTCAGGAAATTTGGGAATTATTCAAGTCCCATTCATATTACTTAAAATGTTAACTACTTAAGTTTGAGCCTAACCCTCATAACCTATTTATAATACAATTATCCTTAATATTAAAGTGTCAATTTAATATACTCCAATCAAGAGAAAATAACATTTTGTAGTGTTTGAATGAGTCAAAATGTAAAACATTGGGACACAAAGAACAGTCTCAAAATCCTGTGTAATTCCCATTTTTCCTGAATAGGCCTTATACATCAATGGTATCCATAAAAGCATACATAGTGTGTATGTGCTCAATATATACATTAAAATGGCATGGAAAGCCTGAATTCATAGCCAAAACACTGACCAACAACACGTGCAACTGTTTGTCAAACCTCTTCTTCAGGCTCAAGAAACCTACATAGACTTGCGGTGGCTTTTCCCACCACAACTAAAACGTTTCAAGAAACCTGTAGATTTACTAGTATCGGGAACCTTTGTCTTCCTTGATCATTGAGGTCCTCCCTCGTGCATAGCCAATGGTGCCAACGGTGACCTCGATGACTCAGATGACAAGGTATGCCAAGGTCTATGCCTTGGTCACCACCTTAGTTTGGAGAAAGCCTTTGATGGGTGGGCAGGTAATCGCTTCGCTCGCACAAAAGGAACAAAGTGTTTGCATCAAAATGCTCTAATACTAGTGAAGTATGTCTTTTGCAATGCATGATGGCAGACTCTCCTTCTTCAGAGCTCTGCAACAATACCCTTGTTGTAGAAACCCCAACTATGGCACCGCACACAAAACTCTACACACCGGGTGCAAAATACACAAAAAATACACTACACAAAGACCACAAACACAACATTTTTTATGTCATACAAATGCAATCGAACATCAAGTCTATTGTTGACATGCCACTTGATGTTTTATCAAAGAACATATACAAAAGTTCTTAGAGGCCATTTGGCCCTTCACATGGACACTAACAATAACATTAGACACCAGATGATTTTTTTCTTGGAAAACAAGGAGATTAAAAGCAAGTGGACCACCTATGGGAGCAACATAAAAGTCATTAATATACTCTCTAACTCTCTCTAAATCATTTCTCTCCTTCTGAATCATAGGTTCCCTATCGGTTTCAGATTCTCATCGTTGTGCCTTTTGGTCATCCTACCCTTGCATTGCGGGATGGGGAGTTTCCAAGGTAGCTATGCTCATTAATTATACAATTGTTCTTATATTAATGCTAGCAAGGGAGAGTAAGAGTCGGTCGACTTTCCTTATTTTTTTTATAACATGAATCACTTTTTCTATTTTTATTATTCACCTTCTATGAGCTTTGGAAGTGGTATATGTGTGTATCGACCTAAATAATATAGGAGCTACATAGCCAACTATTATGGAGGCCTTTATCCAATTATTAATATTTAATGGTCCCTCGCATTCATGCAAGACGTGAAAAGATAGTCAGAATACCGTTTTTATTAAGTTGGCCCTTGTGCTATTTCGTTATTGACATATAATTCCCAAGTCAAGCGTTTTTTATTAAAATCTGAATTAATCACTTGTGGTCAAAGCGAGACTAATAATAAATATGAGATATACTCTTTATCTTGTTGTTGACTTGCATAATATTATATTTTTGTATGATTGTGTTATAGATAAGCTCATATTGAATATGTTGTGGTGCTCCATTAACAATTCCCCATAATGTAGGACTTTCCCCAAAACTTTTCTTTCTCCACTATGGGTGCATGAAGGGTTGGAATGTACCATATCCTTGTATAAAATCAAGACTTAATTGCATGGACTAATCCATGTTCATAGAAGTTATTCGTATCGTATACTTTATTTCATGGAAACATAGGGAGATGGGTATGGGTGGTAAATTCTATTGGTTTTCTTCCCCCTTAGCATGTTGACCAAGTTTGAGTCAATGAACATTTGTTCAATTTCAATGTTAAGATCTTGTATCAATTGATATCATACTTCTAGAACCCTATCAATCCCTTCAACTATTTTCACTTCTTCAACTAAGCATTTAATGGTGGTAATTTGCCTTTAGGTCTAGGTGGTGGAGATGGAGGATGATCATCAAACATTTTCCTTTTTGTTTCTTCAAATATCGGAGTTTGTGCCACTCTTTCACCTAATACTAAGAGTTGATTGGTCTTCATATTTTTTGAATTGGACCATCAGTTCATCTTTGGCATGGATCTGTTTTCTTAGTCATGCTCTCACCTCTCGTATTTATTCATAACTTGGATGATCCACATGCTCGTGGCTCGATGAGATTGGAACATCACTTTTTAGACAGGTTAATAAAATTTTGTTGTGTTTGTGAAGCTTGTTATTATCTTGTACGAGGCCTATAAGTGACTTTTTCATCTTCTCCATTTTTCCTTTAGAGATAATACGTTGGACCCTTAGCTTTTGTAGATCCTATTGAACATTTTCTTAGTTCTCTTGCCTCTCTGCATCCACCTCTCTAAGAAATCATCTATCCTTTATCAATAGTGCATGTAATATCTTTCAATTGAAGATGTCGTGTTGTAAGCGTCTATTTTTTTGTTCTCTTTCTTCCCTAATCACACTTACATTCAGTAACATATGATTGGTGCGATCCGTGATGTGCACATTCAGTGTCATGTATGGATGTGCACATCCAAACACGTTTAGATATGGAAATGAATTCTACCTTTTCTCTATTGTTGTTGCTAGATTGGATGTTTTTTGCGTATTTTTGAGCGGCCTGTTGCATATGTAATAATGACATAAACACATGGAAACAACTATAAACAACTAGATGGTAGTTTATTGCAACAATAATTTTTGAGATTTCCATTGAAGTTACAAAGGTTCTTTGGGAAACTTTTCCTTCATCCTACCTTGAGTGAAAATTCGGGGGGTACCAAGGAGAATTCACAAGATGTCCTCTTCATCAAGATCAATTTTGACAGAGCTTAAGATCACCTTGAGTGGGACTTCATTCTTCAGTTCCTTAAATATATTGACTATGGCTTTAAATTGATCAAGATGTTCTCAACACTTATGGGAAATGCCTTAACTTGCAGAATTTATATCAACAATCAAGTCTCTCAGCTAATCTAATCAAAATGAACTATTAGACACAACTTCCGTGTAGTTCCAATTCTTTATTAGAGTGCCATCAATGGCCTCAACTCCTTAGTTAACCATCATGCCCATCTTGGAGCATTTATTCTCATACGGCTCGAGCCTACGACTTCCACATAGCCAAGAAAACATGCCAATAAGACTCTTCAATTATGACACAAAGACTTTTGTGCATAATGATCCTAATAGTATCATCACCTTTTGAAAATGTCTAAACACTTTGTACATTGCTTTTGTATCTAAAACTAAGAATTCCAAAATTGATTTCAAGGCTATTTTCGATACCCCTACAAAATTCTTGACTAATTGGGAATGCTAGATCTTGCTAGTGGAAAAATTTTCTAGTTGTTCAAAATCCCAATTGGTTTTGATGTTTTAATGGGCCACTCGTGGAAATAGGTTCTAGACAAGCTCGATAATAATTTAGCTTATTTAAGTGAATGCAGTTCAACTTGGCATAGTGTACCTTGGTGACACAACTTTCTCCTTTGATCGATTATTTATTTTTGGTCTTGTTGAGACCGAAAGACAAAGAATAACTTAAGTTGGAAGAACTTGCCAAAATTTCCTCTAGAATAATGATCCCAATTATAGGGGTGTTCCAAAAATAACATGAATCATTTGTGTTAAGCAGAAATATTTCTAGTGGGTTGCACAGTCTCAATGTTGTAGGAATGGAACATAAGTTGGATGCCAAGTGGATAATCAAATCATGGTGCAAGGTGTATGCTTCATGCGCAAAAGTGATTCTTAGAAAGAAATCATCTCTTATGATAATGGAAATCTCTAGGTTGAAGGGAATCAATTTGTTCATGCTGATGTTTTTTCTGCTTTCTATGACTCCCAAAGGTTGAGACGTAGTCTGCTCCATGTGGAAGAGTTGGAACAAAAAGAAATCGTACATCAAGGATAATGAAGATTGGTAGTGGGAAACCAAGATTAGACAAAATGATTCCTTTTGGGTTCCTATTAGTGGAATCAAAGAAATTGGATTAGTGAACCTTCAAAGGCAAAAGAAGCTATGGAACAAAGGGTTTCATAAGTGGAAACATCTCTGGGATCAAGGGAGAAGACATTCTATGAGATTTGAGGACATAGAACTGGCTAGGAGAGATGTCTATGAAGATCGGTGTTTACTAAGGCATACAATCAATTAATGGGAAAACTCAAAGATTCATCTCCTTCTTGGGAATGATCTCATGTAAATTGAAGGATTAAAATGGACCCATTATAAACAAAGTGGATGAAACATTGAGGATCCAAGAGCACCTTGACTTTCATATCTCGCTTAGCAAGAGATGGTGTCATAGCTAGCCATGTATTAGATGATAATTTAAATCCAAGGACATGTGACATCGTCTCATTGAGAACAGAAAAATGTTATTATGTGGAATATTCTCCATCATGAAATGTGTACTAATGTCAAATATAATAAAATATGTGGGGCCTCTTACTAGTGTAAGCACTACCTCTTGGGTTGAGAAGACCTTGATCACCTCTTCTTTTCATGCCCAAGGAGTCACTTGGAGAAATCGTTACTTGGAGAAGTGATTTATTACTCTTTTGTCTTGAGTTTACAAACTCAAAATTGAAAGAAAGCCTTACTTGGAGAAATGAGAGAATACTCTTCTACATTGTGGAATTCCATTAGAGAGGAAGCGCTTTAGAAGATATGGAAACGAGATGTGCAGCCAACTTGGATGACCGTTCAAAAGAATGGCGGATTGAAAAATCCCATAACGTATATGGCACTCTAACTATGAGTGAGAAAAGGAGGTACATGTTGAGGTAAACCTATATCACAAGAAAGAGGAGAAAGCCACAATGCTTCCTTAAATGCCTCACTTACTACAACATACTTTGCTTATGTGGTGGAAATAGCTGTACATTCTTGAAGAAGAGATCTCCATGAGATATCACCTCCAGCAAAATGAAAAATGTACCCTAATGTAGACTTACAATTGTCTACACAATGAGGAGAGTCAAAATCTTTCTAACCAATAATGGATGCTTTCCTTGTACCTAAGCAGAAAAACTTGTCCTCAATGCCACTTAGATATCTCAAAATCATCTTGGGTGCTTCCCAATGCTTCTTTGTAGGATTACATATATCCGCTCACAACTTCAAGTGCAAATGTAATCTTTGGTCTCATAGCTACCATAAAATACATACAACTACCAACAACAAACTGATAATAAATCATTGTCATGAATTCCTTTTCCTCATATGATTTAGGGCAATCACCCTTGCTCAATTTCACATATTTGGGTAAAGGTTTACTTGACACGCTTCCACTCTACATATTGAACCTGTGAAGTACTTTAGATATGTACTCACTTTGAGACAAGTATATGCATCTTTTAATCCTATATTGCACATGCCAAGAATATGTTTGGCATCCCCCAAATCCTTTATTTCAAATGTCTAACTGAATTTATTTTTGAGAATTGACAAGTCACAAGAGGAATTCCCAAAAAAGTACATATCAATGACATAAACTATCAAGCATATCAAGTTGCCATCAGAGCATCTCTTTGTGTATAGACAATGATCCTCATTGCTTGGAGATTAGTCTTGAGAATTCATAAAATGATAAAAATTTTGATACCATTTTCTAGGGGATTGTTTAAGTCCATATAAGCTCTTCTTCATGTTAAAACTAGACTTTCTTTTCCAAGAGCTACATAACCCTCTCGTTGTACCTTATAGATCTCATCTCTAGGATCTCCATGCAAAAAAGTAGTTGTCACATCCATTTGGAGTAGCTCTGAGTCCTCCATTGCAACAAATCCAAGCAACATTTGAAGGGTAGTCATCTTGAACACTAGAGAGAAGAATTATTTCAAACCAACAACATGTTGCTTAAACCCTATGCAAAAAGTCATATTTTCTACTTTGGAAAAGCACTATTCGGTGTGAATTTTAGCTTATATACCCATTTACATGGTACGCTTTCTTGCCCTTTGTGAAATGTACTAAATCCCAAGTACCATTCGTGCGAATAGAATCCAACTCATTCCTCATGGAACACTCCCACTTGACATGATCCTTTGTCTCCATGGCTTGTTTGTAGCAAGTAGGCTCATCAACATCTATTAGAATAACTGCTGAGCCCATAAAAGTCATGTTGGTCAAAGTCAACTACAGTCAAAGTCAAAAGATCAAAGTCAACTGGTCAAAGTCAACTAGTCAAAGTCAACAAGGTCAAGGTAAAAGTCAATAGGTGCAAAGTCAAAGTGCTAAAATGCAGGTGTCAAAGTGCACAGGTAGTGCACAATTAATTTTCCACAAAGGGTAAATTGGAGAAAGTGAGTTGCAGGTTGCAGAGGTATTTTCTCTAATTTCCCTAAGGTTCAAAGTGTGTTTTAAAGTGTTTTGGAAGGTTCAGGTGAACCCCCCTTTAGGTGCAAAATTGAAGACTTAAAAGGAAATGTGAAGGTATGTGAAGCGGCAACGTACGCATAGGTGAAAGTATGGCCTCCCCATTAAAATTTTTGGTTTTAGTCTAAAGTCACTACAGGACAAAACAGTGAGTCGTTGGCTGCCACTTGGGAAGACAATCTTGGGACATCAAAGTGAGCACCAAGATACCATTGCAGTTAGGAGCGTACGTGATCGACACACTAAAATCAAGGCAAGGTCTATTCTTGGAGGGATCTTAGAGTAAGCAAGAGAAGCATAGTCTAAGGGAAGCAAGAGAGAGAAGTGCAAGGGTCACCAGAGTGCAACGCAGAGAAGTGGAAGTGCAAGGTGCATGGAGAGTGACTAAGGATTTTGTGCAGAGAGTGCTAAGCTATACTCCCCTAAGGATCTCAAGGTCTCATTGCAGTGTGTGCATGCCGACAGAAGGTATTCACTCCTCCCCCTTTGTGGAAGCTTGGTGCAAGGTGTGCACAAGGATAAGCTTGAAGCAGGTGGAGGTCTGGTGCAGAGGAGGACGGTGGCAAGAAGACTTTGGGATATTGGGTATTTTGTAATTGAGCACTCTGTGTGATTGTGCATAGAAGTATTGGCTTGTATTTTGCCTCAAACATTGTAATTCTCTTACTGTAATCAATCGGTAGAAGCTTCCAAGGTGTATTTCCTCTTCTGGTCCTTTCATTTTCTCCTACAAACCCTCAAACTCCTTCTTGTCTAAGAATCCCCCAACAAAATTTGGCACGCCCTGGTGGGACTTCCAAGGAGATTTGAGCTTAGGAGAAACCAAGTGCAAAGCATAGAAGAGATCAAGTGTCGACAGAACCACAGTGCTACTTCATCAACTAAAAGGTAAATATTCTTATCAAGTGTCTCATATTCAGTGGGCTATGAGCTGCTCATGACCGCAACCCGGTCCCAAACATTGAGGGTCACCTGCAAGCAGACAAGAAGGAAGGTTGTTAGAAGGTCCCCCAGTCCACTATCTTCAACATCATCAGTCAAGAGCATGGCGGGTCAGGTAGACTTGGAAACTTTACTCTCTAGATTAAATATAAAGTTTCCTTCTTTCAAAGGCCTAGCTCAGGAGGATCCGAATGAACACATTAGAAGGTTCTTGGCACTATGTAAGACTAGAGGCCTAATGGGTAGGGAGGATGCCTTTTTGATTCTCTTCCCTACCACATTAGAGGGATTAGCTGATAAGTGGTTCAGCCAATTTGCTGAAAACCATTTTACCACTTGGGACGTGATGAAAGATGCTTTTAAAAATCAGTTCCAGCATGGCAACACTGCAGAGATTATCATAGAAGAACCGGAAAATTTGAGATTGGATCCAGGAGAAAAGTTCCCAGAGTTTGTGACTAGGGCCAAAGCACTAATGGCTAAATTGCCAGATCCACCACACGATTTTTTTGTTAAGAAATGGTTGGCTAAGCCCCTACCAGTGGCCACCCAATGCAAAATAAAGGAACTAGTGTTACCTACAGCCTCCATAGAGGAGTTCATCAACACAACCACACGCTTGGAGCAACTTCTATGTACAGAAATGCAGGATCCAGTGATACAGCTAAGGAAAGAGCTGGAGGGCTTAAAAAGAAATAAGCCCTACAAAGAGGAGGAGAATGTTGTTGCTCAGTTGAGAAGGGAGATTGAAGCACCAAAGCTCCAAAAGGAGGAGGAGGCCCAGGCAGAGGAATTGACTCAGCTGCGACATGAGTTGCAGGAGCTCAAAGGAGGTGGCATCAAGAGTGGACTTTGGTGTTCCATGTGCAGCAAGCAAGGTCACATAGTAAGTGAATGTCCTCTGTTAAGTGTGACTTGTCAATTATGCAGGAAAGTTGGCCATGAGGCCCATGAATGCCAATCAAGAGGAATGCCTACAACGACATACTGGACACAAGGAGGACCCCCAACACCAGCAAATGTGATGGCTGCTGCACCAAATCAAGGTAACAACTATAATCCTAGACAGAGGAATAACTTTGGAAATGGGCCTAGGAGGCCAATCATCTATTTCAGATGTGGAGAATGCGGGCACTATCAAAGTAGGTGCACCCTACCAGAAAATGCCCCTCCTTGCAGGAACTGCCCTGATGCAAGAGACCATTATACAAATTGTTGTCCTAAGAATCAAGCCTCTTCATCCGGGCCTCATATTCAAATGATTTCGGTGCACAAAGAAGAAGTGTGTGATCTGGTCAATGAGCCATCACCATCTACCAGGGTGGCGCAATTAGAAGAAATAGAATCTTTGACTGTGCAGACAAGAAGCAAGGGGAAGGCTCAAGCAGACATAGGACAAGGTTCAAAGATTAAGGAATGGAATCAAAACAGAGAACCATCTGAAGATAAAGTCACCACAGGTGCAGATACAAGTCAAAAAGGAGATCTCATATGCACCAGTGATGCCATTGGGCATGCCTTCAATAGGGCTCATGAGGAGTTTGATAAGTCAACTGGAGCCCATGCTCTCAAGGAATCAGAGGCTTCAAAACTACTCAAGTCCATGAAAAAGGAGGTTAGTATTTTTTATTTAATAAAGATGGATTGGAAATTCAGGTCAGAGTTATTGCAAATAATTGATGAAGCTTCCACTACAAGTTTGGTGGCAAAGATTGCTGTTTTACATAAAGGAAAAATTGTAGGGGAAGCACCCCTTACAGATTATAAAAGTCCTCGGCTGACAATATCTATCAAGGGTCATGAATTTCAAGGAGTTATTGTGGATGGTGGTTCTGGCATTAACTTGATGCCTGAACATACAATGGAAAAGATTGGACTCCACCCTTCAAGGCCTGCAAATTTCACTATTACTTTGGCAGATCAGAGCAAAGTAAGGCCCTTGGGAGTGATCCCAAAAGTTCCACTTGAAGTACAAGGTAATCTATTCATTCTGGATTTTGTGATTTTAAGATTGCCCCAGGTTGAAGGAGGATTTCCTCTCTTAATTGGACGACCATGGCTGAGGCATGCAAGTGTCATTCATGATTGGGGCAAGGACACTATGTGGGTACAAAAGAAAGGGCAGGAGCTGACACAGATTCATTTAGAAGAGGGCCCAGATAATCAAGGAAACACTAGCATGATGCAAACAGTTGGCATATGCATGGAAACAGAATCGGAGGATCAACCCCAAATAGATTTCGAGGAAGAAGAGGATATTCTAAATTGGCTCCAAGCAGGCAACTCTTCCTCTTGTTTTGGAATTTTTCTTAATAATTCTTGCACGACTAAAGGTTATGATGAAGATAAGGAGAAAGTCCAGGTTGATGGATTGGGAGAGCCCATCACAGACCACAGAAGGGGCAAGAAGACACCCCTCAAATACAACTTGGAGGAGGATATGACAACCACAGATAAAGAGGTTACTAAAGCTAAAGGCAAGGTAAAAAATTCTAGTGAAGAATGTTCTTTCCCAATTCAAGAAATCCCTGTAGGATGGATGCAGGACAAGGAGGAACACATTGAAGTCCAAAATACACCGGCTTATGAGGCAAAGCTAGTAGAAGAAGACAAGGAAGAAGATGAGCACGAAGATAATATGGTAGAGAGAAATCCTGTCCAAGAAATACAATTAGGCACTCAAGACAATACTCGGCCAGTTTTGGTGGCCACTTGGTTGTGGAACCACCCAGGGCTCCTTCAAAAGGTAAAATCATTCTTGACCCATTATACAGATGTTTTTGCCTGGCATTATAAAGACTTAGAAGGAGTGCATGCAACTTATGGAGAGCACAGAATCCCTCTGGTTGATGGAGCCAAACCCATAAGAGGGAAGAGTTATAGACTTAATCCAAAATATGCTAAAGCTGTCTATGTGGAAATCCAGAAGATGGAGGATGCAGGAATCATCATTCCTGTAGAACACTCAGAGTGGCTCTCACCTATGGTTATAGTACCAAAGAAGAATACTAATAAAATCAGAATTTGTGTTGACTTTAGAGCACTCAACAAGGTGACCATTCCAGATGGTTTCCCAATGCCTTTTGCAGAACAGGTCATTGAAGAAGTGGCAGGGCATGCATTATATAGCTTTATGGATGGATTTAGTGGCTATAATCAAATATCAATACACCCAGAGGGTCGTGAAAAGACTGCTTTTATCACACCTTGGGGAACATATGTGTATGTAAAAATGCCATTTGGGCTCAAAAATGCTCCAGCCACCTTTAACAGAACGGTCAATCTCATTTTTGGCCCCCTATTGCTGGAATCACTTAGAATCTTCATGGATGACTTCTCTTCGTTTTTAGGATCTCACAAAGAAACTCCTCTAGATTGTTTGATCCATCACTTGAGGCAGCTGCAGAATGTTTTCAAAAGATGCAGGGAGACTAAGCTAAAGCTCAATCCAAACAAATGTCATTTCCTTGTGACAGAAGGAACTCTCTTAGGACATGTGGTATCGGCTAAAGGTATGGCCCCAGATCCTGACAAAATCATTTCTATATTAAAGTTGCCTAAACCTAAATCCCCTAAAGAGATTCAGAGTTTCTTGGGGCATACTGGATACCATAGAAGATTTATAAAAATGTATGCAGAGATAGCCTGACCACTGGCTAGACTTACAGGTAAGGAAGTACCTTTTAAATGGGAAGAAGAGGAGGAAAAAGCATATCAAACATTACGGTCAAGGTTAGTGTCTGCTCCTATTTTGATCACAACTGAGTGGTCAAAAATCTTTCATATACATGTAGATGCCAGTGCCTATGCAGTGGGGGCAGTTTTGACCCAACCCAGTGAAGAATTTAAAGTGGACAGACCAATTCAATATGCCAATAGAATCTTGACCAAGGCTGAAAGGAATTATAGTACTACAGAAAGGGAAGCCCTAGCAATGGTCTTTGCTGTCCAAAAAATCCGTCATTACTTACTAGGAGTAAAATTTATTATTATAACAGATCACCAACCACTAAAATACTTACTCAACAAACCACAAGCCACTGCTAGAATATGGAGGTGGTTATTGTTGTTCCAAGAGTTTGATTTTTCTGTAGTCATAGACCAGGTAAAGATAATGTTATGGCGGATCACCTATCCAGAATCAATATGATGAATCAAACTAGTGGAATCAATGATGATTTTCCAGATGCTCATCTGTTTGCTGTACAAGCTCAAGGTTGGTATTATGATATCAAAAATTTCATTAAAACTGGGTTGTATCCAGAAAAGGCTAGTGCTGTGCAAAAGAAGAGACTGCTAATCAAGAGTAGACCATATACCTTCATTGAAGATAAATTGTATAGATAGGGCAAGGATGACAGGTTTAGGAAGTGTTTGGAAGAAGAAGAAGTGAGGGAAGTCCTTCACTCTGCACATGAAGGAACAGGTGGTGGGCACCTTCCAGGGCATATTCTGAGTCAGAGGATACTAGATGCTAGTTTATAGTGGTCTACACTATTTAAGGATGCAGATGAATGGGGAAAGGCATGTGACGTTTGCCAGAGGTGTGGACCTAAGCCAACAAAGCAGAGGCATAGCCCCTTGATTGTTTCCACTTCCTCGCAACCATTTGAGAAGTGGGGGCTCGATTTTGTAGGGCCCATCTACCCTCCCATGATTCCAAAAAAGAGAGAAATATCTCTTGATAGCTACAGATTATGCGACAAAGTGGGCTGAAGCTATTGCCTCTCCCGACTGCACTGCCCAAACTGTTGCTGATTTCATAGTAGCATCATTTGCAGGTTTGGATGCCCACTTGAAATTTGTACAGACCAAGGTACCCATTTTGTCAATAAGGTCCTATAGGAAATTTTCAACAGGTATAGAATTCTACATAGGAACTCTTGTGCTTACTATCCAAGAGCCAATGGACAGGCTGAAACGACAAATAAGGTTTTAATCTCAATGTTAAGAAACGAGTGTATGTTACAGCCCACTTCCTGGGGCATTGCTTATCAAGGTACCCTATGGGCATAGAGGTTAGCCTACAAAGAGACCACAGGATATTCTCCATTCCAACTAGTTTATGGCATATTGCCCATTGAGCCCTTTGAATTTTTACATGGATCACCTGAGATAGCATTCATGCAGGGCAAGAAGGATTGTGATGTCTCTCAGAGGCTTGGAGCACTACATAAAGTGGAGGAGATTCGTCTACTAGCAACAAAACAATTGATAGAGACTCAGATGAAGAGGAAGGAGGCACATGATCGGCATCTGTGGAACAACAACATTGAAGCAGGCATGTTAGTTCTTCTCCATAGACCTCATCTTCATACACAACTGAGAGGAAAATGGCTTCCACATTGGGAAGGACCTTACAGAGTCAAAACAATGCTAAATTGGGGTGTTGTGGAGTTAGAGACGCTGAAAGGAGAGGCCTTGCCACTGGTCAACATATCCAGTCTCAAGGCCTATCATCAACACACTTGAAGAAGTATGGATCACCTGGAACTGCAAAATCTGTCCAGGTTGTACATAGCTTTCTCATCTCCTTTTGCTCAGTTTTAGTAGTTTTCTTTAGCAGTTTCATTCTTGTTCCTGGTGTTTTTAGCAAACCTAGAAGGCATTTCATAACCTTTGCAAACGAAAAACTTTTGGGTATTTTTTGGAAATTTTTCTAGTAATTTTAGCATTTTTCTAGCATTTTTCTAGCATTTTTTTATCCCTTTCCGATGTCATTTTCTTGCCAAATAGGAGGAATAAAAGGAGGCTCTCTGTGGTTTGATGAAAGAAATGGGGCCTAGCCCTGTAGAAAATTTCATGAGAATTTTTACAAAATTTTTACATAATTTTTTGGCAATTTTTTGGCATTTTTTTGGATTTTTCCTTCCTTTTTTCTATTTTTTGGGTTATTTTCCAAAAAAAAAAAGAAAAAAAAAAGAGCCCCCCAGGAATTTCGGGTTGAGGCATTAAAAAAAAAAAAAAACCACCCCCCCCACCGACCACCACCGACCACCCCCCCCCTTCCCCCCCCCCCTCCCAAAATTTTATTTTTTATTTTTCTCTTTTATTTTTTATTTTTTATTTTTTGTTTATTTTCTTATTTTTTATTATTTATTTGTTTATTATTTTTTATTTTTTATTTTATTATTTTAAGTTTTATTTTATTTTATTTTTCTGTTATTTATTTTCTTTTTATCTTTTCTGCATAGGCGTTCGCCTTTCAAAAAAAAAAAACCTATATATATATATATATATATATATATATATATATATATATATATATATATATATATATATATATATATATATATATATATATATATATATATATATATATATATATATATATATATATATATATATATTACTTTTTCTGCCTCAAAGCTTTTGGCTCGGGATTGTGCCTCGGTTGGCCGTTTTTTATAAAACTGGAGTCATTTTCATGTTTTTTGGCACCTCTCGACTCAGTTTTTAACTTTGTTTTTCCAAATTCCCACTTTTTCTCTGACTTTTGGTCCAAACCCCCATGTTTTGCGCACAATTACCACATGTTTTTATCTCATTCCATTTGCCACATTGTCTATTATCACCTCCTCTCACCCTATGTTTCAAATATTTCCCATATTCTCCCTCTGTAGCTCTCATGTTTGATCATTTTTCTCCAGCTCCATCATCCTTCTCCCTATCCCTCCCTTTACACACCTGCCCAGCCACATCCTTAACCCTCCCGAACCTATCCCTATCAGCACCATCAGCCCTTCCTTTCCCATCCTTTCTACCCACCCATTGCAACCCTTTGCTTTTCCATGGCAAAAACCAGTTTTTGGTTCTTCTCTAGTGCTTGTTCTATTCTGCTTTTGGTGGACTTGGTTGCTGCTCCGATGTACTATTCAAGTTTTTTGCAGCTCTACTTTCATGGTGTTTGTTATGCTCAAAGTTTTGGCTATAGCTCTCCGGGACAGAGAGCACATTAGGTGGTGGGCAACTGTTGAGCCCATAAAAGTCATGTTGGTCAAAGTCAACTGCGGTCAAAGTCAAAAGATCAAAGTCAACTGGTCAAAGTTAACTAGTCAAAGTCAACAAGGTCAAGGTCAAAGTCAACAGGTGCAAAGTCAAAGTGCTAAAATGCAGGTGTCATAATGCACAGGTAGTGCACAATTAATTGTCCACAAAGGGTAAATTGGAGAAAGTGAGTTGCAGGTTGCAGAGGTATTTTCTCTAATTTCCCTAAGGTTCAAAGTGTGTTTTAAAGTGTTTTGGAAGGTTCAGGTGAACCCCCCCTTAGGTGCAAAAGTGAAGACTTAAAAGGAAATGTGAAGATATGTGAAGCGGCAACGTACGCACAGGTGAAAGTATGGCCCCCCCATTAAAACTTTGGGTTTTAGTCTAAAGTCACTACAAGACAAAACAGTGAGTCGTTGGCTGCCACTTGGGAAGACAATCTTGGGACATCAAAGTGAGCACCAAGATACCATTGCAGCTAGGAGTGTACGTGATCGACACACTAAAATCAAGGCAAGGTCTATTCTTGGAGGGATCTTAGAGTAAGCAAGAGAAGCATAGTCTAAGAGAAGCAAGAGAGAGAAGTGCAACGGTCACCAGAGTGCGACGTAGAGAAGTGGAAGTGCAAGGTGCATGGAGAGTGACTAAGGATTTTGTGCAGAGAGTGCTAAGCAATACTCCCCCAAGGATCTCAAGGTCTCATTGTAGTGTGCGTGTGCCGACAGAAGGTATTCACTCCTCCCCCTTTGTGGAAGCTTGGTGCAAGGTGTGCACAAGGATAAGCTTGAAGCAGGTGGAGGTCTGGTGCAGAGGATTCTGGTCCTTTCATTTTCTCCTACAAACCCTCAAACTCCTTCTTGTCTAAGAATGCCCCAACAATAACAAAATCCAAACCTAGAACATATCTATTAGGTGCATGTGAGACACATGTAGAGCATCTCAATGGTTGGTGAAAAAGAAACATTTGTAGACTAATATGATTGGACATTCTCTTGAAAATTCCTATGTGCAACATTTTTATGCATGCTAACTAGAGGAATAGTATCCTCAAAAACCACTCCTCTAACTTCAACCTCCTTAATAGGTTTTTCATGTATCTTAGGCTAATTGAAAATGACATCACTACTTTTGATCACTAATTGCGTTTCACGATCTCATAAGTGATATCCAAGTTGTCCTTCTCGACCATATCCAAGAAAAATGCATTTCTTTGACTTATGGTACAACTTTTATCTAAGATTCTTGGGTATATGAGCATATGCTTTAGAATCAAAAACTTGAAGATGATCATAATATGGTGGCTTCCCTGTCCATAACTCTTGTGCCACTTTTAAACCTTTGATAGTGCTAGGAAAAAGGTTAATCACATGAACTGCAATCAATATTGCTGTTTCCCAAAATCCTTCTGAAACATTTGCATTATATACCATAGTAAGTACTCTATCTAGAATAGTTCTATTTATTATTTCAGCAACACTATTATGTACTAGGGTATAAGGAGTTGTAAAATCTCCAAAAATTCCTCTAGATTGAGAGAAAAGGCTAAATACATATTAGGTATACTCAGCCCCATTATTTTAATGTAAAGCTTTAAACTTAGTTCTTGTTTTCAGCCTCAACTAAAGCGAGCCCTTTTTTGAAGGTAGGAAATACCTCATCCTTCTATTTGATAGGATATACCCATACTTTTCTAGTAGCATCATCTATGAAAGTGACAAAGTAAAGAGAACCACGTAATGATCTTGTGGGCATAGGACCACACACATCTATATGAACACGATCTTAAGGCTGAATTGAAAAGTCAATGTGTGTTTTATGTTCATTCTTAGTTTTCTTTCCATATCCACAATGCTGAAAAAATGACAAATTAGAGAATGAGAATATAGTTAAGTAGCTAGAATGAGAAAGATTTTCCACTCCACTATGAGATATTCGGCTGAAACGGCCATGGCAAATACAAGCCATAGGTTGTTGAGTAATAGCGAACAAGTGTTCTTTTTTTGGAATGAATAAAGAATAAAGTGAGCCAACCTTGCATCCTTTTGCAATAACCATGTTGAACTTTGATATGCAAAAGGAGTGCGCATACAAAACCACCTTGTAACTATGGTCTTCAAGTTGACCAAGTGACATCAAAATATGTGATAGATAATGTACATTGCATATATTATGCATAGTAAATTTTGAACCATCTATGAACTAGACAACCACATCTCCAGTCCTGACAACCTCACATGTTTAAGAGTTATCAAGTCTCAGAGTATCCATAACCTTTGCTGCATAAGTAGAGAACCATTCTGTATCTTGGGTCACATGAAAAGAAGCATGATGATCTAGCAACCATGTGCGGCAAAGAGAAGCCGCCATAAGAGCCTCAGTAAGCATAATACTATCAAGTGTCAACACATCAACATCATTAGAAATAGGACTGATTTCTTCAATCTTCATAGGCTAAGTAGATGGTGCAAGTAACTATTTAACATGCCCATCAACATTTTTCCCTTATAACTTTAGCATTCTTTAATGCATAGTGGTCTTTCTTCATGTGTCCTTTCTTATGACAATAATGGCATTCAATATCTCTCTTCCTTGAATTACTTCTACTCTTATTTGGTTAAACATTCTTTTCCTTTCCTTGCTCCTCCACATTGTTGATTCTTTCCTTGGTGAGAATTAGGAACATTATATGCATCTCCACTCTGAGGCCAACCATAGATTCTCTATGAATCTCATCACTCAAGAGTGCTCCACATATGTCATCATAGAGCGATTTACCATTAGGTGCACTATTGCTAATAGCTGTGCAAAAAGGATCCCATGATGGTGGCCAGGTGGATCACAACAAGACTATGTGGGCAACTGAAAAGTAAATAATATACTCGATTGCTCTCTCTAAATTATTTGTGTCCTTCCGAGTCATAGGTCTCTTGCCTGTTTCGGATTGTCATCGTTGTGCCTTTGGGTCATCCTACCCCTCCATTGTGGGATGGAGGGATCCCAAGGCAATGATGTTCATTCACTATACAATTATTCTTTTGAGAATTCTAGAAAGGGATATTAAGCATCGGGTGAAGTTCCTTACTTTTTTTATAACATGAAAAACTTTTTTTAATTTTTATTATTCACCTTCTATGAGATTTGGAAGTTGTATATGTGTGTATCGTCGTAAATAATATAAGAGCTATATAGCCAACTATTAAGGAGGCCTATATCCAATTATTAATATTTAATTGTCCCTCGCATTCATGCAAAACGTGAAAAGATGGTCAGAATACCGTTTTGATTTAGTTGGCCCTTTTCCTATTTCGTTTTGGACATATATTTCCCTCTCCTTCAAATGTTGTAAGTCAAGGGGTTTTTCATTAAAGTTTGGATTAATCACTTGTGGTCAAAGCGAGACTCATATGTAATATGTAATTCTGTCGTACGTAATATGGAATTGAGCCGGTTGAAGTTGGCTTCGTTGATAGATGTAGAGGTTCTAATTCGTTTTTAATCTC
This sequence comes from Ceratopteris richardii, assembly GCA_020310875.1. Classification (NCBI taxonomy): domain Eukaryota; kingdom Viridiplantae; phylum Streptophyta; class Polypodiopsida; order Polypodiales; family Pteridaceae; genus Ceratopteris; species Ceratopteris richardii. The sequence goes on along the minus strand of CM035437.1, from coordinate 16,853,383 downwards.
TTTTTGTCTCGTTGATAGATGTATATTCTGGATCTCTTTTTTTGTCTCCATCTTTAGTTGATTTTTTATTTTTAAAGGATGTTCGGCCAAGGTCTACCGGTGGAAGTACTACTGACGGCGAAGTCAATACCCATGGAAGCTCCCGAATGTCACAAAATACAAAACTAAGAATGGAGAATAAAAAATGAAGAACTACAAAGAGACCGTACAAAACTAAAAGACCGTAATAAAGAATGAAGGATTACAAAGAAACCGTGAAGAACCAAGGCTTATTATGGAAAAATGTGATGTGCAATACGGAGACTTCATTGTACAAAGCCTTGATGATTGACACTGCTTCAAGGGTAGTGAGATCAAAATAGAAGAATTTCTATCAAGTACAGATAAAACTATGCGAAATTTACCCATCAAACTCTTTGGAGAATGTTCAACATGTCAGAAACGATAAACGAAGGATGCATGGAATTGGAAAGGGAACAGTTGAAGTCTCATATGAGAAGATTCACGAACTGGTATGGAGAAAACCATTAGTTTGTTTTTACAAAGCTCAACAAGAGCTCATTTTTGTAGACTTTTTGCCATTGTGAATAGAGACCTCCTTGCGAAAATCTTTTGACACTCTTCTCTCTTCGTCATTTCTGTTTTCTCGTTGCTCCTTGAAGATGGATCTGATGAGAAATGAGTGTCTTAGGGGGGTGTGCAGACTTTGAAGGGCTTTTCCATGTGTGTGTATGTGTATATGAGGCTCCATGCACAGGTATAAGGTAAGGCCCACCATGCCACTGTTTCAAAGTCTCTTTTCTTGCTACAACTTGTCATCTTCATTTCCATGTTCCCAACTACGAAAAAATTCTTGGATTGATAATCTTGGTGGTTCAATCAACCACTTGATCTGCATTGAAACATATTTTAGCATTTTTGACGTGGACTGTTTTCCTAAGTCAGTGTTAGAAAGATTTGAGAGTTGAACGGAACAATTTTTCATGCGTGTTAGTGCTTGAAGGACAATAGCTCTTCCAAGATATAGAAGTGGATAAGGGAAGCTTTGAAGCAAGATAGAGTGGATTTGGGAGCGAAAGGATCTCATATTGTGCTTCTAACTTTAAGAAATAAGGTGAACTAAGATTCTTTTATCTTAATTCAGCTGGAATTGGCTCTCGTTTTGCCATAGAGTGTATGAGAGAGAGAGAGATACAGTAGTGAGAGAGTGTATGAGATAGAGAGATACACTACTGGGAGGGGATAGAAGAGAACTTCAAATAATTGTTGTATTCCAATCGTTGTGGATGAACTAATTTTTTGTTGGAAGCTAGAGCTAATTTGAAAATACAATAAAGAAATGCATAGCACCTATGGGAACTCCCGGAACTCACAAATCGGGGGATATACTAGGGTACAGAGCACAAACGCCTGCTACGGTAGAAATCCTGAGATGAAATATCTGGGTATAATCATTTATGGAATTTGAACGTTTTTGCAAAGTTTTACACAATTATAGCACAATTCTTTTTTTAAAGAGAAAGGAAGTATAGTATCTACTTTTGACGACGTGGCAATATGCCAAACTTATGTGAATACAAAACAACAAAACTAATGAGATGAATCATAATCCACCGCTATGAGCGAACGTCGCCGCTGTGCGCGTATTGTCAGAAAATCTCTGTGTCTCTCTCGCGCTAGTCTGTGAGTTATGACTGCGCCATAACTGCGCACGTACCTTCAAGGTGGCAAGCTGTATCTCTGTGTGTCTGCCTCTCTCCAATCTGCATAATTAATCAGTTGCCCCGCGCATTTCAGCGTCATATCAATGCGATCACCATATAAGTGATACCTATCGGCAGGAGATGTACAGCCCGAGCACAAGAGCAATGCAACGATGCTCATACAGGGCGCACATCATTACACTGTATACGTACGTATTTCTCCATGGGGCTTCATCACGTAGTTATTCCTACACACGAGAGGTCGCAAGTGTAGACATGCGGACTATGATAAGGGAGATAAAGATGCATTTTGATTTTAGTTTTTTCTTTTGAGTGCATGTGGCAGGCGACGATATGTATATTCTTGCGAGTCCGTGAATGTACACTACTCACATGCTGTGAGAAGAATATATGATATTGCGGGTCCTTAATTGGACAATTCACGCGCCTTGAAGGGTTTTATTACCTTGCTGATAACCTTGAATTTAAACAAACACTGAGGGATGTGGTAAGGTTTTTAACTGGGGTATTCTCATGCTTGGAGATACTTTGGTGATATAGGTGGAACGCTAAAGAGAAGCCCGTCCAAAGACCTCGTGTACCGATCACAGGATGAATGTATATTTTTGAGGCCTCCAATCACAGATTATTTGCTTACATTTTGTACTGTTATTGATGCTTTTACCCAGAGTTTGGATTTTTGGAGTGGATTCACTATAGTTGACTTGGCTCATATACACTTTGGACAAAGGAGACTCTGGCAAAATTTTTTCAGAGAGGTAAAATTGAGCATATAAGTGCATAAAAGATGTAGGGAGTGCTTAGAACAAGAAGGAAACTATTGAGATTACTTGTGAATGTTCTGTTTTTGATGCATATATCTAGAAAAATAATCGAAATATTACCGAATTTTTTCTAGGCCTCGTCGTAAGATTGCCATTGCATAGAGAACTACCTAAATTGCAAGAATGGGTGATAACATTGCGTAAATAGTTGGTGATAACCTGAATAAAGACAATTATCATATATGATCGTATAGGATGGAAAATTTCTTGATGGAAAAAGTTCTTTGGGGATTAATAAATAGAGAGGACGAGTGTCCTGATTTGCCAGAGAACCCGAATGCTGAAGAGCAAAAGGAATATAAAACATGGATAGAAAAATCTTGAAAGGTTCTCTATTGGATTTTGATATATATATTAGAGAGCCTGATTTCATATATTATGAAGGCTAGCATACTAAAGGAAGCTTGGGATATAATCCATAAGATATATGATACATCTACGGAAGCTAGAAAAACTCACTTAAAGAAAAAATTGCATAGCATATGGTGTGAAAATAGGTCCATAACGGATTATGTGGCTGAAATAAGGAAGATCAATGATGATTGAGCTTCCATAAATTGCACGGTCGATGATGATGATATGGTTTCAGTTATGCTGAATGGTCTAGGATCAGAGTACAAGAGCTTAAATACTTCTATCTCAGTGAGAGGCACTATGCTAGATTTTGACGAGCTAGTAGCTCTTTGCATGAAAGAAGAAGTAAAACTTGGTTTGGAAGTGGCAATTCAAGAGATCATGCATTCTTTTAGAATAGAGAAAGACGTTCTAGTCGTGGATGATCATCTTCTAGAAATGTAAATATAGTGGATATGTCAAGAGATAGAAGAACATCATACTTTAGAGGTAGAGAAAGATCCCATGTACCTGGAAATTATTATCATTGTGGCAAGTATGGCCATTTTGAGAAAGATTGTTATTACAAGCAGAATAGTCAAAGAGAAAGAGATAGAAACCATTATGTGGTACATGGAAATTTCTCTGCAGAAAGTTCATATAGAGACTATGGCAGAGATAATATGTTTGCGATGAAGCATGTGTTGAATAATATGTCAAAACCTGAAAACGATATGAACTCGTACATAGACTCTGGTTGCACAAATCACATGACGTGCATAGGAAATTGCTTTGAATCAAAAGAGGCTTTGAAGACTGAAGAGCATGTAGCAACTGTTGATGATACCTTATACGTGATTAACGATGTTGAAAATGTATCGCTAGTATAAAGAAATGATGGTCGAAACACATTAAGTGATGTCATACATGTGCCTAGCATTACAAACAACCTGGTTTTGGTTGGTAAGCTTGCAGATGACATGGAAGTTATTTTTAATAAACTTATACATGATTTCAAGTATGGCAAAAGAGGAAAATTACTTTGTCATGAAAAGAAGATGGGTAGAATGTTCACATTTGACATGGGTACACCCCTTTATGAGAACATGTATGCCAAGAATAGTGAATATTCATATATAGCTGAATTATGACATAAACAAATTGGTCATATCAATTTGAGAAAATTGAAGTCTATGGAGAAGCAAATATAAGTGTGTGGACTACCAAGATTTGGTTATTTAAACTTTAAAAGAATAAATGAAGCAGCATTTGGAAAACATCAACGTATGAAGTTTCCAAGAAGAGAAATGCATAGGAGGAGACCTCTAGAACTAATCCATAGTGATGTGGTTGGACCTCCTATGAAGGGCTTTGGTGTGCAGAACAAGAGAAGGAAGGAGGAGATGGAACGAGAGAGAAGAGAGGAACGACGCGCGGACATGCATGGGAGCCTCGAAACCCACATAATGATCTCTCTTGAGGCAATGCTCTATATATGATGTATATATATGAATATGGGGGTAAGGTCACATGACCCCTACATCCCCAACAATCTCCCACTTAAGGATCAATGTGACCATAAGTGGTAACATATACAAAGAATGATGTAGGACTATACAATAATGTACACGAAGAGTCCGGATCTCTACCCATACTAGATCAACCTACACCAACTGCTTCAAACAAGGTGTATCCATGCACCTCAAACTGCTCTAGACTCATATCGATAAGAGTGGAGCTCACATCTGACTGATACAAGAACTGATGAAGTTCCTGCAAAGCTCCCACTCGCTCTATGCCTATGTCAATCATCGAACGACTGATAACTCCAAGTGTAAATGCTCCAATAGCAATTGCAATATCTGGTCTCGAGCATAACAACTCCTACATTAGACTCCCGAATGCTGACAAAACATGTGCTATCCTGGTTAACCTAAGTATATCAACCATGCCTATATCCAATGCATCTAAAGCACCATCATCAAGACCAATATGTCTTGACATATCTGTGTCAATATCTGGCATGAGTGAATCCAAAAATGACTGCATAATTGCTGACTCCTCAACATCCAAATCAGCCATGCTCATAACCAAGGATGTATCTAGCTGTGTATCCTGAGAGCCAAAGTGCTCTATCACACACTGTGTACCATGAGAGCAATCCTGCTCTACCACACCAAGTGTATGATCATGCTCCACATGAGCTAACTGCACAACATCAACACCAAGGTCAAACTGATGATCAAACTCTAACTGAGTATCATCATAATGCTCTACATGAGCATCCACATCATGCTCTAAAGCATCCAACTGATCATCCAAAGTGTGCTCCACACGAGCATCCATGTGATCAACAAAATCATGCTCTACATAAGCATCATGAGCATCCAAAACATGCTCTACATGTGCATCCATTTGAGCATCTGAGTCATGCCATACATGTGCATCAAGAATGTTCATAGACCTATCTGTAGGTAGACAAAATGAGACATGACGAGTCTCACATCGCACATAAGGCTGAACTCCCACTGAGACGAGACTGTCTCTCACATGAAGTACCTGTAGTGGATATCTGTGCCCAATCCTAGCACCTCTGACAAGCATAAGCTGTCCCAACTGCAATTGAAAATGATGCTCACCAAGGAATGCATAACATCTACTCTCCTGTAACTGGCTAACTGAAATCAAGCTCATAGGGAATGAAGGCACATAGCGTACATGTCTGAGTATAAGTGATGCTCCACTAGGTAGCATGAGGCATATATCTCCCACACCCTCAATATCATATGTCGTACCATCAGACATGTGCACACATCCACGACTCTCACCTGAGAATCCATAAAACCACTCACGATGTGGAGTAATATGAAAACTGGCTAATGCATCAAGCAACCAAGCCATATGTGTGCCATCCAATGAACAAGAGGAATCCTGAGATGAACCATAGGAGAAAGTGATATCACCATCACTGGCATAATCAACTGCCATAGACTCTCCTAAAGTCACTACCTGATCTACATCACGTGCATGTCTTTGATATCGTCGTCGCATCCGCCTGAAGCAACGTCGTCAAATATGGCCCTCACGACCACAATGCCAACATCGAAGTCGTCGATGTGATCTATGTCTCACATGAGTCAATGGACTCGCAAACATATCATGTAGTCTCTGTCATAATGCACTACTCGTCTCCTCATACATAACAGACTCATATATAGAATCCACAAGCTGTAATTGGATAGTGGAGCTGGCCAATGCATCCATATCCATCCATACGTGGTTGGGCATGTCACAAGGCCTCTCTGCATCTCTATGCACATACATGTGTAACCCTGCACGAACCAATGTATGTCACATCTGAGCTTTCCATCTCGGAAAGTTAGTCCCATCGAATTGAGAAGACACCATGCTGGCAATCCAAGAGTAGCAATGTAACAAGAGACTCGAAACAATACTCTATCCTCAATAGGATCGCACCTGCATATCCATATGCATAACTCATATCACAAATGTCTCGATGGAGAAGGAACCATGTGAATCACCTGTCACATAACCATGCATCTAGCATGCACATAAAAACATGAGCATGAGCCTGCTCACCAAGTCTCCAAAGTGACCAAGTAGATATGAAAGAATCCTGGGAAAATTTCGGCAGAGTATCCCCTGTAAACTGAGCAATCAAACAAGATAACCAATAGCAAAAGAACAATGAGTAATCTGTCACCACCTGTCACTGATCTAATAAAAAAGATAATGGCAACTACATGTGCCAAAAAACTAATGGCAATACATGCCAATACAATGGCAATACAACTCCCACTCAAGAATAAATCCTGCAAGATGGTCCAACCTGTCACGAACAATGTGTGACCAAGTCCAAGTGAATGGAGATAATCAATTATCCAAAGCTATCACACAAGCTTCAAGATCCACTAGAGCTCCTTTCTAGCATAAAAGTCGATGAAATTTCGACAGCATCTCCTCTGTAAAATGGACTCTAGAACGAAAATAACCATGTGGGAATCACCATCCACATATGCCAAAAATCACACTGGCAAATACATATCAATCAATGACCAAATGCTAATAACGATGACAAACAAGTGTGTAACTAAGGCTCCAATCTGGATCATGTACCTGTAAAGAAAACAAAGATACAAGTACCAACCAAGATCCACAATCAACTCTTAGAGAATCGTATGCAACTGGTAACTAAATCCATAACCAAGTGGCATGAGCAAGATATAGACCACAATGCCACTATACATCCATGATCAAACTCATGATGACATAAACCTCAAAAAAGAGTATACCAGAATGTCATCTTATATGCCAAACGTGTGACAAGATCATGCTCTACTCTCATATGGAGGAGCTACCACAATGATCATACATGTACAATGCTTTGAAGCTCTGAAAATAAGAGCTTGCACACCATAAATTCTCTCTCGAAGAAGTTCCAAAGCAAATTCAACCTCCAAGTGCAATTTTGGTTCTTATAGTGAAAATGTAATGCTCTGTGTTTTGCTATTTCAGAGGTGATAACCTCTGAATTTGAACTTTTGATCTCCAGCAAACTTCAAGATCTTATTCTTGGCTACGTAATGAGATAAAGAACACCTCAATCGGAGGTGCGTAGCTCAAGATATATCCAAAACAAATACCTGCTATCAATTTCACTATCACCTGCAACAATGCTGCTCTGTATTTTGGAGTTTCGGTGACCTTGCATTGAGAATTTGAATCTGCATTCTTCTACAAAGTTGTAGCTATCTTTACAAAGCTACGCATAGCAAGTTGAATCATCGCATTCCGAGCTATAGACCTGAGGTTATGAGCAAAAAACTGACCTGCTATCATAGTGAATGTAGATTCACTTTGTATAGCAGTCTGCGTTTTTTGAATTTTCGGCAGTTTAAAACTCCGAACCAGGTTCTGCGCCCTTCTGTGAAGTTGTAGCTCTCTGTGTTAGCTATGCAAAACTTTAAAACGCATCAATCTGAACTTCTTAGCTCGAGTTATGACCGAAATACTGAAATGCTGTCAAGAGATGCCGACCTACACTTCTACCTCTTCTGACCTAAGCTTCCATTGAAGCTTCTTGCACACAAGCCTTCAACATGCTCTAATACTAATGAAGGGCTTTGGTGTGCAGAACGAGAGGAGGAAGGAGGAGATGGAGCAAGAGAGAAGAGAGGAGAGACGCGGCGGATATGCGTGGGAGCCTCGAAACCCACATAATGATCTCTTTTGAGGCAATGCTCTATATATGATGTATATATATGAATATGGGGGTAAGGTCACATGACCCTTACATCCCCAACACTCCTAGAAGAAAATCACTTGGTGGCTCGCTATATTTTTTGATAGTCATTAATGATTATAGCCGATATACATGGATTTATTTCCTGAAGCATAAGAGTGAAGTTTTTGATACTTTGTGAGATTCAAAAATATGGTTGAAAAGCAATTGAGAATGTATATAAAATACCTACGATCAAATTTAGTGGGAGAATATATCTCAAGAGAATTTGATCAATACCTTAGTGATCAGGGAATTAGAAGGAAATTATCTTGTAGATACACACCACAATAAAATGGTATTGTAGAATGCAAAAATCGTGTGATTGAGAAAGTTGCTAGAGCCATGTTGAATGAAAAAAACATGGTAGGTATGTTTTGGGCAGAAGCTTGTCAACTGTTTGTGCATGTTATATATACAGCTCCCATAGGCATTGTTCATGATCTCACTCATTATGAGAGGCTATGGAAGCGTAAGCCTAATGTTAGCTATTTACGAGTTTTTGGAAGTATTTGTTATGTGCATGTGCCTAGTCACTTGAGATACAAGTTTGAGGCAAAATCTTAAACGTGCATATTTGTTCGATACCCATAAGAGAAAAAAGGATATCGATGTTATAATCCTGTTACAAAAGAGTGTATAGTGAGTAGAGATGTTATATCCGATGAAAATGCATCATTGTATGCACCCAAAGGCATGGTTGTGATAGACAATGATATGGATGATTCTATGCATAATGTTCATGATGAGCCAGGAACAAGTCATAGGAATTTTGAGCATGAAGAGAGTCAAGAATATGGTTCATATGAGTTTTCTACATCTGAAACGTCATAGAGTGAAAATGCAAAAGACTATGCAAGAAGAAAGGAGAAAGGGATAGATATGTATATGTCTGATTTGGATTTTGATGATGAGATAGTCACACCTAGGATGAGAAATAATATGAAGGAAAAATATGTTCCCCCACACACAAGGAAAGAAACACGTTCAAGATCAGATGAAGAAACACCTTTGAGACAATCTACGAAAGTAAAACATCCTATGGATAGATTGAATCAATACAATAAGTCTATGAAGCTTCATTATGCATACATGATTGAGAGAATCAAGCATGAGGAACCAAAGAATTTTCATGATGCGTCATAGAGTGAACATTGGTGCAAAGCAATGGATGATGAGATGAATGCATTGAAGAAGAATGATACATGGGATTTGGTGAGGTTATCACCGAATAAGAAAGCTATTGGATGTAAATGGATATAGAAAGTAAAGTGCAATAGTGATGGTTCATTGGAAATATTTAAAACGCGCTTAGTTGCAAAAGGCTATGCAGAATTATATGGATTAGATTATGATCAAAGGTTTAGTCTAGTGGTTAAAATGACAACAGTAAGAAGCATGATTGCATAGTCTGCTATGAACAATTGGAAATTGTATCAAATGGATGTTAAGAATGCACTCTTGAATGGCAAATTGCATAAGGAAGTCCATATGCAGCAACCAAAAGTTAATGTGTATCCAAAGTATCCAGACTATGTATGCAAGTTAAAGAAATTGCTTTATGGATTGAAACAAGCTTCAAGAGCATGGTGTGAACGATTCACTTAGAAGTTATTGAATTTGAAATTTATGCAATCAAAGGCTGATTATTCATTGTTTCTATGGAATCAAGGAAGAAAAATGATTCTATTAGTGATTTATGTCGTTGATTTGATCATTATTGGCAATGATGAGAAGAGGATTGGTGATTTGAAAAAGCAACCAAAATCTGAATTTTTTATGTCGGATTTGGGAGGGCTAAAATACTTTTTAGGAATTGAAGTAATCTCAATGAAAGAGGGAATTTGGATGATACAACATAATTATATGCTGGAACAACTTGAGAGATTTGGTATGAGTGCTTGCAAACCTATTGATACGCCACTTGATGCTAATGCTAAGCTTATGGATGATGGGAAGCACTTGCATGATGCCAATATGTATAGAAAAATGGTTGGAAGTTTGATTTATGTAATAGCGACAAGACCGGATTTGAGTTTTACAGTTGGTTTGGTGAGTCAGTTTATGCATGAACCATGTAGAGTGCACTTGGATGCATTGCGACGTATACTGCGATATATGAAAGGAACATGCAACTTTGGATTGTTTTATGAGAGAAAATTTCAGCCATGTATATATGCATACATAGATGTGGATTGTCCAAGAAATGTCAAGGATCGAAGGTCAACAAGAGGATTTTCATTTTTGCTTGGAAGTGCAATCATTTCTTGGAGAAGCAAGAAGCAACCAACTATAATCTTGTCAAGTACAAAAGCTGAATATAGAGGCATTACACAAGCCGTTTGTGAAGCAACATGGATTAAGTACCTACTTGAAGACATGGTAGTCTACATCGATGGAAAGGTGGTCATCTATTGTGATAATGTGAGCAGCATTATGCTATCAAAGAATCCATTTTATCATTCTGGATCGAAGCACATCGAAGTTCATTATCACTTTGTTCGTGAGAAGTTCATCAAAGGAGAAATGGAGCTGATTCACACCAATAGTGGAGAACAAGTGGCGGATATCTTCACCAAAGCTCTTCGTAAAGAAAAGTTTACCTACTTTAGAGAAGCTTTAGGAGTTATAAAGCTTTAGTTTGTATCTAGATTTCATTTCATGTTATTTCATCTTGTATGGACATATGTATTTCTTTCATTTTGTATTCAAGCTCACATAGGCATGGTTCATGGTCTCACTCATTATGAGAGGCTATGGAAGCATAAGCCTAATTCTAGCTATTTATGAGCTCTTAAAAGTATTTGTTATGTGCATGTGCCTAGTGAGTTGAGACACAAGTTTGAGGCAAAATCTAAAAAAGTGCATATTTGTTGGATACCCAGAAGAGAAGAAAGGATATCAATGTTATAATCATGTTAGAAAAGAATGTATAGTGAGTATAGATGTCATATTCGATGAAAATGCATCATTGCATGCACCCAAAGATATGGTTGTGATAGACAATGATATGGATGATTCTATGCATAATGTTCATGATGAGCCAGGAACAAGTCGTAGGAATTTTGACCATGAAGAGAGTGAAGACTATGGTTCATATGAGTTTCCTACACATAAAACGTCATGGAGTGAAAATCCAAAAGACTATGCAAGAAGAAAGGAGAAAGGGATAGATATGTACATGTCTGATTCAGATGTTGATGATGAGATAGTCACACCTAGGATGTTGAAAATATGAAGGAGAAATATATTCCCCTACACGCAAGGAAAGAAACACGTTGAAGATCCGATGAAGAAACACCTTTGAGACATTCTACGAGAGTAAAACATCATGTGGATAGATTGAATCTATATAATAAGTCTATGAAGCTTCGTTATGCATACATGATTGAGAGAATCAAGCATGAGGAACCAAAGAATTTTCATGATGCATCACAAAGTGAAGATTTGTGCAAAGCAATGGATGATGAGATGAATGCATTGAAGAAGAATGATACATGGGATTTGCTGAAATTACCACTGAATAAGAAAACTATTGGATGTAAATGGGTATACAAAGTGAAGTGCAATAGTGATGGTTCATTTGAAAGATTTAAAATGCACTTAGTTGCAAAAGCATATGCACAAGTATATGGATTGGATTATGATCAAAGGTTTATTCCAATGGTTAAAACGACAACGTTAAGAAGCGTGATTGCATGGGATGCTATGAACAATTGGAAATTGTATCAAATGGATGTTAAGAATGCACTCTTGAATGGCAAATTTCATGAGAAAGTCTATATGCAGCAACCAAAAGGTTATGTGCATCCAAAGTATCCTGACTATGTATGCAAGTTGAAGAAAGTGCTTTATGGATTGAAACAAGCTCCAAAAGCATGGTGTGAACGATTCACTTAGAAGTTGTTGGATTTGAAATTTATGCTATCAAAGGCTGATTATTAATTGTTTGTATGGAATGAAGGAAGTGAAATGATTCTATTAGTGATTTATGTTGTTGTTTTGATCATTACTGGCAATGATGAGAAGAGGATTGGTGATTTGAAAAAGCAACCAAAATCTGAAGTTTTTGATGTCGGATTTGGGAGAGCTAAGATACTTTTTAGGAATTGAAGTAATTTCAATGAAAGAGGGAATTTGGATGATATAACACAACTATATGTTGGAAATGCTTAAGAGATTTGGTATGAGTGTTTGCAAACCTTTTGATATGCCACTTGATGTTAATGCTAAGCTTATGTATGATGGGAAGTACTTGCATGATGCCAATATGTATAGAAAAATGGTTGGAAGTTTGATTTATGTAACAATGACAAGACCAGATTTGAGTTTTACAGTTGGTTTGGTGAGTCAGTTTATCCATAAACCATGTAGAGTGCACTTGGATGCATTGCGATGTATATTGCGATATGTGAAAGGATCATGCAACTTTGGCTTTTTTTATGAGAGAAAAGTTCAGCCATGTATATATGCATACATAGATGTGGATTAGGCAGGAAATGTCAAGGATCGAAGGTCAACAAGTGGATTTTCATTTTCACTTGGAAGTGCAATCATTTCTTGGAGAAGCAATAAGCAACCAACTGTCACCTTTTCAAGTACAGAAGCTGAATATAGAGGCATTACACAAGTCGTTTGTGAAGCAAGAAAGAGAGAGAGAGAGAGAGAGAGAGAGAGAGAGAGAGAGAGAGAGAAAGAGAGAGATGTGTGTACACAATAGGTTCGGAATGTAGTTCACGCTCAAGGCGGGGATTCAAACAATCTCAATAGATGTATTGCTTAGTCCTATACTACTATGAGAGTTAGAATCGATATAGTGAGTCACACAATCATAGTAGTGGTTTAGTTTAAATTTGATTCATCAAAGTACACAAGTAAGAAATGCTTTCACGAGTCGAACATGTACACTATCGATTATTAAAATACATAACACCAATCACATAAGTATGAATCATACATATGTAATGGATGCATATGCAAATCATAACATATGCATGATTGACAATGAACATAACAATCAAATAGAAAGAAAATAAAAAATATAGCAATTCCTAAGTGTTATGATTAGAAAAGGGCTCTAAGAATGGTATGGTAGTAGTAGAGCTCTATGATCTTGTCATAAAGCATGTGGAGAATAATCTTTTTGATTGAATGATTTTTTCTCTTAGAAATAGATTTCTAATCATAGCGCTTTTGATTGAAAGTTCTTTCAATAAAAAATGTATGGGTACTCAATTTTATTAGCCTTTACTTTTAGAATCCCCTAAAAAAACAAACATATTTGATATTTTTCTATTATTGGGTTGAATAAATGCAACTAAGATCATAATACAAACTCAATCCATCTCGATGCATGGAGTTTTTCAACTATTTATTAGCTCTTGATGTGATCTTTCTGCTCCTTCTACAATCCTCTCTTTGCCCATGTGGCTAGATTACATAAAATCCCATTTTTTACCTTAAAACGACCATCAGAACACTTGACCTATGTTCTTTCTACCCACATGCATGTGTATATACCAAAATAATGTCTCCAAGTTGTAGGGAGCACTTCAGAGGTTTTTACTCTTAGTTTTTTGCAACTATATCAGCCAATTCTTCCACATTTTTGGGTTGAGTAGATACACTAATAGATATATCTCTAGACTTAGGAGAGTGAGGAATCTTTACGTCATTATTTGAAAATTTCTCTAAATCTATGCATTCTTTAATGCACACATCCAAAGTGTCCAATTGTTTCACATACACTCAGGCTTTCAAAATTTGATTAGTTGATCCATCCAAGAATATTGATCCCATTTTTGGTTAGGTAGGCCTTTCTGCCAGTGGACATCGATCAAAATATGTTTGGCTACTAGCCTCACAGACTTGTTGTTAGCTTATTTGAAGTTATGAATTAAAGATGAGGTATTGTACTCCATTCCTCTCTTTACAAACTCGCTTATAGTTTGGAACCATGCCGAAGCTATTCCAAGCAATGTGAGTCCAAAAGCTTCATATTGAACAAAAAAATCATCTACCTTTTCAACACGCAAAACCTAGATTCAACCTTATGATCATAGGGATCTCTTGAACCATCAAAGTTATTCTTCATGCACTTGGTAACCTAAGATGGTCTCAGCCTTCCACCCACATGTAATGGTCAAGGAATAAGTTTGAGTACTAAGCACACAACTAGTCCCATTTTATGGTTTTGCATAGTGCTATATCTTGTGATTTCAAAGTGGACATGAGGTCTCTAGGGAACACTTTACTGATTACTTTGCCTTGGATTAGGGTTTCCTTGGGTTTGTTGCTCACTTTGTGGATTGTGCAAAGAATTTTCCTTGTTCCTTAGGAGGAAATGGCAAACCCATATATTGGAGTCTAGGCCTTTTTGCATCTCTTACATATCAATATCTTGTCTTCTCATGATCCAAATATTTGAATCTAGAGGAGTCTTCAAGATCATGCAACTCATACATGGTAGCACGATTAAAACTACTTTGAGTTAAGGGCATAATTTCTTGGAGCAATTTATTAGTACCAACCATAAGATAGAAATCCATGAGCTCATGATCTCGAGAAATTTCATCCCATATGGAGCTCCAACTTACTTTCCTCTAGGGGTAATCACAAGTTCACCATTACTTGTGTTGGAATGATAAGTTGGTTATTCAATCTCTTCAATGTTATTGATTCTCTCTTAGTGATCCATTATTAGGTATAAACTACCTTGTTTATCCACATAGAATCCTACTTCAAATTTTATAGATAGTCTTTGAATGACTTCGATGGTTTGTGATTCTCTTAGTCTTGCTAGAGATCTAATGAGTTGAGAAGATAGAGTTACTGCATTGCTTTTGATATCATCATTGTCTCAATCTTGAATCACTAGAAGTTTCTAAATAAGTTGAGTTTATGCTTCTCTAGGTCCCACTCATTACAGAGGTAATTATGCTCCTTCAACTCCATAGGACATGTCCTCATCTCAGGTTTATTCACAACTTAAATCTCCTCTCAGTCCTTCTTACCCTAGGTTCTTTCTAAGTTTTGGATGTTATAGGTATTGATCTGTGGATCTCTATGGGCTTATGCTTAACTTCTCCTAAGTATCATTGTAAGGTCTAAATGTTACTTGCCTAGAAAAATCAATACATATGATACTTAAGCTTTTTAACATACAAGATACACATCTCCATGATAGGATACTTGACTAGATGATACATAATACACATGGCAACAATAAACAACACTTAAGGTTCATGATACATGTTATAGGTCTTAGTATCGGTGATACATTACACTTGAGAGTATCAGCAACACATGATACTTGAGCAAGATGATATGAAACAGAGCTGGAGGATATAAGACACTTGACTTGTCACATTATGGCACTTGATGGTATTGGCACATGCTACACACCACGTCTTAAAATGACCCTCACAACACTCCAGATGTGTCATTTCTACTCACATGCATGTGTATCTATTGAATAATCTCTCCACACTATAGAGCTAACCACAAAGGTCTTTACTCTCAATTTTTGGTCCCCAACTCTCTATGTAAGATTTCTACATGATAGGACCCTCATGATACTCGTTGTGGAAAGCTCTCTTCATGATACGTGCATTTTAACAAATGAAGTTTAAGATATGGTTTTAGGTTTTAGACATTGACCAAGAGGTGTGATCTATAAGAAACACTATTTTTCGGTTTCCTTAGAATTTTGAGAGTCCTAATGTGCTCCAATTCTACTTTTAGCTAAATCCTAAACCCTCATTCTAACAAGTCCTAATCTAATCCTAAAAACATGCTACAAACACACTAGGTGTAAACAATTGCAAGTGCTGAATCACTTGCCTTAATGTTGAATTCCTTCTCCACATTCACTATCTTCACAACGATACTCTAACCATCACATAGACACCTTGACTTTGGCCCTCATTGTTACAACAAGCAAGCTTTCAACATGGTCAAAGTTAATGATATCCTTAAGGGCAATGAAGTTTATTCTTTGAAGTAAGCTTTACTCATGTGATAGAATAATATGGCTTTATATACTCCTTTGTGTGCTCACATATTTGAACATTTTCTTTTTTAGCATAGCATTAGTATCTGTTTAAGGTTTTAATTGAAGCCCTTAGACCACGAGTCAAGTGGTTGAAGTCTCCCACGAACATGCAAATCCATTATGAATTAGATTTCATCTACTACTTCATTTCTTAGAATATAGTAAAAGAGAATAGGTCACATCAAGCTCACTCCCAGGAGGTTTGTGAGATGAAATGATTGTTGGGATTTGAGAATATCACAAGGAGAAGGCTCTAGATGGAGTAAAACTTTGCAGATTCAAAGCTATTGTAGGTATACAAGTCATTATAGATTGAAGGCTCATTCATGTTTACCTTCAGGGGGAAGTATAAGAACAAGCAATCTTTCCACATGTTTGAAGTTAAAGCTCTCATTAAGGACAATAAAAAATTATTTTTTGGAATAATCTTTACTCATGTCGTAGAACTATATGGCTTCATATACTCTTTTGTATACTCACAAATTTGAACATTTTCTTTTGTACCATAGGAATAATATTTATTTAAAGTTATAATTGAATACCTTAGGCCACGAGGTCATACTTATTACAACAAACTTTGCTTCTATGGTTGAAATAGTTGTACATCCTTGAAAAGATCTCCAAGAGATAGCACCTCCAAAAAAATTAAAAATGTACCCTAGTGTACACTTATGATTGCTTACACAATGAGCAAAGTTAGAAGTTGTGTAACAAATAATGGATGCTTTCCCTCTACCTAAGCATAGACACTTGTCCTTATTGCCAATGAGATATCTCAAGATCATCTTGATCCCTTACTAATGCTTCTTGCTAGGACTAGATATATATCTGCACACAACTCCCAATGCAAATGCAATGTTTGGCCTCATAGCTACCATAGCATGCATACAACTACCAACACCAAAGTGATAAGGAATTATTGTCATGAATTCCTTTTCCTCATCTGATTTAGGGCAATCATCCCTTCTCAATTTCACATATGTGGGTAAAGGTGTACTCAACACCTTTCCACTCTACATATTGAACCTATGAAGTTCTTTGGACCCATACTCACTTTGAGAGTATATGCATCTTTTACTCTTTATATGAGTAATGCGCATGCCAAGAATATGTTTTACATACTCCAAATGCTTCATATCAAATGTCTGACTCAACTTCTTTTTTGGAATTGACAAGTCATAAGAGGACTTCCAACAATCAACATATCTTTGTCATTGCGAATAGAGAGCTCTGAAATCTTCTGACACTCTTCTCTCTTCAGCTTTTTTGTTTTCTCGTTGCTCCTTGGAGATGGATCTAGTGAGAAATGAGTTTGCCAAGGGGGTATGCAGACGTTGAAAGGATTTTCCCATGTGTGTGTGTTTTTGACTCCATGCACAGGTATAAGGTAAGTTGCATCATGCAACTATTTCAAAGTCTCTTTTCTCTTTAAAACTTTCCTCTTTTGTAGGTTTGGACATTTATCCATGTGCAAAGTCTTGTTATGCACGTTTGGAAATTTGATAAGGGGATATTATCTCCAATATCCAATGATATATCACTTCTAGAAGTTCCACAAGCATGTCAGCTTCAAATTTTCGTTTTTCTCCTTTCATTCCTCTTCTCTCCATGGCTCTTCATCTTTATTTCCATGTCTACAACTAGGAAAGATACTTGCATTGATAATTTTAATGGTTCAATCAACCACTTGATCTGCAAAGAAACACCTTCTGGCATTGTTGGCATGGACTCTTTGCCTAATTTAGTGTTGCAGAGATTTTGGAGTGGAATTGAACAAGCCTTTATGCTTGTTAGTGCTAGAAGAGCTAGGATCTCTAAAGAAATCTCAACTTTGCAAGGTAGATTATAGTTTTCTTCATAAAAAACATCAGATTTAGTGTTCGTTTCGTTCTTTGAAGATTAAGAAGTGGATAAGGAAGCTTTGGAGCAAGATAGATTGGGCATGGAAGAAAAAGAAGCTCATATTGTGCTTCTAACTTTAAGAAGTAAGGAGGTCCAAATCACTTGATGCTTCATACACCGCAGCTTGTAGAATACATGTAACTTCCACGTAAATTTCAAAACTAAAGGATGCGTGTCTAGGGATTAGTGATCATCAAAAGATTGGGGTAGGTTGTTTTTTGAAAAGGAGTGGTTTTTTCTATAAAGTTTTATCATTTTCATGCCCTTTGCCCTTGAAAATAAGAACGCAAAAAAAAGCTCAAAAAATGGAGAAAACATCAGCAAAAATAAGGGCCATCATATTTTTCGTCTGTGGGGAATGGCATTGAGCACAATTCATCATGATTGCCGAGACATCGCCATCTCTAACGAACATCGTGATGACGAATATCATGTTATATTGCAATGCGAATATGGAAGTGAATCTTTGTTGTAGAGGTAATGCGTGGCACAACTTGTAATCCTGTTACGTAACAGATATTTTGTGTGTATTTGTGATATACGTGTGTTATATTTTTGTGTGCGTGAACCTTTACGAGGAAGGAGCTTTTCTTTTTATATGTATTTTTTATTTTTATTTTCATATTTGTGTAATTTTTATTTTCTTTTATTTTTTTTGTTTCTAGTTGTTTATATGTTAAGATTTTATTTACATTTCAAGATAAAAATGATGTTCTACTTTTGTAGCATATAATAGCGAATGGATGCAAGCATTCTTTAGCGAGTACGAACCGGAACTTCAAAATATTCCAAGTAAAAAACAAAAAAAACCAAAGATATAGACGTAATGTTGATAATAATGTGATTACAAATATATTTTCTTTCATAGATAGCCTATATAGTCATTTGCAACATGCCAATGCAAATAAAGAAGAAATCTCAATTAAGCAGAGAGAGTTAATGATAAGTTGTGAATGAAAGATAATTTTATTTTAATAATTATTTTTTTTTATATATGTATATTAGTTTCTATTTACTAATTTAACTTTTTTCGCTGGCTAAAAGATGTGTGTCTAGGGATTAGTGATCATCTTGGGGTAGGTTGTTTTTTGAAAAGGAGTGGTTTTTTCTATAAAATTTTATCACTTTCATGCTCTTTGGCCTTGAAAATAAGTAAGCAAACAAAAAGCTCAAAAAAAGGAGAAAACATCAGCAAAATTAAGGGCCATCATATTTCTTGTTTGTGGGGAATGGCATTGAGCACGATCCATTATGATTGCCGAGAGACATTGTATCAGTTGAGGCATCCGGATTGCCGAGACATCACCATCTCCAACAAACATGGTGATGAGGGATGCCATGTTATATTGCAATGCGAATATGGAAGTGAATCTTTGTTGTAGAGGTAATGCGTGCCACAACTTGTAATCCTGTTACCTATAAGATATTTTGAGTGTATTTGTGATATACGTGTGTTATATTTTTGTAGTTTTTATTTTCTCTTATTTTCTCTATTTTTAGTTGTTTATATGTTAAGTTTTTTTTGTGTTCATAGCTTTTGTATGTATTCCAATCGTTGTATATGTACTTCAAAGGATTAATACACTTATATTTTCATCTCTGCGTATCAGTCCTTGCGAACATCTCTCACTTCAATAGACCATAGGGCTTTGCATTATTCACATTCTTCCATACTCCACCAGTTCAAATAGCATGGCAATGAGAGAATTTACTCTGCACTTACTTGCTCCTCTATACAAATACTTGAGCCGAACCCCCTTCAACTCCTAGAGGGAATGTAGACGGCAGTAACACACATAAAGTACAAAAAACAATGACAACATCACCTATGAGACATTATGCAAATAATCCAAAAGTCACCAAGCCCACAAAGAATTATGAATCTCGATTTCTAAAGTTGCACAATGCAAGTTTAGTAGTTCCACATGATCACATCAAAACCAAAAGTCTGGCTGAGAGAAACCACCTAAACAAGATTGTAATATTCGAAAGGTTGTTGATAAAGCACAAGACAACATTGTGACTCACAAAAGCTTGAATTTTATTGAAAATAAACAACTTTTAAAATATTTAGGGATACATGAATTTTATTTTTACTATTGAGGTTTTGGCTTCTATAAGAAATGAAAAGTCCATATTACCTCAACTAGATTTGCATGGATATGCATATTATCATTGTGGCATCTCTAAGATTGCTCCTATATTGTTCTACTTAGCAGAGAGTACATTAAAAAGAATGTACTGTAAGATGTTTTATTATATCTAGATAAATATGCATTATTTTATATTAAGGAAATATTAATGTTTGAATATTTTAAAGATATTTCTTCATTCTATAATAGACTTGCATACACGTCTTGAGTATGCATAAATATCATCAACATAAACATCTAATTTGTTTTTACCCCAGATATAATTTTTCCAAGAGATCTTTACTAGAAGCTTGAGGGTTATTTAGATTAAGTGCTAGATCCTATTACTTTTAGAACACTCCAAGACTATATTCCCACTATATTCCTTTTTTCTTTTCATAAAGAGGAAACCAAAGGTTGGATTCATATTCCATGATGGATAACTTTGTAGATAAGAGATCCCTCTTTTTCTTGAAGAACAAATGCCAAATGGACATGTATTTGAGTTCCCATAGGAGCCTTCAACATCATAATCCCCTTTTTTGGTTTAAGGTGCTAGAGAGGTCAAACTTCCTAGTGAATCTAAGAATTTCATGAATTCAATTACCATTCTTGTATAAAAGTTCTTTTATATGGGGTTAAATTTTGTAAATGAAAAGGCCTTGTATTCTTTACGTAACCTAGAGTTGCATTCTTCATTTCATCAAACACTTGTATCCATAATCTAACCCATACACACAAATATATGCATAGACAGACACATAGAGACATACACACATATATATGCATACACACACATAGAGACACATACACACACACATACACATGCATGCATACATATGCATACATAATGCATATTCATATGCATATATACATAGTTACATTCATACACACACACACACATACACACACATGCATACATTTGCATACATAATGCACATGCATATGCATACATACATGCTTACATGCATACACACACACACATATATACACCTACATACAAATATACACACATACATATGTACATGTATATATATTAATTTCTAGCCCATTTTGTTTTATATATGTAGATATTATGGATCCTAGTAGAGAGAGAAAGGTAAAACTCACTGTCATAAAAATTCTTATGAAGATATGTGCAGGTAATGAAGTTATCTCTAAAGAAAACTTCTTGAAGAAGAAAAATTTTCACTCAGAGAAGTGATAGTTAATGATTTGGTAAGGTACATGTTATATTCATTCATCCTGATATTTGTAGAAGACAAAGATCAAACATGGGAGAAAGCTTGCATATTGATAAGCTAGATAGAGAGAACTATCCAACTTGGTCCATGAGGATGGAGGCACATCTCATGAGCAGAGATTTGATGGCATTCATTATAGGAGAAGAAGAAAAGCCTCAGTTTGAAGATCCTAGTGTCCCAACTAGGGAAGAGCTAGTAGGTTTGAAGAACTAGATGAAGAAGGATGCTCAAGCTAGGAGCATTATTTACATGGCTCTAAATGATTTTCTTCTACCTCATATTAGAGGATTAGAAAGTGCAACAGATGTGTGGAATGCTTTGGAAGAGCATTTCCAAGATACAACCAAGTCAAGGAAGTCCTCATTATGGGCAGAGTTCACAACCTTCAAGAAAAAGAGCTCACAATCAATTTTTGATTATGTGGCAAGAATGAAGGATATTGCAGATAGATTGGGAGCATTAGATGAAGATATTGAAGAGGATAATTTGGTAAGACAAATACTTATAGGTCTGGGAGGAGATGAGAAATGGAAGCCTTTCATATTGTCCATAGAATTGTCATTAGATCATTTCACTCCTGATCTTAATCAATTGCTAGGACACATGCTAACTTTTGAGCAGGACATGAAGGGAGATAATGATAGGAGTGCAAGGCAAGCTATGTACTAGAAGGATAAGAAAAATAATGGCAAAGGGAAGCAGTCAACAGATGATGAAGGACCTTCAAGCCAAGTCAATTTCACAAGAGGAAAGATGAATTCAAGAGGTAAAGGAAGAGGAGGTAAGAATAAAGATAATGTTAGAGCTTGTTGGATTTGTGGTAGAACAAATCATTTGGCAAATGATTGTTGGTATAACAATCTAAATGGTGGAAGCCATAATCAGAGTCTCAATCAAAGAGGTAGAGGAGGCAAGAATCAAAGAGGTAACTTCAGAGGAAGAGGTGGTAGGACTTCATATGCTAGAGGAGGTGGAAGAAGCTTTGAACCTCACTCCTATAATAAAAACTATTGTAATTATGCATCATATCAGAAGGATGACACGACTCTCATCTTGAATTCAACACATGAAGTAGTAGGAGAAGATCAGAGGGTATTCTATATTGACTCAGGATGTAGCAATCATCTGAGTGGCAACATATCATTGATGACTGACATGGAAGCAAAGGTGAGTGGACATACATTTCAAACAGGAGATCACACGAAGCATAAAGTGGAAAGCATTGGATTAGTGAAGACAAAGAGTGGAAGTACTCTTATGCAAGGTACTTTATGTTCCTACTATTCCTAAAAACTTGATAAGTGTAGGACAAATTGTGGAGAAACGATATGAAGTCAAATTCACCAATGATGGTGTTTATGTGCAAAATCCAAATCAGGGATATAGAAGGATCATTGTAGGTAAAAAAGAAGAAAGGCTTTTTACTCTCAAGGTCCAAGGTAATGTGGGACATGCACTATTTACTTATGGAAGTCAAAAGATGTCTAAGTTAGACCTATGTCATAAAAGGTTAGGTCATTTCAATGAGAGAGCCATAAAAGAAATGTCAATGAATGATTGGATTGCCAAATGTTGAAGGTCAACACATGGTATACAAGTGTGAATTTTGTCAATTAGGTAAAGCATAAAAAAGTTCTTATAATAAATTAGGATACAAGTATTCAAACATGCTCGAGTTGGTTCATAGAGATGTGTGGGGTCCTTCACTATAGCATAAATGGATCCAGATGTTATGTGCTATTTGTTGATGATGCAACAAGATGGATTACACTATGTAATCAAGGACAAATCTGAAGTGTTCAAGACATTCAAGCATTATCATGCTTATGCAAAAGGATTACAAGAAAAAAGCTCAAGAAGTTGAGATCAGATGGAGGGGGGAGAGTATTTTTCTAAAGATTTTGATGATTATTTGTGGAATGCAGGTATAAAAAGAAGAGTAACTTATAGGTACTCCCCTCAACAAAATGGAGTTGTAGAAAGAAGAAATAGAACTCTTGTAGAGTTTGCAAGATCAACGATGAAAGAGAAGAATTGTCCAAACTACTTATGGGCAGAAGCTATCAACATTGCAACATACCTTGTGAATAGGTTACCCTCCAAAGCTTTGGATGGTACAAAATATTATGAAGCATGGTGGGGTAAGAAACCTACTCTTGATCATTGTAAAGTATTTGGATGCTTAGCATATGCTTATGTTCCTTCACAATTAAGACATAAGCAAGAACGCAAAGCACAGAAGTATGTGTTTATTGGGTATGATGATAGAGAGGTGAGTTTAGATTGTGGAGTCCATCTACAAAGCAATTTCTTTTTACAAAAGATGTTACATTTGATGAGCAAAGCACATAGTATAGAGGGTCAACAAATGATTATGGAGATGTTGAAGAAATACAAAGGAAAGGGAAGACAAAAGTAAAGGTCTATAAAGAAGATATTGATGATGTTGATTGTAAAAGTAATTTGCAGGGCAATGAGGAAGATAGGCCAAGATTTGATCCAGATTCAAATGTGGCTGAGACTTCAAGAAGTGCAGAGGTCAGAAGATCTTTGAGAGAAAGAAAAGAACCCATCAGGTATATCTATGATAAATCTTTCTTGACAACAAAAGATTATGCTTATATTGTGAAGATAGAAGAAGATCCTATCACATATGAATAAGCTAAAGGTAAACAAAATTGGAAGAAGGCAATGCGAGAAGAATCTGATGCTATACTTGAGAATTAGACATGGGAATTGGTGCCAAGACCAGAGAACTAGAAGGTAATTGGATGTAAGTGGGTGTATAAGACAAAGAGGTTTGCAAATGGTGAGGTGTCCAGATACAAAGCTTGGTTAAAGGTTATGCCCAAACTTATGGGGTAGACTATGATGAAACCTTTAGTCCACTTGCTAAGATGTCTACAATTAGATCCCTAATTGCTAATTCTGCTTGTAAAGGATGGAAGTTATCATAATTAGATGTGAAGAATGCATTTTTGAATGGATATATTTCAGATGAAGTGTACTATTGGAGTTAGACGTCTGCAGAAGCACACGAGCAGCACAAGGAAGAAGAAGAAGCTTGGAGCACAAAACACAATATTGAATGTATTACTAGAGAATGTACAAAGATAAGTAGCCCCTTAGGGCAATAGGCGTATATACAAGCCGGGGGAAAAGAACCTCATAAAGAGGGAAAAAAGTGCCTCGGCGGTCCTAATGTGTTGACACACCACTACCCAAATATATCAACAAATCCCCTTGGCAGTGATGCGGTGAACAAGGAGCTGACACTCATGTATAAGGAAGTGCCAAGCTATGTGGAAATCACTCCACAAAATAAAGTAAGCCCAAAGCTTTGCGGAAAGCTTCAAACTTCACCCTAAGCAGAGCCTTCGTGAAAAGGTCAGCAATGTTCTCCTGGATGGGCACATATGCCAAGCTGATCTCCCCAACAGAGAACATCTCCCTGACATAGTGATAATGCACCTCAATGTGCTTAGTGCGAGTGTGGAACACAGGGTTCCTCTCAACTGCCAATGCGCTCTGACTGTTAGTGAAAATAGTGGTGGTAGAAGTTAGACCAACACCCAAATCATCCATAAGGGGAGTGAGCCACACACACTCAATAGTCATTGTGAAAGCTGCCAGATACTGAGCCTCACAACTTGAAGTGGCCATAGTAGGCTACTTCTTGCTCAACCAAGATATACATGAGCTACCAAGCATGAAGCAAAAGCCACTAGTGGACACACGAGTGTCATAGCAACGAGCCAAATCAGAGTTAGAAAAAGCATGCAAATCTGGCGGTAGTGATCCCCCCTTGGGATAAAACAACCCAAGTAGCCGAGTACCACTCAAATAGCAAAAGATGCTCTCAACTACCTGCCAATGCTTGACTCCTGGGCAATGCATAAACCTGCTCATCTATGAGACAACAAATTGAATATCTGGCCGAGTAATGCATAAGTAAATCAAGCATCCAACAACCTGCTGATAGAGAATAGCATCAAGTGCATCTCAAGCATCATGAAGGCTCAATCATAAACCTGTCCCCATAGGAATGGCAATAGGCTTACAGTCTTCAAGGCCAAAATGCTGCAATAATGTGTCAATATATTTTGTTTGACGCAAAGCCATTCCACCATCAACTTGCATAAACTGAATGCCCAAATAGTGATGCAAATGCCCCAAATCAGACATCTCAAATGAGGCATCCAAATCAGCCTTAAAATCAGCAATATGCTTCTCAATAGGACTAGTGAGAAACATCTCGTCAACATAGACAACAATGATTAGAAGCGCATCATTAGCACGCTTAACATATAAGGTGCTTTTAGTTGGACTGTTCTCAAAACCATGTGCAACCAGATAGGCATGTATATTCTCATACTAAGCACGTGGTGGTTGCTTTAAACCATGTAATGCCTTCTTTAACCTGCACACCTGGTTTTCATGCCCTTTCTACACAAACCCATGGGGCTGAAAAACATACACTTATTCATGCAATTCACCATTCAAAAATGTTGTTTTAATGTTCAATTGATGTGCATTCCAACCATGATGAGCTGCAAGTGCACAAATGCTCCATACAATAGTCATACGGCATGTAGGTGCAAAGGTCTCATCAAAATCAATGCCTCTTCCTATGCACAATCCTTTGCAACAAGCCTAGCCTTATACCTGTCAACTATACCATCTAGTTTATGCTTGAGCTTGTATACCCACTTAGTTCCAATGGCCTTCTTGCTAGGAGGCAAGTCACATAAAGACCAAGTTCCATTCTTCATTATAGCATCATATTTAGATTGCATAGCAGCCATCCAATTTTCATAATTGTGTGCTTCATCAAATGAAACAAGCTCATTCTCATCACAGAGACTAGATGCAGCCATAGCATAGCAATCTGATGCAAAAGAGGCACTATGAGAGCCTGAACGAGTATGATATGACAAAGGTGCATCTAATTTGCTATCACACAAATTCTGCACCAACCATTTTGGCATAGTTTTTGCCTACTCAATATCAACTCTCTCATCAACTAGTGCATCATGTAAATCTGCATCAGAAATAGAATGATCTCCATCATCACATGAAATGTGCAAAGGTTGAGAAGTTGCCTCATTGGGACCAGCACTAGACTTTCCACTTGTAAAAAGAGGCAGCAAAGTATCATACATGTCTTTGGAGCTAACAAATGTCTCCTTAGTACATGAAAGCAATGGCTGAATAGCATCTTCCACAAAAACAACATCACGGCTAACCTTAATGCGTTTAGTCTATGGATGATATAGACGATAGCCTTTACTTTTCAGAACTGTACTCAACAAAAATACATTTTACTCCTTTATCATCCAATTTTTTGCGATGCTATTCAAGCACTAATGAATATGCCAAATGACAAAAACACGCAGATGAGCAACAGATGGCTTGCGATCATGCCAAGCCTCATATGGAGTGATAGACTACAACGGTTTAGTGGGACACCTGTTCAGTACATATGTTGCACACATGATAGCCTCAAACCTGAAACTATGTGGTAAAGCCTGACTCTTGACCATACACCTCGCCATCTCCATGAGTGACCTGGTCTTTTGTTCAGCAACTCCATTCTGTTGAGAAGTATACGGCACTGTACATTGGTGTTTTATCCCATGTTCAGCCACAACTGCATTAAAATTAGAAGACATATATTCCCCCCCTCGATCAGATGGGAGGGTGCCCATTTTACATGCTGACAAATTTTCTGCCAAAACCAAAAACTATTTGAAGCACATGAACACTTCGGACTTTGCCTTCAATGGATATACCCATGCATGCCTGGAAAAATCATCGATGAAAGTCACAAAGTAAAGATAATTCCCAAAAGAAGGTGTCTACATAGGACCACAAACATCACTATGTACAAACTGCAATTTCTGAGTAGCCCAAACTGAACTATCTTTTGGAAAGGATGAACGCTGCATTTTACCCAAAATACAGCCTCCACAAACATGTTTTCTAGGTGCCTCAAGTTTGGGCAAAGAGGACACCATTTGAGATTTGTGTAGGCGTAGCAAACTAGCAAAATTTAGATGACCAAATCGTGCATGCCAAAGCTTTGCATCTCACATAGCCTGAGAATCATTTACTGCATGCACATGCCAAATTATTTACAGATCTTTCATAGTCTATGAGCTTATACAACCCAAGACATAAAATGCGAGAAGCAATAATCACATCGCCACTTGACAAATCATGAACTCTACACCTGTCATTAATAAATTTCACAACCAAGCCAATCTTGGATAATGCAGAAACTGATTACACATTCCTCTTGATCCATGGCACAAATAAAGCATGTGACAAAGTTAAAGAAATACCATAAGCAATAGTCAAAATGATCTTACCAACTCCCATAACAGGATAAGAGGAGTTGTTGGCGCATGTAAGAGTATTCCTTGTAGGGGCAGACTCGAGTGAAGAGAAGAAACTGTGCTGCGAGGTAATATGTTTGGTCGCCCCACTGTCAAAATACTAAACTTCTTAATGCAGACATGCACTATTCATGAGAAGATGGGTCTATACTACAAAGAGTAGTAAATACCCATTCTTCTTCTTGCACAAGATTAGCACACTCTGTGTTTGGTATAGAGGCCTCTGCAACAACCATTCCAGCCTCTTTCTTCTTTGCCTCTTTAGCAGACAGTTTTGGATAGTTCTTTATGATATGATCATACCCTTTACAATACTTAGAAACTAATTTGTGCTTTTCTGATTTCTTTTCATCTTTATCTTCCTTCTTCAAATGTGCAGAATTAGTAGATTTCTGCTTACGAATCGAAGATCTACACTTTCCTTTGCCCTTCTAACTAGTGAGGAAAGCTTGATCTGCAACTTGCATAATGGACCTGTTCTGCCTGGACTGATCTTCCTGCAATAGAATAGAGACTAACTCCTCAAATGATAAGGCATTTTGATTGCCTTTCATCATCAACCAAACAGTAGAAGAAAAACTCTTATATGAATCAGGAAGACCATTCAAAATGGTCTGCACAAGTGAGCTATCTGGTATAACCTCAATAGCAGAAATCAATTGTTCTTTTCAAGTCTCTGAGCTTTGTTAGGAAACTGCCCATAGAATCACCTTCATTCATGGGCTCACTCTCCAACTCTTTTTGGAGGTAAGCAACACGAGCCTCATTCCTAGCTTTGTACAATGTGGTAAGTGTATCCCAAGCATCCTTAGCTATTTTGCGATAGCGAATGTGAAGAATAATGGCGTGTTTGATAGACAAAGCTTTCAATGCATGTGCCTAGGCATCTTTGCCATCCCAGCAAATCTGCTCTTCAGTAGGTGTAGCAGAAACTACAACGCAAATAGGAATATGCAGAATATCATCATCTTCGACACCTTCTACATCAACTTCAATACTTGCAGTTGTAACAGTTGCAGGTGTGATAGGACGTTTTTTGACACCCTGCACAATGTTCAATAGTCCTTTTGCAACCAATACATGTCGCATCATATAATCCCATCACGCGTAGTTGGTACCATCCAACTTATCCTCAACAGCCAACGCGTAGTTGGTACCATTCATAACGCGTAGTTGGTACCATCCAACTTATCCTCAACAGCCAACATATGGAATACATCACTGCTTTCAGTCATGGCCAATGACTAAAATACCTTGATGTAGAAAATTGATTGTATCTCAAAAAGTTGAACAAAACTGCCCAGACGGATTCCACTAGACCGTTAGCAGACTTTAAGATGCTTATACTAGTGAAGAGAAACTAGTATATACCTTTGGCACAAAAAGATGAAATAGCCTTCACAAGCCATGCGATAGTGCGTTTGGAGGCTGAAACGATCTCATATCGCAATTTCGGCACCACATTGAGTATGCTCACCAAAATTCGTGTGATTTTGGGACTACAAATGGAGGAGTGTCGACGGCACCCTAGATGAAGTGACAACGTGCTCTGATACGAGTTGTTGGAGTTGGACTTCTGTGAAAGCACGTGAACAACACAAGGAAGAAGAAGAAGCTTGGAGCACAAAACACAATACTGAATGTATTGCTAGAGAATGTACAAAGATACGTAGCCCATTAGGGCAATGGGCATATATACAAGCGGCGGGAAGAAAACCTCCTAAAGAGAGAAAAAAGTGCCCCGATGGTCCTAGTGTGTTCACACACATCACTACCTAAATATATCAACATGTACATGGAGCAACGAGAGGGTTTCATGGATTCAATTGGATCATATTATGTGTGTCATCTCAAGAGAGCTTTGTATGGTTTGATGCAGGCTCCAAGAGCATGGAATTAGAGGCTTTCTAAGTTCTTGAATGAATGTGGATATCAAGCTTTAAAGGCAGATAATAGCTTGCTAGTGAAGTCAAGTGGAGATGGGTATATATACATGTGTATTTATGCTGATGATATTATTGTCACAAGTAGAGATGCTCAAGGAATCAAGGAGCTTAAGAAAGAAATAGAGAAGGAGTTTAAGATAGGTGATTTAGTAACCTTGTCTTATTTCTTAGGAATGTGAATTGTGTACACTCAACATAGAGTATATGTTACACAAGAGAGATACTTTAAGAATCCTTTGGTCAAGTTTAACATGGAAGATTGCAAGCGTTCAACCGCACCATTGGAGGTAAATAATAAATTGAGCAGATACAGAGGAGAAGAGTTTAATGACATGAAGAAATATAAGATTTTGGTAGGTAGTTTGATTTATGCTACCTTTAGAAGAAGAGACCTATCATATGCAGTAGGTTTCTTATCACAATTTATGCATTGTCCAAAGAAAACTCATTAGATTGCAGCTCAAAGGGTGCTCAGATATATCAAGGGAGCTCTGAGTGAAGGTTTGTATTATGGTTTTACTTATGACACAAGAATCAAAGTGTTTAGTGATGCGGATTGGGCAGGTAATTCACATGATAAAAGGTCTACTCATGATTATCTCTCCTATATTGGAGATAAGTTGGTTTCTTGTTGCTCAAAGAAGTAACATACAGTTCCTTTGTCATCCACAGAAGCTGAGTATAAAGGAATGGTAGAGGCTGCAAAAGAAGTGATATGGTTGAAGACCTTATTGAATAACTTTGGAACTGATCAAAGTACTCCAATTATTTTTTGAGACAATATGAGTTCATTATACCTGGCAGCTAATCTTGTTTCTCATGCGAGGACTAAACACATAGAGATTCAGTATCATTTCTTGAGAGAAAATGTACTTGATAAAGAGATTGAAGTGTTGTATACCCCAACAAAAGAGCAAGATGCATATATGTTGGCAAAAAGCTTAGATGGAGCTAAGCTATAGAAGTTCAAAGAGATGGTAGGAATAAAGAAGAATGGTATAATCACAATTAGTGTCTGAGGCAGTCATGTGAGAAAGTGAAAAGATCTCAGAAATGTAACATGTATACAGATGTACAATACAGATGGAAACTCTTGTATGATGAGTATAGATGATCATTATAATGATAAGGAGTAATCAAATAGACAAGTCTAGAATCATATATATATAAGTCAATAATGTAAAGAAATAAGAAAGAGAGAGTCATTAGAAGCCAAGTGTCCATGAGATAGATGTGTAGAGAGTCATCTTCAGGAGTTGGCATTGCGTCCTTCTCTGATTTCTCTCAGCCTGATCATGTGGATCAAGAAATCTTTTGTACACATCTAATCTAGAAGCTAATCAAGCTATGTTCAAGTTTTCATGGTCTAATTCCTTTCACCTTATGTGTATGATCAATAGGAACATGGATATAGGTAGACCTCTCAAAGTCGCACACTTTTTTGTGTCAATGTTTTGCTTGGATCTCAGTGCATAGTGTAAAGTTTTTGATGAATGAGCATTCAAAATCTAAGTTTTAAGGCAAGAAATCTATGGCTAAAAGCATTTAGCGAAATGGGACACTATTGCTTTAAGATGCTCTTACAACTCATAAAAGCTTGAAGGTTTCTAATCTCCAACAAGTTAACTTCAAAGAAACTCACCCCAAAATGTGATCACTAACTCGTTTTTTATTCTTTTTTGCTAGTCTTGTTGAGTTCCAAATCTAATATGTGACCTAATTAGACAATACATTCGTAAACTACTTTGAAGGCTCAAACAAGCTCGACAAATTACGAAAATTGAAAGGTTCTACTGGCACTCCTTAAGCTTGAGGACTCCTCAACTTGTAGAAATTAGAATTAGAAATATGAAAATGATTATTACAAGGTTTTATTAGTGATAAAGATCCCTATTTTTTTATATGTGTGAATATGGAAATTTTGGAAGCGCCTTGGAAGCACTTCACTTACATGCACTTCTTCATTGACTACCTTGCGTGCTCATATTTGTACCTATTTGACCACCCCTGATTTGATCTCAATATGAATCATGATCACAATTGCAATCTCAATCACAATTCCAATCTCAAGCACAAAAAGAAAAAAATCACGATAAATGCATGATCATAATCAATATCCGTAGCTCTCAATCTTCGTCTGCAAATCTCCCCCTTCAAAACTCCATGACCAATCTTGGCTTTTTAGACATGTGTGCATGGAATCTGCATTCTCCAAGATGGCATGCTTTTTTGCATGTTTCATGTAGGACTTGTAGATGGGCCATGCATTTACTTTTCATGTCCAGCTCAAGATAGAAACCTACAAAAATAAAGGCCATCCCTGCAGCACACCCACACACGTTCATCACCCTAAATAATCCACATACCAATCAGCACTCCCTAAACCTTTGGCCATGAATAAGATGAAACACAACTTCTTTGCCTTGTAAGTACCAAGAACTGAAACTTTTTCAAGCCCTTTAACTCAAAAACATTGAGGAATCAGTTTAAGCTTGTGAGACACATAAGCATTTGTCTTTTAAAGTTGCAAAATTACATTAGAGATGCTTTATCTTGGAAAAAAACTTTTGTTTTGAAGATATTGGCATCGGAAAATCAAAAAATTCTAGAGAGAGATGAAAAAATTTGCATAATATGTGAATAATAAACGTGACCCTATTCAGGCACCATAAAGTACAAATAGCATCATACAAACAATTTTTGTCTCCTTATGTACGTAGGAAACGCAATGCACCCTCGAGATAATATCAATTAGGAGCAGAGATTGAACATTATAAGGTACATGAGACTCTATTGGAACCAATAAATAGTTATGTGTCAATAGTACAGCTTCGATTAACATTTCCTTGATTGTCATATTTTACATGCGTTATCAACATGACTGTCCCTTCATAGTTGTTTGATGACTGCCCAAAAAGAGCAGATCTCAAAGACCGAACTCTAAGAAATTGAGCTATGATTTCTCAAAGGCGATGGCTATGGGATTATCACTTTATTCTCATTGCTTCAAGAGTTTTAGAGCCACAGATACCGTGGTTAAGAGGAAGTTTGAGGCTGAGGTTGTCATTCGTATGTGTTGACATGTGGAACTACTAAACTTGCATTGTGCAAGTTTAGAAATCCAGATTCAATTTGAACTGGCGGAGTATGGAAGAATAGGACTGATGCGAAGCCCTATGATAAGGTGACAGCTGTACGCAAGGACTGATACGCAGAGATGAAAACGAAATTATATACCTTTGAAGTACATATACAACGATTGAACGGTTTGCGTAAACACAAAAGTTACGAGCCATGATACTCAGAAATCAAAATCTATGAACACTACAAAAAGCTTAACACATAAACAACCAGGAATAGAGAAAATAAAATAGAATAAAACTTATGCGAATATGAAAATAGAAATAAAAAATACATGTAAAAGGAAATCCTTCCTAATGGAGGTTCACGCACACAAGAATATAACACACACATATCACAAATACACACAAAATATCCTACACGTAATAGGATTACAGGTTGTGGCACACATTACCTCTACAAAAAAGATTAACTTCCATATTCGCATTGCATTATACTATAATTTCTCAAAAGCATAGTGTCCCTGATCATGATTTTCAATGTCTACCGGTGTGATGGCCTAGGGCAATCACGATGTCTATTAGAGATGGTGATGCCGCAATGGCTGAGAGCCTTCACCATGTCTCTCGTCAATCCGAATGCCTCAATCGATACAATCCCAATGCCCCAAAAACGAAAAATATGATGGGCCTTATGTTTGCAGGTGTTTTCTCCATTGTTTGAGTTCTTTGTTTCCTTTCCTATTTTCAAGGGTATAGAGCATGAAAATGATAAAACTTTACAGAAAAAAACCACTCCTTTTTAAAAACAAACTATCCCAATTTATGTAATTTATCTTGAGTATGTCTCTCTTCTTCATTCGATCTGGTAGTAGTGCCTTCTTGTCCATAGGAATTTGTGTGCCTGGCATGTTTATGCTTCACGTACAAACCTATGACAGAGCTTATACATCTTCGGTTCCTGACCTTCCACAAATATCTTTGTTGACCCTGGCTGTAGAATCTATAAGTAATAAAATCTCATGAAAATCCTAACCTTTCCCAAATGGTTTTTAACTTAGGGAAGTTCTCTGTGACGCATCTCTTAATCTTCAATTAGAATCCACATAGAATAATTTGAATTTGGCATAAGAAGATATAAGAAAGTAAAATAGAGTATGCATAGAAACAAGAGAGAGAGAGAGAGAGTTTTATTATTTGTTCTAGTCTTTACAAATAGCTCTAATCTGCATTATAAATTCTATCAAGCAACTTCAATGAAAAGCCTCATCGACCCAACCACCCCTGAGCTGATCTCAATCTCAAACGCAATCACAATTCCAATATCAATCACAATCTCACTGTCATTCAAATAAAGAAAATGATCATCATCAATGCACGATCATTATCCGTATCCCAAAGATCTCAAAGATCGGACTTTAAGAAGTTGCGATATGATTTCTGAAAGGCGATGGTAAAGAGTTTGAAGAGTTTTGGAGCCACAGGTACCGTGGTAAAGAGGAAATCAAGATGTGTTGTCATTCTTATGTGTTGTCATGTGGAACTACTAAACTTGCATTGTGGGCATCGTGTATCAGAGGTAATGTTGTCATTTTTGCTTCTACTTTTGGATTGTTTGCATCATGTATCAGAGGTAATGTTGTCATTTTTGCTTCTACATTCGCTCTAGGAGTGGAAGTGGGTTGGGCTCAAGTTTTTGTGTAGAGGCGCATGTAGGTGCAGAGTAAATGCTCTCATTGCCATGCTATTTGAGTTGGTGGAGTATGGAAGAATATGAGTGATGCAAAGCCCTATGTTCTGTTGAAGTCAGAGATATTCGCAAGGACTGATACGCTACGCAGAGATTAAAATGAAATTGTATTGATCCTTTGAAATACATATACAAAGGTTGGAATACATATTCCCATATTTCGATGAACGGTTTTGGTTAAACACAAAGGTTACGAACCATGACACTCAAAAAACAAAAGCTATGAATAATAATAAAAGCTTAACACATAAACAACTAGAAACAGAGAAAATAAAAGAGAATAAAAATTACTCCAATATGAAAATAGAGATAAAAAATATATATAAAAAGAAAAACCTCCTTCCTAGTGGAGGTTCACGCACAGAAAAAATATAACACACACACATATCACAAATACACACAAAATATCCTACCTCTACAACAAAGATTAACTTTCATATTCGCATTGAATTATAATATGACATCCCTCATCATATGATATCGCTATGGGAAGACATGATATCCCTCATCACCATTTCTATTAGAGATGGTGATGTGTCGGCAATCCGGATGCCTCAACTGATACAATGTTCTCGGCAATCATGATGGATCTTGCTCAATGCGATTGCCCACAAACGAAAACGATGATGGCCCTTACTTTTGCTGATGTTTTCTCCATTTTTTGGAGCTTTTTGTTTGCTTTCTTATTTTGAAGGGCACTACAGAGCATTGAAAATGATGAAATTTCAAGATTATCAATGCAAGTATCTTTCCTAGTTGCGAGCATGGAAATAAAGATCAAAAGCATTGGAGAGAAGAGGAATGAGAGGAGGAAGAGGAAAATCTGAAGTTGACATGCTTGTGGAACCTCTAGAAGTGATTTATCCTTGGATATTGGAGACAATATACCCTTATCAAATTTTATAAATTGCAAAACAAAAGTTCACACATGGATAAATGTCCAAACCTACAAAAGAGGCAAGTTGTAGGGAGAAAAGAGACTTTGAAATAGTGGCATGGTGGACCTTACCTTATACCTCTGTATGGAGTCGAAAACACACATATGGGAAAATCCTTCCAAGGTCTGCATACCCCCTTCAAACACTCATTTCTCACTAGATCCATCTCCAAGCAGTAACGCCAAAACAAAAAAGTTGAAGAGAGAAGAGTGTCACGAGATTTGGCAAGAGCTTTCTATTCACAATGACCAAAACTCTACAGAAATGATCTCTTCTTGAGCTTCGAAAACAATTAATGGGTTTTTCCATAGCTAATCGTGAATCTTGTCATATGGAACTTCAAGTGTTCTCCTTCCAATTTAATGCATAATTTATTTATCCTCTTTGTACATGTATCTGTTCAACATTCTTCAAAGATTTGGATGGATAACTTTCGCATAATTTTATCGATACTTGGAAGAAATGCTTCTACTTTATCCATACTTGATAGAAATGCTTCTACTTGGAAGAAATGCTTCTACTTGGAAGAAATGCTTCTATTTTGTACCAACGAAGTCTCCATATTGCACATCACATTTTTTTCATAATAGGCCGTAGTTCTTCGCGCTTTCTTTGTAATGTTTTATTCTTTATTATGCCCTCTTAGTTTTGTAAGTTCTCTTTCTGCTCCTTCGTTTTTAATTCTGCTCTCTTAGTTTTGTGTGCTGCATCTGAAACATCTTATCTAGCATGTAACCCTTGCTTTGTGAGACCTTACCCTTGTTTTGTGAGATACGAGGGCTTCCATGGGTACTGAGTCCAGCTTCACCCGTATTTTCAATATTTCAAGCATAATATATCAAAGCAAGACCTTACCCTTGTTTTGTGAGATACGAGGGCTTCCATGGGTACTGAGTCCAGCTTCACCCGTATTTTCAATATTTCAAGCATAACATATGGGAGAGTGGACCTTGGCCGAACTTACATGAAAAACAAAAAAAAAACAACTAAAGCCAGTACTGTTGTTTTTGTGTGTGCAAAGATGGAGAAAAAAAGAGATCGAGAATAAATTGGAGCGTCAACGAGACAAAAAGAGATCGAGAATAAATTAGAACCTCTACACCTATCAACGAAGCCAAATTTCAAACGGGTGCGTGGAATTACAGAAGAAAGGGCTAAATTAGACCACATATTTCATCATTCTCGTGTTGGATATAAACATGATGAAATCTGAAAAGATCATTATCTGATCTCTTGCTGATCAGAAAAGAAGATGGCTCAACATATCTCAAATGATCATTCTCTCGTCTTCCTTGATCCCAGAAGAAGATGGCTCACAAAATTCATATCTGCCATATGTAAGCGACAGTTACCAACAGAGAGCCCCTGCAATCTCTCAATGTCCAAGGATCACAAAATGTCAAAATTTCACGAACAAGACAGAAAATTTGGACCAATGATAGCAATAGGCAAAATTCTACTTCTACGTTTCATATATATATATATACATATATATATATATATATATATATATATATATATATATATATATATATATATATATATTTAAAAGAAGTTTGGGAGAACATACTATATCAAACATTAATTAATAAAAATTCAAGGTATACAAGTGAACGGATCTAGCATCCATTGGAACCCGTATCCCATAAAATAGGGGTTGCTTATAGATTACTATAGAAATTTACAAAGAAAGATGATAACCCTCCCATCCTCCTCATGTGGAGCCCACCTGGTTTTGATCTTGTTACTCTCTAGGAAGAACACTCTATGACGTCTAAAAGCATATAAAACATTTTGATGTCTGTATAAAAGCATATAAAACATTTTGATGTCTGTATAAAAGCATATAAAACATTTTGATGTCTGTAGAAGGCATATATATTACAGATATAGATCTATAAACAAAATGACCGATAAAGGCCCGTCAACTTTAAGCCTTGAAAACAACTATTCCGCATGGAAGTTCAAATCAGCGTCTATAATGATCCTCCTGGCTCTCCTCAAATTTGCGATGCTAATACTCTTAATGAGCAGTCCGCCTTCCATAAGAAGGAGGGTGGGCGAGTCGTTCCGGTAGAAAACGATTGCACTACTGCCCGGAACCAGTGTCGTCTCTGACGTTACGACACTTCGGCATTTAGCTTGCACGCAGATGTTTGACCTGCTGTCGTTCTGGACTGTAACAGAAGGTGCCATATGTCGCTTAAGAGAGAGAGAGAGAGAGAGAGAGAGATCCTTGAAGTGTGCAGAAGATGGGCTCAAAACTAGAGAAGCACGGATTGCGATGCAACTTCTGTTTCGTTATGTGCATTATATAAAACACGGTTTTCTTAGATCTCTCGACAATCAGGTTCAAACTCAAGAAGGTTCGGAGCCTCTTCCGGAGCTCTAGTCTGGCGCGGGCTGGGACCTCCTGGACTGTGGAAGGTGATATAGGGATGGAGAATCGCAAACATGGTTTCCTTAATGCGGTCGCGCATGTGGTTTCCTCAAGGCTCTTGACTATCGGGCTTACAAGCAGGAAGGCTCGGATCCTTTTCCGGAGCTTTAGTCTAGAGCGCGCTGGGACAACCTATCGGAAGGATGGAAAATTGCAAATATGGTTTCCTCAACGCTCTCGACTATCAGCTCTAGTGTAGCGCCCTGGCAATGAAAACTATAGTTTACCCTGGAAATGGAAACTCTAGTCGTTCCGGGCATAGCATCGAAGAGCGTCACTCCGTGAGACTGACTTTATGAAATTACGAAAGTTCGTGGAAAGAAGAGTGTGAGGGAAAGTTCATCTCACATTTAACGACGAAGAACAAGAACTTGCTATCATGTCATAGCATTTCCTCAAGTTTCCTCTATTGTTGATGAGAAACTACAAGGAATATTGTTTGTCTTGCATACTATCTGAAAGCAACATGATCTCATATTTATTATTAGTCTCGCTTTGACCACAAGTCATTAATCCAAACTTTAATGAAAAACCCCTTGACTTGGAACATTTGAAGGAGAGGGAACTATACGTCCAAACCGAAATAGGAAAAGGGCCAACTTAATCAAAACGATATTCTGACTATCTTTTCACGTTTTGCATGAATGCGAGGGACAATTAAATATTAATAATTGGATAGAGGCCACCATAATAGCTGGCCATATAGCTCTTATATTATTTAGGTCGATACACACATATACCACTTCCAAAGCTCATAGAAGGTGAATAATAAAAATAACAAAAGTGTTTCATTTTATAAAAAATAAGGAATTTCAAATGACGCTTAATCTCCCTTGCTAGAATTAATAGATGAAAAGTTGTATATTGAATGAGCATAGTTGCCTTGAGATGCCCCCATTCCACAATGCATGGGTAGCATGACCCAAAGGTACAATGATGAAAATCTCAAACGGATAGGAGATCTATGATTCAGAAGGAGACGAATGATTTAGAGAGAGTTAGAGAGTATGTTAATGACTGTTCTGTTTCACTCATAGGTGTCCTACTTGCTTTTAATCTTGTTGTTTTCCAAGAAGAAAATCATATGGTGTCTAATGTTACCATTAGTGTCCATGTGAAAGGCCAAATGGCCAATAGGAATGCTTGTATATGTTCTTTAATAAAACATTTAGTGGCTTGTCAGCTACAGACTCGATGTTCAACTACATTTGTACAACCTAAGAAATTTGTGTTTATCATCTATGTACAATATGTTTTCTTGTTTGTATTTTACACTCCTTGTGTGGAGTTTTGTGTGTGGCACGAGAGTTCAGGTTTCTACAACAAGGGTATCATTGCAGAGCTCTTGAGAAGGAGAGACTACCATCATGCATTTCAAAAGAAATACTTCACTAGTATTAGAGCATTTTGATGCAAAATCTTTGTTACTTCTGTGCGAGCGAATCGATCACCCGTCCGCCCATCCAAGGCTTTCTCCAAACTAAGGCAGCGAACAAGGCATAGACCTTGGCATACCTTGTCATCCAAGTCACCGAAGTCACAATTGGCACCGTTGCCTACGCATGTGGGGGTACCTCAATGATCAAGGAAGATAGAGCTTCCTGATACTTCTCCAGAGGTAATCCATCCTAGTATGGTTCACCCAACAACTTGCTTAATCGACAATCCCTTGCCATTAAGCTACACTTTTGTAGTTTTTGAAGATAGGGAAAGACTAAGGTTAACATTACCTTGAGCATGTTTTGGGCCCTCAAAGTTTCATTGTTTGCTTTCAAAGCCGATTTTGAAGAATTTTTTGTGTTATTTTTGGAGCCATTTTGGAGTACTCTGGTGCATAGCTCTCCTTGAACATGTTCAAGAACATCAAGAGGAGTGAGTGGTCTTCGTACTTCTTTTACAAGGAATGTATTCGTTTTAGGGAGATGTTTTCAACGACACTAGTAATTCTAAAGGTTTCTTGAAAGGATTTAGTTGTGGTGGAAGCAACCAATACTAGAATGTAGGTTTCTTGAGCCTAAAGAACAAAGTTGATAAGCCAATGCTAGAATGTAGGTTTCTTGAGCCTAAAGAACAAAGATGATAAATAGTTGGAGGTGTTTTTGGCTAGTGTTTGGGTTGTGAATTCAGGATTTCAGTGCCATTTTACTGCATATTGTAGATTAAGTGTAAGCACCACCTCTTTTACTTCTCAATCCACGGAGACATGAGGACTGGTATGAAGACCATGAGCAAGTGAAGGCACAATTACATGAGTGAAAGCACACAACCATGCACACACATACACACAAACACGTGCACATGGTAAGGGCAAAGAGGGGAACAATGGAGAGCTTCCATTACAAAAGAACCCCCTTACAAAACTTCAAACTCTAACATGTCAACCCTTGGACATGCTAACCCCAAAAATGAGGTCTCTAGCTCTTTTTATAGTCTTTTGCCTAGTTTTGGCTCTGTACATACCTAATGTTTGGCCTAGTTAAAAATTAGGTTCCAAGGCTTATTTGAGGGCTCAAACGGACTCAATGTGATTGTGTGTCAATGCATGGATTGAAGAAAGTATGTGCCTTGTCCATAGCCTTGTAATGTGGCCCTGTGCATTTGTACTCGGAAAATGCATTGAAAGAAGTGTGGTGCAAAAAGTGGAGGTCTTGAGCTAAGTGCTCAAGGGTATGCTCACGAAGAGGTTTCCTAATCTATCATGGTTATGGTGTTTCCAAAGTAAGGATTCTTACCATGGTCAATGGTCGATTGATGTTTATCTCTTTGTGTTGGACACCCATCATTGTGATGGACCATGGGCTGTTCTATTTTTGTCCATAAATGCCCTTGTTGATGGTCCACTGATGAGATTCTTTGATTGCCTGGTCCTATCCCCTGTCCTCAAAGCAACATTTCCAAAATAGTGAGAATTGAATATCTTTATATTCTTTGACAAAGAACGTTGGGTAACTACACCAATCTTAGTTTCACTTATTCTCTTTAGCTCACCATAAGCATGAGTCTTCTCACCCAGTATACATACAAGGACTTGTAGGATACGAGAACTACCTCTTGTAGATAACAAAGTGTTTCATGTTATAAAAAATAAGGAACTTCGAACGACGCTTAGTCTCCCTTGCTTGAATTAATAAATGAAAAATTGTATAGTGAATGAGCATAGTTACCTTGAGATCCCCCATCCCACAATGCATGGGTAGGACGACCCAAAGGTACAACGATGAAAATGTGAAACCGACAAGGGATCTATGATTTAGACAGAGATGAAGAAGTTAGAGAGAGTTCGAGAGTATGCTAATGAATTTTCTCTTGCATTCATAGGTGGTCTACTTGCTTTGAATCTTGTTGTTTTCCAAGAAAAATATACTATGGTGTCTAATGTTACCATTAGTGTCCATGTGAAAGGCCAAATGGCCACTAGAAATGTTTGTATATGTTCTTTAATAAAACATATAGTGGCTTGTCTGCTACAGACTCCATGTTCGACTGCATTTGTATGACCTAAGAACTTTGTGTTTGGCATCTATGTACGGTGTGTTTTTTTTGTATTTTGCACTCCTTGTGTGGAGTTTTGTGTGTGGCACGAGAGTTCAGGTTTCTACAACAAGGGTATCATTGCAGAGCTCTTGAGAAGGAGAGAGAACCATCATGCATTGCAAAAGAAATACTTCACTAGTATTAGAGCATTTTGATGCAAAATCTGTGTTCCTTCTGTGCGAGCGAATCGATCACCCGTCCGCCCATCTAAGGCTTTCTCCAAACTAAGGCAGCGAACAAGGCATAGACCTTGGCATACCTTGTCATCCAAGTCACCGAAGTCACAATTGGCACCGTTGCCTACGCACATGGGGGTACCTCAATGATCAAGGAAGATAGAGCTTCCCGATACTTCTCTAGAGGTAATCCATCCTAGTATGGTTCACCCAACAGCTTGCTTAACCGACAATCCCTTGCCATTAAGCTACACTTTTGTGGTTTTTGAAGAGGGGGAAAGACTAAGCTTAACATTACCTTGAGCATGTTTTGGGCCCTCAAAGTTTCATTGTTTGCTTTCAAATCCTATTTTGAAGAATTTTTGGTGTTATTTTTGGAGCCATTTTGGAGTACTCTAGTGCATAGC
This sequence comes from Ceratopteris richardii, assembly GCA_020310875.1. NCBI lineage: Eukaryota > Viridiplantae > Streptophyta > Polypodiopsida > Polypodiales > Pteridaceae > Ceratopteris > Ceratopteris richardii. The sequence goes on along the minus strand of CM035437.1, from coordinate 16,811,200 downwards.
TCTCCTTGCACATGCTCAAGAACATCAAGAGGAGTGAGTGGTCTTTGTACTTCTTTTACAAGGAATGTATTCATTTTAGGGATATGTTTTCAAACACACTAGTAATTCTAAAGGTTTCTTGAAAGGATTTAGTTGTGGTGCAAGCAGCCAATGATGGAATGTAGGTTTCTTGAGCCTAAAGAACAAAGTTGATAAGCCAATGCTAGATTGTAGGTTTCTTGAGCCTAAAGAACAAAGTTGATAAACAGTTGGAGGTGTTTTTGGCTAGTGTTTGGGTTGTGAATTCAAGATTTCAGTGCCATTTTACTGCATATTGTAGATTAAGTGTAAGCACCACCTCTTTTACTTCTCAATCCACGGAGACATGAGGACTGGTATGAAGACCATGAGCAAATGAAGACACAAGTACATGAGTGAAAGCACACAACCATGCACACACATACAACAAACACGTGCACATGGTAAGGGCAAAGAGGGGAACAATGGAGAGCTTCCATTACAAAAGAACTCCCTTACAAAGCTTCAAACTCTAACATGCCAACCCTTGGACATGCTAACCCCAAAAATGAGCTCTCTAGCTCTTTTTATAGTCTTTTGCCTAGTTTTGGCTCTGTACGTACCTAATGTTTGGCCTAGTTAAAAATTAGGTTTGAAGGCTTATTTGAGGGCTCAGACGGAGTCAATGTGATTGTGTGTCAATGCATGGGTTGAAGAAAGTATGTGCCTTGTCCATAGCCTTGTAATGTGGCCCTGTGCATTTGCACTCGGAAAATGCATTGAAAGAAGTGTGGTGCAAAAAGTGGAGGTCTTGAGCTAAGTGCTCAAGGGTATGCTCACGAAGAGGTTTCCTAATCTATCATGATTATGGTGTTTCCAAAGTAAGTATTCTTACCATGGTCAATGGTCGATTGATGTTTATCTCTTTGTGTTGGACACCCATCATTGTGATGGACCATGGGCTGTTCTATTTTTGTCCATAAATGCCCTTGTTGATGGCCCACTTATGAGATTCTTGATTGCCTGGTCCTATCCCCTGTCCTCAAAGCAACATTTCCAAAATAGTGAGAATTGAATATCTTTATATTATTTGACAAAAAACGTTGGGTAACTACACCAATCTTAGTTTCACTTATTCTCTTTAGCTCACCATAAGCAGGAGTCTTCTCACCCAGTATACATACAAGGATTTGTAGGGTACCAGAACTACCTCTTGTAGATAACAAAGTGTTTCATGTTATAAAAAATAAGGAACTTCGAACGACGCTTAGTCTCCCTTGCTTGAATTAATAAATGAAAAATTGTATAGTGAATGAGCATAGTTACCTTGAGATCCCCCATCCCACAATGCATGGGTAGGATGACCCAAAGGTATAACCATGAAAATGTGAAACCGATAGGGGATCTATGATTTAGACAGAGATGAAGAAGTTAGAGAGAGTTCGAGAGTATGCTAATGAATTTTCTCTTGCATTCATAGGTGGTCTACTTGCTTTGAATCTTGTTGTTTTCCAAGAAAAATATACTATGGTGTCTAATGTTACCATTAGTGTCCGTGTGAAAGGCCAAATGGCCACTAGAAATGTTTGTATATGTTCTTTAATAAAACATATAGTGGCTTGTCTGCTACAGACTCCATGTTCGACTGCATTTGTATGACCTAAGAACTTTGTGTTTGGCATCTATGTACAGTGTGTTTTTTTTTTGTATTTTGCACCCCTTGTGTGGAGTTTTGTGTGTGGTATGAGAGTTCAGGTTTCTACAACAATGTTATCATTGTAGAGCTCTTCAAAAGGAGAGACTATCATCATGCATTGCCAAAGAAATAGTTCACTAGTATTAGAGCATTTTGATGCAAAATCTTTGTTCCTTCTGTGCGAGCGAAGCGATCACCCGCCCGCCCATCCAAGGCTTTCCCTAAACTAAGGCAGCGACCAAGGCATAGACCTTGGCATACCTTGTCCTCCGAGTCACCGAAGTCATGGCACCATTGCATACATACGAGGGAGTACCTCAGTGATCAAGGAAGATAGAGGTTCCTGGTACTTCTCTAGAGGTAATCCATCCTATTATGGTTCACCCAAGAGCTTGCTTAACCGGCAATCCCTTTCCATTAAGCTACACTCTTTTGGTCTTTGAAGATGCGGTAGACTAAGGTTGACGTTACCTTGAGCATGTTTTGAGCCCTCAAAGAGCCATTCTTTGCTTTCAAAGCCTATTTTTGAAGAATTTTTGGTGTGATTTTTGGAGCTATTTTGGAGTACTTTGGTTCATAGTTCTCCTTCCACAGGTTCAATAACATCAAGAGGATTGGTGTTTCTACTTCTTTGACAACTTTTGGGGATATGGTTTTAGCCAAACTAGTATCTTTATGTTTCTTGAAAGGTTTTAGTTATGGTGGGAGCAGCCACCACAAGGCTATGTAGGTTTCTTGAGCATAAAGAACAAAGTTGACAAACACTTGTAGGTGTGGTTGGTGAGTGTTTCCACTATGAAATCAGGTTCCCAGTGCCATTTCAATACATATATTGAGCAGATAGACAACTTCTACGAATACTACTTATGTATGTTCATGTGATCATTGATATAGCGGTTATTATGTTTTTTGCATTAACCCTTTTATGTTTGATAAAGAGGGTCATGGTTATGTTTTCCTAAATGGGAGATAGCCAAATGTTAGGTTCTCTTAAGTGATGGAGGTGGAAGACCTACCTAGCCTTGCCATAGGAGATGTATGCTAGTTGTTGATAAGTGCTCGATATGCCTAGTTGGCTTCTTCCGGGTAATTGATTTTTTGCAGTGAAGTCAGTGATTCACTATGCAACTTAACATGTCAGTACTTGTAGCTTTATGAGATTTTGACACTCTTCATACTCTCATTTTGTAGAGGATACTCTAGGAAAACTTTTCCAGATTTTTTTATTTTATCAACTATATAGTGTTCCATTTACTCCTTGATACTCTTATTGGTGTGACACAGTCCTTTTGGTTGGTCATAACTCTTCATTAATTCATTTTCTGGGAAGTCTTTGTTGAAGTTTCTTTCTAGAATTTGACACTTGGTCATCCTTTTTTTACCTTTAGTGTTGTTTTGACTCTTCTAACTCCATTATCTTTCTATTTAGCTCTATATCATGATGGCATCAGAAGTCTCAAGCACGTCTTGTAGATCAAGGTCTAATGCTAGTGTTCCGAGGAGGAACTATGGCTTGTAGAGAAAACACCATTTTGAGATCCAAAAATTTGATGGCATCAACTTTTCTCTATAAAGAATTAGATTAAAGATGTGCTAATATAGACAAGGTAGTGAAACCTAGTAAATGGAATCTGAGAGAAGTTTGATGACATGGATGAAATTGATTAGCATGAGTTGGATGAAATGACTAGTTCTACCATTTGATTGCACCCAGCAAATAATGTTTACTTTATAGTATTAGATTGTAAAAGTGTAGAGGGGCTTTAGAAGAAGTTATACAGTACATATGAAAAAGAAATGGCATCTAATAAAGTTCATCTAAAAAGAAAGCTATATGACCTTTGAAAAGAAACATAGATAGTGTCGTTGCTCATCTAGATGACTTTGATGCTATATTCTCTCTGTTATAAGCTTAAAAAATGCATTTGGGTAATGACATGAAAGTAGCCTTGTTGTTATGCACCTTGCCATCATCATGGGATAGGTTTTGCATAGCTATTAGCAATAGTGCATGTGATGGTAAATTGGTCTATGATCACAAATGTGGAGCGCTCAAGTGAGGAGATTCATAGAAATCTATGGTTGGCACTGAGATGCATATAATGTCCTGATTCTCACCAAGGAAAGAATCAACAATGTGGAAGGAGCTGGAAAAGGAAAAGAATGGTCAACCAAATAAGAGTAGAATTAAATCAAGGAAGAGGGATATCAAATGCCATTATTTTCATAGGAAAGAAAACATGAAGAAACATTGCTATGCATTAAAGAATGCTAAAGGTAAAGGGGAAAATGTTGATTACTTGCGCCATCTATTTAAACTATGAAGATTGAAGAAATCAATGTTATTTCTAATGATATCCATGTTTGCATAATATTATATTTTTTTGGATTGGTTAACAGATAAATGTATAGTGAGTATGTTGTGGTGCTCGATTAAAAGTTCTCTAAAATGTAGGATTTTGCACTAATTCATGTTCATAAAGTTTCTCCTTTAGTATACTTCATTTAATGGAAACATACGAAGATGGGTATGGGTGGTACTTTCTATTGGTATCCTTCCCCCTTACCATGTTGACCAAGTTTGAGTGACTAACAATTTCTTCAATGTCAATTTATAGATCTTGTATCAATTGGTATCATACTTCTAGAACCTTATCAATCATGGCTTTTTCCCTAAGTTGACCTTCCCCTCCAACTATTCTCACTTCTTCAACTAAACATTTAATAGAGGTAAGTTGCTTTTAGGTTTAGGTGGCAGAGATGGAGAATGATCATCAATCATTTTCTTCTCTATTTCTTCAAATATTGGACGTTGGTCCATCCTGTCTCCTAATAATAATAGTTGATTGGTCTTCATATTCTTTGAATTGGACCATCAATTCATCTTTGGCATGCATCTCCTTTTTTTCTCATGCTCTCACGTTTCTATTTCTTCATAATTCCACATGCTAGAGGTTCAATGATATGGGAACATCACTTTTTAGACATGTTAAATTTTTCATTTGCTCGATTTCTCCTTTAGATATAGTATGTTGGACCGTTAGATTTTGTAGATCCTAGTGAAGTTTCTTATAGTTCTCTTGACTCTCTACATCCATTTGTGTACGAAATCATCTATCCTTTATCAATAATGCATGTAATGTCTTTAAACTCAAAATGTCTTGTTGTAAGGCTACAATTTTTTGTTCTCTTGTTGTACTAGTGATAGTTACATATCGTAACATATGATTGGTGCAATCCATGATGTGCACATTCTGTATCATGTATGGGTGTGCACATTAAAAAAAAATCAAATCTAGTTGTTGCTAGAATGGATGTCCTTGCATATTTTTGAGTGGTCACTTGGATATGAAATAATGACATAAACACATGGAAACAACTATGTATCATCACCTTTTGGATATTTGTGAAAACTTTCTACATTGCTCTTGGATATAGAATAAATAATCACAAAATTGATTTCAAGGCTATTTCTGGTCCTCCTTGACAATTCTTGACTAATTGGGGAATGTTAGGAGCTCCCTAGTGAAAAAGTCTTCCAATCGCTCAAAACCAAAATGAGTTTTGATGTTTCGATGGGAAAGTTGTGGAAATAGGTTTGGAACAAGCTCGATAATAAGTTAGCTTATTAGAAGCGAATGCATCTCAACTTTGCAGGGCATGCATGGTGATAAAAAACTTTCATCTTTCATCGATTATCTGTTTTTTGGCTTGCTCAAGACCAAAAGTCAAAGAATTTGTGAAGTTGGAAAGAACTAGAAGAAATTTCCTCTAGACTAGTGAAGCCAACTAGAGGGTTGTGCCCAAAATAAAGTGGGGCATTTGTGTTAAAAAGAAAAACTATAGTGGGTTGGAAACTCTTCATGTTGGAGGAATGGCAAGTAAGTTAGAATTCAAGTGGATGATCAAATCATGGTGCAATGTCAAAGCTTCATGCCCAAAAGTAATTCTCAAAAACAAATATTTTCTTATGATAATGAAAGTTCTTAGGTGACAGGGACTCAATCTATTCATGTTGATGTTTTTTATGCTTCCTATGACTCGCAAAGGTGGAGACATAGTCTGGTCCGTCTTGAAGAGTTGGAAAAAAATGAAATCGTACATCAAGGTTAATGAAGATTGGAAGTGGGCAACCAATATTTGAAAAAATGATTCTATTTCGGTCCCTAGTAAGGTAATCCAAGATATTGACTTGGAGAACCTCCAAAGGTATAAGAAGCTATGGAACAAATGGCCTCATAAGTGGAAACATCTTTGGGATCAAGGGAACGGACATTGTATGAGATTTGAGGACATAATCCTTGCTAAGAGATTTATCTATGAAGATGAGTGTCTACTAAGACACACAATCAATTCATGGGAAAACTCAAAGATTCATCTCCTTCTTGGGAAGGGTCTGCTTTAAATTGAAGGGTTAAAACGGAACAACAAAGAAAAAAAATGGATAAAACATTGAGGATCCTAAAGCATCTTGACTTGCATATCTCCCTTAACAAGTGATGGTGTCTTAGCTGGCCATGTATGAGATGGTTTTTTAAATCCAAGGACCTATGGCATCCCCTCATTGAGAACAAAAAATACTAAGTCAACCGTTTTTCATGAAAGCGAGACTAATAATAAGTATAAGATCATGTTGCTTTCAGATAGTATTCAAGAAAAATGATATTCCGTGTACTTTCTCATCAACAATAGAGGAAACTTGAGTAATGCTATGAGAACATTCCCTCACACAAAAGGAGTATTGCAGAGACTTATCGATGCAGAACTATTTACACCTCACTTTACAAATCTTTCTCGTTAAATGTGAGATGTTGCATGTACGACAGACTCTCTCTTCCATGAACGTTCATAATTTCATAAAGTCAGTCTCATGCAGTGATGCTCTTCCCCCCACCCAAGGCAATTGTAAGCTTGTGAAATACGTTTTAGATGAAGAGAAAATACTGTGAACTCTCCTTGGTACTACCTCACGTTTCACTCAAGGTAGGATGAAGGAAAATTTTTCCATGTGTTTACATCATTATTATGTATGCAAGTGAGCAATCAAAAATATTCAAAAACATCCAATCTAGCAACAAGAATAGAGAAAATGTACAACTCATTTCGAGAGCTAAACGTGCGTTAATGTGCACATTCACACATGACACAAATGGTGCACATCATGGATTGCACCAATAGTATGTTACTAAATTCGACTAGTGAAGAAAGCGAACAAAAAATTAGGGCTTACAACAAGACATCTTGAGTTTAATGACATTACATGCACTATTGATAAAGGATATATGATTTCCTAGGCAAGTGGATGCAGAGAGGCAAGAGAACTATAAGAAAATAAAATAGGATCTACAAAAGCGAAGGGCCTAATGTATTATCTCTATAGTAAAGTTCGAGAAAGTGAAAACGTCAATCACACGGCTCCTATAGGGTAGAAACAAGCTTCATAAAAACAAAAAAAATTATTAACATGTCTAAAAAGTGATGTTCGAGTATCATTGAACCTCGACCATGCGGATCCTCTAAGTTATGAAGAAATAAGAGAGGTGAGAGCATGAGTAGAAAAAGAGATCCAGGCCAAAGATGAATTGATTGTCCAATTCAAAGAATATTAATAACCATCAACAATTATTATCAGGAGATAGATTTGCCCAAGCTTCAATATTTTGAAGAAACAAAAAGGAAAACTAAACAACTACCAAAGATCCTCTTAATGGTTAATGATGCTTTTCATAATGAACCGCCTATATTACACATGGATATACTCTACTGCACAAGAATAGAGATATTTATATGTTGCCTTTCTTGTGGTAGCACAAAAGCTTAGGCTAGACAATACATTTCTCCACATTTTTTCTAGTTTCAATCCTGATATCATAGCCCTCTAATGATCATCCTCCTTCTTCACCACCTAAACCTAAAGGCAACTTACCTCCATTAAATGTTAACTTAAAGAAGTGAAGGGAACATGCCATGATTGATAAGGTTTTAGAAGTACAATAACAATTGATACAAAATCTATACATTTAAAATTGTGCAAATTGTCATTGACTCAAACTTGGTCAACATGGTAGAGGGGAGTTTACCAATAAAGATTACCACCCATACCCATCTCCCTATGTTTTCATTAGATGAAGTATACTAAAGGAGAGACGTTTATGAACATGGATTAGTCCATGGAATTACATCCAGATTGTATGCAAGGATATGGCATTCCACCACCTCATGCACCACATTATAGGGAAAATCCTACATTATAAGGAAAATTCTACATGATAGGGAATATTTAATCCTACATTATAGAGAGTTTTTAATCGAGCACCACAACATTTTCAATATAATCTTATCTATTATAGAATCATGCAACAATACAATATTATTCAACTCAACAACAAAATAGAAAGTCAATGGTAAATGTAGAGGAGGTACTGGGGTGTCTGCTTTTAACAAAGGTAGAGAATGAAGATTAAACACGTCCAGTACATCACCTACTCAAGGGAGGTTCTCTTTAGGGAAGTATACCCTTTAACATTTCTGTGAGCAGGTAGATACACGGATTGCGCAAAGAAGTAAATACTTAAGAAAATATGGACAACCAATGACCAAGGAAGACCATACACTTCTAGATTCGAATCGATCACAAGGTTGGGCAGAGTGATGCTCAAAAGTGCAAGCTTAGGGCTGACAAACCACCTTAAAGTAAATACTCCAATACAACAGTTTCTTCCTACCAGTATAAGGACCACTGATATGCAGACTCACTCAGAACAATACAAATGGTAAGATCTTCTCAAGAGAATAGAACACAATCAACCACACTGACTCACGGAAAAGAAGAAGAATCCAAGCTACTCTTTTACACTATAGTGCTCATAGCCCTTCACTGAGAAGCCTCCCCTCTGTATACACGACAGAGTAGCTCCCAGAGTAGACTTGAAACCACCAAGTGCAAGAGAGAACTTCCGCACGTACGCACGAAACCACTGTATCTACCAAATTGTTGTGTGAACATATATCCTCAGTGTACCCAAATGAGCATAAGTCCATTGCTTTTAAAGGCCTCAATAGGCCAAGAGAGCCTTGCCGAATCTTCACGTCCACTGATCATGCGCCGGTTAATTGCCCAAGATTGGAGGGGTAGGTCAAATATTCCACTTGATTTGAATTAGATCCCTAAAGATAGATAGTTGCCGTGAATGGTTGGTGACAAAAGGCTATTCCCTGCTTCCACTACGTCCACTTCATACCTTTATCCCACACCGTCATAGGATCGGTGACTAATAAATCATTTCCAGTAATTTGAACTTGTTTTGCCAATCATCCTGGTCAAAGGGGTCGATCGACACAATAGGTTACTTCTTTAAAAATCCCGTCCATATTCCTTCTTCCTGGCACTCTTTAGATTAGGGTATACTTCCGAGGGCGTGCTTTACTTCATAGTCTTGCTGAAGGAAGAGGTCCCAGAGATGTGTATAATTGCGGGTGTGCATATGCAAAAATGTGTGTGTGTGCCCGTGAGTGTGGGTGGTTAAGTGTGAAAGTGTGTGTGTGTGCATTTGTGTGTATGTGAGTGTGAAGGGGTGTGTGTGAGTGCATGTATGTGGTTGTGCATATGTGGGATTGGGTGCGTGAGGGGGCAGGGGGGGCCACGGGGGTGAGAGGGGGTTTTGAGGGATGAGACGGGGTGGGGCGGAGGCCATGGCGAAAGGGGGGGGGGAAGAGAGGGGAGGAGACATGCGGAAGGGGAGGGTGGAGGAGAGGGGAGTGCGGAGAATAGGAGAGGGTGGAGGGCGGAGGATAGGGGAGGGTGGAGGATAGGGCAGAGGATGGAAGATTGGGGAGGGTGGAGGATAGGGCGGAGGGCGGAGGATGGAAGATTGGGGAGGGTGGAGGATAGGGCGGAGTGTGGAGGATAGGGCGGAGGGTGGAGGATAGGGCGGAGGGTGGAGGATAGGGCGGAGTGTGGAGGATAGGGCGGAGGGTGGAGGATAGGGCGGAGTGTGGAGGATAGGGCGGAGGGTGGAGGATAGGGCAGAGTGTGGAGGATAGGGCGGAGGGTGGAGGATAGGGCGGAGTGTGGAGGATAGGGCGGAGGGTGGAGGATAGGGCGGAGGGTGGAGGATAGGGCGGAGTGTGGAGGATAGGGCGGAGTGTGGAGGATAGGGCGGAGGGTGGAGGTTATGGCGGAGTGTGGAGGATAGGGCGGAGGGTGGAGGATAGGGCGGAGGGTGGAGGATAGGGCGGAGTGTGGAGGATAGGGCGGAGTGTGGAGGATAGGGCGGAGGGTGGAGGATAGGGCGGAGTGTGGAGGATAGGGCGGAGTGTGGAGGATAGGGCGGAGGGTGGAGGATAGGGCGGAGTGTGGAGGATAGGGCGGAGGATGGAGGATTGGACGGAGGGTGGAGGATAGGGCGGAGGGTGGAGGATAGGGCGGAGTGTGGAGGATAGGGCGGAGGGTGGAGGATAGGGCGGAGTGTGGAGGATAGGGCGGAGGATGGAGGATTGGGCGGAGGGTGGAGGATAGGGCGGAGGGTGGAGGATAGGGCGGAGTGTGGAGGATAGGGCGGAGGGTGGAGGATAGGGCGGAGTGTGGAGGTTAGGGCGGAGTGTGGAGGATAGGGCGGAGGATGTAGGATTGGGGAGAGTGTGGAGGATAGGGCGGAGTGTGGAGGATAGGGAAGGCGGAAGAGAGAGAAGAGGGTGGGTGGCGGAAGAGAGAAGGGGGAAAGAGAGAGAGAAGAAAGAGAGAGAGAGGAAGAGAGAGAGGGAGGGAGAGAGAAAGAGAGGGAGAAAGAGGAAAGAGAGATAGGTATCAAAACAAAATAAAAGATGAAAGCAACGACTGCTCAGAACTCAGATATGTCCATGTAATGGAAAGGAATATTCTCCGAAGCTTCATCCCAGGGCATCCAAGAGTTTTCCGACCTCTACAGGCCCCCACATCAAGCTTTTGCACCGTCCCTGGTGCAATTTCTAATTTTTTCCTTGTTCTACTTATTTCTTCAAAAGGAACTGCAGAATATGAAAGAACTATGGTATGTACAGGGAGTGAATTTCATCTGCTTGCATCAATTCAAATAACTTTTCACCCTGGAGATGTTGACGAGGGGCATCCTTTTACCTTGCAGATCTTCCAGATGCACTGCACCATGTGGTAACACCTTGATAACCTTATATGGTCCTGCCCATTTGGGTGCCAATTTAGTTGGAATTGCGGGAACTTGATGCACTAAAACCATGGACCCTTCCTGAACTTCATTGGTCCTCAAATACCTGTCATGCAGCCTTTTGCGTTCCTCTTGCTTTACCTGTAGTTTCTTCATCGCTGCTTCCCTACATTCTTCCAATGCCACAAGTCTTCTGATTGGAGGTTCAATACCCATGGTTCTGGCTCCGATTTCCTTCTTGATAATAAATTCGAAAGGTGCCAATGCCTCTTTACCATAGACTAGGCGGAATGGACTTTCACCAGTGGTTCCCCTTCTAGTAGTTCGGAAGGCCCACATTGCACCGATTAGTGCTTGTGGCCAAGAACTTTGATGATCAAAGGCTAATTTGCGTAAGAGCCCAATCAAAATTTTGTTAGAGCTTTCTGCTTGGCCATTCGCCTTGGGATAGTAAGCACATGACTTCTTGTGAAAGATTTTATACCTGTCAAAGATGAATTGAAGCAACTGATTCACAAAGTGAGTGCCTCTGTCACTAGTAACTTCAAGTGGGCAACCGAATCTGGAAAAAATACATTTAAACAAAAACTTAGCCACTGTCAAGGCCGTGCAATCTGTAGTGGCTTTAGCCTCTACCCACTTAGTTGCATAACACGTGGCCATAAGAATATATCTCTTTCTTCCAGGTTGACCCATTGGACTGATCGGACCAATAAAGTCAAGACCCCATCGTTCAAAAGGTAGCCATCCAGTGGAGAGGACTAATGGCTCGAAACTCATCTTGGTTGGCTTAGGAGCACATCTCTGACAGATATCGCACTCCTTGACAAATTTGATTGCATCTTTGTATATCTGAGGCCACCATAATCCTCGGTGGATAATCTTGTGAGCCAACTCTTCTCCCTTCATGTGCCCTTCGTTGTGTGCTACCTCAAGCAAAAAGTTTACTTCTTCTGGAAAAACACACTTTCTTAAGATACCATCATGACAATATTTATGTAAATTTCCATCTATGAGCGAGTAAGATTTGGACTTAAAGAGTAATTTCCTCTTTTCTAATGCTGTCAGATGTTTGGGAAATTCTCCGATGGATAGGAACTCAAGAATTTCATTATACCAATCAGTCTACATTGTAACCAGAAAAAGAGTACTATCTACCAATTCATCATCAATACCTGTTGCTTGTTCACTCAGAGCAGTTCTTGATACCTGATCCGCCATATAGTGTTTTTTCCCTGGCTTAATATGAATATCGAAATCAAATTCTTGAAATAACAATAGCCATCGCCAAACCCTTCCAGCAACTCTGGGTTTGTTAATCAGGTACTTCAAAGGCTGATGATCAGTTATGACAATAAAATGCATACCTAAGAGGTAATGCCGAAAGTTTTGAAGAGCGAACACAATGGCCAAACCTTCCCTTTCAGTAGTGCTGTAGTTTCTTTCTGCTTTGGTAAGCAATCTGCTAGCATAGACGATAGGTTGGTCTACCTTATGTGATGATGGTTGAGCCAAGACTACTCCAACCACATGAAGACTGGCATCTGTATGTACATGGAACTCTAATGACCAATTAGGAACAGTTAAAATTGGGGCAGTACATAGTCTTAACTTTAATTCGCAAAATGCTTTCTCAGCTTCAGGAGTCCATGAGAAAGGGACGTTCTTACTTGTAAGCCTGGATAAAGGCTTAGCTATTTCCGAATACATTCTGATAAATCGTCTATGATACCCTGCATGGCCCAAGAAACTTTGCACTTCCTTTGGGCTTTGTGGAATTGGCATGGAAAGGATAGCAGTGATCTTTGCCGGATCAACAGTTATCCCTTCGACTGATACTATGTGGCCTAGGAGAGTGCCTTTAGTGACCAAAAAATGACATTTAGCAGGATTTAACTTCAACCCTGTTTTGAGACACTGCTCAAAGATTTCCTTTAGATTATCCAAATGATTATTGAAATCTTGAACTATTGCTCTCTTGTCTGTTCCTGAAAATACTAAAAACTCATCCATAAAAATGCGTAGAAATGAGGTTAACCATTTCCCTAGTATGAGATACATGGTCCTATTAAAGGATGCTCGTGCATTTTTCAAGCTAAAGGCCATACGGGTATAGACATATGTGCCCCATGGAGTAACAAAAGCCGTCTTGTCTCTATCTTCAGGATGAATGGCTATCTGATTGTAGCCACTGAACCCATCAAGAAAACTGTATAGAGAGTGTCCAGCTACTTCTTCAAGCACCTGTTCTGTGAATGGCTGAGGAAAGCCATCTTGAATAGTTACCTTATTCAAGGCACGAAAATCAACGCATACTCTTATTTTGCTGTTTTTCTTTGGTACAATAACCATGGAAGAAAGCCACTGTGAGTGTTCTACAAGAACAATAATGCCTGCCTCTTCCAGTTTTGTTATTTCTAGCTTTACTGCTTCTGCATACTTTGGATTAAGTCGGTAAGGCCTACTTCTTGCAGGTGAAGCTCCTTCCACTAAGGGTATTCGGTGTAATCCAAGCTCCTCTGGTATCCCTGTTAAGTCTTTATAGGACCATGCAAAGACATTTTTATAGGCAAAAAGTAGGGAGGTTACCTTCTGTAATAAAGAGGGATAGTGCCATAACCAAGCAGCCAAGTGAACTATCTGAAGATTCTCTTCATCACCAAGATTTACTTCTTGAACAAACTTTTCAGAATTGGACTCACTTGAAAATTCATCTCCATTGTATGCAGGAGCAGAGTTTAATTTATGATCCACAATCTGTTCCTTGATCCATCCTAAAGGTATATTTGAGAATGGAAGTTCTTGAAGGTCACACTTAGCTTCCTCAGGCACAACTGTGTCACTTTCTGGTCCTGCAAGCATAAAATCATCTGATTCCTCATGTTTACCTGCCTTTTCCTTACATACCATCTTAGTGGCGCTGAGTGTTGAACTTTGATTATCTGACTCAATTAGAGATTTCTGTCCTTCAGGAGGTGCCTGCAAAAGATAAGCTTGACTTCCTTGCTTACTCTTTTCTATTTTGTTCAAGTGAAGAACATCAGTTTTTCCCTCTTCCCGTCCTCCTTGTGTTGCTTCTGCAAAATCTTCATTTACCTCACATATCTCCGTTGTGCAGCATTCTGCACTTCCCATCATCCAACTTAATAGGGCATCATCTTCTGAAGGCATTACCTGAGTTTCCATTGCATACCCAGTAGCCTTGTTGATGTATGATCCTTCTTCCAAATGTAACTGTAAATGATTGTTAGTACATGTGGAAATCCATAACTTGTTCTTTCCCCAATCCTGTAGAGCCTTTGCTTGCCTTAACCAAGGCCTTCCCAAGAGTAAAGGGTATGAGGTCTCCTGTGGCAGGGCTATAACGACAAAGTCTAAAACAAAATGACAACCCTGCACTATCATAAGTACCTTTTCGACAATGCCCAGTGGTGCAACCCGACGTTGATCTGCTAATGTGACTGTGAAGGGTGCCTCTTTTGTGGGATTCAGCCTTAGTTTCTTCATGGTGAAATCAGGCATCAAATTGATGTCGGAACCTCCATCTATAATAACACCCGTGAGAGCTTCATCCTTGATAAAAACAGATAATCTTGAGCTTTCATAATCAGCCAGGGGTGCAGGAGGAAAGTCCACCATAAAACCATCTATGCTAGGAGGTGGGCACAAGCATGCAGAATGTATAATCTTCAACAGATCACTTCTTACTTTAGAATCCATCTTTATGAGTTGGTACAGACTAATCTTATGGTGAATACCTTTCAAGATTTCCTCAATGTTCACTTCTTGTGTGTCTTCAGGAGTACTTGTTGGTGGATATTTTAGCAATTTGGTCACCCTCTCATAAGCCTCTTCCATGTCTTCTTGGTCCTTCCATCCCACCCTCTTTTCTGCATCACTATCTTTGGGTCCTTGTTGTTCCTCCTTATGGGCTACTGCCGCTTGCCTGGCTCTAGTCATCATTGGCATGGATGAAGATGAAACAGCATAAGATTGAGCGGTCATACCTTCTTCTTTTGGAGAGACTCAAATCATGTGGATTGGAGTAGGACGACCTCTTGGGCAATCTCTGGTATAATGATCCTTTGCCTCCGGACAATGTTGACAAGGAGGTGCATCTTCTGGAAGAGAACACCTATTCTGCATGTGGCCGTACTCACCACAATGGTAGCACATCAAAGGTCTATTGTATCTAGGCTTCGTAGGCCGATTCTCTTCTCTATTAGCTGTATGTGAAGTACTAGCATAATATGAATCCAAGGCTTGATGGTTACCTCGTTGTTGTGCTCCTTTGAGGTAGTAGCAGTCTCTAGCTTCATGACCTTCTTTGCCACAGAATTGACAACTGACCTTGTTAGGACAATTAACATTGGACTGTCCACTATTGCTACATATTGTACACCAAACCTGTCTTCGTATGTCCTGTGTGGTTCGCAAATCTTCGAGCTCACGACGAAGTTGAGCTACTTCATCAATAGTGTGGGGCGGGGGCAGCGACACAACCTTCTCTTCTTGGCGACTTCGCTGCATTCTTAAGGCTTCCAACTCCTTCTTGAGTTGCTCGATGGGATCCAAGTCTGATGCATAATTTGGTTGGGCCTCCCCTTCAAAATGTAGTCTAGCCTCCTCAATGCGCGATGCAGTTGCAACAAAATCATCAAGTGTTGCATCCAATCTCAGAGATTCACGAAGCTTCTGCTGAGATGTCTTGGGCAGAGCTTTCTCTATCCATTTTTTACTAAGAAATCACCTGGAGCATGTGGCAGACGTGAAACAAGTGCTTTTGTTCTAGTGTGAAGTTCGTGGAAAGATTCACCTGATCTCAATTTTAGGTTCTCCAGCTGATCTAGCGCTTGGTCGGAATGTCTGCGAGAATGCCGTCTTTAGTGCCTCCCATGTAGTGAAGTGTCCATCTGCATATTGACTATACCATTTGTCTGCAAGGCCTTCTAATGTAGATGGGAAGAGTACCAACATTGCATCCTCTCGGTTCTGCAATCCTCGTCCGCGGCATAATGAGACGAATCTCCTCACGTGGTCATCCGCATCCTCATAAGTCAATCCCTTAAATGTAGGGAACTTGATGTTCAACCTAGAGAGTAAATGAGAAAGTTCCTCCATGGGCACTGGTGCTTCTTCTGAAGTATCAGAGGAAAAATCCAACATCCTTCTCAGTTTCTCTGTTGAAAGTGGGGTTGAAGCCAAATCGATGGACAAATTTAAGGGTAGAGGGGTACTAGCCGAAGGTAGGGCTGGCTTCTTGAGGCTCTTTTGTACACGAAGGGGCTCTCTGTCTAATCGAGTGCGGGTCATGTACCCACTCGCAGAATGCAAAAAATCAAGAAATTAATGCAATGACAATTATATAGTGCACCCTAGATACCTCCCACAAAAATGCAAGGTCCCACCGTGCGTGCCAAACTGTAGAGGAGGTACTGGGGTGTCTGCTTTTAACAAAGGTAGAGAATGAAGATTAAACACGTCCAGTACGTCACCTACTCAAGGGAGGTTCTCTTTAGGGAAGTATACCCTTTAACATTTCTGTGAGCAGGTAGATACACGGATTGCGCAAAGAAGTAAATACTTCAGAAAATATGGACAACCAATGACCAAGGAAGACCATACACTTCTTGATTCGAATCGATCACAAGGTTGGGCAGAGTGATGCTCAAAAGTGCAAGCTTAGGGTTGACAAACCACCTTAAAGTAAATACTCCAATACAACAGTTTCTTCCTACCAGTATAAGGACCACTGATATGCAGACTCACTCAGAACAATACAAATGGTAAGATCTTCTCAAGAGAATAGAACACAATCAACCACACTGACTCACGGAAAAGAAGAAGAATCCAAGCTACTCTTTTACACTATAGTGCTCATAGCCCTTCACTGAGAAGCCTCCCCTCTGTATACACGACAGAGTAGCTCCCACAGTAGACTTGAAACCACCAAGTGCAAGAGAGAACTTTCGCACGTATGCATGAAACCACTGTATCTACCAAATTGTTGTGTGAACATATATCCTCAGTGTACCCAAATGAGCATAAATCCATTGCTTTTATAGGCCTCAATAGGCCAAGAGAGCCTTGCCGAATCTTCACGTCCACTGATCATGCACCGGTTAATTGCCCAAGATTGGAGGGGTAGGTCAAATATTCCACTTGATTTGAATTAGATCCCTAAAGATAGATAGTTGCCGTGAATGGTTGGTGACAAAAGGCTATTCCCTGCTTCCACTGCGTCCACTTCATACCTTTATCCCACACCGTCATACGATCGGTGACTAATAAATCATTTCCAGTAATTTGAACTTGTTTTGCCAATCATCCTGGTCAAAGGGGTCGATCGACACAATAGGTTACTTCTTTAAAAATCCCGTCCATATTCCTTCTTCCTGGCACTCTTTAGATTAGGGTATACTTCCGAGGGTGTGCTTTACTTCATAGTCTTGCTGAAGGAAGAGGTCCCAGAGATGTGTATAATTGCGGGTGTGCATATGCAAAAATGTGTGTGTGTGCCCGTGAGTGTGGGTGGTTAAGTGTGAAAGTGTGTGTGTGTGCATTTGTGTGTATGTGAGTGTGAAGGGGTGTGTGTGAGTGCATGTATGTGGTTGTGCATATGTGGGATTGGGTGCGTGAGGGGGCAGGGGGGGGCCACGGGGGTGAGAGGGGGTTTTGAGGGATGAGACGGGGTGGGGCGGAGGCCATGGCGAAAGGGGGGGGAAGAGAGGGGAGGAGACATGCGGAAGGGGAGGGTGGAGGAGAGGGGAGTGCGGAGGATAGGAGAGGGTGGAGGGCGGAGGATAGGGGAGGGTGGAGGATAGGGCGGAGGGCGGAGGATGGAAGATTGGGGAGGGTGGAGGATAGGGCGGAGGGCGGAGGATGGAAGATTGGGGAGGGTGGAGGATAGGGCGGAGTGTGGAGGATAGGGCGGAGGGTGGAGGATAGGGCAGAGGGTGGAGGATAGGGCGGAGTGTGGAGGATAGGGCGGAGGGTGGAGGATAGGGCGGAGTGTGGAGGATAGGGCGGAGTGTGGAGGATACGGCGGAGGGTGGAGGATAGGGCGGAGTGTGGAGGATAGGGCGGAGGGTGGAGGATAGGGCGGAGTGTGGAGGATAGGGCGGAGGGTGGAGGATAGGGCGGAGGGTGGAGGATAGGGCGGAGTGTGGAGGATAGGGCGGAGTGTGGAGGATAGGGCGGAGGGTGGAGGTTGGGGCGGAGTGTGGAGGATAGGGCGGAGGGTGGAGGATAGGGCGGAGGGTGGAGGATAGGGCGGAGTGTGGAGGATAGGGCGGAGTGTGGAGGATAGGGCGGAGGGTGGAGGATAGGGCGGAGGGTGGAGGATAGGGCGGAGTGTGGAGGATAGGGCGGAGGGTGGAGGATAGGGCGGAGTGTGGAGGATAGGGCGGAGGATGGAGGATTGGGTGGAGGGTGGAGGATAGGGCGGAGGGTGGAGGATAGGGCGGAGTGTGGAGGATAGGGCGGAGGATGGAGGATTGGGCGGAGGGTGGAGGATAGGGCGGAGGGTGGAGGATAGGGCAGAGTGTGGAGGATAGGGCGGAGGGTGGAGGATAGGGCGGAGTGTGGAGGTTAGGGCGGAGTGTGGAGGATAGGGCGGAGGATGTAGGATTGGGGAGAGTGTGGAGGATAGGGCGGAGTGTGGAGGATAGGGAAGGCGGAAGAGAGAGAAGACGGTGGGTGGCGGAAGAGAGAAGAAGGGGGAAAGAGAGAGAGAAGAAAGAGAGAGAGAGGAAGAGAGAGAGGGAGGGAGAGAGAAAGAGAGGGAGAAAGAGGAAAGAGAGATAGGTATCAAAACAAAAGAAAAGATGAAAGCAACGACTGCTCAGAACTCGGATATGTCCATGTAATGGAAAGGAATATTCCCCGAAGCTTCATCCCAGGGCATCCAAGAGTTTTCCGACCTCTACAGTAAATTAAACATTTCTGGTAGGACTAAAAGGCGTCCAACGACTCACAAAAACATACATGCAAAAAATATTCCAATATTGGATCCTCTTTGTAAGAGATGTCGAAAATACATGCACAATATTAATGTAGGAATAAAAAATGCACAATATTAAGAACATTTTCATCATGATGGAAATGTTGAAAATCGAGTTTGAAGCCTTAAAAATGAGTTAACTGCAATTTTTTCAAGTTCATTATTTAAAGAGAAGCACCCAATTTCAATTGAATTCAATATCTCTCAATTAGCCATCAAAAGTGCACCTACATAGATTGGTGGTTGGTTGTCTAGATCTTAGGAAATACATAAATTATTTAAGCACCATTTTGACTCATGTTATGAAGTCAGAGGAGTTCCCTCATTGTAGTGTAGATTAGTACAGCTCAACTAGCAGCCCCATGCATACTTAATTAATATTCACATTATTGTGATCATCTCTATATAGAGATGTAATTAGTCTTTCTCTATTCTATTTGTACTAGATTCTAGCACAAAATCTCCATCTCATTATAATTGTTTGTATCAAGTTCAAGTAACATTGGGTCTCAAATATAGTGGCCCAAAGTTTTCCCAAGTCTCACATATTTCTACAGAGTAACTTGTGAGAAAGGATAAACCTTTTCATATATATCTATGCACACATGTAAAGGGTATTGCATACTAATAGCATACTATCATATAAAGGGTTTGATAATGGATTACATGTACATCCTTATTATGATGCTGATTGGGCATGTCCAATGATGATAGGACTTGGATAGTAGTTTTGGGTTAGATTATGGATACTACTCTTTGATGAAAAGAATAATGAAACACTAGGGTAGAGAACACAAGGCCTTTTGATTTATAACATACGGCTCCATATAAATGGAACTTTTATAAGAGAATGGTAATTGAAGTGATGAAATTCTTAGATTCACTAGGAAGTGTGACCTCTATGCCACTCTTAACATCAAATACGATTGTGATTTGAGTAGCTATTTGATTCTCCCACTAGGGACCTCCTAACATCCCCAATTCATCAAGAATTGTGGAGGGAGATCAAAAATAGCATTGAAATCATTGTTTGAATGATTTATTTTAGATCCAAATGCAACGTAGAAAGTGTTGAGTAATTCCCAAAAGGTGATGATACTATTAGAATAATTACGCTTTTATTGAGTGCACAAGTCTACTAATAAAAGTTATCTAAGCTCTCATGTGTGTAAGCCGAGTCAAAAGACTCTATCCAAAGTTTTTTTAACGACAACGTTGATGTAGTGAATTTGTATTTTCCGTTGTTCCAATCCACACAACTTCTATTTCATCACTATCCTTAGTAGTAAAATACACAGGAAGCATAGATTTACCGTGGACTAGTATAATATGTAGTAACGATGGAAATTTAGATTGCTTGATAGTCATTCCAGGCATCATAGGGGATGGAAGGGAAGAAGATCACTTCGTGAGAGTGACTTTATGAAATGACAAAACTTCATGGAAGAGAGATTGTGAGGGAAAGTTCATCTCACATTAAATGAGGAAGAACAAGAAATCCTAATTTTGTATGATTTTTGAATTGACACTCATTGCTCGTGTGAGGGAAATTGTAAACAAATTGAAATAGAATCTCATCATAGTATTTTTCAACTTTCATCTATTATTGATGAGAAAGTACAAGGAATATTCTTTTTCTTGAATACTATCTGATACACATGATAGCCTTTGCTTTCATAACTGTATGCAATAAAATTCATTTCATTGCTCTATCATCCAATTTCCTATGTTGTTGTTCATGCAATAATACATATGCTAGAAAACCAAAGACACGTAAGCAATAGATGACTTGCAACCATGACAAGCCTCATATGGAGTGATAGACTGCAATGCTTTAGTGGGACACCTTTTAAGAGCATATGTCACACACATGACACCCTCAAGCTAGAAACTATGTGGTAAAGCATGACTTTTGAACAAAAACCCGCCATTTCTATGAGTGAACTATTCTTTCGCTCAAAAACTCCATTCTATTGAGGTGGCATTGTACAGTGATCATCTATCCCATGTTTTGCCAAAAGAACATTAAAGTCACCAAACATATATCGCCCCCCAATCAAAATAGAGGGTGCCCATTTTACATGCTTACAGATTTTGAGCCAAAACCAAAATTTTTTTGAAGCACATAAACACTTCTGACTTTGTTTTAAATGGATATACCAATCCATGCCTAGAAAAATCATGGATGAAAGTCACGAAGTAAAGATAATTCCCAAAAGAAGGTGTGTGCATAGGACCATAGAGATCACTAGGAACAAGCTACAATTCTTGAGTAGCTCAAACTGAAACATCTTTTGGGAAGGTGGAATGCTGCATTTTCCCAAAATACAACCTCAACATACATGTTTACCAAGTGCCTCAAGTTTGGGAAAAGAGGACACCTATTCAAATTTTTGTAGGCATAGCAAACTAGCAAAAATTAGATGACCAACGCATGCATGCCAAAGGTTTGCATCTGACATAGCATGAGAATCATGTAGTCCACATGGTGAATCAATAGATTTTACATAGTTTATGAGCTTATAAATCCCAAAACATAAAGTTCTTAAAGCAATAATAACATCGCCATTTGATACATCATGAACTGTACATTTGCCATCAACAAATTTCACAACCAAGACAATCTTGGCTAAAGTTGAAACTGATAAGAGATTCTTCTTGATCCTTGACCAAAATAAAGCATTTGATATTGTAAAAGAATTACCATCAACAGTAGTCAGATTGATCTTACCAGCTCCCATAATAGGATAAGAAAATTTGTTGGTGCATGTGACAGTATTCCTATAGGGGCAGGCTCGAGTGAAGTGAAGAAAATGTGTTGCGAGGTAATATGGTTGGTTGCCCCACTATCAAAGTTCCAAACATTTGAGTCTACTACAAAAATGCATTATTCATGAGAATATGAGTGATAACTTCAAAGAGTGGTAAATCCCCATTCCTCATTCTGCACAAGATTACCAGACTTTGTTTTGGGTGTAAAGGCCTCCACAACAACCATACCACCCTCTTTCTTCCTTGCCTCTTTTGCATCTACTTTTGGATAGCTCTTTATGACATGATCATTCCTTTATAGTATTTGCAAAACAATTTTTTCTTTTTCGTTTTCTTCTCTTCTTTGTCTTCATTCTTTGATTGTGTAGAGTTAGCAGGTTTTTTCTTACTAGTAGAAGAGCTCCATTTACGTTTGCCCTTCTAACTCGCCAGGAATGCTTGATCTCCAACATGCATCATGGACCTGTTTTGCCTAGAATAAACTTTTAGCAATAGAATAGAGAATAACTCCTCAAATGTTATGGCATTTAGATTGCCTTTTATCATCAAATGAAGAGGAGAAGCAAAACTCAGATATGAATTAGGAAGACCATTCAAAACATTCATCACAAGTGAACTATTTGGTAGGACTTCATTAGCAAAAATCAACTATTCTTTCAAATCCTTGATCTTTGTCAAAAAACTATCCATGGAGTCACCTTCATTCATGTGCTCACTCTCCAAATGTTTCTAAGGTAAGCAACATGAGCCTCATTCCTTGCTTGGTATAAAGGGGTCTCGACAATCAAGTTCAAACTCAGGAAGGTTCGGATCCTCTTCCGGAGCTCTAGTCTGGCACAGGCTGGGACAACCTTGACCGTGGAAGGTGATACAGGGATGGAGAATCGCAAATATGGTTTCCTTAATGCGGTCGCGCATGTGGTTTCCTCAAGGCTCTTGACTATCGGGCTTACAAGTAGGAAGGCTCGGATCCTCTTCCGGAGCTTTAGTCTAGAACGTGCTGGGACAACCTATCGTAAGGATGGAAAATTGCAAATATGGTTTCCTCAACACTCTCGACTATCAACTCCCTTGACTTAGAACATTTGAAGGAGAGGGAACTATATGTCCACAGCGAAATACGAAAAGGGACAAGTTAATCAAAACGGTATTCTGACTATCTTTTCACGTTTTGCATGAATGCGAGGGACAATTAAATATTAATAATTGCATATAGACCACCATAATAGCTGGCTATATAGCTCTTATATTATTTAGGTCGATGCACACATATACCACTTCCAAAGCTCATAGAACGTGAGATCCCCCCATCCCACAATGCATGGGTAGGACGACCGAAAGGTACAATGATAAAAATCTCAAACCGATATAAAATCTATGATTCAGAAGGGGATGAATGATTATGAGAGAGTTCGAGAGTATGTTAATGACTTTTCTCTTGCACTCATAGGTGGTCTACTTGCTTTTAATCTTGTTGTTTTCCAAGGAAAAAATGCTATGGTGTCTAATGTGACCATTAGTGTCCATGTGAAAGGCCAAATGGCCATTAGAAATGTTTGTATATGTTCTTTAATAAAACATATAGTGGCTTGTCAGCTACAGACTCAATGTTCAACTGCATTGTGTTCGTCGTCTATGTACGGTGTGTTTTTTTTTGTATTTTGCACCCCTTGTGTGAAGTTTTGTGTGTGGCAGGAGAGTTTGGGTTTCTACATCAAGGGTATCATTGCAGAGCTCTTGATAATGGGAGACTACCATCATGCATTTCCAACGAAATATTTCACTAGTATTAGAACATTTTGATGCAAAATCTTTGGCCTTTTTATGCGAGCGAAGTGATCACCCGCCCGCCCATCCAAGGTTTTATCCAAACTAAGACATCGACCAAGGCATAGGCCTTGGCATACCTTGTCATGGGAGTCACCATTGGCACCATTGCCTACGCACGAGGGAGTACCTCAATGATCAAGGAAGATAGAGGTTCTCGATACTTCTCTAGAGGTAATCCATTCTAGTATAGTTCGCCCAACAACTTGCTTTATCGGCAATCCCTTGCCATTAAACTACACTCTTGTGGTTTTTGAAGATGGAGAAGACTAAGGTTGACATTACCTTGAGCATGTTTTGAGCCCTCAAAGTTTAATTCTTTACTTTTAAAAGCCTATTTTGTAGAATTTTTGGTGTTATTTTTGGAGCCATTTTGGAGTACTTTGGTGCATAATTCTCCTTGCACAGGCTCAAGAACATCAAGAGGAGTGCTCTTTGTACTTCTTTGACAACGAATGTTTACCTCTTAGGGATATGTTTTCAGCCACTCTAGTAAATCTAAAGCTTTCTTTGAAAGGTTTTAGTTTTGGTGGAAGCAGCCACCGCTAGAATGTAGGTTTCTTGAGCCTAAACAACAAAGCTGGAAAACACTTGGAGGTGTTTTTGGCTAGTTTTTGGGTTGTGAATTCAGGATTTTAGTGCCATGTTACTGCGTATTGTGACTCAAGTGTGAGCACCACCTCTTTTAGTTGTATGTATGCTTTGGTACCTATGAGACCAGACATTGCATTTGCACTAGGAGTTGTGATCAGATATATGTCTAGTCCCAACAAGAAGCATTGGAAAATGATCAAGATGACTTTGAGATATCTAAGTGGCGCTAAGGATAAGCTTCTATGCTTAGGTAGAGGGAAAGCATCTATTATTGGTTACACATATTTTTACTTTGCTCTTTGTGTAGACAATCATAAGTCTACATTAGGGTACAATTTTCATTTTGTTGGAGATGTTATCTCTTGGAAATATTTTCTTCATGGATGTACAACTACTTCAACTACACAAACAAAGTATGTTGTAGTAAGTGAGGCATGTAAGGAAGCATTGTGGCTTTCTCCTCTTGATTGTGATATGGTTTTAGCTCAGCATGTACCTTGTTTTCCCAATGATGGTCAAAGGGGAATTGCATTGGCTAAGAATCTGGTCTATCATGCAAAGTCCCAGCACATTGAGGTGTGGTATCACTTCATTAGAGTGTGCTTAGACATTGAGTGAATTATTGCTGAGAAGGCTCATACTCGAGATAATTTTGTAGATGCTTTGACTAAAGCTCTACCAAAAGATAGCTTTCGACATTTTTGTCACTTGATGGGGGTTACTTGATTCAAGATCTTACTCAATTACTTGTATACTGTGTGACATGCTCATCAGGTGGGAGGTATTATTTGTATAATTACACTCAAGTATTCTTTATCATTCTTTATTCTTCTCCCATAGTCACTTTGTCCATATTATCATTTACTAGGAGATTGTTAATGTAAGTGTCCATGTGAAAGGCCAGATGGCAGTTGGACACTTTTTTATACATTCTTTAATAAAACATGTAGTGGCATTGTCAGCCATAGAGTGGATGCTCGAACACATTTGTACAACCTAAGATATCTGTGTAAGTGGTCTTTGAACTTTGTGTTTTCTGTGTATTTTGCACCCCTTGTGCAGTGTACTATGTGTTCTATGGAGTCCAAGTTTCTATAGCATGGGTATCATTGCACAGATCTCAAGAAGGAGAGTCTACCATCATGCATCAGCAAAGAAATACTTCATCTAAAAGGAGGGGACTTCTTACAATTGCGATCTTTTTGCCTATTAGGCCATGGGATTTTTCAATCCACCATTCATTTGTATTTTAATCCAAGTTGTCTTCACATTTCGTTTTCATATCTTCTAAAATGCTTCCCCTCTTATGGCAATCCACAATGCAAAAGAGTATTCAATCGTTTCTTCAAGTAAGACTATGACAATTGATTTGAGCTCATAAACTCAAGACAAACGAGTAGCCAATCACTTCTCCAAAATGATTTCTTCAAGTGACTTCTTGGGCCCGACATATTTATTATACTTGACATTGGTACACATTTCGCGATGGAGAATATTCCACATAATAACATTTTTTTTATTCTCAATGAGAGGATGCCACAGGTCCTTGGATTTAAATAATCATCTGATACATGGCTAGTTATGACATCATCTCTTGTTAAGGGAGATATGCAAGTCAAGGTGCTCTTGGATCCTCTATTTTATATCCCATTTTTTAATTGGTCCATTTTAATCCTTCAATTTACAACAGATCATTCCCAAGCAAGAGATGAATGCTTGAGTTTTCTCATGAATTGATTGTTTATCTTAATCGACACCAATCTTCATACAAAACTCTCCTAGCGAGGTCTATGTCGACAAATCTCATACAATGTCTGTTTTCACTTATGAAACCCTTTTTTCCATAGCTTCTTTTCTTTTTAAATGTTCGTCAAGTCAGTTTCTTTGATTGCCCCACTAGGAACCCAAATAGAATCATTTTGTCTAATCTTGGTTGCCCACTTCCAATCTTCATTAACCTTCATGTAGGATTCCATTTTCTTCCAACTCTTCCACATGAAGCAGACTAGGACTCGACCTTTGGGAGTTGTAGGAAGCATAGAAAACATCAACATGAACAAATTGAGTCCCTTCAACCTAGGGATTTCCATTATCATAAGAGATGATTTGTTTTTGAGAATCAGTTTTGCCCATGAAGCCTCCACATTGTAGCATGCTTTGATCATCCACTTTGCATCCAAGTTACCTTCCATTCCTGCAAATCAAAAGTGTCCAACCCACTAGAATCTTTTTAGTTGACACAAATGCCTCGGTTTATTTTGGGCACACCCTCGAGTTGCGATCACTAGTCTAGAGGAAATTTCTACTAGTTCTTTTAAACTTCACTAATTTTTTGTTTGTTGGTCTCCAAGAAGCCAAAAAATAGATAATCGATGGAAGGAGAAAGTTTTCTATCACCATGGCATGCCCTAACAAATTGAGTTGCATTTCCTTCGGATAAGCGAAGTTATTATTGAGCTTTGCCAGCACCTATTTACAACACTAGCCCATTGAAACATCAAAACTCATTGGGATTCTAAGAAGCTGGAAGATTTTTCCACTAGGGAGCTCGAGACATTCCAAATTAATCAAGAACTATGGAGGGGGCCAAAAATAGCCTTGAAATGAGTTTTGGAATTATTTATTTTACATCCAAAAGCAATGTAGAAAGTGTTTAGACATTTCCAAAAGGTGGTGATAGTATTAGGATCATCTTGCACAAAAGTGTTCATGTCATTAGTGAAGAGTCTCATTAGCATGTTTTCCTAGCTATGTGGAAGTCCTAGACCATGGATCATTCCAAGATGGGCATGATGGTTAACTAAGGAGTTGGTGCCATTGATGGCAAATTAAAAAAAACTTGGAGCTAAGGGACAACAGTGTCTAATAGAGAATTTTAATATGATTAGGCGAGGGACTTGATTGTTGATATTAATTTCATGAATTCAGGCATTTCCCATAAGTTTTTAGAACATCCTCATCAATTTAGATCCATGGCCAATATATTTAAGGGACTAAACAATGAAGTCTGACTCAAGCTGATCATAAGCTCAGTCAAAATTGATCTTGATGAAGAGGACATCTTGTGAATTCTTTTTGGTACCCCCTACATTTTCACTCGAGGTAGGATGAAGGAAAAGTTTCACCAAGAACCTTTGTAGTTTCAATGGAAATCTTAGAAATTATTACTGCAATAAACTACCATGGAGTTGTTTATAACAGTTTTCCTGTGTTTACCTCATTATTTCATATGGAATTGGCCAATCAAAATATGAAAAAACAATAGAGAAAATGTACAACTCATTTCAGATCTAAACTTGTTTTAATGTGCACTTCCATACATGACACAAAATATCCACATTAGGGACAACACCAATCATATGCTACTAAATGTAAGTGTGACTAGTGAAGGAAGAGAACAAAACAACACGAATTCTTCAGTTTAGAGACATTACATGCACTATTGATAAAGGATAAATGATTTCCTAGAGAACCACATGTAGAAAGGGAACATAACTATAAGAAAGTTCAATAGGATCTACTAAAGCTAAGGGTCCAACGTATTATCTGTAAAGGAAAAATGGAGCAAATGAAAAATTCACTTAGAGACCACCTAAAAGATAATAACAAGCTCTACAAAGAAAACAAAATATTATTAACATGTCTAAAAAGTGATGTTCCAATCTTATTGAAACTCAAGCATGTGGATCATCCAAGTTATGAATAAATAAGAGAGGTGAGAGCATGGCTACAAAAAGAGATCCATGCCAAATATGAATAGATGGTCCTATTCAAGGAATATGATGACCAATCAACTATTAATATTAGGAGACATAGTGGCCCAACTCCAATATTTAAATAAATGAAAAGGAAAATGTGTGATGATCATTCTCCACCCACCACCTAAACCAAAAGGGAACTTACATCCATTAAATGTTTAGTTGAAGAATTGAAAATAGTTAGAGGTTAAGGTTCACTTAAGGAACAATCCATGACTAATAGGTTTCTATGTTGATGCAAGAGAATCAAAGCCCACATACTTTGATGATTAGCATATATCTCATGGAGTCATATATGAACAATCCCTTGTAAATTCTATTACCTTTTACCTTTGTAAAAGTAGAAGGTTCCGATAAGATAGTAACAAGGCACTCACAAGGCTCCAATAAGATAATAACAAGCTTCACAAAAACAACAAAATTTTATTAACATTTCTAAAATGTTATCTTCCAATATCGTTGAATCTCTAGCATGTGGATCATCCCAGTTATGAAGAAATAGGAGAGGTGAGAGCATGACTAGAGAAAGAGATCCCTGTCAAAGATGAATTGATGGTCTAATTCAAAGAGTATTAAGACCAATAAACTATTATTACTAGGAGATAGAGTTGCCCAACCTCCAATATTTGAAGAAATAGAAAGGACAAATGAATAGCTACCAAAGATCATTTAAATGTTCAATGATGCTTTCCATAATGAACCGCCTATATTACACATTGATATACTCCACTGCACAAGGATAGAAATATTTATATGTTGCACTTCTTACACTAGCACAAAAGCTCAGGCTAGACAATACCTTTCTCCATATTTTTGCTAGTTTCAATCTTGATAACATAACTGTTTGATGATCATCATCCATCTTCGTAGCTTTACCTACATCCAACTTACCTCCATTAAATATTAAGTTAAAGAATTCAAAAATTTTGGAGGGGAATGTTAGACTAGGGAAAAAGCCATGGCTGATAAGGTTCTAGAAGCATCATATCAATTGATACAAGATCTATACATTGAAATTGAATGAATGGTCATTGACTCAAACTTGGTCAACATGTTAAGGGGAAGGTTACTAATAAAATTTACCACCCATACCCATCTCCCTATGCTTCCATTAGATGAATTATACTAAAGGAGAAAATTTTATGAAGATGGATTAGTCCATGCAATTAAGTCTTCGTATTATACAAGGATATGGCACATTCCAACCCTTCATGCACCACATTATAGGGAAAATCCTACATTATAGGGAAAATTCTACATTATAGGGAATATTTAATCCTACATTATAGGGAGTTTTAATCGGGCACCACAAGATCTTCAATGTAAGCTTATCTATTATACAATCATGCAAAAATACAATATTATTCAAGTCAACAACAAAATAGAAATTCAATGGTAAATAACCCATATGTGGTAGGACCACAAGCCGTCCAACCATTCACTTAAGCATACATGCAAAAAATATTTCGATATGGGGTCTTCTTTGTGAGAGATGTAGAAAATACAACATGCACATTATTAATGTAGAAATACAACATGCACAATTTTAAGAAGATAGGATAGAAGAAGAAGGAAGACTAGACGGCCTATAAAGAATAAGAAAACTTAAGGAATTGATAAGAGAATGTTGCGAAAGGTACATATGAGACAAAGAACCCATTCCCATGGTGAATTATCACACAAATAACAAAACCCACGGAGAGATGTCAAAAACAAACTTATCTAAATATAGGGATTGGAAAGGAATAATATCATTTGGTTGACTCTTTAATTGATACAAGAGTAGCTCTAAGTAGTGTACATGCCTCTTTAATTGAGATTAAAGATGCCATTTACTCTTACAAACTAATTCTATAATTACACGCAGGAAACAACACCATGCAACAAAGACTCTTCGTATGTAAAGAATCTTATGTTCTAGAAGAATTGGTACTAGGACAAGATTGCATCTATGATTTTGAGGTCACAATACCTTTAGACAAGGGATACATATGATCGAAGGTAGGACATAGGGAAGTCTTTAGTCTCCTAGATGAAAAACCACTAAAGACTATGGACATGGAAAACCCTAATGAACCGCATCAATGATTGCAAGGGTTAGAAGCTAGGAAAAACTTTATATCTCAAGATTTCATGCTTCAATCCACCGTCTATGTCCAAGATGATTCTTGTTCTACTATATGTGATGAACTAAACCCTCCTTCTCATTAAATTCTCTGCAAGAGTTCTAGTCAGGTTTTCATCCTTGAGATGAAAATGGAGAGATATCTACATGCTCATAGTCAAAAGGAACCCAACAACTACCAGGCAAGAAATTCAAATAAACATGGATCAACAAAGATCAACTTTAAAAGAGATGGATAGGAAGGGAGGGAGAGAGATAGAGAGAGAGAGAGAGGGAGAGAGAGAGAGAGAGAGAAGGAGAGAGGGGCAGAGAGATAGAGAGAGAGAGAGGGGGAGAGAGAGAGAGAGAGATGGAGAAGGAGCGAGAGAGAGAGAGACTGAGAGAGAGAGAGAAGTACTTTGGGGCTTTAAAGGCTGTTTTAACAATAGTGAAGTATAAAAAAAAAGATAATATACTCTCCTTTGTCTTAAAAAAAGAAATAATGTGCTATACTCATGTAAAACGTTGGAAAAACCTTCAAAATCCTTAAAGAAATATACCTAGACATTTCATCTCACAGTTTCTACAGTAACAGGACTTTGTGCTTTGTACCCTAGTAGTTACTAAACTTTCATCCCCTGATTTGTTAGAATGAGCACTAAAACTAATAATTTTTTTGAAGAAAATGGTAATCAACCTTGCAAAGTTAAGGTTTCTTGAAAAATCATGGCTCTTCAAGCATTAACAAGCATAAAGCATTGCTCAATTCAACTCTGAAATCATTCCAACATTGACTTAGGCTAAGTGTCTATGCCAACAATGCCACAAAGTCTTTCATTGCAGTTCAAGTGCTTGATTGAACCACCAAAAGTATCCGCGCAAATATCGTTGTTAGTTGCGCGCATGGAAATGAAGATCAAATGCCATCAAAAGATCGAAGAGAAATGAGATGACAAACGTGGGAACTTGGAGTTTACATGCTCCTAGAACTTGTAGAAGTGATATATCCTTGGATATTAGAGATAATAGGCCCTTATCAAATGTCAAAACGTGCATAACAAACATTAACACATGGATAAATTTGCATACCTACAAAAGAGATCCAAGTTGTAGGGAGAAAAGAGACTTTGACATAGTGCCATGGTGGTCCTTACAATATACGTGTTCAAGGAGTCACATGCACACACATGGTAGTTAAACGCTCTCGGCTCCTCTTCACGAGCTCTGGTCTAGCGCGGGCTGGTACAACCTCGACTATCAAAGGTGTCGTCAAGATAAAAACGCAGATATGCATTCCTAAATCCGGTCGGGAAGAATGCAATCGACTATCAGGCTCAAAATTAGGAAGGTTCGGAGCTCAGGTCTACCGGCGCTGTGACAACGGTGATTATCGCAAGGAACACATTCATTTTCTCTGTGCTAATAGGCTTTTATGTGCCGGAGTCAAGTGATTTGATGAATTTGTATTCGGCGCTGCTCTAGTCAACGCAATTTCTAGCAATGGAAGCATAGATGAGTATTCTGCACTAACAATGGAAAATCGGAAAGCTTGATAGTCGTTCCAGGCATCGCAGGGGAAGAGCATCACTAAATTACGAAAGCTCGTGGAAGAGAGGGTGTGAGGCAAAGTTCGTCTAACATTTAACGAGGAAGAACAAGAACTTCCTAATTTTGTATGATTTTTAAATTCAGGCTCATTTCTCAAGTTTCCTCTATTGTTAATGAGAATCTACGAGGAATATTATTTGTCTTGAATACTATCTGAAAGCAACATGATCTCATATTTATTATTAGTCTCGCTTTGACCACAAGCAACTAATTCAAACTTTATTGAAAAACCGTTGATTTGCGAAATATATGTCCAGAACGAAATAGGACAAGGGCCAACTGTATGAAACGGTGTTGTGACTATCTTTTCACGTTTCGCATGAATGCGACGGACAATTAAATTTTAATAATTGGATATAGCCTCCATAATAGTTGGCTATGTAGCTCTTATATTATTTACTTCGATACACACATATACCACTTCCAAAGCTCATACAAGGTGAATAATGAAAATTAAAAAAGTGTTTCTTGTTATAAAAGAATAAGTAACTTCAACCGACGCTTAGTCTCCCTTGCTAGAATTAGTAAAAGAAAAATCGTATAGTGAATGAGCATAGTTATCTTGGGATCCCCCCATCCCACAATGAAGGGGTAGGACGACCCAAAGGCACAAGCATCACAATCCCAAACCAACAAGAGACCTATGATTCCAAAAGAGACCAATGATTTAGAGAGAGATAGAGAGTATGTTAATGAATTTTCTGTTGCCCTCATAGGTGGTCCACTTGCTTGTAATCTTGTTGTTTTCCATAACAAAAGTTGTATCGTGTCTCCTATTACCGTTAGTGTCGATGTGAATAGCCAAATGGCCGCTAGAAACATTTGTATATGTTCCTTAATAAAACATATAGTTGCTGGTCAGCCACCCACTCCATGTTCGAGCGCATTTGTATGACCTAGGAAATTTGTGTTCGTGTTGTATGTATGGTGAGTTTGTTTTTGTATTTTGCACCCCCTGTGTGGAGTTTTGTGCATGGTGCAAGAGTTTGGCTTTCTACAACAAGTGTAACATTACAGAGATCTCGAGAAGGAGAGACTACCATCATGTATTGCCAAACAAATACTTCACTAATATTAGAGCATTTTAATGCAAAATCTTTGTTCGTTTTGTGCAAGCAAAGCGATCACCCTCCCACCCATCCCAGGCTTTCTCCAAACTAAGGTGGCGACCAAGGCATAGACCTTGGCATACCTTGTCATCCAAGTCACCGAAATCACCATAAGCACCATTGGCTACACATGAGGGAGGACCTCAATGATCAAGGAAGATAGAGGTTCTTGATACTTCTCAAGAGGTCACCCATCCTAGTATTGTTCACCCATGAGCTTGCTTAAGTGGCAATCTCTTGCCACTAAGCTACACTCTTGTGGCTTTTGAAGAAGGGGAAAGACTAAGGTTAACATTACCTTGAGCATGTTCTAAACCCTCCAAGACTCATTCTTTGCTTTCAAAACCTATTTTGAAGCATTTTTAGTGTGATTATTGGAGCCATTTTGGAGTACTTTCGTTCATAGTTCTCCTTGCACAAGTTCAAGACCATGAATAAGAGTGATCTTTGTACTTCGTTGACAACAAATGTTCACCTCTTAAGGCTATGTTTTCATCCACACTAGTAGATCTAAGAGTTTCTTTAAAGGTTTTAGTTGTGCTGTGAGCAGGCACTGCCACAATTGTAGGTTTCTTGAGCCTAAAGAATAGAATTGACAAACACTTGGAGATGTTTTTGGATAGTGTTTGGGTTGTGAATTTAGGATTTCAGTGCTATTGTAGTGCATATATTGAGCACATACACACTATGTATGCTTCTGTGGATACCACTTATGTATGTTCATGTGGTCATTGATATAGCGGTTATGTTTCTTGCATAAAGCATTTTATGTTTGCTGATGCAAGTGGAAGATCTACCCAGCCTTGCCATAGGAGATGTATGATAGTTGCTCATAAGTGCTCGATAAGCCTAGTTGGCTTCTTCCGGGTAACTAATTTTATGCACTCGAGTCAGTGATTCACTATGCAAGTTAACATGTCCATACTTGTAGTTTTATGAGATTTTGACATTGAGCATAATCTCATTTTTTAGAGGATACTCTAGACAAAATTTCCAATTTTTTTAATTTTATCAACTACATAGTGGGCGATTTACTCGTTGATACACTTATTGGTATGACTACATTTATTATCACATAGTCCTTTTTGTTGATCATTGCTCTTCATTAATTAATTTTTGGGGAAGGCTCCATTGAATTTTCTTTCCAGAATCTGATAGTTGGTCATCCTTTCTTGAGCTTTAATCGTTTTTGGGGTCCTCTAGCTCCATTATAATTCTATTTAGCTTTCTATAATCATCGCATCAGAGGTCCCAAGCACATTTGGTGAATTAGGATTTAGCACAAGTATTCCGAGGAGGAACTATAACCTGTAGGGCAAAGACCATTTTGAGATAAAAAAATTGGATGGCACAAACCACAACCACTACAAGGAATACAGGTACATAGCAATGGTTACCATGAAACAATTTTGTCACTATAAAATTGCATAAAGCATCATAACAAGCATTGATCACGGAACCTTGATTAAATGATGAAAAACTCAAAGGTTTTATCGATGTGTGATGCAACGGTTACATGGAGTGTCTCTAAAGCAATGATTAAAAAAAGCATCGCATAAGCAATGCTAATTTGTGTTTCATAAGCAATGCTAATTATTGTCACATATGTGATGCTACTTGGAGAGGGATTTATGATGCTTTGGCATCGGTTACACGACAGGTTTTTGACGGAAAAAACAAAAGTGTTGGATGCTCTTCAATCGACATATACATGCGTCTGATCGAAGAGCTCTCCAAGGTTCACAATTGCACTCTACTTAGGAGCTAAAACATTTGCTTGCTCAATTGTTGTTTTGTCTAATCTCTATCTTATTGTCTCTCTCTCTCTCTCTATTTCTCTCTTTCTACCTCTTTCTCTCTTTGAATTATCTCTCTCTCTCCGTCTCTCTCTCTCTCTCTCTATTATAGATTATTCAAGAAGTTAACCAAGCAAAAAAATATGGCTAACTATTGTAAGGACAATTTCCATACACATACATACATATACAAACACATACACATGGACATGCACATGCA
Source organism: Ceratopteris richardii (assembly GCA_020310875.1). NCBI lineage: Eukaryota > Viridiplantae > Streptophyta > Polypodiopsida > Polypodiales > Pteridaceae > Ceratopteris > Ceratopteris richardii. The sequence continues at coordinate 16,776,556 of CM035437.1, read as the reverse complement.
CATACACATAAATATGCATATACACTTACACATGCACATCCACATGCATACATATACACACATACACATGCACATGCATACACATACACATGCACATACACACACATACACATGCACATACACATGCACATACATACATATACACCTATACACATGCACATAGATACATATACACACATATACATGCACATACACATATAGACATACACTTACATATATACATGCACATACATACATACATATACACACATACACATACATAGACACATACACTTACCTATGCACATGCGAATACATACATATACACATATACATATGCACATATATATACCTAGATACATCCATATACATGCATATAGAAACACTTACAAAAGTATAGATATATACCTACATGTGCATATATACATTTTATATACACACAAGCACACATAAATATGAATGAATTATGTAATTAAAGTAATAAAGCACATGCTTAATATAAACAATAATAAAAATAAATAGAACAAGACCTTTCATTACTTAATACCATACAAACAAATGAAAACATAAGTGAAATGAACAATATATATATATATATATATATATATATATATATATATATATATATATATATATATATATATATATATATATATATATATATATATATATATATATATATATATATATATATATATATATCAATGTAAATACATATCCAATGTCATAATCAAGAAGCCCAATCATCATTGTCATCATCATCATCATCCTCATCATCATCATCATGATTTTTGCATGATCTGATGTATCTGTGTGAGCACTTTTTCAGGATAGAGATCGTCCCTCCTTAGTCTCTCTCTCTCTCTCTCCACCTCATCCATATTTGCATGTCCATAATACTCCTCTATTATAGATTACAAACATAAATAAGAAAAAAAATTAAAACATCCTAAAAAATAAATAATTCTATTATATTTAATAATACTGACAAATGCATCCGGATGAACTCGCATATACTCGCTCAAAGGCCGATATCCAAAATGTGTAGCATACTCAAATCTCATGTTTTGTAGGATATAGTCCATAATCCTTTCGTCGCATTGAAACAAATAAAAAAGATTAGTTTCTTGTGTTTTAAATAAAATAAATAATATACTTACCATAATACATATACTTACAAATGTAGTTACAAAACCATGATGGCCCATTTGGCCTAAGTGAGATGTGTGGCCCGACTCAACTCTCTTCTTTGCAGCAACCTGTTTATTTTAATAGAAAAGAAATACATGAATTAAAGATAAAAAAATAATAAAACATATGAGAATTACAAATATAAACTATTAATTTGTATACCTTCTACTGAGGAAATGACTCCTGAAGACATAGTTGTCTATAAAAAACTGCCATGTCTGAGGTGGTATGTTAGGTCTCCTCTTATTTTTTTCCACCATACAATATCTCCTATTATTTTAATCTCAGACCGAAAAAAAAGAATTAGAATACATACATATATATACACACATATACACATACACATACCTACATACACATATGCATGTAAACGTAAACACATACATACATGCATACTTGTACACAGATACATACATATAACATAAACACACATATACATATCCACATATATACATGCACACATACACTGCATGCATATACACTCATTCATACAAAAGGCATGAATTTATCGTACAAGAATGAGTATTTGTGTATTTGTGAATATGTGTGTATGTGTAAATATGTATATGTGAATGTTTATGTATGTAAATAATCAGATTATTAATATGTAATATAATTATTTGTAGATGTCGATTAATCAGATGGAGCTCCACCACCATCTCCTAATCGTGCAAGGATTATATACTGTAAGTATATCAAACTCTTACTTTTAAATATATTTGATATGTACATAACTCGTATATAGTTTTTTCTTATTATAACAGATTGTCATCAATTAGAGGACACTCCACCACCTCCTACCCATGCAAGAGCTTCACATCTGTGCTTTGATAGGAATTATGATGAAATTTACTATCAAGAGCATATTATATGTTGGTGTAACTCTTGCTATGGCACGTATCAAAGACCATGAATGGAATGTATTGAACATGAGGTAGACTATTGTACTTTTGAGCATGCACCACCACCTTGTCAACGCGATAATGCTTGGGTATGTAGTTTTTTTATAAATTAATATCATTATTTTATTTAAAAACCATATACAAAATCAAAATATCATTGATATATAGGAATACTTGCTGGATGATGATGATGATGATGATAATTCTCATACTCATAATGCTAATATACCTCGTACATGTCATGAAATTGTTGTTCATCAATTACAAGAAAAGCTTTCTAGAAATCCTCTGCCTCCAAGTTTAGAGACTGAAATGGCTAGAGATCATCCATTACCAACGTGTGATCATTCTCAAGTACAACCATATGATAAAAGAAGATATGGAGGATCGAATAGAGGACCACTTCCTTTAGATGGAGAGGTTTCTAACTTTCTAGGTAATTGCTATATGATTGCTCCATCCACTATTACTACTACTAGTCATGATCTCTTTATTGTAGAGGATTTGTATGTGCCTCCAGACTCTGAATTCAAGATATCTCATTTTGTGATCCTATATATGGACGGGGATATTGCCATTCACTTGCACATTATGTTCAAAGCATGAGTACTTATCGAATATGCTTGAATGAAAATGTATGAAGTGCATGTGCATATTAGAGTTAGTGCATATTCATATAAAAGATTTGCATGCATGAATTGTATGAGAGTGCATGTGCATATTAGAGTTAAAGCATATGCATATGAAAGAGTTGCATCCATGAGTTGTATGAGAGTGCATGTGCATATTAGAGTTAGCGCATATGTATGAATGAGATGTATGCATAGGTGCATGTATATGTATGCATACGTGCATGTGAATGCATGTATATGTATACATAAGTGCATGTGTATGAGTGTATGAAGCGCATGTGCATATTAGAGTTAGTGCATATGCATATGAAAGAGTTGTATGCATGAGTGCATGTGAATGCATGTATATGTATGCATATGTGCATGTCTTTATATGATGAGTGCATGTATATGAATGCATATATGTGAGAATACATGTGTATGAATGCATATGTGTGATGAATGTGTATGAATGCATAAGCATGAGAGTATGCATGAGTGCATGCGCATACATAGTGTATGAATTAGTGCATGTGCATAAGATTTGAATGCTTGAGATGTGTGTGCATGTGCATATAAGAGATGTAGATAAGCATAAGTGCATGTGTTTATATGATGAGTGCATGTATATGAATACATATATATGAGAATACATGTGTATGAATGCATATGTGTGATGAATGTGTATGAATGCATAAGCATGAGAGTATGCATGGGAGCATGTGCATATGTAGTGTATGCATGAGTGCATGTGCATAAGAGTTGAATGCATGAGTTGTGTGAGAGAGCTTAAGTGCATGTGCATATGAAGAAATGTATGTGCATATGAGAGAAGATGCATATTAACATTTATGAACATTTGTGTTACTGTGTGCATGAATAGTATGCATGAGCCTTAATGGTATGATGAGAGCATGCATGTAAGTGCACTAGTATATATGAAAAGTTTATTAGCATGTTGAACATAAAATAGTTAATTAGTATGAAATAGCATAGGTTTAAATTATGTTAAGTTTTGTGTGTTAGATTTATAAATGTAAATTAGCAATAAGTGTTCACATGCATATATGAATAGGTATGCAAATATAATTATGAAAGTATGTAATAAATGTAAGTATTGAAGTGTATATAAGTACTTTAATGTATGCATGAGCATGTGCATTAAGAATGTAAATGCATGTGTTAGTGTATATGCATATAGGAAATTATGAATATGTGTATGAATAATGTTGTGAATGCAAGTGCATAAATGCACCTATGTCTTGGTAAATATGAACATATGTGTTTGCATGTACATTTTCTTATTAATGTATGTTAATCTATGCATGTGAAAGTGCTTATAATTTTAGTGCATAAGTGAATGGTAATTATGACTGAAGTATGTATGCATCTATGAATATAAAAAGAGTGTATAAGAATGAATGAGTGTTTTATATTGATAATGAGATACTTATGTTTTTTTCCCTAATGATTCTTTCTGCAAATCATTTTGAAGAAGACTTGACGAGCACTAAAGAGAACTTGCGGATATTTACAAGATAGGAGCTGCTTTGTGCAGCTTATCCTAGTTTCATTATATGATCTTTGAATTATAAAATCGTGTATTAAGCTTTTGTATAGGAATATCTTCTAAAATCTGTATTAGAACTTCTTACAAGCAATTATATAGGACTAGTTTTGGTTCTAAAGTTTTAGCATTTCCACTATAGAGTTTAATTAATAAACAATTTCTTATATTGGATTTTATTTCTTATGTCTAAAAATGTTGCATCTACAAGTAAGTCTTCTACAAAAAATAAAGAAATAGATAGCTCTTTTATTTTAGGTATTGTTTTACCCGCACCTATTGAAAATGTGTTTACTCAAATCAGTGAAAATGAGACTATTAATCAATTACAACTAATGGAAATAGTTAAAGATCGAGATGCCGATGAAAACTTACACTCTCTATAATACGATGGTAACTTATCTAGAGTTTTACCTTTACTCTCAATCGTCTTACCTTAACCAAAACATAGAGAAGATTTGTTTCCTCCAACCTTAAAACAAATTACTCATCCTCAACAAACACAAAACACCGTAGTTGAACTCATTAAAGATAGAATAGCTAACAAAGATTTAATTTTACCATCATATTTAGACGTTATTTCTAAGTATAGAGACGCACTTCCATACGGATCATAGAGACTTTACTTTTCATGTCTACAAATATAGCATCCTCAACTAAATCTTCTGTTGAAAACAAAGAAATTCATATTTTAGGGACTATTTTACCTGCTCCATTAGATAATATTACTAGTCAAGCCAGGAAGAATGAGGATAGTGTAGAATTAGAAATAAAAGTAGTTAAAGATCGTATTGTAGCTGAATCCTTACACTCTTCATCATATGCTTACAAATTATCTAGATTTGTAACCTCTTGTTAAATTTCTTTCCCACATTCTAAGGAAAGAGAAGTTATGTTTCCACCTTCTCCTAAAAGGAAAACTCAATCTCAAAATGATGGGTGGACATTATTAAAAATTGTATTACTAAGGAAGTTTCTAATCGTATTATTGAAGAAGAACTTATCTTAACAGCATATGAAAATGCTAGTTCTAGATATAGAGACGCACTTCCATACGGAGCTTAGAGTTTTTAGGCTAAAGTTAAATAATGCTTTAAGCATATAGCTAATTCTTACCCACGCTTTGAAAACATGACCTAGATCCTGAAGCACACAAAGAAACAGCCAGCGTGTAGTCACATAGAGAAGCTAGCGCAAGTCTCTTCGGATGAGCAGCTGCCTTCTTTCACACCCCTCGACACCGCATGATGTGATGTATTTGTGTGAGCACTCTTTGAGGATCGAGATCGTCCCTCCTTTGTCTCGCTCTCCTCCTCATCCATATCTGCCTCTCAATAATACTCTCCTATTACAAATAACAAACATAAATAAGTAAAACAATTAAAACATCCAAAATGTGTAGCATAGTTGATCTCATGTTTTGTAGGATACAGTCCATAATCCTTTCATCACATTGAAACAAATAAATAAGATTAGTTTCTTGTATTTTAACTAAAATAAAAAATATACTTACAATAACACATTTACTTACAAATGTAGCTATAAAACCATGATGGAACATTTGGCCTAAGGGAGATGTGTGACTTGAACCAACTCTCTTCTTTGCAACAACCTGTTTATTTAAATAGAAAAGAAATACATAAATTAAATATAAAAAATTAATAGAACATATGAGAATTATAAATATAAACTATTAATTTGTATACCTTCTATTGAGGAAATGACTCTTGAAGACATAGTTGTCTATAAAAAAACTGCCACGTCTCAGGTGGTATGTTATGTCTCCTCTTATTTTTTTCCACCATACAATATCTCCTATTATTTTAATCTCAAAGAGAATAAAAGAATCAGTATACATACACATATATAGAGAAATATACACATACCCATACAATATAAACATAAATAAGTGAAACAAATAAAACATCCAAAATGTGTAGCATACTTGATCTCATGTTTTGTTGGATATGGACCATAATCCTTTGATCACATTGAAACAAATAAAGAAGATTAGTTTCTTGTGTTTTAACTAAAATAAAAAACATACTTACAATAACACATATACTTACAAATATAGCTACAAAACCATGATGGACCATTTGACCTAAGTGAGATGTGTGACTTGAATCAACTCTCTTCTTTGCAACAACCTGTTTATTTAAATAGAAAAGAAATACACAAATTAAATATAAAAAATTAATAGAACATACGAGAATTATAAATATAAAATATTAATTTGTATACCTGCTACTGAGGAAATGACTCTTGAAGACATAATTTTCTATAAAAAAAACTGCCACGTCTCAGGTGGTATGTTAGGTCTCCTCTTATTTTCTTTCCACCATACAATATCTCCTATTATTTTAATCTCAAACAGAATAAAAGAATCACTATACATACACATATATACAGAAATATACACATACACATACCCACATACAGATATACATGCAAACATATACACACACATACATGCATACATATACACATACACATACATATAACATAAACACACATATACATATCCACATATATACATACACACATACACATGCATGCATATACACACATTCATACAAAATGCATGCAATTATCCCACAAGAATGTGCATTTGCGTATATGTGAATATGTGTATATGTGTAAATGTGTATATGTGAATGTTTATGTATGTAACTAAATAATCAGATTATTAATAGGTAATATCATTATTTGTAGAATTTGATCAATCAAATGGAACTCCACCACCATCTCCTAATCGTGCAAAGACTATATACTATAAGTATATCAAACTTTTGCTTTTAACTATATTTGATATGTACATAACTCATATAAATTTTTTCCTATTTTTATCAGATTCTGATCAATCAAAGGGCACTCCACCACATGCTACCCATGCAACGACTTCACATGTGTCCTTAGATAGGAATTATGATGAATTTGGCTATCAAGAGCATATTATATGTTGGTGTAACTCTTGCTATGGCATGTATCGAAGACCACGACTAGAATGTATTGAAGATGAGGAAGAGTATGGTACTTTTGAGCATGCACCACCACCTAGTCAATGTGATAATGCTTCGATATGTATTTTCTCTATAAATTGCTGTCATTATTTTATTTAAGAACCATATAAAAAATCAAAATATTGTTGATATACAGGAATACTTGCCTGATGATGATGATGATAACTCTCATACTCATAAGGCTAATATACCTCGTACATGTCATGGACTTGTTGTTCATCAATTACAAGCAAAGCTTTCTACAAATCCTCTACCTCCTTGTTTAGAGAGTGAAATGGCTAGGGATCATCCATTGCTAGCTCGTGATCGTTCTCTAGTACAAACATATGATAGAAGAAGATGTGGAGGATCAAATAGATGACCACTTCCTTTAGATAGACAGGTTTTTAACTTTCGGGGTAATCATTATATGATTGCTCCATCCACTATTACTACTACTAGTCATGATCTCTTTATTGTAGAGGATTTGTATGTGCCTCCAGACTCTGAATTCGGGCTGTCATTTTGTTGTCCTATACATGGATGGGGATATTGGCATCGACTTGCACCTTATGTTCAAAGCATGAGTACTTATGGAATATGCTTGAATGCAGCATCCCTTACTAGCAAAAGGAATTCACATGGAGAAAATGAAAGATTTTATTTTGATGGAAGACCTTACACGCATGGAGATATAGCCGGTTTAATAAATAGTAGTGGAGGATTACATAATAGTTCCAGGACTAATTGCAAATTTGAGGAGTGTAAAAATAGTCATGAATCACCATACATGTGTAGAGGAGGTAGCGGCAATGTGCTCTTCCAGTACTTAACCTACTCAAGGGAGGTTCTCCTTAGGGAAGTATACCCTTTGACATTCCTGGGAGCACGCACGATTGCTATAGACACACGATATTGCAGGCACTCAGAAAGAAAGTTGGTGATAATTGAGAATAGTGAAGGACAAAACCATTCCTTAGTCCGAACAGGGGATTACAATATAAGCAAAAGAAACGCTCTAAAAGTTGATACCCTGGATCCAACCAGTGCATACAATGAACACAACTCAATGCAGACAAGCACTAATTAGTAGAATGTATGAAGACTTGCTCTAAGGGGAAGAGCACAGAAGTATCACTAACTCACACTGAATGACAGAAAAAGCCACTTTCTTCACACTATAGTGCTATTAGCCCTCCACTGGGAAGCCCACGCTCTATATCCTCACCATAGAGTGACTCCTACAGTAGGTTGTAGCCAAAGAGTACAAAGAAAGGATCCCAAGAGATGCTTTATACGTGTGTGTACCTCCAATGAGTACTAGTCCATTGCTTTTATAGGCTCCACTAGGCCAAGAGGGCCTTGCCTATTCCTCACGTCCAGTGAGTATGCCCTGATTGATTGCTCTAAAATTGGAGGGGTAGATCAAATATGCCACCAGTTTTGAATTGGATCCTCAAAAAAAGGCAATCCTCACGAATGGTTGGCGGCAATAGTCATTTCTCCACTTATACTTTTACCACTTACACTTTTGCTGTCACTTTTGCATGCAAGCTGAGATCCTCATTATGTGCCGCCCATGATATTGGAATGATCCATTGAGTGTGAGAGATGGTGACTGGTGTGGATGGAGGGCTGAGGTGGGAAATATGAGGGGATGGAGGAGGCGGAGGTGGAGGGGATGGTGGAGGAGGAGATGGTGGAGGAGGAGATGGAGGAGACGGAGGTGGAGGGGGATGGAGGAGAAGGGGATGGAGGAGGAGGAGATCTAGGAGACGGAGGTGGAGGGGGATGGAGGAGGAGGGGATGGAGGAGGAGGAGGAGATTGAGGAGGGGGAGAAGGTAATGGAGGTGGTTGTGGGGGCTGAGGGGGGAAATATGAGGGGATGGAGGAGGTGGAGGTGGAGAGGATGGAGGAGCGGATGGTGGATGAGGAGATGGAGGAGACGGAGGTGGAGGGGGAGATGGTGGTGGAGGTGGTGGAGATGGAAGAGGGGGAGAAGGTGGTGGAGGTGGGTGTGGGGGCTGAGGTGGGAAATATGAGGGGATGGAGGAGGTAGAGGTGGAGGGGATGGAGGAGGTGGAGGTGGAGGGAATGGAGGAGGAGGGGATGGTGGAGGAGGAGATGGAGGAGACAGAGGTGGAGGGGGGTGGAGGAGGAGGGAATGGAGGGGAAGGAGATGGAGGAGGTGGAGTTGGAGGGGGACGGGGAGATGGTGGTGGAGGTGGTTGTGGGGGCTGAGGGGGGAAATATGAGGTGATGGAGGAGGCGGAGGTGGAGGGGATGAAGGAGGCGGGGATGGAGCAGGAGGAGATGGAGGAGACGGAGTTGGAGGGGAATGGAGGAGGAGGGGATGGAGGAGGAGGAGATGGAGGAGATGGAGGTGGAGGGGGATGGAGGAGGAGGGATTGGAGGAGGAGGAGATGGAGAAGGGGGAGAGGTGTAGGTGGCTGTGGGGGCTGAGGGGGGAAATATGAGGGGATGGAGGAGGCGGAGGTGGAGGGGATGCAGGAGGAGGGGATGGTGGATGAGGAGATGGAGTAGACGGAGGTGGAGGGGGAGGGGGAGAGGGTGGTGGAGGTGGTGGAGATGGAAGAGGGGGAGAAGCTGGTAGAGGTGGGTGTGGGGGCTGAGGTGGGAAATCTGAGGGGATGGAGGAGGCGGAGGTGGAGGGGATGGAGGAGGAGGGGATGGTGGAGGAGGAGATGGAGGAGACAAAGGTGAAGGGGGATGGAGGAGGAGGGGATGGAGGAGATGGAGGTGGAGGGGGATGGAGGAGGAGGGGATGGAGGAGGAGCAGATGGAGGAGGGGGAGAAGGTGTTGGAGGTGGCTATGGGGGCTAAGGGGGGAAATATGAGGGGATGGAGGAGGCGGAGGTGGAGGGGATGGAGGAGAAGGGGATGGTGGATAGGAGATGGAGGAGACGGAGGTGGAGGGGGAGGGGGAGATGGTGGTGGAGGTGGTGGAGATGGAAGAGGGGGAGAAGGTGCACATAATGCTCACATCCTTCTATTGAGCTCCAAACCATTACCTATATACACTATATTCCCCTAACGCTCTATATCACGCTTGAGCCCTAAGATACCTATACATGTCCTCATAGCACCTGTGCTCTATTTTGATGATCAAGAGGTGGTATAGGTGTCGTGAAAATAGATAGAAAAAAATACATAAAAATCTGTGTTATAATATCATTAAACAAAATTGTGAAAAAAAACATACCTATGAGCATATAGATCGCTTTGTACATGTGGAGCCATAGAAGAGCCCTCCTATGATCACTGGGTAAGCATGTGTGTATGCATGTGTGTGTATGTATGTGTATCTATATGTGTGTATGCATTTGTTGTGTGTGTGTGTGTATGCATGTGCATGTGTATATATGTATGTAAATATTATTATGAGACTCTATGTGTGTGTACATATGATTATGGATGTGTATGTGTATATTAGTATGTCTATGTGTATGTGAGTAGTGTATGTGTCTATGTGTGTATTGATTATATGTGTATAACTACATGCATGTGTATGTGTGTGTGTAAATGTGCATGTATGTGTGTGTATGTCTAAATGTGCATGTATGTGTATGTGTGTGTAAATGTGCATGCATGTGTATGTGTATGTAAATGCGCATGTATGTGTGTATGGATGTATATGTGTGTGTATGCATATATTTGTACCTCTAGTCACACGATTTTCCCCCTCTCATATCCATACCTACATACATAAACACACATACTCATATCCACATATATATACATACACACATATATATGTATGCATGTGACTTGATGTGCATGTACGTTTGTGTATATATGTGTGCATATATAAATATGTATATATATATATATATATATATATATATATATATATATATATATATATATATATATATATATATATATATATATATATATATATATATATATATATATATATATATATATATATATATATATGTGTGTGTGTAAATATATGTGTATAAATATGTCTATATTATGTGTGTGTGTATATATATAGTTACACATATAAATATAACAATTAAAAGCAATGCACACCGTGCATTATCATGATGATGAGCCATAAGTGTTCGCATCTCTTAAGGACACCACTTATGTGACCATCCATTCCCAAAATTTGTCCCAAGTGAACTAAATATGATTTTTTTATTTCTCTCATCATGCTCAATACAAAAATTTAAAAAAAAAATCATGTAAATAAAACATAAAATATATATTTTAATTTATATGTAAAACTTATACTTACTTCCATTGCAAGTGGACAAGGCACAAGTAAGAGTCGTATAATGCTTGCATACTTCTCTTGAACTCCAATCCATTCCCTATATACAATATATTCCCCTCTTGTTCTATATGGCACTCCAGCCCTTAGGTGCCTATGCATGTCCTCATAGGCACCTGTGCTCTACTCTCATGAACTTGGGGTGGTATAGGTGTCCTGAAAAAAGATAGATAAAAGTAAATAAAAATATGTGTATAATATCATGAAAACAAATTGTAAAAAAAAACATACCTATGAGCATATAGATCTCGTCTTGCATGTGAAGCCATAGAAGAGCCATCCTCTAATCACTGTATAATCCTCTGTATGCCTATGCATATGCATTATGTATACATATGTATGCATGTATGTGTATGTGTGTGTATGTGTCTCTAAGTTTGTTTATGTGTCCATGTGTGTACATATGTGTGTGTGTGTGTCTATGTGTGTATATACATGTGTATCGATATATACATGTCTATATGCATGTGTATGTGTGTGTGTAAATGTGTGTGGATGTGTGTGTGTATGTAAGTGTGTATGTGTCTATCTGTGTATTTGTGTGTATATGTGTGTGGCTATGTGTGTGTATGTGTGTGTTTATGTGTGTATATATGTGTTTGTGTACACATGTGTATGTTTGTGTGTAACTTTGTGTGTATATGTATATGTGTGTATGTGTGTGTGTGTGTGTGTGTATGTGTGTGTATGTGTATGCATGTAAGCATTTATATATGCATATGCATGTGCATTATGTATGCAAACGTATGCATGTGTGTGTATGTGTGTATGTTTGTGTGTGTGTATGTGTGTGTATGCATGTAAATATGTATGTATGCATATGTATGCATGTTTATGTATGTGTGTATGCATATATGTGTATGTATGGCTCTATGTGTGTATGCATATATGTGTGTGTATGTGTCCATGTGTGTGTGTATGTGTGTGTGTGTATGTGTGTGTGTGTATATGTGTGTATGTGTGTGTTTGTGAAAAAACTCCCTAATTATGTATGGGCAGAGGCAATTTCCACAGCTACTTAACTAATCAATAGGCTTCCATCCAAGACTCTAGATGGGATGAAACCTTATGAGGCATGGAATGGTAGGATACCTTCTTTAGATCATTGTAAGATCTTTGGGTGCATTGCTTATGCACACATACCCTCACATATTAGGGGAAAACTTGATCCAAAAGCTGAAAGATGCATATTTATTGGCTATGATCAGAATAAAAATAGATATTAGATATATAATCCCACCAAAAAAGGATTTACAATTAGTAGGGATGTGGTATTTAATGAAAATAACTCTTGATTTGAGGATGTAGCAATTAAATTACTCTATCCAAAATAGTTCTATTCATTCTTTCAGCTACACCATTCTGTACTAGGGCATAAGGAGCTCTGAATTCTCTATGAATTACTCTAGATTGATAAAAAATGCTGAATTCATGTGAGGTATACTCACCCCATTATCTGAATGTAAATCTTTGATCTTAGTTCCTTTTTTGAATCTCAACTGAGGCAAGGCATTTTTTGAAGGTAGGAATCACCACACCCTTTGATTTATTAGGAAATTCCCAATCTTTTCTAGTAGCATCATCTATAAAGGTGAAAAAGTAAAGAGAACCACCTAATGACCTTGTGGGCATAGGACCACACACATTTTTATGAACGAGATCCATAGGCTGAATTGAATAGTCAATGTGCATTTTATGTACATTCTTAGTTTTCTTTCCATATTGACAACGCTCACAAAATGAAAAATCATAGAAAGATTACATAGTTAAGTAGCTAGAACAGGAAAAAGTTTCCATTCCACTATGAGATATGTGGCCCAAATGGCCATGCCAAATACAAGGCATAGGTTGTTTAGTTATAGCTAACAAGTGTTCTTTTTGTGATACAAATAAAAGATAAAGTGAGCCAGCCTTGCTTCCTTTTGTAGTAACAATAAAGACATTTGATATGCAAAAGAAGTGAGGATATAAAACTCCCTTGTAACCATGGTCTTCAATTAAACCAACTAACATCAAACTACATGATAACTGAGGTACATGGCATATATTATGCATAATAAATTTGAACCATCAATGAACTCCACAACCACATCTCCAATCCCGACAACCTCATAGTGTTAAGAGTCACCCACTCTTATAGCATCAAGAGACTTTGCTGCATAAGTAGAGAATCATTCTTATGTGGTGTCACATGAAACGAAGCACCATGATCTAGCAGCCATGTGCAATAAAGAGAATCATCCATAAGTATTGTCAAGTGTCAACACATCAACATCATTAGAAATAACATTGATTTATTCAATCTTCATAGTTTAAGTAGATGGTGCAGGTAAGTGTTAAACATGCCCATCAACATTTTGCCCTTTACCTTTAGCATTCTTTAATGCATAGCAATCTTTCTTCATGTTTTCTTTCCTATGAAAATAATGGCATTTGATATCCCTCTTCCTTGATTTACTTCTACTCTTATTTGGTTGAGCATTCTTTTCCTTTTCTAGCTCCTTCTACATTGCTGACTATTTCCTTTATATGAGTGCTCCACATTTGTCGTCATAGACCAATTTACCATCATGTGCACTATTGCTAATAGTTGTGCAAAACCTATGCCATGATGATGCCAAGGTGCATAACAACAGGACTGCTTTCATTCCATTATCCATATGCATTTTTTAAGCTTGTAACTGAGAGAATTTAGCATCAAACTCATTTAGATGAGCAACGACACTATCTATGTTTTTTTTCGAAGGTCATATAGTTTTCTTTTCGGATGAACTTTATTTGATGCCATTTCATTTTCATATGTACTATATAACTTCTTCTAAAGCCCCTCTACACTTTTATAATCTAATACTATAAAGTAAACATTATCTACGAGGTGCAATGAAATGGTAGAACTAGCCATTTTATCCAACTCATGCCAATCATCTTCATCCATGTCATCAAAGTTCTCTGAGATTCCATTTACTTGCTTTGACTACCTCCTCTATATTAGCACATCTTTAATCTAATTCTTCCATAGAGCAAAGTTTGTGCCATCAAAGTTTTGGATCTCAAAACGGTGTTTGCTCTACAAGTTATAGTTCCTCCTCAGAACACTGGCATTAGACCTTGATCCACCAGATGTGCTTGAGACTTCTGATGCCATGATGATAGAGAGCTAAATAGAAAGATAATGAAGCTAGAAGAGTCAAAACAACACTAAAGTTAAAAAAAGGATGACCAAGTGTCAGATTCTAGAAATAAGATTCAGCAAAGACTTCCCAAAAAATGAATTAATGAAGAGTAATTACCAACCAAAAGGACTATGTCATAATAAATGTGGTCACACCAATAAGAATATCAAGGAGTAAATGGAACACTATACAGTTGATAAAATAACACAATCTAGAAATTTTTTTCCTAGAGTATCCTCTGCAAAATGACAATATGACTAGTGTCAAAATCTCATAAAGCTACAAGTACTGACATGTTAAGTTGCATAGTGGATCACTGATGCCACTGCATAAAATTTACCTGAAAGAAGCCAACTAGGCGTATCAAGCACTTATGAGCAACTAGCATATATCTCCTATGGCAAGGCTAGGTAGGTCTTCCACCTCCATCACTTAAGAGAACCTGGCATTTGGTTATCTCCCATTTAAGAAAACCTCACCATGACCCTCTTTATCAAACATCAAAGGGTTTATGCAAAAAACATAATAAATGCTATATCAATGACCACATGAACATACATAAGTGGTATCCACAAAAGCTATCTATGTGCTCAATATATGTAGTAAAATGGCACCAAAGACCTGAATTCATAGTGAAAACACTCACCATCATCACCTACAAGTGTTTGTCAACTCTGTTCTTTAGGCTCAAGAAACCTACATAGACTTGTAGTGGCTGATCCCTCCACAACTAGAACCTTTCAAGAAACTTGTAGATTTACTAGTGTGGCTAAAAACATAGCCCTAAAAGGTGAACATTCATTGTCAAAGAAGTACAAAGAGCACTCTTCTTGATGTGCTTGAACCTATATAAGGGCAAGTATGCAGCAAAGTACTCCAAAATGGCTCCAAGAATCACACCAAAAATTATCCAAGATAGGGTTTGAAAGCAAAGAATGAAACTTTGAGGGCTCAAAAAATGCTCAAGGTAATCTCAACCTTAGTCTTTCCATGTCTTCAAAAACCACAAGAGTGTAACTTAGTGGCAAGGGATTGCGAGTTAAGCAAGTTGTTGGGCAAACAATACTAGGATGGATTACCTCTCGAGAAGTATCCAGAACCTCTATCTTCCTTGATCATTGAGGTAACAGTGCCAACTAGTATCTTCCTCTATCTTCCGTAGGCAACAGTGCCAACTGTGACTTCGGTGACTCGAATGACAAGGTATGCCAAGTTCTATGCCTTGGTTGCTCCCTTACTTTGGAGAAAGCCTTGGATGGACAGGTGGTTGATCACTTCGCTCGCACAAAAGGAACAATGATTTTGCATCAAAATTCTCTTATACTAGTGAATTATTTCTTTGGCAATGCAAGATGGTAGACTCTCATTCTCAAGAGCTCTCCAACAATACTCTTGTTGTAGAAACTCGAACTCTCATGCCACACACAAAACTCTACACAAGGGGTACAAAGCACACAAAAAACACACCATATACAAACCATAAACACAAATTTCTTAGATCATGCAGAATCGTTGTTTTCAAGGCTTAAAGTTGACGGGCATTTGTTGGTCATTTGTTTTATAGATCTATATGTGTCATATATATGCCATCTACAGACATCAAAATTTTTTATATGTGCTGAGACATCATAGAGTGTTCTTCCTAGAGAGTAACAAGACCAAAACCAAGTGGGCTCCACATGAGGAGCATGGGAGGGTTATCATCCTTCTTTGTAAAATTCTCTAGTAATCTATAAGCAACCCTTGCTTTGTGGGATACGGGGTCCCATGGGTGGTAGATCCCTTCACTTGTACAACTCTATTTTTTATTAATTAATGCTTCATAGAGTCAGTTCTCCCCAACTTTCTTTACACGCACACACACACACACGCACACACACACATATATATATATATATATATATATAATATATGAAAGGTAGGAAAGAATTTTCCCTATTGCTATCATTGATCCAAATATTTTTTCTTCGTCCTGAAATTTTGACATTTTGTGATCATTGGACATTGAGAGAATGCAGGGGCTCTCTTGGTAACTATCGCTTACATATGGAATATATGAATTTTTTGAGCCATCTTCTTCTGGGATCAAGGAAGACAAGAGAGAATGATCTTTTGAGATATGTTGAGCCATCTTCTTTTCTGATCAGCAAGAGATCAAAAATGATCTTTTCAAATTGATGAGCGTGAACCTCCACTAGGAAGGAGTTTTTTCTTTTTATATGTATTTTCTAACTCTATTTTCATATTTGAGTAATTTTTATTCTCTTTTATTTTCTCTGTTTCTAGTTGTTTATGTGTGAAGATTTTACTAGTGTTCATAGCTTTTGTTAGTGTCATGGTTCGTAACTTTTGTGATTAACCAAAACCGTTCATCGAAATATGGAAATATGTATTCCAATGTTTGTATATGTATTTCAAAGGACCAATACAATTTCATTTTAATCTCTGCGTATTAGTCCTTGCGAATCTCTCTCACTTCTACAAAACAAAAGGCTTTGCATCACTCATATTCTTCCATACTCCACCAGCTCAAATAGCATGGCGATGAGGGCATTTACTCTGCACCTACATGCGCCTCTACACAAAAACTTGAGCCGAACCCACTTCAACTCCTAGAGCGCATGTAGACGGTAGCATTAACACACATAAAATAGAAAGAACAATGAAAATATTACCTCTGACACATTAGGCAAATAATTCAAAAGTCACCAAGCCCACAAATAATTATGAATCTGGATCTCTAAACTATGATGCAGACAATCCAAAAGTCACCAAGCCCACAAGAAATTATGAATCTTGATTTCTAAAGTTTCACAATGCAAGTTTAGTAGTTCCACATACCAACACATAAGAATGACAACGTCAAAAACAAAAGCCTGGCTTCCGGTTTACCACGGTACGTGTTGCTCCAAGACTCGTCAAACAATGAGAATAAAGTGATATTTCCATAGCCATCGCACCCTTTGAGATCTTTGGGGTCTTTGGGATACGAATTATAGTTGTGCATTGATGATGATCGTTTTCTTTATTTGAATGAGATTGGGATTGTGATTGAGATTGGAATTGTCATTTCGTTTGAGATTGTGATCAGCTCACGGGTAGGTGGGTGGATGAGGCTTTTCATTGAAGTTGCTTGATAGAATTTGTACCTAATGCAAAGTAGGGCTATTTGTAAAGACTATACCAAATAATAAAACTCACTCTCGCTCTCTCTCTCTCTCTCTATCTTGTTGTTTCTATAGATACTCTATTTTACTTTCTTATATCTTCTTATGCCAAATTCTATTATTCTATGTGGATTCTAATTGAAGATCAGGAGATGCGTCACAGAGAATTTCCCTAAGTTAAAAACCATTTGCCAAAGGGTAGGACTTCTTGAGTATTCTAGATAACCATTTTGAAAGACAGATTTCATGAGATTTTATTACTTATAGACTCGACATCCTGGGTAAACAAAGATATCTGTGGAAGGTTTGTATTACCAGTGCTACTACCAGATTAGGGAGCAAAGATGTATAAGCTCTCTCATAGTTTTATATGTGAAGCATAAACATGCCAGGCACACAAATTTGTATGGACAAGAAGGCACTACTATGAGAGCCAATGAAGAAGAGAGACATACTCAAAATAAATTACATAAATTGGGATAGATTGTTTTTAAAAAAGGAGTGGTTTTTTTTTTGTAAAGTTCTATCATTTTCATGCTCTATACCCTTGAAAATACGAAAGGAAACAAACAACTCAAACAATGGAGAAAACACCTCCAAACATAAGGCCCATCATCTTTTTCGTTTTTGGGGAATCACATTGAGCAATTGCCGCATTCAGATTATATCGATTGAGGCATTCGGATTGCCGAGAGACATGGTAAGGGCTCTCATCCATTGGGACATCACCATGAATAATAAACATCATGATTGCCCTACGCAATCATACTGGTAGACATTGGAAATCATGATGAGGGACACTCCGATTTTGAGAAATCATAGTATAATGCAATGGATACACACACATATATATACACATACACAAGTATATACAGACATATACACAGACATACACACACACTTACATACATAGACACACACACACAAATACACACACATACACACACATAGACACATAGACACACATACATACACACACATGCATACACACATACATACACACACATACATAATGCACATGCATATGCATACATACATGCTTACATGCATACACACACATAAACACACATATGAACACACACACACACACATATATACACACATATTTACACACACACATACACATTCATACACATATGTACATATATAAATACATATATACACACATAGAGACCCACACACATACACACATAGACACACACACATACACTCACACATATAAACACCCAGATACACACATAGACACATACACACTTACACACACATACACAAATTCCCACACACACACATAGACACATACACACTTGCACACACACATACATACATCCACACACATTTACACACACACATACACATGCATATAGACACATATATACAGATACACATCATTCAACATTGATCTTGTAACGTCTACTAGTAATCTATTTCTTCTCTCTACCACTCCATTATGTTCAAGAGTGTATGTTGTTGTAGTCTCTCTCTTTATACCTCTATCCTATAAGAAAGAGTCAAATTCATGTCAGAAGTACTCACCACCATCATCAGATCTTAGCCTCTTCAAACTTTTACCTATTGGATTCTCAACCAATGCCAAATACTTCTTAGAACAAGTGAAGAATTCATCTTTATGCTTCATGAAATAAAGTGTTGTCCACCTATTATAGTCATCTATGAATGAAACATGATACCTTGACCCTGAAATTGATGTCTCTTTATTAGGATCCCACACATCTATGTGTATAACCTCCAAGTAGTCTTCATACATGTATTCTCTTTTCTTGAATGGTTGCCTATGTGACTTGCAGAATTGGCATGCTCCAGATTGTTAAATCATGTGTTGCTTGGACACATTTGTGATGCCAAGCACACTCTGATGCCTACATATTTGCTTCAATGTCCTTTCAACTATATGTTCTAGTATCTTATGCCATATCTCCAATTCAGATAGGGTTTGGTCCTTATAATTGAGGAGAGCAATATTTCTTTTATGTTCAATTTCAAAGGTAAAAACTCTACCAGATTTCTCACCTTTTGCAATCCTCTTGAATCCATGTTGAGGGTCTTCCACATATGCTCCATGCCTTATGAATCTAGCTTGTAAACCCTTCTCAACAATCTATCCAACACTAATTAGATTCTTGGTTATTGTTGGCACATACAATACCCTGCTTAGAAGATTCATGTTACCATCAGATGCTTTAACAGTTCCAGTCTTCTTTACTGAGTGCCTAGTGTCATCACTTGTCCGAACGTCATGCTTTGCTTTGGGTTCCTCATGTCAGACAATAATGCTACATTGCTTGCTACATGATTGCACCAACTAGAACCAATATAGAATAAGTACTCATCATCTTTACCTTGCTTGGTTGTCATATTCATGAGTAATATGGAATCCTCTTGATCATCTGTATAGTTGTTGTAGTCTCTCCTTCCTCTGAAGCCTCCTTGATAGTTGTTGTAGCCTTGTTTGTAATTGTGATGGTAGTTGTTTCCATGATTATTGAACATGCCTCTTGATTTTCCATAGCCGCCTTTGTGGAAGCCTCTTCCTCTTTGATTCTTTGTGTTCTTGAAGAATTCATCTCTATTATGACTGGTCAAGCCACAAATGTTGCAAGGTCAAGAATTCTATGGTCTGCCCCTATCTGGTTTTCCTCCTCTACCCCTTCCTCTAATACCTCTTCCTCTACCTATTTGAGAGGTAATTGCATGTTCTTCACTCTTCTTACCTTTGCCTTTGTCTTTAATCTTATTTTTATTTGTGTAAAGGGCAGAAGATTGATTACCTCTAGAAGTATCTCCATTCCTATTGAGCTTTGTCCTATATGTGAAGAGTAGTCTCATCAATGTATTGAGGTCAAGTATTTTCATGTCCATATATAGGTCCATTGTTGTGGTAAAAGACTCCCATTTGTCATCATCCTTTATGCCATTTATGATCTACCTTACTATCATTGCCTCTTCTATTCTTCTCCAATACTCCCAAGTTGATTACCTACATCCTTCATCTTTGTCACATAGTCAACTACACTTTTGAGAGATGAGGTGGTGCTACAAAGTCTTGCTTCAATCTAGCCAAAACCGAGTTGAGGAGTGCAAAATAGACCTCTTGACCTTTTCACAAAGAACAAATAATCACCCAAGTACTTTGGAAGATGATTCTCAAATCACTGGATCAAAACACATAACTTAGACTTTTCACTATCAACAAAAAGGTGCTATTTAGGTCACCACACCTACTCAACAAAATGAATAGTATTCCTTTCCTAGTAACAATTGGATAAAATCATTTTGGGAATATCTACTTCAATAGATACCTTTCACAAGTTCTTTCACTTGAAATGATCAACTATGCTGAGAGAAGGATAATCGAAAATTAGATGTCTACCCCAATATTTTTGGGAGTTAGCAATATGTAGACTAGAGGCAAATCTTAACAATTTTTGGGAGGGCAATGTTTTTCACAAAAATAGAAATCCTAATGCGTTTATCACAACTTGAATCACTGAAAATAAGCAATTACACACTGAAAAATAGATACGAGAATCTCAATGTTTTGAGTAGTATATGACAAAGTAGAAGAGATGAGACATGAGAAGATAATATGTATTAATGCACATAAATTATAATGACATTGGCAATGAATGATTACACAATGTGAGGAAAATAGAAAAGCTATAGTATGAGCTCAATATGCCACGCAAATTCCTCTCAAACCGCTGCTACATCTCTCTCATTCCATGCGACTAGATAGTCCTGTTTTATAGCCTTTTTGTTGGAGCCAAGATTCATGTTTGAATTTGAATCTTTACCCAAAAGTGCTCCAAAGTTTTAGGACTTGATTTTCCATAAATCATCAGCAAATAATTCGTGGAAATATTCTCCTAAGAACACGTGATTGCAAGTGCTCTTTTGACATATGCACTTTTACAAAGATAAAATTCATGCTTTTACAAGAGGTTAGTCATATGTGACTCCATGAGAATTCAAAGAAGTGACTATCCAAATGTACAAGTATGTGGGATTGCATCCATTTTCACCAACACATACCACATGGGAATATCAATTAATTTATCAAATTTTTAAGAATCTACCCCATTCAAAATGGTTTATGTATGTTAGAAATCTCATATTACACACAAACTTCTATGTTCCCATGTTAGGTATGGGGAAGAAATATGCATACGTAGGGAAAAAATAAAAAATATGTGGCTTAATTGGAGAATTTGTCAAAAATGAAATTAATGGTGGTAACAAGGACACATACTACTAAAAGAAGGAAAAAGCATTACTTTGATTCCCATATCAAATTCAAGGTATTGAGAAGGATATCTGATTTTATTATTTGCTTTAAAAATTATAGAAGGAAATTTGAAAGCTTAGGATAAGCCTCATACTTATCAACTAATGAAATAGAAACTTTGAAAGGCATACAATTGACTCTTTTAGAAGGATATGCATTGCCCAACTACATAAGTAATTGGAAGGTGAACATTTATAACTAAGTACTCACAAAATAAACTCTTTTGAGATTGAATAAGACATATAACACCGAATTCAAAGAAAATTTATTAAGAGAGCAAGATTGGGCACAAGGAGAGATTAAGGAGATGAAAGTTGCACTAAAAAATATCCCATGTATAAAATATACAATAGCTTGTACATGGAGGAATCCACTTAGGATTAATCAAGGTAGGACACTAAGGAATGCAAAGTTAAATCTACTTGTGTTGGGAGATTTGGAAACTTTTTACGCAAGTAGAAGTGTAATGTGATCTCCCAAGCTACACTCAAATATACATTTTTATTAACATTTAGTTATTTCTTAGAGAAGGTTCGAAACTTTATTGAGATCTTCTGACCACTCCAATTATTCTAGAAGAGTTCTCCTATTAAACAAATCTCATCCCAAATGGATGTTTGGTGATAAAATGGAAATGCCTAAACAATAGGCTACTTGGCCTACACTCTCACACACCTGTGGAGAGATACACTTTCACTTTTAACACGATAACTCACAAAATAAAAATCAATCGTTATATTTAACCAAAGTTTAGAGGAATATATTGTCTATTCAAAGATAGTAAAATCATAGTACATGGGTTCCCAAAATAAGAAAACGGATGAACATAACTCAAGAAATTATGAACTAGTGACTACATACACAAGTAGCGAGATATTATGAGTCAAAATTTGGATGCAAGAAAGTATGCGGCATCATTAGGCTAGGGGCTTGCTCTAAAACTCTAAGGAACCCTGATATGCAAGTGAAACACACGAAATCACAAAGAAGGTATGATCCATGGCTAATATATACATGAAAGCATGTAGGCTCCTATAATCTAGGAACCAGTTTTCCTAAATTGCTCCTTCTACATTGAAGGACTTATATGAATTGATTTGAAGAGTGATTTCATGACTTTTTTTTGGTGAAATTTTATGAATTGAGGTCTTCGTACATTTTTCATTTTTCACATGCATTTGTCCTTTGGATCTTGACTTTTGACGCTCTCCTTCAACCCTCAATCTTCATCTTCATCCAATGTCCTTCATGCTAATACATTGCTTAAACTTCATGAGCTTTGTGCCTTCGAAAGCTTCTCTAAAAATATTATAGAATTTGACTTTTGTACCTATGAATCACTAAAATCTCGTTTTTCATTACTATTTCGCTTTTGAAGTGGAAATGTACTTCAATATGCCTAGTTCTTTCATGGAAAAAACGGGTTGAAGCAAGGTGTATGTAGATCATGGTATCACAATAGATATAATATGTATCAACCTATGCGTTCAAGTCCATAAATAACTTCTTAAGACAGATAATTAGAAATGTGGCTTGTGCAGGTGCTATCTACTCAGTCTCCACATATGATAAAGCCATTTTGGGTTGCTTCTTCAACATCTAAGAAATGAATTTTCTTCCAAGAATCACTAAATAACTAGTAGTCCTTTTATCTATCTTCTTTGGATCTACCCCGATCTGCATGGTCTTCCTGTATTTGAAGTTTTGTTGATCAAGTACAAGAAAGCTTGATGATCAATGAAGAATTCAAATTTATTGGCTAGTATGTAATGTCAAAACTTTTTCACTGCATAGATATTCCCTAGTCCATCCCTTTTCGTAGTAGCATGGTTTCATTTGGCTTGGTTCAATCGTCTTCTTGCATATGCAAGAGTGATCTAGTTTTCCTTTGTCCATTGGATGTGCTAATATAAATCCAATAGTGCAATTGGAAGCATCTATCTTAATCTGGAATGGCTTGATTCAGTTAGGCACTTGCAATATAGGTGTTAAACTCAATCTTCTCTTCAATTCATTGAATGCTTGTTCATGTTCTTCACTCCATTTGAATTGATTTGGTGTCACCCTTGCAAAATGGAAGTAACACCTTGTCAAAGACTCACCTCATATATGTCAATCCATGGAGACATGAGGATGATATGGAAATCATGAGTGGGAGAAGTGCACAAGTGGGTGAGTGAGAAACACAATGACATGCACATGCACATACAAGGTAGAACAAAGAGCAAAAGAATGGAATCTTCTATTGCTTTAAGATGCTCTTACAGCTCATAAAAGCCTCAGAGTTTCTGATCTCCAAAAAGTTAACTTCATATCAACTCACCCCAAAATGAGATCAGTGAATCTTTTTTTTTCTTTTTAGGAGTCTTGTTTCATTTCAAAGCTAATGTGTGGCCTAATTCAACAACACGTTCCTAAACTATTTTGAAGGCTCAAAGAAGCTCCAAAAACTAAAAAAATTGAAAGGAAGGTTCTTCTTGCGCTCCTCAATCTTAAGGACTCCTCAATTGACTCACTTGCCTACTCATATTTGCACCTGCACATTGGGCTTTTTTTTGGCTGCCTTCTCTTTAGTTGCCATGTCGACCCTTGCTTGATCCTTGGCCTCATCTACTAAAGAGAGAGATAGAGACACTTTATTATTTGATCTAGATTTTACAAACACTTCAGATCTATGTTACAAATTCTATCAAGCATCTTCAATGAAAAGGCTCATCCACCCAACCACCCCTCATCTAATCTCAATATGAATCACAATAACAACTGCAATCTCAATCATAATCCCAATCGCAATCACAAAAAGAAAACAGTCATGATCAATGCATGATCATAACTCCCTTCAAAACTCCATGACTGCTCAAGACTTATCTGTTCAGCCTGCTTTGTGATCTTGGACCCTTCTGTGGAATCGTGCCCGATGTACTTATACACATACCATCATTAATCTGATTTTCTTGTTTTCCCAAAAAAAAAAAAAGACTCCATGACCAATCGTGCCTTTTTAGCCATGTGTGCATGTAATCTCCATACTCTAGGATGACATCTTTTTTTGCATGTCTCATGTAGCACTCCTAGATGGGCCTTGCATTTACTTTTCATGTCCATCTCAAGAATGAAACCTACAAAAATAAAGGCAAACCCTCCAACACACCCACACACATGCTCATCACCCTAAATAACCCACATACCAATCGGCATCCTCTAAACCTTTGACCATGAAGAAGATGAATCATGGTTTATTTGTCTTCTTACGTACCTAGAAATGGAACTTTTCCAAGCCTTGTAACTCAAGAACATTAAAGAATCAGTTCAAGCTTGTGAGACACAAAAGCATTTGTCTTTTCAAGTTGCACAATTATGTTAGAGATGCTTTATCTCCAAAAACAAAACTTTTTTTTGAAGATGTTGGCCTTGGAAAATCAAAACATTCTAGAGAGATATGAGAAAAATATGCATGATATGCGAATCATAAACCTGATTCTATTCAAGCACCATAAAGTACAAAGAGCATCATAGAAGCAATGTTTGTCTCCTTATGTACGTAGGAAACGCAATGCAACCTCGAGATAATATGACTTAGGAGCAGAGATTGAACATTGTGGAGTACATGAGATTCTATTCCAACCAATAAATAAGTATGTGTCAATAGTGGAGCTTCCATTAACATTTCCTTGGTTCTCATATTTGACATGCGTTATCAACATGAATGTCCGTTCATAGTTGTTTGATGGCTGTTGAGAGAGAGAGAGAGAAAGAGAGAGAGAGAGAGAAAGAGAGAGAGAGAGAGATAACTACTTTGGGGCTGTAAAGGCTAGTTTAACATTAGTGTAGTATCAAAAGAAGATAGTATATTGTCCTTTCTCTTTCAACAAAAACTTATGTGCTATAATCATGTCGAGCTTTGGAAAAACTTTCAAATCCCTTAAAGCATTATACCTAGATATTTCATCTCACATTTTCTACCGTGGCAGGCCTTTGTGCTTTCATTGTCGGATTTGTGAGATCTGGGAGTCTCCATAGGTGCTATGCATTTCTTCATTGTGCTTTCGACTTAATTCAAACTGCCAAAAAAAAAAGTAGATCTCAAAGACCGAGCTCTAAGAAATTGGAATACGATTTCGCAAAGGCGATGGCTACGGAATTATCACTTTATTCTCATTCCTTGAAGAGTTTTAGAGCCAGAGGTACCGTGGTAAAGAGGACGCCAGGCTTTTGTGTTTGAGGTTGTCATTCGTATGTGTTGACATATGGAACTACTAAGCTTGCATTGTGCAAGTTTAGAAATCCAGATTCATAATTCCTTGTGGGCTTGGTAACTTTTGGATTGTTTGCAAGTTTAGAAATCCAGATTCATAATTCCTGGTGGGCCTGTCATCCTTCAAATGCAAAGGGTGATGTTGCCATTGTTTTTCGACTTTATGGGTGTTAATGCTACCGCCTACATATGCTCGGGTATTTGTGTAGAGGCGCATGCAGGTGCATGATGGACCGTACATTGGTGTAGAGTAAATGCTCTCATTGCCATGCAATTTGAACTGGTGGAGTATGAAAGAATATGACTGATGCGAAGCATGTTACGATATACGTTGTAGAGTTTGTCAAGCATGTTGAGGTGAGAGATATTCGCAAGGACTGATACGCAGAGATGAAATGAAATTGTATTAATCCTTTGAAGTACATATACAACGATTGAAATACATATTTACATAGTTGTATGAACGGTTTGCTTAAACAGGAAAGTTACGAACCATGATACTCAAAAATCAAAATCTATGAACACTTCAAAAAGTTTAACACATAAACAACTAAAAATAGAGAAAACAAATAGAATAAAAATTACACGAATATGAAAATAGAAATAAAAAATACATATAAAAAGAAAAAAATCCTTTCTAATGGAGGTTCACGCACACAAAAATATAACACACATATATCACAAATACACACAAAATATCCTACAGCTAAGAGGATTAAAAGTTGTGGCACACATTACCGCTACAAAAAAGATTAACTTCCATATTCGCATTGCATTATAGTATGATTTCTCAGAAGCATGGTGTCCCTCATCATGATTCCCAGTGTCTACTCGTGTGATGGCCTAGGGAAATCACGATGTCTATTAGAGATGGTGATGTCTCAATGGCTGAAAGCCCTCACCATGTCCCTCGGCAATCCGAATGCCTCAATCGATACAATCCAAATGCCTCAATTGCTCAATGTGATTCCCCACAAACGAAAAAGATGATGAGCCTTATGGTTGCTGGTGTTTTCTCAATTGTTTGACTTGTTTGTTTCCTTTCCTATTTTCAAGGGTATAGAGCATGAAAATGATAAAACTTTACAGAAAAATCCACTCCCTTTTTTAAAAACAACCTATCCCAATTTATCTAATTTGTCTTGAATATGTCTCTCATCTAATTTATCTTGAGTATGTATCTCCTCTTCATTGGATCTGGTAGTAGTGCCTCCTTGTCCATAGGAATTTGTGTGCCTGGCATGTTTATGCTTCACGTACAAACCTATGAGACATGTTATACATCTTTGTTCCTGATCTGGTAGTAGCTATTGTATGACAAACCTTCCACAGATATCTTTGTTGACCCCAAAAGGCGATGGCTATGGGAATACCACTTTATTCTCATTGTTTGAAGAGTTTTGAAGAGGAAGCCAGGATTTTGTTTTTGATGCTTGTAGAAATTCTAGAAGTGATATATCCTTGGATATTGGAGACAAAAGTTTACACATGTATAAATGTCCAAACCTACAAAACAGGGAAATTGTAGGGAGAAAAGAGACTTTGAAATAGTGGCATAGTGGAGCTTACCTTAGACCTGTGCATGAAGTCAAAAACCTTATACCTTATACATTCCAAGTTCTGCATAGCCCCTTGGGACACTCATTTCTCACTAGATCCATCTCCAAGGAGCAACGCCAAAAAAAAAAGTTGAAGAGAGAAGAGTTTCACGAGATTTGGCAAGAGCTTTCTATTTACAATGACCAAAACTCTACAAAAATGATCTCTTGTTGAGCTTTGTAAAACAGTTAATGGGTTTTTCCATTTGCTATTCGTGAATCTTGTCATATGGAACTTCAAGTGTTCTCCTTCAAATTTAATACATAATTTTTTTATCCTCTTTGTACATGTATCTGTTCAACGTTCTTCAAAGATTTGAATGGATAACTTTCGCATAATTTTATCCATACTTGGAAGAAATGCTTCTACTTTATCCATACTTGATAGAAATGCTTCTACTTGGGAAAAATGCTTCTATTTTGTACAACGAAGTCTCCATATTGCACATCACATTTTTTTCATAATAGGCCCTAGTTCTTCGCGGCTTCTTTATAATCTTTCATTCTTTATTATGCTCTCTTAGTTTTGTACGGTTTCTTTCTAATCCTTCGTTTTTAATTATGCTCTCTTAGTTTTGTGTGCTGCATCTAACCCTTGCAAAATCTAATGTAACTTTTGCTTTGTTTTAATGTAACTTTTGCTTTGTGAGATACGAGGTCTTCCATGGGTATTGAGTCCAATTTCACCCGTATTTTCGATATTTCAAGCATAATATATGGGAGAGTGGAACTTTGCCGAACTTCCATTAAAAACTAAAGAAACAACTAAAACCAGTATTGTTGTTTTTGTGTGTGCAAAGATGGAGACAAAAAGAGATCGATAAAAAATTAGAACGAGACAAAAAGAGATCGACAAAGACAAAGTTCAAACGGGTGCGTGGAATTACAGAAGAAAGGGCTCACAAAACATATTTCATCATTTTTTCATCCGCTACTGATCACGAATGATCATTCTCTCTTGTCTTCCTTGATCCCAGAAGAAGATGGCTCACAAAATTCATATCTGCCGTATGTAAGCGACAGTTACCAACAGAGAGCCTCTGCATTCTTTCAATGTCCAATGATCACAAAATGTCAAAATTTCACGACAAAGACAAAAACATTTGGACCAATGATAGCAATAGGTAAAATTCTACTTCTACCTTTCATACATATATATATATATTTTGTTCTTAAAGGAAGTTCCGGAAATCCTACTCTATCAAAATTAGTTAATAAAAATTAGAGCTATACAAGTGAACGGATCTAGCACCATGGGACCCGGTATCCGACAATACAGAGGTTGCTTATAAATTACTAGAGAATTTTACAAAGAAGATGATGTCTGTAAAAAGCATATATATATTACACATATAGATCTATAAAAAAAATTACCAGCAAATGCCCGTCAACTTTAAGCCTTGAAAACAACTATTCTGCTCGTAGCTCTCCTCAAAGTTGCGCTGCTAATACTCTTAATGAGCAGTCCGCCTTCCATAAGGAGGAGGGTGGGCGAGTCGTTCCGGTAGAAAATGATTGCATTACGACACTTCGACATTTAGCTTGCACGCAGATGTTTGACCCGCCATATGTCGCTGATGAGAGAGAGATGGTTTCAAAACCAGAGAAGCTTCTTTTTCATCATGTGCATTATATAAAACATTGTTTTCTTAGATCTCTCGACAATCAGGTTCAAACTCAGGAAGGTTCAGATCCTCTTCCGGAGCTCTAGTCTGATGCGGGCTGGGATAACCTTGACTGTGGAAGGTGATATAGGGATGCCGAATCGGAAATATGGTTTCCTTAATGCCGTCGCGCATGTGGTTTCCTCAAGGCTCCTGACTATCGGGCTTACAAGCAGGAAGGCTCGGATCCTCTTCCGGAGCTTTAGTGTAGAGCGCGCTGGGACAACCTATCGTAAGGATGGAAAATTGCAAATATGGTTTCCTCAACGCTCTCGACTATCAGCCTCAAAATCAGGAAGGTCCAGATATTCTTGCGAAGCTCTAGTCTAGCGCGCTCTGGGAAAACTGTGACCAAAGAGGTTGTCGTAAGGATGGAATAACGCAAATATGGGTTCCTTAATGCGGCCGCGTGGGTGGTTTCCTCTCGACTAGCAGGCTAAAAACGCAGATATGCTCTCCTTCACGAGCTCTCATCTAGCGCGCTCTGGTCGTAAGGATAAAAACGCAGATATGCTCTCCTTAATCCGGTCGCGAATGTGGTCTCCTCAATGCTGCCGGCTATCAGTGTCAAAATTAGAAAGGCTCGGATCCTCTAAGCTCTTCCGGAGCTCTGGTCTACCCGCGCGCTATGACAACTGTGACTTAAGGATGGAGAATCGTCAGCGACACATTCATTTTATCTGTAATTATGGAATTTGTATTCGCCGTTGATAGCTTGATAGTCGTTCCGGGCATCGCAACGACGATGAAATTACGAAAGTTCGTAGAAGGGAGAGAGTGAGGGAAAGTTCGTCTCACATTTAACGACAAAGAACAAGAACTCGCTAATTTTGTATGATTTTTAAATTGACGATCATTGCTCGTGTGAGCGAAATCAAAAGCAAATTCAAATGGAATCATGTCATAGCATTTCCTCAAGTTTCCTCTATTGTTGATGAGAAACTACAAGGAATATTGTTTGTCTTGCATACTATCTGTAAGCAACATGATCTCATATTTATTATTAGTCTCGCTTTGACCACAAGTGAAGGAGAGGGAAATATATGTCCAAAACGAAGTGGGACAACTTAATCAAAACGGTATTCTGACCATCTTTTCACGTTTTGCATTAATGCGAGGGGCAATTAAATATTAATAATTGGATATAGGCCACCATAATAGCTGGCTATATAGCTCTTATTTTATTTAGGTCGATGCACACATATACCACTTCAAAAGCTCATAGAACGTGAATAATAAAAAAAACAAAAGTGTTTCATGTTATAAAAATTAAGGAACTTCGAACGATGCTTAGTCTCGCTTGCTAGAATTAATAAATGAACAATTGTATATTGAACGAGCATAGTTACCTTGAGATCCCCCCATCCCACGATGCACGGGTAGGACGACCCAAAGGCACAATGATGAGATCTATGATACTGAAGGAGACGAATGATTTAGAGAGAGTTCGAGAGTATGTTAATGACTTTTAACTTGCACTCATAGGTGGTCTATTTTCTTTTAATCTTGTTGTTTTCCAAGAAAAAAATCCTATGGTGTCTAATGTTACCATTAGTGTCCATGTGAAAGGCCAAATGGCCACTAGAAACCTTTGTATATGTTCGTAAATAAAACATATAGTGGCTTGTCAACTACAGACTTGATGTTCGATTGGATTTGTACGACCTAAGAAATTTGTGTTCGTCGTCTATGTACGGTGTGTTTTATTTATTTTGCACCCTGTGTGTGGAGTTTTGTGTATGGCATCAGAGTTCGGGTTTCTACTTTGCAGAGCTCTTGAAAAGGAGAGACTACCATCATGCATCGCCAAAGAAATTACTTCACAAGTATCATAGCATTTTGATGCAAAATCTTGGTTCTTTTTGTGAGAGTGAAGCGATATCTCACCCGCCCATCCAAGGCTCTCTCCAAACTAAGGTGGTGACCAAGGCATAGACCTTGGCATACCTTTTCATCCAAATCAACGAAGTCACCATTAGCACCATTGGCTATGCATGAAGGAGGACCTCAAAGATCAAGGAAGATGAAGGTTCTAGATACTTCTCAAGAGGTCACCCATCCTAGTATTGTTTGCCCACAAGCTTGCTTAACCGCCAATCTCTTGCCAATAAGCTACACTCTTGTGGTTTTGAAGAAGGGGAAAGAATAAGGTTAACATGACCTTGAGCATGTTCTAAGCCATCAGAGCTTCATTCTTTGATTTCAAAGCCTATTTTGAAGCATTTTTTGTGGGATTATTGCAGCCATTTTGGAGTACTTTTTTGCATAGTTCTCCTTGCACAACATCAAAAGGAGTGGTTTTTCAGTTCAACTTTTAGGGATATGTTTTCAACCACACTAGTAAATCGAAAGGTTTCTTGAAAGGTTTTAGTTGTGGTGGAAGTAGCCACCGCTAGAATATAGGTTTCTTGAGCCTAAAGAATAGAGTTGACAAACACTTGGAGGTGTTTTTGGCTAGTGTTTGGGTTGTGAATTGAGGATTTCAATGCCATTTTACTGCATATTGTAGATCAACTGTAAGCACCACCTCCTTTACTTAGAAGTTTCATTTCTAGGATGCAAATATGATAGGAGGAGTACCTCAAGGTACCTTTCATTTGTAGGTCATAAGCCAATATCATGGTCTTCAAAGAAGCAACCTACTGTTGCTTTATCTTCTGCTGAGGCAGAGTATAAAGGATTGGCCAATGCTACTCAAGAGGCCATATGGATCAGATTATTGTATACAAAATTGGGCTTGCATACTACATCTCCAATGATCTTTGGAGATAATACAAGTTCATTACACCTTGCAGCTAATCCAATTTATCATGGTAGGACTAAGCATATAGAGGTCCACTATCATTATGTGATAGAGAAGCTATTATGCAAGGATATTCATCTGGCATATGTATCAACTAACATGAAATGTGCAGATGTGTTGACTAAAGCATTAGATGGTACAAAACTCTGCAGGTTCAAATCAATGATTGGATTGCAAGATATTCATAAAGATTCAAGATGAAGACCAAGACAAAATTTTTGGCTTGAGGGGGAGCTATTCATGCAAAGTCCAAGCCCACACATTTGGCATGAGGTTCATAAAGATGTGAAGTTCCATGATAACCATTGCTAGTGGAGATTTATCTCTTTACCTTTGTAAAAGTCTTTACCTTTGTAAAAGTCATTACCTTTTTGACTTGAGAATATTTGTATCACCTATCCAAAAGTAGTGGACTTATTAGTTAAGAAAGTAACAACTACATTAAGGGGATATCTTCTAGACTGAAGGTTCACTTTTAGGTAGAGCCAAAATTTAAATTCAAATTCAAATTTGAACTCAACTCTTATATATACTCACTTGAAAAAGTCACGGTAAGAGTGATCATTTCCCGAGATCTCCATTGTCATTTTACTTATGTGCAAGGCCTACATTGTAGCCTACACCATTTCATCATAAGGCAATGATTATCAAGCCTATGATCTTTTACAACATTGTTCATTCATACATTATATCTACATTGTTCATCGATGATATCTCTGTTATAGTCATTTCTCACTATCAAATTGTGCTTCTCATATCTCACTAATATCTCCACCAAATTCCATTATCTATAGCTTATCGGAATCAACGCAAGGTAAGCTACATGCTGGAAATTTTTGAAGCAAATCCATTTAGCCAAATTGGAGAAAACGGCATCAAAGCACTCACTGGTCAATCTCTATAGTGGTCCTAAAAAATCGGGGATAATGATTACTTTGCTAAATTGATTTCTCTGTGTATAGTTGATCATTTCAAGTGATTTCACTTTGAATCATTAGCTTACTAAGCTTATTGGATAGCCCTAAAAGGAAAGTTTCCAATTCTTACTATATTGGTAGCACTGAGCATTACAAGCAGTAAGTGTATGATAAAAAATAGAAGGTTTTCTTGGATTCTTGTATTTACAACGTCTGTTTTGATTCAATATTTTCATACATCATTTCCAAAGTAAATAGGCACTTTTATGGTGTCATTGGAAAGCTAAGAGGGCCCACACAACAACTTTGAAGTCACAAAGGGCGGGTACTATGTAGGATTCGGCTGTACCAACTCATCACTTGAAGTATCCATCCATCTTTCCCAATAGTTGCAACAAGCTCATGAAGGATTGATAGGACATCACTATTCCGAAAAATGAACATTACGGAATCTAAAACATTTAGGAGTGTATTGGCCTAGTATGGATAGAGAAATACATGAGTGGATTAAGAATTGTCCAATGTGCAAAGAGAGACCCCTAGTGGAGCATGCTACCCTTTATCATGTGTCACTAATTCCAGATCGGAGTGCTCCATTGGTAGAGTTTATGAGATTAGTGACACTACTCGGTGAGGCTAGTCTAGCAAGAAAACGAAGCATGGAGCAAGAGGCTCAAGACTACACTTTTGTAGGAGACAACCTATACCAAAGAGGCAAGGATGGTTACTTAAGATTGTGCGTTCATGAGTTAAACTATTTGAAAATCTTAGAAATTGCACATAGTGGTGTTGCACGTGGACATTTTGGTCCTCATTGAATAATTAAGACCATTCTATTCACAGGACTTTGGTGGCCCATTCTTCGTATGGATGCACATACCTATGTGAGGAAATGTGACACATGCCAACATGCACAATATTCAGTTAGAAAAGACGAGATGCCTTTGAGGCCAATGATGGGAGGACGTGCATTTTCAAAGTGGGGTATAGATTTTGTAGGTTCTATTAACCCCGCAGCTATAAACTCCCATGTAGAGTACATCATTTTATCCAAAGATTACCTTACCAAGTGGGTAAGGGTAAAAGCCACAACAAAGAATGATGCTCAAACAATGGCTAAGTTCTTATTTGAGAATGTGTTCAGTAGATATAGGTTATTAATAGAGTTAGTAAGTGAAAGAGGTATGCACATCTTGAACGAAGCTAATGAAAACCTTCTCCAAGAATTCTTGGTGATACATAAGAAGTGTTCTCCCTATCATCCACAAGCTAACGGACAAGAAGGGAGCACAAATAAGATCATATGTAATGTACTTTTTGACAACACTGATAAACAATAAATGCTCTAATTGGGATAAACAACTTCATCATGTTGTTTGGGCATACCGAGTTGCCTATAAAACGGTACTCAATGCCACCCCATCTCAGATGGTCTTTGGAAAAAATGCTATGCTATCATTATATTTCCTAATCCAAGCTTTAAAAGTAGCACAAGAGTATGAGTGGAATGGACACAAGTTGTCCTCCAGGATCCGTTATCTAGAATGCTTAGGTGAGATGAGGCAACGAGCAGCAACAGGCATCTATGCGGTAAAGAAGAGACAAAAGGTTTATTTTGTTGCACACATCAAGGATAAAGGATTGAAAGAGGCCAACCTATTGTTGGTTTATACACTCAAACAACATGCTCATAAATTGGAAAAAAAAAGAGGATATGGACCCATGATCATTAATAGAATTTCTACGAGTGGTGCGGTTCAATTGGCCACTCTAGAGGGTGACATCTTGCCGAACTATATTAATGGTTCTCGATTCAAGCTATATCAAGAACCCCTTATAGAGGATATGCTAAGGAGACTTAACATTGTTAAGAAGCCAAAAGAAGAAGAGATAAGGGTTACAGAAGAAGCACATGCAGAGGCCAGAGAGCACATTAGGAAAAAATAATTTAAGGCAACTAGGCCTAGATGTCAATACTGAAGCCTCATGATATCACAAGGTCATGTGCCAATCATCAGGTACCATTGCTTCTTGAATAATTGACCAATGCCCCTTTCTGATCTTTGAGTTAGGACACGGAGAATGTAAGGCCTATGAGAGCATTGATTGACTTAGGTGCACCAACTAGTGCTATTAGAATTCCATACTACTAAGACTTGCAATTGAACATCAATCCCATAGAAGCCTATCTCATAGGATTGGGAGGTGCAGAAACCCCTTGTTTGGGCAAACTAGAGCTTCCCATCTATCTTTAAGATGTTCCAATGAGAGTGAAAATGCTAGTGTGTCAAGATGAGGACCTTACGGTACCACTGGTCTTGGGTTAAGATTGGATCTATGACCATAAAGTCAACTTAATCCTAAAACATTAACTTCTTCAAGTTTGGGTACATGAACACTACCTTACATTAGAATTAGAGAGCTGCATGATCACAAATTTAGGTTTCACACATTGTCTTAGTTCTTCTAAGACTAATCTTATAGAAGAAGATGTTGTATGTGTCAAAATCTCTATGATGTAGAAGGAGTCAAACATGGAAGAACATGCTCGAAGGGGATTGGATCTCTCTTCTTCCTCAAAGACTAATGCAGTCATAGTACTTCCACCACAAAGGCAATCACAAAATTTCAACACGATTGCTATGTCAAATAGAGAGACACCATTCAACAAGAAAGGAGTTTGGGGCATGAAGCAGATCTAGGTACAAAAAGGAGGATAACCACCGGCCTTGCCTCCACAATTCCCCTCCAAGAAAGCCAATGAAGTCACAAGATGAACAAAGAAACTAGCACAAGTTCAACCACAAGGTATCTGACAAGTTTGGGTGCGTAAAAAATTAGCTACAGTTCAATAAGGACAATTACAAATATGGGTACCCAAGAAGCTCCTACATACACAACAACCTATGCTCTCCCACAAGAGAAAAGTCTCAACAAAGAAGACAAGGTGAGGCAAGGGTCAGAACCAAACACCAAGGCCAAAAGCGGACCAACTCACCTCTTCAACAAGAGTTAGAAGACCAGCATGAATGGTATATGTATGGAAGACAAAAGCACTAGTAGCCCCCACAGAACGAAGGAACCAACCACGTGGGATACGAAATTTAAGAAGTTTTCTGAAGATGAAGAAGCCCAAGGTGATCTCTATGATACCGAATGTGGTTCTCAAATGGATCCCTATAAGCAAGAATGATCAGTTGTCATCTCAAGGTCCAATGGACACCTCTAAGTATAGCTTGCATCAACATCCCCAAGTAACATCAGAAGCCTCAATGTGTGACAACCATGTGCCTTTGGCATGACCTTGTCTTTTGCACCATTAAAGTCTACATTTCCAAAGCATGCATTAATATAGGGCCAGATTACACGGTCGTGCATAGACACATTTGAGAATCCTAGTAACATGAGACACATTTGACTTATCTACATTATTTTATTGATACTAACATCTTTCTTCTTGTTTGGTGACATTGTTTCAAGAAGAGAGAGAGAGAGACAGATAGAGAGAGAAAGAGAGAGAGAGAGAGAGAGAGATAGACAAAGAGAGACAGAGAGAGAGAGAGAGCTTGATCCCAGGTTTGGCTCATGGAACATGAATGCGTCAGGCTTAGTTGAAGGTGGAATTGTTGATGACTGGACATTTATTAGTTTGGATAGATGTGTGTCTCGGCTAGCAGACGATACTATTGCTACCTTACTGGTAGATGTCTAGATCTTGGTGTGAACATGGCATCTGAAGGTCCGGAACTTGAGTGATGCTTAACTACTATATGTACGAGAGCATCCAAGGTGATATCTATAAGTGGTAGTTCTGGTACCATGCAAATCTTTGTATGTATACTGGGTGAGAAGACTCCTACTTATGTTGAGCTAAATAGAATAAGGGAAACTAAGATGAGTGTAGTTACCCAACGTTTTTGTCAGAGAACATAAAGAAATTTATTTCTCAATATTTGGGAAATGTTCCTTTGAAGACAGGGGACAGGTCCACGCGCTCAAAGAATCTCATCACTGGACCATCAACAAGGGCATTCATCAACAACGATAGAGCAGCCCATGGTCCATGACAATGATGGGTGCACAACACGAAGAGATAAACATCGATCGAGCATTCACCATGGTAAGAATCCTTACTCTGGCACACCATAATCATGATAGATAAGGAAACGTCTTCATCAGCATACTCTTGAGCACTTAGCTCAAGACCTCCACTTTTTGCACCACACCTCTTCCAATGCATTTTCCGAGTATGCATGCATAGGGCCACATTACAAGGCCGTGCACAATGCACATAATTTCTTCAACCAATGCACTGACACACTAACTCATCACTCATTATGGGTTACGAGTACTTGGCATAACTACTATGAATATCATCTTTGAAAGATCCATTGGACATTAAGGTTACAAAAGCAATAGCGATGAAGCAATCGAGCACTGAGAGCTGCTCCAAATCAACACATGGACAACCTCTTTTGAGCACCTAACAACTTTTGAAAGCTCAAAAATATATCTTGATGCAAGAATCCAAGGACGAACTACATAGCAAGGGACTACAACTTGCAAAGTCTTGCAATGACAAATTAAGAACCAGACAACTGACCCTCCTACATTTGGAAGATAGAGGGATCTTGTTCATACAGGATGGACATTACCTCTCAAAGCGCTACATGGAACAACCACTACAACAAGGGTCTGTTAGTGACAACACACTCACGGGGGGGTATGGGGGGAGGGGGGAAGGGAGTGTTAGCACTCAAGTTCAAGAACAAGGTGCAAGAAAATGTCAAAGAAGTGGTCACACCAGAAGAAAGAGCAAGTATGGAGCTCCAAGAACTACATGTTAAATTTTCAAAAGGAATCCCTATAAAAATAGTGATTTTTATCACTGAAAGCCATTGTAAACACCATTACATATTTTTGTAACTCTATTTTGATCAAGATGAGGAGTCATCAAGCTTGAGGAGTATTAGAAGTATCATCCTACTAATTTTCATAATTTTTCGACTCGGTTTGAGACCTCAAATAATTCCTAGAACCTAATTTTTAACTAGGCCAAACACTAGGTCTAGATAGGGCCGAAACTAGGCAAAAGACTATAAAAAGAGCTAGAGAGCTCATTTTTGGGGTTTTCTTGTTAGAGCATTGGCATAATAGAGTTTGAAGATTTGTAAGAGAGTTCTTTGTAATAGAAGCTTTCCATATTTCCTCTCTTTGCTCTTACCATGTGCACGTGTGTGTGTATGTGGTTGCATGCTTGTGTGCTTTCATTCATGCACTTGTGCGTTCATTTGCTCATGGTCTTCATACCAATCCTCATGTCCAGATGGCAACCTATTTACCAAATAAGCAGGAGTAGATACACTCTCTGCCCACAAATATTTAGGTAATTTTTTCTCAATTAACATTGACCTCGTGTGCGAGGAGCTCGAGGAGCCATGGCTAGATATTTCATGCAAAAGGATTTTGCTACCTTGCACTGGTACTAGAGCATCGATTTGGGCCATGCGCGTGCTGCAGAACAAGGGATTTGAACCCTCACCACTTGTATTGAGGGCGCACACCCTAGCAATCATGCCACAACCACGTCATGTCCTACTCACAGCAGTTTATATTCTATATTTGGTAATTAAGAGCATTCACGGGATCACTCGGAATAGTTCTCCATGGCAAGAGCTGAGATTAGAGTAATGTCTTGGTAAACGAGAGCTATAATGATCATGTTGGCTAAGGATTAAGCGACATCTCCAATGAAGTAAAGGTAGAAATCAAGAATGTTAGAGTTGGATAAGGTGGAACGAGGAGAAATGATATGAAAGATAGAAGATGCTAAGGAAGTTAATTTATTCAACGAGAAATCACAACCCATCTTTCTCAGAACAAGATGTATTCGAGGTTCCATGATGGAGGGAGTTTCTCATCAGTGCAAATCCATGTCTCTAAGGCTTTTAAGGTATGAAGTGTTTGTTAGTCCTAGGAATAAAATGATAACACCCCACTTTGAGAGAAGGAAAACAAGGGGTTAGAGGGCCAACATCTTGGACAAAAATCACATGTATGAAGAGTATGAAGCATATACTCTCATCTGGAGTCAAGGATTTCCTCAAAATACAAGAAGGCCAAGTTTAGGGTATCTCAAAAATACTCTACTTTCAAGACTTTTTACATAAATTTCAGGGAGCTATTTTTGACTAGTAGTCATTTTGGGAGAGGGGAACGAAGCGAGATTTTTTCTTAGTTTAGTAGGGAAAATCATGCACACCTATAGTCTACTATATTCACTTCCATATAAAATTAAGAAATCCAAAATATACCTCATTATGATGGGAGTTTGAAGCTGTGTGTATGTGTGTGTATGTATGCATGCATGTATGTGTATGTGTGTGTATGTGGATGCATGCATGCATGCCGGTATATGTGTGTTTATGTATGCATGCATGTGTGTATATGTGTGTATATATGCGTGTGTGTATGTATGTGTGTATATGTGTGTGTGTGTATGTGTATGTATGCATATGTGTATATATGTGTGTGTATGTATGTGTGTATGCATGTGTGTGTATGTATGCATGTGTGTAAATTTATGTGTGTGTGTATGCATGCATATGTATATATGTGTGTGTGTGTGTATGTAAGCATGCATATGTGTATAGGTGTGTGTATGTAAGCATGCATGTGTGTATAGGTGTGTGTATGTAAGCATGCATGTGTGTACATGTATGTGTGTATGTATGCATGTGTAAATTAATGTGTATCTTCCTTTCTCTTCTCTCTCTCTTTCTTTTTCTCTCTCTCTCTCTCTTTCTCTCTCTCTCTGTCTCTCTCTCTCTCTCTGTCTCTCTGTCCTTCTCTCTCTATCAATAGTGAATAAAAGAAACACTTACAAGTATGTCTCTCTTTGAATCGTTGTCGTCAAAGCGTAATGTAGGTCGTCTCTCATCCAATTCCAAACAATCGATGCCAACGAACTTCTGCAAAATCAACGAAAAGAGAAATTAGAAACCCTAAAGCATAGAGAAACACAAATGCTAACAGTACGCGCAGCACTTACCAAGATGTGAGAGCTAAGCCAAGAGAGAGTGTGTGTGTATAGAGAGAGAGATCCGTGTGTTTGTGTGTGTGTGCACAAGACAATGCAGGTTCGCGCACGCAAGTTCGACAGTAGACCGACAGTACTCAAACACGCGCAAAAATGTGAAGTTTTGCTCTTGGGTTCGCAGTATGTTTAAAAATTCACCACCGGTATAGGCGCCGGTATGGACGTCGGTATACGCGTCGGTAGTTGCCAGTAAGTTACCGACGCTTATACCGACGCTCATACCGACGCATATACCAACGCCTATACCACGCTTATGCCGGCGGCTGCGGGCCACACTGCCAATCCGTTTAAAACGGTCATACCGACGGTCACTTGATCGTCGGTATCTCTTAGTGCGATTTTCCGAGGGCTATACCGACGCTGACTATGACTGTCGATATATGCAGCGTCGGTATGCCCCTCATATGTTGTAGTGTGAATGGAATGTATTGAACATGAGGTAGAGTATTGTACTTTTCAGCATGCACCACCACCTCGTCAACGTGATAATGCTTGGGTATGTAGTTTTTCTATAAATTAATGTCATTATTTTATTTAAAAACCATATACAAAATCAAAATATCATTGATATATAGGAATACTTGCTAGATGATGATGATAATGATGATGATAATGATGATGATAATGATGATGATAATTCTCATACTGATAATGATAATATACCTCGTACATGTCATGGAATTGTTGTTCATCAATTACAAGAAAAGCTTTCTAGAAATCCTCTACCTCTAGGTTTAGAGACTGAAACGGTTAGAGATCATCCTTTACCAACTCGTGATCATTCTCAAGTACAACCATATGATAGAAGAAGATGTGGAGGATCAAATAGAGGACCACTTCCTTTAGATGAAGAGGTTTTTAACTTTCTAGGTAATTGCTAGATGATTGCTCCATCCACTATTACTACTGCTAGTCATGATCTCTTTATTGTAGATGTTCAAAGCATGAGTACTTATTGAATATGCTTGAATGAAAATGTATGAAGTGCATGTGCATATTAGAGTTAGTGCATATTCATATGAAAGAGTTGCATGCATGAGGTGTATGAGAGTGCATGTGCATATTAGAGTTAAAGCATATGCATATGAAAGAGTTGCATCCATGAGTTGTATGAGAGTGCATGTGCATATTAGAGTTAGTGGATATGTATGAATGAGATGTATGCATAGATGCATGTTTATGTATGAATAAGTGCATGTGAATGCATGTATATGTATACATAAGTGCATGTGTATGAGTGTATAAAAGTACTTTTGGTTATTTAGTGATCCTTGGAAGCAATGTCATTTCTTGAATGTCAAAGAAGCAACCTGAAATGGCTTTATCATCTAGAGAGATTGAGTATAGAGCACTTGCACAAGTCACATGTGAAATTATGTGGCTTAAGCAAATGAATTTTTAGGTTGATACATATCCTATCTATTGTGATACCATGAGCTACGTACACCTTGCTTCAAACCCTATTTTCCATGCAAGAACTAGGTGTATTAAAGTAGACTACCAGTTCATAAGGGAAAATGTAATGAAAAAGGAGATTTCAGTAATTCATAGGTACAAAAAAGAAATTTTCTAAAATGTTTAAAGAAGCTTTGGAAGGCACAAAGCACATGACGTTCATGTGATGCATTAGCATGGGGGTCCTTGGACGAAGATGAAGATTGAAGCTTGAGGGAGTTTTTTAGAAGGCAGGATTCAAAGTACAAATGCATGTGAAAAATAATTTGTAAAGGCAGACCAATGTACAATGGCCTAAAGTCACAAAATTGCATCAAAAGGGATCACTCAAACACTCCTCAAATCAATATGATTAAGTCTCCAATTTAAGAGGAGCAGTTTTATGAAAGGTGGTCCCTAGATTATAGGAGCCTATGTGCTTTGTATATATTAGGCATGGATCATAACTTCCATTTTCATCTCGTGTGTTTCATTTGCATATTAGAGTGTTGGAGCAATCCACTATCTTAAACAATTCCCCTAGAAACTTTCTTGCATCCAAAGTTTGAGATAGAATATCTCACTTCTTGTGTATGTAGTCATTAGTTTCTATTCTTTTTCAAGCCATGTTCATTGGTTCTCTTACATATAGGTATGCTATCAATATGCAATCCATTTTACACATTCACATGTAGAGAGAGCTATTCTAGCCATCATCTTTTCCATGTGACTTGTTGCATTTGTGTTCCTTGTGTGTGCTTCTTGTGTGTCTCTCACACTTCTACACACACCCAATAGTGGTATCAAAGCAGGTTTAGCTCCTTCTCAAGATTTGGTTTTTCGAGTCATAGTGTACACACTTTTAATAGTGCAAATCAACTTCGGAGCATAGAACAGTGAATTTCAGCAGCCAAGAAACATTTCCACCATGTGCCCTAGTGGAAATGTATCTTGGAGAGAAAGTAAGAAGCCCATAAGGTATGGATATGATACATCCTTAGTTACAAAGCACTGTGTGTACATCACTAATGACTCAATGGCAAAGGAGCCTTCTTCATTTGAAGAGGCTAAGAAGATGAAAGAGTGGAGAGAAGCCATGCAGGAGGAAGTGGAAGCATTTGAGGAAAACCACACTTGGGACCTAGTTCAAGAAACCAAATATGAAGGTAATTGGTTCAAGGTGGATATATAAAGTTAAAAAGAACTTTGATGGTTCTATAAACATGTACAAGGCAAGACTAGGTCCCTTGGGGTTTTACCCCCATTTCAAAGCCATTCATGTAGCCAAAATTGCCCTCAGAGTGATGGTTTGTGAGCTAAAATTTGAACACTAATTTTAGCTTTTGTTGAAGTAAAGATTTTGTCACATTCTTGTTCCTTAGTGAAATCGCGGGTAGCAATGAATTTTTTGGCATGCTTCAAGCTGAAGATAAGCTTGGTGGGATCAACTATCCAATGTGTTCTTACATGATGAAGCATGTTCGTGTTGCAAAACAACTTTGGAACATAGTGGTAGATCTAGATTGAAGACCCGCAGGTTCTTCTACTTCACAATCTATTGTTAGAGATGGAGCTTCTTCTTCAAGTATAGTGGTTTCTCCTTCTCCAGCTACGTAGGAGTAGCTTAGATGGGATGGAAAAGATGCTCAAGCTTATGCATTGATTGCGCATTCTGTAAAGCATCACATAGTTCAACACATTCGGTCATGTTCTACATCAGGACAAGCATGGGACACTCTTGCTTCTTTGTCGTGCATAATGAAGCACGTGTTGCATACTTGAGGAAGCAACTTGAGGATGTATGTATGGCTGAAAATGAGTTGGAGGATGTATATGTGACACGCGTCAAGGACTTGAAAGAGCAATTGGCAAACATAGATGATATTATTCCAGATGCATCACTCATTTCTACATTATTGAAAGGATTATCCGAATCTTTTCAAAGCTTTGCTACTAAATTCTGTTTGGTTGCAAAAGGAAATACTAATATGTATGCATTTGATGAGGTTGTGTCTTTTCTTTTGCAAGAAGAGAAATCTAGAGTGAATAGGAGTGGATTGATTGAGGGAACACAAGCACTTGCTATCTCTCAAAAGGGAAAAAACAAGTATGGTTTAGCTTTGGGTTCATCAAAACCAAAGCCTCAACCTTCCTCTTCCACTCATTCCTCTAATGATGCTCTTTTTCAAAAGCAGAAGAGATGCAAATATTGCCAAAAGGCTATTCATACTATTGATGAGTGTAGAAAGCTTGCTAAACACAGTGAAAAGAAGAAGGAATCCGACATGTCTATTGCGAAGAATGATGAAACCAACAAATGCGAAGAATGATGAAACCAACATCACTCAAGAGTTTTGGGAATGTGTTGTTACATGTCATTATGATGCTTCTTTGC
Organism: Ceratopteris richardii; assembly: GCA_020310875.1. NCBI lineage: Eukaryota > Viridiplantae > Streptophyta > Polypodiopsida > Polypodiales > Pteridaceae > Ceratopteris > Ceratopteris richardii. The sequence continues at coordinate 16,732,192 of CM035437.1, read as the reverse complement.
ATTCTAAATGTATGGTTGTTGTTGGAAGAGATGGATGGATACAACAAGACTATGAGTTGGTACTCCTAATCCTTGCTTTCTACCTACCCTCTTTCACTTCAAAGTTTGGTAGTAGGCCCTTGCAGCTTGCTAATGACACTAAGTAAGTGCCTATGTACTTTGGAGATGATGCTTCAAACAGTTAGATCAAAACATACAACATCGCAAATAGCTAGTGACAAAAGCTTGCTATTTTTGTCTTGGCACCTACTAGATATTTTGCTCAGTGCTCAGAGTACAGTAACAACTAGGAAAATTCCTTTTGTATAAATCAAATTAGCTTAGAGAGATAGTGATTCCAAGTGAAATCACTTAGCAGAGATGCCCAGGCACATGCATTTATAGCTTTGTCTATCAAACGTTCCATTATTCCTCATATTTGCTCTTGCAGAATAGCTAAGGATACTTGGGATACACTAACCACATTGTACCAAGCTAGGAATGAGGCTCATTTGCTTACCTCCAAAAATACTTGGAAAGTGAGCACATGAATGAAGGTGATTCTATGGACAATTTCCTAATAAAGATCAAAGACTTGAAGGAACAATTGATTTCTGCTGATGAGGTTATACGAGATAGCTCACTTGTGTAGACCGTTCTGAATGGTCTTCCTGATTCATATCAGAGTTTTGCTTCTACTCTTCGGTTGATGATGAAAGGCAATCCAAATGCCTTGTCATTTGAGGAGTTAGTCTCTATTCTGTTGCAGGAAGATCAGTCCTTGCAGAACAGGTCCATTATGCGTGTTGCAGATAAAGCTTTCCTGGCTAGTCAGAAGGGCAAAGGAAAATGGAGTTCTTCTACTAGTAAGCAGAAATATGCAAATGCTGCACATTCCAAGAACCAAGACAAAGATGAGAGAAAATAAGAAAAGCAGGAATTGTTTTGTAAGTACTATAAAGGGAATGATCATATCATAAAGAACTGTCCAAAGATAGCTGCAAAAGAGGCAAAGAAGAAAGAGGTTGGAATGGTTGTTGTAGAAGCCTCTACACCAAAAATGGAGTCTGCTAATCTTGTGCAGGAAGAAGAATGAGCGTTCACTACAGTTTGCAGTTTTGATCCATCTTCTCATGAGCAGTGCATGTGTGCAGTAGACTCAGATGTTTGGTAATTTGATAGTGGGGCGACCAAACATATTACCTCGTGGCTGTGCTACAAGAATGCATCAAATTCATTGGAAAAGTACTCACCTCCTCCATTTGACCTTAATCTCTTTAGACTTCTTCCTGTTTGATTTTCCAAAAATGCAAGATACTTTTTAAAGCAAATGAACACTTCATCTTTATGCTTCATAAAGTATAAGATAGTCCACTTATTGAAATCATTAATGAAAGGCACATAGTACCTTGAGCCTGAAATTGAGGGATCCTTGCTTGGTCCCCACACATCCATGTGGACAAGTTCCAAGTAATCCTCATGCACATAGCCTTTCTTTGTAAAGGGTAACTTGTGTGATTTACCAAACTAACATGCACCACATTCATAGATCATGTGTTGCTTGGATACATTAGGTATCCCAAGTACACATTGATCTCTACATATTTGCTTCAAGGTTCTCTCACCAATAAGCCCTAATCTCTTATGCTAAATCTCAAGCTCTGACAATGTTTGATCCTGGTAATTATAGAGTGCAATATTTCTAGTGTCCTCAAGTTCATGTAAATAATCTACCTATTTTTTCTCCTTCGGCAATTCTCTTGAATCCATGTTGGGGGTCGTCCACAAAAGCTCCATATTTGTTGAACCTAACTTGCAAACCTTTTTCCACTATCTTTCCAACACTCATTAGATTCGTGGTGATTGTAGGTACATAAAGAACCCTGCTAACAGATTTCTATTCCCATCAGAAGTTTTGACATTTCCTACATTGAACACTGAATGCTTGGTGTCATCACCTATTTGCCCTTGGTGTTTTCCCTTGGGCTCCTCAAGATCAGAAAGAAGAGCTACATTGCCTGCTACATGGTTTGAACAACCTAAGTCAATATAGAAGAGAAGCTCATCATTCATACCTTGTTTTGATGTCATATTCATAATGAGAAGAGAATCTTCTTGATCCTCTATGTAATTGTTGAAGTCCTTTCTAGATTTGTATCCTCTTTGATGATTATTGTTGTAATTTGTTGTTGTAGTCAAGGTTGTAGTCTTGATTATGGTTGAACCTTCCTCTTGATTGTGAGTAGCCACCTCTTTGATATCCTCTTCCTCTCTGATTCTTGAAGTTCCTATAGCACTCATCTATAGTGTGATTATATATTCCACATATGTTGCATGAGGAAGATTTGAAATGTCTCCCCTTACCTTGCTTACCTCCTCTGTCCCTCCCTCTTGAGTTCCTACCTCTCCGTGCATAGTTAGCTTGAGATGTAGTACCTTCATCTTCAACCTTTTTGCTTTTGCCTTTCTCTTTAGACTTTCCTTTATTTGTGTATAGGGTAGAAGAGCTGTTACCTCTTGATGGTTCTCCATTTTCATTGAGCTTGGATTCATGGGTGAAGAGTTGTCCCATGAGTGTGGTAAGGTCTGGAATCTGTATATCCATGTAAAGGTCCATAGCAATTGTGAAAGCTTCCCACTTATCATCGTCCATGATGCCATTGACTACTTGTCTCACTATTTTGTCCTCTTCAATATCCTCTCCTACGCTTGCCAATTGGTCAACCACATCTTTGACTTTGGTCACATAATCTGAAACACTTTACTTGGGTTGCTTCCTTTGATTGGTAAACTCAATCCACAATTGATTCTTCCTAGCTCTTGTATTGGAAGAAAAGTATGAAGACAATGTATGTCAAGTGTCTTGGGAAGCTTTACAATTCCTAATGTGTGAAAGAAGGAAGTTGGAGATAGAGTTAAGTAGATATGACCTTGCTAAAGCATCTTTGGCACACCATGAGTTGAGTCTTTCAAGCTCTTCTCTTGTAGATTGTTCTTTGCTTCTGAAAATGGGCATCTCCTCATCTCTTGATATGTATCCATAGAGAATCCTTCCTTGTAGATATGTCTTCATCCTCAAGGACCATGCTTGATACTTTTTCTTGTCGAATTTATCAATAAAAGAAGGGAAAACATCTCCCATTTTACCTCCACTTGCTTTGATACCACTATTGGAAGAGATGGATGGATACCATAAGAGGATAAGTTGGTAATGCTAATCCTTGCTTTGTACCTACCCTCTTTCACTTTAGAGTTTGATATCAGGCCCCTTTAGTTTTCTAATGACACTAAATAAGTTCCTATGTATTTTGGAGATGATGCTTCAAACAATTAGATCAAAATAGATAACTTTGCAAATAACTAGTGACCAAAAACTTGCTTTTTTTGTCTTGACACGTGCTAGATATTTTGCTCAGTGTTCATAGTACAATATCAATTAGGAAAATTCCTTTTGGGGAAATCAAACTAGCTTAAAGAGCTATTGATTCCAAGTGAAATTACTTAAAATGATGCACTATGTACTGAGCAATAAATTTAACAATCAATAGCTTACCCCCAATTTTTTAGGACCTGCATAGAGAATGACCAAAGAGCACTTTGATGTGGATTTCTCCAAATTGGCTGAATCAAATTGCTTCAAATGTTGATGATTGGAGTAGACTTTGAGTTGGTTCCAAGAAGCAATAGATCATGGAAAATGATGGAGAGATCACTGAGATATGAACATTCAAAGTACATTGTTCTAAGTAAACAAAGCAGAGATGAATACAGATATGATCAATGATGTAATGTATTATAGAACAATGTTGTACATGATCATTGGCATAGAAAGTGATGCCCAATGATATTAAGAAGAGTAGGCTATGGTTTAGGACACTCAACCTCTACAAATGATCACTAATTATCTCAAGAATAGGGGTAGTAATGGTCGCAAGATTACAACCTCTTTTAAAGGTGATTTACCTCCAATGTTTGAATTTGAATTCAAACTTGGATATACCTAAAAGTGTTCCTCCAAATTAGGAGCAATGCCAATTCATAACTTTTGATTCTCCAAACTCCACGAAATTATTGGCTTTACAAGATTCTTCCAAGTCAATTAACTTTTACAATAGTTAATGGTAAAAAATTATAAGCAACGGTTCATGATATGCTTCAACTGTTTGCACATAGCTTTTTCAATGCCTAGCCAAGTGTGAAGGCTTGGCATTTGCACCAACACTTGTGAGTGAGGCTGATTTGGATTGCTTCTTTCATAATGGTGGTTCAAAGCATATAACATCATGCAAAAGATTTTTTGCCTCTTTGAAATATGCACCAAAAGGAGGACATGTGCTATGTGCAAACAATGCCTCTTATCCTATCATTGGAGTATGAGAAATTGAGCTTATGGCTGCAAATGGAGGTGTGATTCTCTTGAAAAATGCATTGTATATGCGCGGTATCAAGAAGAACCTAATCTCAATTACATTGATTGCCAAAGCTAGACTTCATGTACACTTTGTTGATGATAAATGTACGGTTCATGGTTTCAGCAATGGCAATGTAATCCTGATGTCCAATACATTATGTAATGGTTTGTATCCTATGGATACATACAAGAGGGCTATCTCAAATGCCTTGGTCGCTCATACTTCTTCCATGGCTGAAATGGAGCTTTGGCATGCTGAATTTAGTCACTTAAACTTCAATAGTTTGCTTTACTTGTAAAAGAAAGACATGGTTATTGGTTTGCCAACGCTTGAGTCCATTGAAAAGCATGCATGTGAAGGTTTCATTCTTGGATAAATGCATCATTCTTCTTTTCCAAAAGATATTCATGCACACGCTACAAGAAAATTGTAGCTCGTTCATAGTGATGTATGTGGTCCCATTAAGACTCCATCTTTTGGGAAGCATGTATATTTTGTAACCTTCATTGATGATGTTCTTCACCATACATGGGTGTATCTTATGAAAGCAAAGAATGAGGTATTTTCTTTCTTCAAATAATTTTTAGCTATGGTTGAAATTTTTTCTTCACAAAAGCTTTTGACGCTACGCACAGATCATGGTGGTGAATACATGTCACATGAGTTTAATGTTTTTATTCATGAAAAACGTATTTCACACCAATGTATGGTGCCATATACACCTCAACAAAATGGTGTTATCGAGCATAAAAATAGAACTCTAGTTGAAATGGCATGATGTAAGGTTGAAGGAAAGCACCTTCCTGATATGTTTTGGATGGAAGCGGTCATGTGTGCAAATATGTGTTGAATCGCTGCCCTACAAAAGCATTAAGAGTCATCACTCTTGATGAGGCTTGGAATGGACATAAACCCATGGCTAGTCATATGCGTGTGTTTGGTTGATTGGCATATGCTCTTGTGTATGTGTTGAATCCCTGCACTACAAAAGTATTAAGAGTCATCACTCCTGATGAAGCTTGGAATGGACATAAGCCCATGGCTAGTCACAAACTAGATAACAAGGCAAAGAAATTTATATTTGTTGGTTATAGTGTTAAAACTAAGGGATATCATTTGTGCCATCCATTGAATAACACAATTATTGTGAGTCGAGATATGGTATTTGCTGAAAATTTAGTTCTCCCTCTACTTGAATGCAAAAAACAACTAAGAGTTAGCTCACAAGATGTGTTTGATACACTCATGCCGTTGTTTCAAAATGGTGCGTTTGACTATGGCCATGTAGGCCAGGCAATTGAAGCTCAAAGAGCAAAAAAATTCCAGCAAAATAGAGCAGAAAATGTAGAGAATTTTCAGCCAAACATGGCAGAAAGTTTTCAGCCAAAAATGATCAAAATTGCTTCAAATATTTAGCCACATATGGATAAACATTTGCATCAAAATATGGCTGAAAAGGACCATGAAATTCAGCCCACACATGATGTACATATTGATGATGTATTGCATAATGAACGAATGTCTATCAAGAGTGCACAAACTATGTCAAAGTGGTTGAAACAAACTTTGTAGGACAACAAATTGAGTGCACCTTTACTTTGTAGAACAAGATTAAGCCCTCACCATGCATCAAGTAATTTTGTGGATTATTCTCTTATTGCAACATGTAATGAACAATGAAGAGCCACTTTATTTTGAAGATGCATGTGACAATCCATAATGGATGAGTGCTATGCAATATGAAATGGATTCCATACATAGGAATGGTACTTGGGAGTTATGTCAGTTGACAAAAAGAAAGAGTGCCATTGGTATAAAGTGGATTTATAAGATTAAGAGAAAATATAATGGTAGCACTAATCTCTACAAAGCTTAGATTGGTTGCCAAAGGATATGCGCAACAATATGGCATTGACTATGAGGAAACTTTTGCGCCTACTTCACGCATGACTACCATTCATACCATGTTTGCATTGGCTACCCATCGAGGTTGGAAAGTGCATCAATTAGACATAAAAACAGCCTTCTTGAATGGTGATTTGCAAGAAGAGGTCTATGTGAAGCAACCCCCTAGATTTGCTATAAAAGCTAAAGAGCATATGGTTTGTCACTTGCATAAAGCCTTCTATGGTCTCAAGCAAACTCTACATGAATGGTATGACAAAATCCATAAGCAATTGATTGCTCTTGGCTTCACATGTAGTGCAATTGAAAGCACACTCTATGTACGCAAAGATGGGGCTTATCTTACAGTGCTTGTGCTTTATGTCGATGACATACTCTTGATTGGACCATGTGATGCAAAAGTTGACATTCTTATGGCTAATTCGCAACATACTTTTGATGTCACTTATCTTGGTCTTTTGGGCTACTATATTAGCATCCAATTTGTATTGGTTGAGGGGGCAATTATTATGCATCAAGCAAAGTATGTTGAAAAATTACTTCATCATTTTGACTTTGAGGATTGCAAGCCACTTTCCACACGAGATGAGACAGGATTGAGGTTCTTAGTTGAGGATCCCAGTGATGCATTTGAATCTTCTCTTTATCAACAAGTTATGGGATGTCTTATATATGCATGCAACACAAGGCCGGATATACAGTATGCAGTTTCCCAGTTGAGTTGATTCATGCATAGCCCTAGCACAAAGCATTGGAAAGTGGTGAAACACGTATTTAGATATCTCCGAAGCACTTTGAGCTTAGGTCTCTTTTATTGCAGAGATATTCAACCATGCTTGCATGCTTTTACAAATAGTGATTGGGTTGGTTATTATGATACTCACGTGTCCACTAGTGGTAATTGCTTTTTCCTTGGAGACTCATGCATATCTTGGTTGAGTAAGAAGCATCCTATAGTGGTGACATTGAGTTGTGAAGCTAAGTACAAGGCTATTTTCACAACTACAGTGGAGTGTATATAGTTGAGATGCCTATTGATGGATCTTTGCATGGA
>CM035437.1:16714842-16719842 GCA_020310875.1 Ceratopteris richardii | reverse complement strand
TCCAGTAGTGAGAAAATGGAGAATTCCATCATACCAATCAGTCTGAATTGCCACTAGGAAGAGATTACTATCCACCAGCTCATCGTTAATGGTTGTTGCCTTCTGGCTCATTGCAGTCCTAGACACCTGATTTGCCATGTAGTGCTCTCTTCATGGCTTAATATGAATATCAAATTCAAATTCTTGAAACAGGAGTAACCATCTCCAAATCCTTCCGGCCACTCTAGGCTTGTTTATCAAGTACTTCAAGGGCTGATGGTCAGATATGACTATAAAATGTACACCAAGGAGATAATGCTGAAACTTTTGAAGAGCAAATACAATAGCCAAACCTTCCCTTTCTGTTGTGCTGTAATTCCTTTCTGCTTGGTTGAGTAGTCTACTGGCATAGGAGATAGGTCTATCAACCCTGTGTGATGATGGTTGAGCTAGAACTACACCAACACCATGAAGACTAGCATCGGTATGCACATGAAACTCTAATGACCAGTTAGGAACACTTAAAAGTGGAGCAGTACATAATCTCATTTTTAGTTCACAAAATGCTTTCTCAGCTTCAGCACTCCATGAGAAAGGGACCTTTTTACTGGTAGGCCTTGATAAGGGCTTAGCTATTTCTGAATACATTCGTATGAATCTTCTATGATATCTTGCATGGCCCAAAAAACTTTGCACTTCTTTTGGGCTTTGTGGAATAGGCATGGATAGAATAGCAGTAACCTTTGCAGGGTCAACCGTTATCCCTTCAGCAGATACTATGTGACCAAGAAGAGTGCCCTTGGTGACCAAAAAATGACATTTAGCAGGATTTAACTTCAAACCTGTTTTGAGACATTGCTCAAAGATTTCCTTTAGATTTTCCAAATGGTCATGGAAATCTTGAACTACTACTCTTCTATCTGTGCCTAAAAACACTGAAAAGTCATCCATGAAAATGCGGAGAAAGGTTGTTAACCACTTGCCCAAAATCAGATACATTCTTCTATTAAATGAAGCAGGTGCATTCTTCAACCCAAAAGCCATGCCATTATAGACATAAGTGCCCCATGGATTAACAAAGGCTGTTTTGTCCCTATCATCAGGATGGATCACTATCTGATTGTAACCGCTGAAACCATCCAAGAAGCTATACAAAGTGTGACCAGCTACTTCCTCAAGTACTTTCTCTGTGAAGGGCTAAGGAAATCCATCTTGAACAGTTACTTTATTCAAGGCACAAAAATCAACTTAGACTCTTATTTTTCCACTACTTTTCTTGGGCACAATAACCATAGAAGAAAGCCACCTGGAATGTTCTACTGGAACAATTATACCTACATCTTCTAGTTCTGTAATTTCCAATTTTACCACCTCTCTATACTTTGGATTGAGTCGATATGGCCTACTTCTTGCAGGTGCGGCTCCCTCAACTAAGGTATTTGATGTAATCTGAGCTCCTCTAGTATCCCTGTTAGATGTTTGTAGGACCATGCGAAGACATTTTTGTAAGCAAAAAGTAAAGAAGTTACCTTCTGTAGTAAAGGAGGATAATGCCATAGCCAAGAGGCCAAGTGGACTACTTGAGAGTTCTCTTCATCCCTTAGATTTACTTCTTGAACCAATGTTTCAGGACTAGTCTTGTTTGAGAAATCATCTCCACTGTATGCAGGAGTGGACTTTAGTTTATATTCTGCAACATGTTCTTTTGTCCATCCTTGAGGTATATCTGAAAAAGGAAGATCTTCTCTGCACTTAGGCTCATAACTTTCCATCCCGGGCACTTCTATATTTTTTGCCTCTTCAAAGTTTGTATTCTCTTGCAAACTCTCATTCTCCAACTCCTTGTGATCTTCATGGCCTTTTCTTGCAACTCCTTCATCCATAACTTCTTCTTCTATTTTACTGATTTCCACCGTGCAACACTCTGCACTTTCCATCATCCAATTCAATAATGTATCTTCTTCTTGGGGTAGAGAGGGCATTACCTGAGTACCCACAGTATACCTAGTAGTTTTCCCTGAGTCGAATCCTTCTTCCAAATGTAATTGCAGTTGGCTATTGGTGCTTGTTGAAATCCATAGTTTGTTTTTCCCCCAATCTTGCAAAGCTTTTGCTTGCCTCAGCCAAGGTCTCCCCAGGAGTAAAGGGTAAAAAGTCTCTTGTGGAAGTGCAATAACAACAAAATCTAGAACAAAGTGGCAACCGTGTACTATCATCAGTACCTTTTCAATAATGCCACGAGGCGCAACCTGATGTTGATCTGCTAGTGTAACTGTGAATGGTGCCATCTTGGTGGGGTTCAAATTCAGTTTCTTCATTGTGAAATCTGGCATCAAATTGATACCAGAGCCTCCATCTATGATCACACCTATGAGAGCTTCATCCTTTATACAAACAGATAATCTTGAGCTTTGGTAGTCTGCCAAGGGTGCAGGGGGAAAATCAACCATGAAACCATCTATACTAGGTGATTGGATCAAGTGAGCAGAGTGTATAATTTTCGATAAGTAGAATAACCTTGTGATGAATACCTTTCAAGATCTGTTCAATGTTTACCTCATGAGTGTCTTCTTGCAGACTTGTTTGTTGGTCCCTTAGAGAAGTAGCCATCCTTTCAAGCTCCTTCAATTTCTGCTTGGCCCTTCCACCCAGACTTCTTTTCCTCCTCTTTATCCTGAAATCCTTGTTGTTCCTCTCTATGGATTGCTACTGCTTGTCTGGCTCTAGTCATCATGGGCATTGCAGAGGATGAAACAGCATAAGACTTGAGTGTTCATACCTTCTTCTTGTGGAGAGACTGCAATCATGTGGATTGGAGCAGGACGACTTCTTGGGCAATCTTTGGTGTACTGATCCTTAGCCTTGGGACAATGCTGGCAAGGAGGTGCATCTTCTCGAAGGGAACACCTATTTTGCATATGACCATACTCACCACAACGATAGCACATCAAAGGTCTATTGTATCTAGGCTTCGTAGGCCGATTCTCCTCTCTATTAGGTGCATTTGAAGTACTAGCATAATACGAGTCCAAAGCTTGAGGGTTACCTCGTTGTTGTGTACCCTTGAGGTAGTAACAATCTCTAGCTTCATGGCCATCCTTTCCGCAAAATTGATAGCTTACTTTGTTAGGACAATTAGCATTGGAATGTCCATTGTTTATACAGATTGTGCACCAAATCTGCCTCCTTATATCTTGGGTGGTCCGCAAATCTTATAACTCACAACGAAGTTGGGCTACTTCATCATCAGTGTGACACAATGGTGGCAAGACCCTTTCTTCTTGCTGATTTTGTTGCATTCTCAATGTCTCCAGTTCCTTCCTTAGTTGCCCAATAGGCTCTAGTTCTGCACCATAATTTGATTGTGTATCCCCTTCAAAATGTTGCCTAGCTTCTTCAATGCATGATGTTGCTGCAACAAAATCATTGAGGGTTGCATCCAGTCTAAGAGACTCACGTAGCTTCTGCTGAGATGACCTAGGCAGAGCTTTTTCTATCCATTTTTTAACCAAGAAGTCACATGCAGCATGTGGTAGACGTGCAACAAAGTGCTTCTGTTCTAGTGTGAAGTTCATAAAAGGATTCACCTGATCTTAGCTTTAGGTTCTCTAGCTGATCTAGAGCTCTTTCCGAGGAATCACTAGGTCGAAATGTCTGCGAGAACGTCGTCTTCAGAGCCTCCTATGTAGCAAAATGGCCATCTACATATTGACTATACCATTTATCCGCAAGGCCTTCCAATGTGCATGGAAAGAGTACTAGCATTGCATCCTCTCTATTCTGTAGACCTCGTCCACGGCATAAGGAGATGAATCTCCTCACATGATCATCAGCATCCTCATAAGCTTGTCCCTTGAAGGTAGGGAACTTGATATTGACTCTGGAGAGTAAATGAGAGAGATCCTCCATTTGCACTGGTGTTCCCTCTCACGTATCTGAGGAGAAGCCCAAGGTTCTCCTATGCTTCTCCTTGGACAATGGTGTCGCACCCAAATCAATAGATAAATTCAAGCAGGGTAGAGGGCAGGTAGTTTCACTAGTCAAAGATATAGCTGATTTGTTAAGGCTCCTCCGTACATGAAGATGCTCCTTATCTGCTCGCATATGGGTCATCTACCTACTTGCAAATGCAATAGGTAAAAAATACTGAAAAAGATGACTATTTACTATCCTCAAGGCCTTTCAAAGAAATGCAAGTATCCCACCATGCATGCCAAACTGTAGAGGAGGTACTCGGGTATCTACTTTTAACAGGGGCATACAACAAGCACTCCAGTACTTCACTTACTCAAGGGAGGTTCTCCTTAGGGAAATATACCCTTTAACACTTCTCTGAGTAGGCAATTATCAATAATTGCACAAACTTGTGCATACTCAGGGATAATATTAATGACAAAAATGACAATAATGGCAGACCACACTCCTTAGTTTGAATCAGGTGATTACAACATAGGCCGAACACATGCTCAAGATTTCATGCTCTGGGCTAACATGCCACTCTAGAACTAAACAATCATCAATACAAGGAAGGGATTCATCCAATCCATATAATGGATGCAACTAGATGCAGACGAGCACTAATCAATACAAAGTATGAAGACTTGCTCTAAGGGAAAGAGCACGAAATACCAATGACTCACACTGGATGACAAAACCAAGCCACTCTCTTCACACTATAGTGTTGTTAGCCCTCACTGGGAAGCCCACGCTCTCTATCCTCACCACAGAGTGACTTCCTACAGTAGGCTTGTAGTCACAAAGTTCCAAGAAAGGACCCCTGTATGTACGTATGTATATATCTCAAATGAACACAAATCCATTGATTTTATAGGCTCCAATACGTCAAGAGGGCCTTGCCAATTCCTCACGTCCACTGATCATGCGCTGATTGATTGCCCAAGATTGGAGGGGTAAATCAAATATGCCACCAGTCTTGAATTGGATCCTCAAAATTAGGCAATCATCACGAATGGTTGGCAGCAACAGTCATTTCTCCACTTTCACTTTTACCACTTACACTT
>CM035437.1:16569842-16712342 GCA_020310875.1 Ceratopteris richardii | reverse complement strand
TGAGTTACAAACTAGTGTGCATGAGTAGGAAAGATCGGCATCCCCCTACAAGCACTAGAAGCTAGAGAGACTACGGAAGTACCAATCGAAAAAACTTCTGATGAGGAATACAAACCATAGCTAGCAAAATGCGACCAAGTAATAGAAGAGGGCCATGATACATATAAATTATCGAGAACAAATTGGCTCAAACATGTAGAAGACATTGACAAACCATAGTCTTAGAGAGTTGAACTACAAATCTTAGCAATGAAAAGCATTGAGAAGACCCTCTTAAAGTCCAAACACTTCCAAAATCTATCTTCTCATTGGCATAGTATAAATTTTGAATTACAATATTTACCATGTTTTGTATTCTTATCAGAATACAATGTAGAAATTGAGCAAGTCACAAGATAGCTACCAACATTTGCTACACCATTTGAGCCCCGAGGAAATTCCTGAAGTGGCATGATAGGGCACAATATTTCGACCCAACTAGCAGGCTCAATTGTTACAAGAGTAACTCGAAATGATTTGCATGTGGTCAAATGCTCCCTTGCACATTTTGTACAACCTCCGCTATGGACCAGTCCCTCAACATAGATCATGGAAAGCATTTTCCATCAAGGTAAAGAACAAGGCAAGGTGCATCCATTGGGTTGACTACCCATGTCTTGTACCACCACAAGGACCACCAACAATGGCATACATGATGGCTATGATCAGCCATTGGATACCCCCATTGAAAAAGATGATGGACATCTTTGCTAGGATGTTAATGTAATTATTTGATCTCATGAAAATTACCTTTAAAATGTTTAGAATTTTAGGGCACTCCACATGTCCGCTCTAGGCTTCAAACATGGGAATCTAGACCTAGTCTATGACATGAGCACAACAACCATTAAGGTTTGCTATGCCTTGAACTGTCAAGTGAAGTATCTCCTAGCCTGTTATAAACAACCCTTTCAATATATGTTCATCACAAGCTTCTAGGAATACCAATCCAAAGTGTTCTTCTTTGATCCAACTCACATGTTAAAACTCGTTTCTTGTGAGAAAGCTCTCTATTCCATGCACTACATCTTACCACAACTAGAGATCCTAGGTGTCATTGATTGACAAAAACCCAAAGTAGATCTAGCGTGGGGTCTAAGAATCAAGGAACCTGAGGCTTGAGATAGACATCATATAGTACTTCATTGATCACTCCACACCACAAGGGTATGTCAGGGATAATAGATGTGAGAGGGAGGTTATTGTTAGCAGAATAAGGCCAGGGATGAAGAATGGGTTGATAGGGAAGTCAAAGAAAATGTAGCAAAAAAGAAGGCCAATGCATAGGTGCAAATATGACGAGGCAACATAGTCAAAGAAGAAGAGGAGATTAGTGAAGTGGTTCCAAGGCAATTCCAAAATTTCTATATTCATTCATTAAAAAAAAAAGTGATCTTTATCACTAAAAGAACTTTGTAAATAAACATTTTTGTATTTGTAAATTCAATTTTTGCAAGTTGAGGAGTCCTTAAGCTTGAGGAGTGCAAGTAGAACCCCCTTTTCAATTTTCATATATTTTGAAGCTTGTTTTATCCTTAAAAGTAGTTTAAGAACCTATTTTTTAAGTAAGGTAGACATTAGACCTGAAAATGACCAAAAACTAGTTAAAAAGATAAAAAAAGAGTTAGTAATCTCTTTTTGGGGATGAGTTGATTTGAAGTTAACTTGTTGGAGATAAGAAACTTTGAGGCTTGTTGGAGATTAGAAACTTTGAGTTCTACTCTTTGTTCTTTCTTGTGTGTGCATGTGCGTGTATGTATGTGCATGTCATCGGACTTCTCACTCACCGATTTGTGCACTCATCTTGCTCGTGATCATCATATCATCCTCACATCTCCATGGATTGACATATATGAGGTGAATCTTCACCACGGTGGTACTTCCATTGTGCAAGAGTGACACCAACTCAATTCAAAAGGATGTGAACAAGCATTCAATGAATTGAAGATAAGATTGAGTTTAACACCTATATTGCAAGTGCCTACTGTAATAATCCATTCCATATTCATATAGTTGATTCCAAATTTTCTATTCAATTTCTATTGGCATCGCCAACATACAAAGGAAAACTAGATCAGCCTATTGCATATACAAGCAGACAATTGAATAAACTACACTACTATGGAAAGTGACCAACAAGGGATGGTCTATGCAATGAAAAGGTTCTGACATTACCTACTAGCCTATACCAAAACTAGTTTGTGATCTCATTTTGGGCATCAGTTGATTGGAAACTTTGAGGCTTGTATGAGTCTTAAGAGCATTTTGAAGCAATAGAAGATAAAGGAAACTATAAGGTTTTCTGTATTTTGTCTCTATAATCTTTGGTTCTTCTCTTTTCTTGTTGTGATGTCTCATCTCAATGATGCCATGTTTCATGTGATTCTAGCATTGATCTCCATATACACTCACAATAGTTACTCCATCTCTTTGATAACCTGCTTATGTTGTTCCTGCATTTGGGTCTTTAACTATGCATGTGCTTGTCGGAAAGTGTTATATTGATCCATGATTGTCTAGTTGGTATTGATCAATGCTAAGATTGGTTATCTTGGAGTTGAAATGATTGATCTTGTAGAGCTTGATTTCAGTGTGCTATCATTGAGAACTCATCACATTACTAATTGGTGTCGTTGTTCATTGTGGTTATCTATGCAAATATGTAAAGGGTATTGCATATTGATAGCATACGGAAATATAAGAGAACCAATGAACAAAACTTGAAAAAAATAGAAACTAATCACTACATACACAAGTAGTGAGATATTCTATCTCAAACTTTGGATGCAAGAAAGTTGTTAGGGGGCTTGTTTAAGACTGGGATTGCTCAAACACTCTTATATGCAAATGAAACACACGAGATAAAAAAGAGAGTTATTATCCATGGCTAATATATACAAAGAATCAAGGCTCCTATAATCTAAGAACCAGTTTTCCTAAAAAAGCTGCTCTGCTTAAATTAGATAACTTAATTGGATTGATTTGAAGAGTGTTTGAATGATTCCATTTGACGAAATTTTGTGAATTTAGGCCTTTGTGCATTGGTCCGCTTTTACAAATTATTTTCCACATGCTTTTGTACTTTGAATCTTGCCTTTTAACAAACTCCTTCAAGCTTCAATCTTTGACTTCATCCAAGGTTCTTCATGCTTATGCATCAAATGAACTTCATGAGCTTTATGCCTTCCAAAGCTTCTTTAAGCATATTAGCAAATTTGCTATTTGTACCTATGAATCATTGAAATCTCCTTTTTCATTACCTTTTCCCTTATGAAGTGGTAGTCTTCTTCAATCTACCTCATTCTTACATGGAAACCCTTGTTTGAAGCAAGGTGTATGTAGCTCATGGTGTGACAATAGATAGGATTTGTATCAAACTACAAATTCAAGTACATAATAAAATTCTTAAGCCACATAACTCCACATGTGACTTTTGCAAGTGCTCTATACAACTCTGGAGATGATAAAGCCATTGTCGGTTGCTTCTTTGAGATACAAGAAATGACTTTGCTTTCAAGAATCACTATATAACCAATAGTCCTTTTATCAATCTTCTTTGGATCTAGACCAATCCACATAGTCTTCCTATATTTAAGGGTCTGTGACCAAGTACAACAATACATGATGATCAATGAAGAAATTTGTCTACCTTACTTAAAAAAACAGGCTGGTAAACTACTTTGAAGGCTCAAACAAGCTCCGTAATTTTATGCAAAATGAAAAGGGGTTCTAATCGCACTCCTCAAGTTTAAGGAGTGCTCAACTTGCAAAGACTAAAGTTAGAAAAACAAAACTCATTATTTACAAAGTTTTTTTTAGTGATGAAGATCACTTTTCGTTTTGAGGTATGAATATAGAAATTTTTGGAATCGCCTTGGAAGCACTTCACTAATGTCCTCTTCTTCTTTGACTATGTTGCCTGCTCATATTTGCAAATGTGCCTTGGCCTTCTTTTTGGCTTCCCTTTCTTTGACTTCCCTATCCACACATTCTTGATCCTTAGCCTCATCTGATAACACTCCCCTTCCTCTCAAGTCTATCATTCCTAACATACCCTTGTAGTGTGGAGTGATCAATGAAGTATTATATGATGTCTATTGCAAGCTCCTATTCCTTGATTCTTAGAGCCCATGATAGATCTACTTCGAGTTTTTGTCAATCACTGGCACCTAGAATCTTTGATTGTGGTAAGATGTAGTGCATAGAATAAAGAGCTTTCTCAAAAGAAAAGAGGGTTTACATGTGAGTTGGATCGAAGAAAAAAACTTCAAATTGGAATTCCTAGAAGCTTTTGATGAACATATGTTCAAAGGATTGTTTATAAGAGGACATGACATACTTTTCTTGATAGTGAAAGGCATAGGAAACCTTAATGGATGGTGTTCTACTCATGTCATAGACTAGGTCTAGAGTCCCATGTTTGAAGCCTAGAGTAGAAAAATGTGGTGCCCTAAAATTCTATACATTTTAAACGTGATTTTCTTGAGATCAAATATCTACATTAACATCCTAGCATCTTTTCCAATCCGGGTATCCACATTAGGAGAAAAAGTGAGCCTTGCATGGGCCTTGTAAGGATTCCTAATTTTTAGGGATTAAAAAACTTAATCATTGCTTGATAGTGAAAGGCATAGGAAACCTTAATGGATGGTGTTCTACTCATGTCATAGACTAGGTCTAGAGTCCCATGTTTGAAGCCTAGAGTAGAAAAATGTGGTGCCCTAAAATTCTATACATTTTAAACGTGATTTTCTTGAGATCAAATATCTACATTAACATCCTGGCATCTTTTCCAATCCGGGTATCCACATTAGGAGAAAAAGTGAGCCTTGCATGGGCCTTGTAAGGATTCCTAATTTTTAGGGATTAAAAAACTTAATCAAGGAGATTTAGGGGGCAAGTGAAACCCCTAGTGGTATTCTCAAATAAAATAATATTTGCTATGCTTATCTTTTTGAATTCTTAAATGGAGTAAATTGTAGCCTTTAGATGCTTGAAATCAACGGCTTATATTTAAATCGGTAAAAGGCAAGAGAGAGATGATCTAACAATTCGTGGGGAGTAGGGACACACACAATCATTGAGGTGCACACTTCTACAAGTTTTTGGGCCATTGGATGGAGCTCAATCTAACGGATCCCCGGATTTGGGGCTGATCCTCTTTTTTGTGTGTATTTAGATCCACTAGATGCATGGAAATTCAAGGGATGTCCGTGTTTGGGGCTGCGCTCATATCCAGATGCATTTGGAGCTGTTAGATCAATGATAGATCCAAGGGAAGAGGGGAAAAGGCGCCTTCAAGTGATGGGCATCATTCTCAGCCCTTAGATCAAGGTGAGATCTAATGGTCCACATCATAGGCAGCTTTCAAATGAGGCTAACCATATCATCCATTGGATACAAAGCCAATCCAAGGGCCTAGAAACAAAGGCGCCTTTTTGAGACCTTACTTCATCTCATCCATTGGATATCAAGCCAATCCAAGGGCCCAAATCCAGAGGCGCCTTGACTTTTGCAAACAAAGCTCAACCTTTAGATCCTTGAGCCAATCCAAGGGCTCTCAGTCATTTTCAAGGCTCTCAAAACCATTCAAATGGCTAAAACCACCAGTTCTAGGTGGTTTTTTCTTCTTTGACTACACAAAAACAAGGGAAGCCTATGCCTAGCCTATGTGATTAAGGGACTAGACTGTGTCCACCACCCTCTTCTCATTGGTCCATGACTAATCACTCCTTAATCCAAAAGGCCCATGCAAGGTTCATTTTTTCCCCTAATGCAATGGCTGATCGTATCCATCATATATGCTATTGTTGATGGTCCTTGTGGTTGTACAAGACATGGATAGTTAACCCAATCGATGCACCTTGCATTGTTCTTTACCTTGATGGAAAATGCTTTTCATGATCTATGTTGAGGGACTGGTCCATAGTACATGTACAAAATGTGCAAGGGAGCATTTGACAACATGCAAATGAGTTCAAGTTACTCTTGTAATAGTTGAGCCCTCTAGTTGGGTTGAACTATTGTGCCCCATCATGCCACTTCATGAATTCTCTCAGGCTCAAATTGTGTGACAAATGTTGGTAGCTTTCTTGTGACCCGCTGAATTTTTACACTGTATTCCAATAAGAGTACAAAGTATGGTAAAGAATGTAATTCAGAATTTGTACTATGACAATGAGAAGATATATTGTGGAAGTATTTTGACTTTAAGATGGTATCCTTGATGGTTTGCGTTGCTAATATTTGTAGTTGAACTCTCTTAGACTGTGTTTTGCCAATGTCTTCTACATGTCTGAGCCAAGTTCATATCGATAATCATATGTGTCACAACCCTCTTCTATTACTCGGCCCCCCACTACTAGCTATGGTTTGTATTCCTCATCAGAAGTTTTTTCGATTGGTATTTCCATAGTATCTTTAGCTTCTAGTTCTTCTAGTCGAGATGCCAATCTTTTTTACTCATGCACCCTAGTGTGTAACTCAAGAATTTGGCTCTATAGATAGGACATTTCAACTATCGCCATGTTAGGAGGTGTGGGTTCTAGCACAACGAAATCCTTAGTCACTTTATCATGTGTCTCAAGGATATTCTTGTAATCTTCTAGCATAACACGAATGCATTCAGGTGTATTACCTCATGTATCCATGGATAGATAGATAGATAGATAGATAGATAGATAGATAGATAGATAGATAGATAGATAGATAGATAGATAGATAGATAGATAGATAGATAGATAGATAGATAGATAGATAGATAGATAGATAGATAGATAGATAGATAGATAGATAGACAGATAGATAGATAGATAGATAGATAGATAGACAGATAGATAGATAGATGCAAAATTAGATAGGTAGATAGATAGATAGATAGATAGATAGATAGATAGATAGATAGATAGATAGATAGATAGATAGATAGATAGATAGATAGATAGATAGATAGATAGATAGATAGATAGATAGATAGATAGATAGATAGATAGATAGATAGATAGATAGATAGATAGATAGATAGATAGATAGATAAAAATCTCCAAAAAGCAGATGCAAAATTAGAGACTCAAATGCAGGAACATAATAAGCAGGTTATCAAAGAGATGGAGGAACTATTGCAAGTGTAGAAGGAGATCAATGCTAGAATCGCATGAAACATGGCATCATTGAGATGACACCTCTTAACAAGGAAAGAGGAGAACCAAAGATTATAGAGACAAAATACAAAAACCTTTTAGTTGCCTTAAATAATACACCTGAAGCATCGAGTTATACTTGAAGATTACACAAATCTTCTAGAGGTAAATGATAAACTAACTAAGACGTTCATTACGCTAGAACCCACACCTCCTAACATCGTGGCAATCAAAATGTTCAATCTAGAGAGCCAAATTCTTGAGTTACAAACTAGGGTGCATGAGTACGAACGATCAACATCCCGTCTATAAGAAGTGGAAGCTAAATAGACTATGGAAATACCAATTGAAAAAAATGTCTGATGAGGAATAAAAACCATAGCTAGCAATAAGGGACGGAGTAATAGAAGAGGGCCATGATACATATGAATTATGCAGACCAACATGGCTCAAGCATGTAGAAGACATTGACAAAACACATTCTAAGAGAGTTCAACTACAAATGTTAGCAATGTAAACCATCAAGGAGACCATCTTTAAGTCTGAATACTTCCAAAATCTATCTTCTCATTTGCATAGTACAAATTTTGAATTACAATATTTACCATACTTTGTACTCTTATGAGAATACAATGTAGAAAATCCGTCGGTCACAAGAAAGCTTCCAACATTTTTCACACCATTTGAGCTCGAGTAAATTTGTAAAGTAGCATGATGGGGCACAATATTTGAACCGAGCTAGCAGACTCAATTGTTACAAGCGTAACTTGAAATGATTTGCATGTGGTGAAATGCTCCCTTGCACATTTTGTACAACCTGTGCGATGGACTAGTCCCTCAACATAGATCATGGAAAGCATTTTCCATCAAGCATAAAGAACAACACAAGCTGCATCGATTGAGTTAACTAGCCATGTCTTGTACCACCAGAAGGACCACCAACAATAGCATATATGATGGCTATGGTTGGCCATTGGATACCCGGATTGAAAAAGATGTCGAACATTGTTGCTAGGATGTTTATGTAAATATTTGATCTCATGAAAATAACTTTTAAAATGTTTAGAATTTAAGTGCACCCCACATATCGGCTCTAGGCTTCATACATGGGAATCTAGACCTAGTCTACGACATGAGCACAACACCATCCATTAAGTTTTGCTATGCCTTACATTGTCGAGTGAAGTATCTCCTAGCATGTTATAAACAACTCCTCGAATAGATGTTCATCACAAGCTTCTAGGAATTCCACTCCGAAGTGTTTGTCTTTGATCCAACCGACATGTTAAACCTCTTTTTTTGTGAGAAAGCTCTCTATTCCATTCACTACATGTTACCACAACTAGAGATCCTAGGTGCCATTGATTGAAAACGAAGAAGGTCTAGCGTGGACTTTAAGAATCAAGGAACATGAGCTTGCAATAGACATCATATAGTACTTCATTGATCACTCCACACCACAACGGTATGTTAGGAATCATAGAATTGAGAGGGAGGGGAATGTTAGCAAATGAGTCGAAGGATCAAGAATGGGTCGATAGGCAAGTCAGAGAAAAGGTATCTAAGTAAAGTGGACATTAGACCTGAAACTGGCCAAAAGTAGTTAAGAAAAATAGAAAAACAGTTAGTGACCTCATTTTGGGGATGAATTGATTTGAAGTTTTGTTGGATATTAGAGACTTTGAGGCTTGTATGAGTTTTAAGAGCATTTTAAAGCAATAGAAGATTCCATTGTTCTACGCTTTGTTCTACCTTGTGTGTGCATGTGCATGTATGTGTGTGCATGTCATTGGGCTTCTCACTTACCCGCTTCTGCATGCCACTCACTCATGATCATCATTTCATCCTAACATCTCCATGGATTGAAATATACAAGGTGAATCTTCACCACAGTGGTACTTCCATTGTGCGAGAGTGACAACAACTCAATTTAAAAGAATGTGATCAAGCATTCAATGAATTGGAGAGAAGATTGAGTTTAATACCTATATTGCAAGTGCATACTGGAATAATCGATTCCATATTCACATAGATGCTTCCAAATTTTCTATTCAATTTCTATTGGCATAGCCAACAGACAAAGGAAAACTAGGTCAACCTATTGCATATGCAAGCAAAAAATTAAATAAACTACACTACTATAGAATGGGACCAACTAGGGATGGTCTATGTAGTGAAAAGGTTTTGAGATTACCTACTACTCTATAAATTTTATTTCTTCATTGATCATCATGCTTTGTTTTTCTTGGTCAACAAACCCTAAAATATGGGAAGCCTATGTAGATTGGACTAGATCTAAAGAAGATTGATAAAAGGACTACTAGTTATATAGTGATTCTTGAAAGCAAAGTCATTTCTTGGATCTCAAAGAAGCAACCCACAATGGCTTTATCTTGTGCAGAGTTATATAGAGCACTTGCACAAGTCACATGTGAAATTATATGTCTTAAGAATTTTATTATGGACTTGAATTTGTAGGTTGATGCAAATCCTATCTATTGTCACACTATGAGCAACATACACCTTGCTTCAAACCCTGTTTTCCATGCAAGAACGAGGTAGAGTGAAGTAGACTACCACTTCATAAGGGAAACGGTAATGAAAAAGGATATTTCACTAATTCATAGGTACAAAAAAGAAATTTGCTAATATGTTTAAAGAAGATTTGGAAGGCATAAGGTTCATGAAGTTCATTAGATGCATTAGCATCAAGAACCTTGGATGAAGATGAAGATTGAAGCTTGGGGGAGTTTGTTAAAAAGCAAGATTCAAAGTACAAATGCATGTGGAAAATAATTTGTAAAATTAGACCAATTTACAAAGGCCTAAATTCACAAAATGTCATAAAAAGGAATCAATCAAACACTCTTCAAATCTATCCAATTAAGTCATGCAATTTAAGAGGAGAAATTTGAGGAAAAGTGGTTCCTAGATTATAGGAGCCTAGATGCTTTGTATATATTAGGCATGGATAAAAACTCTCTTTTTCATCTGGTGTGTTTCATTTGCATATTAGAGTGTTGGAGAAATCCCCTATCTTAAACAAGCCCCTAACAACTTTCTTGCATCCAAAACAATGAAATCAAGCTCTACAAGATCAATCATTTTAACTCCAAAACAACAAATCTTAGCATTGATCCATAACAACTAGACAATCATGGAGCAATATAACACTCTCCAACAAGCACATGCACAATTAGAGATTCAAATGCAGGAACAAAATGAGTAGGTTATCAAAGAGATTGAGTAATTATTGCGAGTGTAGATGGAGATCAATGCTAGAATCACATGAAACATGGCATCATTGAGATGAGAGCTCACAAAAAGGAAAGAGGAGAACCAAAGATTATAGAGACAAAATATAGAAAACCTTATAGTTTTCTTAGGTAATACACCTAAAGGCATTCGTGTTATACTTGAGGATTACATGAATCTCCTTGAGGCACATGATAAACTGACTAAGAAATTCATTGCGCTAGGACCCACACCTCCTAACATGGTGGCAGTTGAAATGTCCTATCTATCGAGCCGAATTCGTGAGTTACAGACTAGGGTGCATGAGTACAAAAGACTGGCATCCTGACTAGAAGCACTAGAAGTTGAAGAGACTATGAAAATAGCAATAAAAAAAACTTGTGATGAGGAATACAAACCATAGCTAGTAGTAGGGGGCAAAGTAATAGAAGAGGGCCGCGACACATATGCAATATCGAGATGAACTTGGATCAAACATGTAGAAGAAAATAAAAAAACACACTCTAAGAGAGTTGAACTACAAATCTTAGCAATGCAAAGCATCAAGGATACTATCTTAAAGTCAAAATACTTCCAAAATCTATGAACTCATTGGCATAGTATAAATTTTGAATTACAATATTTACCATACTTTGTACTCTTATTAGAAGACAGTGTAGAAATTCAGCAAGTCACAAGAAAGCTACCAACATTTTCTGCACTATTTGAACTAGAGAAAATTAAGGAAGTGGCATGATTGGGCACAATAGTGTAACCCAACTAGCGGGCTCAATTGTTACAAGAGTAACTTGAACTCATTTTCATGTTGTCAAATGCTCCTTTGCATGTTTTGTACAACCTATGCTATGAACTAGTCCCTCAACATAGATCATGAAAAGCATTTTCCATCAAGGTAAAGAACAATGCAAGGTGCATCCATTGGGTTAACTACCCATGTCTTGTACCACCACAAGGACCACCAACAATAGCATATATGATGGTTACGATGAGCCATTGGATACCCCGATTGGAAAAGATGTCGGACATGTTTGCCAAGATCTTAATGTAAATATTTGATCTCGTGAAAATCACTTTTAGAATGTTTAGAAATGTAGGGAACCACACTTGTCTACTCTAGGCTTCAAACATGGGAATCTAGACCTAGTCTATGACATGAGCATAACACCATCCATAAAGGTTTCCTACGCCTTGCACTATCGAGCAAAGTATGTCATGTCCTGCTATAAATAACCCTTTTAATATATGAGTTGGTCTTTAGATCTGGGTGGGCTTTATGCTTAAATTCTACTAAGTATCATTTTCTAGCCTAAATTTTACTTGCCAAGAAAAATCAAGACATATGATAAGCTTTTAAGCATATAGGATACACATCTCCACAACAAGATACTTGACTAGGTGATACATAATACACATAGCAACGATAAACAACACTTAATGTTCAGGATACATGTTACAAGTCTTCTGTGTTGGTGATACACCACACTCAAGAGTACTAGTGACACATGAATCTTGAGCAAGATGATATGAAACAAAGGTAGAGGATACAAGACACTTGACTTGTCACATTATGGCACTTGATGGTATTATCAATACACGCTACACACCAAGGATGACACACATTACTTGGTACATGAGTATAAAATGATGATACTCAACTAGTCACCATACATGATACTTGAGTATCATAATACTTGACTTGGAGTGAGGTGTGAGCGATACATGACACTTGCGAAGTGTCATTGGCATAGGGGAATTTAGTATCACAATACCAAATATGAGTGGTGATGACACTTGGACTTCTTCAACTATTTTCTAGATTCTGATGTAATCTTTGTGCTCCTTGTGCACTCCTCTCTTCCCCTATGTCTCTAGACTCGTCAAGTGGTTGAAGTCTCCCACCAACATGCAAATCCATTATGAATTAGATTTGATCTACTACATTTCCTAGAATATAGGAAAAGAGAATATGTCACATCAAACTCACTCGCATGAGGTTTGTGAGATGAAATTATTGTTGGGATTTGAGAACATCACAAGGAGAATTTTATGAGTGTATATAATCACAATAGATACTTGTCGTACATGATAAATACAGTCAATCTTGAATCACCTTCTTGTTCACTGCCCCTTGTCTTCATCTTCTATTTTAGAATAAAAAGACCTATAGAGCTTGGTTATCTTTTCTCAAAAGTCGAGTGCTCAAGATTAGGGATTCATTTTAAAGATATAAGTGTCTACTTCCATTGTATGCAGAAATGTTATATATATATATATATATATATATATATATATATATATATATATATATATATATATATATATATATATATATATATATATATATATATATATATATATATATATATACAGACATACACACACACACACACACACACACACATATATATATATATATATATATATATATATATATATATATATATATATATATATATATATATATATATATATATATATATATATGTGTGTGTGTGTGTGTGTGTGTATTTCTGTATATATATATATATATATATATATATATATATATATATATATATATATATATATATATGTATGTGTGTGTGTGTGTGTGTTGTTAGATATGCTCAATACTCCACCCTCATGTGATACTTTTCCATGGAAACTATCGAGGTTCTTTGTGATACTTTTCCTTCATCCTATTGTGAGTGATAACTGAGGCAATACCAACGAGAATTCACAATATTTACCAAGGAGAATTCACCAACTAAGAATGGCCATGCACCACCACCCATCGAATCAAGAAAGAGCTCTCAATCTGTCAATCCTTCCAAGCCTTGTTAAGCATTAAACCCCATTCATTCTTGTCATGACTCGGCCTTTCCCGCATCAACACAAAATAGCACAATTTCATAACCTTTGTCATGGCTGGCTGCGGGAAGAGGGGGAGAGAGAGAGAGAGAGAGAGAGAGAGAGAGAGAGAGAGAGAGAGAGAGAGAGAGAGAGAGAGAGAGAGATGGATGGAGGGAAGCAGAGGGTGGGTGGAGTGGAGGGTGGGTGGAGTTGGGGGTGTGTGGAGTGGAGGGTGTGTGGAGTGGAGGGTGCGTGGAGTTGGGAGAGGGTGGAGCGTGGGTGGAGTGGAGTGTGGGTGGAGTTGGGGGTGGGTGGAGTGGTGGGTGGGTGGAGTGGTGGGTGGGTGGAGTGGAGGGTGGGTGGAGTGGAGGGTGGGTGGAGTTGGGGGTGGGTGGAGGGTGGGTGGAGGGTGGGTGGAGTTGGGGGTGCTATGGGTGGAGTAGAATTGGGGGAGGGTGGGTGGAGTTGGAGGTGGGTTGAGTGGAGGGTGGGTGGAGTGGAGGGTGGGTGGAGATGGGGGAGGGTTGATCGTGGGTGGAGTGGAGGGTGGGTGGAGTTGGGGGTATTGTGGATGGAGTGGAGTCGAGGGTGGGTGGAGTTCGGGGAGGGTGGAGTGGAGGGTGGGCGGAGTTGGGGGTGGGTGGAGTTGGGGGTGGGTGGAGCATGGGTGGAGTGGAGGGTGGGTGGAGTTGGGGGTGCTGTGGGTGGGGGAAGGAGGGAGGCGGAGGGTGGGTGGAGTTGGGGGTGCTATGGGTGGAGTGGAGTAGAGGGTGGGTGGAGTTGGGGGTGGGTGGAGTGGAGGGTGGGTGCAGTTGGGGGTGGGTGGAGTGGAGGGTGTATGGAGTGGAGGGTGGGTGGAGTTGGGGGAGGGTGGAGTGGAGGGTGGGTGTAGTTGGGGGTGGGCGAAGTGGAGGGTGGGTGGTGTTGGGGGAGGGTGGAGCGTGGGTGGAGTGGAGGGTGCGTGGAGTTGGGGGTGTTGTGGGTGGAGTGGAGTGGTGGGAGGTGGTGGGTGGTGTGGGTGGTGTGGGGAGTGGTGGGAGGTGGTGGGTGGTGTGGGGAGTGGTGGGACGTGGTGGGTGGTGTTTGGTAGTGGTGGGTGGCCCTGGGGAGCGGTGGGAGTTGGTGGGTGTTGTGGGTGGTGAGGGTGGTGGTGTGGGGAGTGGTGGGGGTGGTGGTGTGGGTGGCGAGGGCTACGGGGGGCTATAGGTGGGGGGAGAGGGAATGGTAGGGAGAGAGAGAGAAAGTGGGCTGGGGGGGACTGCGAGAGAGAGAGAGAGAGAGAGAGAGAGAGAGAGAGAGAGAGAGAGAGAGAGAGAGAGAGAGAGAGAGAGAGAGAGAGAGAGAGAGAGATGCGCCGAACTATAGATATGTACTCACTCTGACACAAGTATATGTATCTCTTACTCCTAATATGAGTATTTCCATTCCAAGAATATGTTTGCTATCTCTCAAATCTTTCATATCAAATCATACTGAACTTTGTTTTGAGAATCGACAAGTCATAAGCGGACTTCCCAACAATCAAAGTATCATTGGCATAAAGTATCCAGCATATCAAGCTGCCATCTAAGCATCTCTTTATGTAGAGACAATGATCCTCATTGCTTGGAAAATAGCCTTGAGACTCCGTAAAAGGATGAAACATTTGGTACCATTTCCTAGCATATAATATGGTAGTCATCTTGCCCACTAGAGAGAAGAATTCCTCAAAATCAGCACCATGTTGTTGCTTAAAACCCTTTGAAACAAGTCATGTTTAATACTTTGGAAAAGCATTATCTGACATGAATTTTAGCTTACATAGTCATCTACATGGTAAATCATTTTTTCCCTTTTGAAAAGGTATTAAAATCCCAAGTACCATTCTTATGAGTAGAGTCCAACACACTCTTCATGGCACACTCCCACTCAATAGGATCCTTTGTCTACGTGGACTCTTTGTAGCAAGAAGGATCACCAACATCTATTAGTATAACAAAATCCAAACTTGGAACATATCTATTTGGTAGATGTGAGACACATGTAGAGCTTCACAATGGTTGTTGAAAAGGAACATTTTTAGATTTATGTAATTGGACAATCTCTTGAAAATTCCTATGTGCAACATTTTTAGGCATGCTAACTAGAGGACTAATATCCTCAAAAAGCACTCTTATCACTTCAACCTCTTTAATGGGTTGTTTATGCCTCTTAGACTCATTTAAAATGACATTACCACTTTTGATCACTGGCACTGTTTCAAGATTCCATAAATGATATCCAAGTTGTCTCTCTCGACCATATCCAAGAAAAATGCATTTCTTTGACTTATGGTCGAGCTTTTGTCCAAGACTGTTGAGTATATATACATATAATTCACACCCAAAAACTTTAAGATGATCATAAGATGGTGGTTTCCTTGTCCATAACTCTTGTGTGGCTTTTAGACCTTTGATAGTACTAGGTGAAAGGTTAATCACATGAACTAGAATCAATACTACTTTCACCAAAAGCCTTGTGAAAGGTTTGCATGATGCAGCAAAGAAATTACTCTATCCACAAGAGTTCTATTCATCGTTTGAGCTACACCATTCTATACAAGGGTATAAGGAGTTGTATCTTCTCTACGAATTCCTTTAGATTGATATGAAAGGCTCAATTCATGTGAGGTATACTCACCCCCATTACGTGAACATAAAGCTTTGATCTTAGTTCCTTTTTTAAGTCTCAAGTGAAGCAAGCCATTTTTTGAAGGTCTCAATTACCACATCCTTTGATTTGATAGGATATACACAAGCTTTTCTAGTAGCATCATGTGTAAAAGTGAAATAGTAAAGAGAACCACCTAATAAACTTATGGGCATAGGACCACACAAATTTGTATGAGCCAGATCTTAAGGCGGAATTAAATAGTCAATGTGCATGTTATGTACATTCTTAATTTTTGTTCATATCAGTTATACAGCTCTCAAGCATATCAAAGATCAAGGTATGGTGGAGATTTTGCCTACTTTTGCTTTACTAGATGATGTTGAGTCATATGAAGGATGTCTTGAAGGAAAGCTTCACAAACTACCTTTCAAGAAGCATAGATACATCACAACCACAAGCAAGTTGCAAATCATACCTTCAAATGTGAATATTCAGATGAGAATAGATTCTATTTAAGTTTTTAGGTACTTTTTTACTTTTATTGATTATTTCTCAAGATATTCGTGGATTTAAAATCTTAAAGTGAAGTTAGAGGTTTTTTCTACTTTAAAGAAGTTCTTAGCTATGGTTGAAAATGAAAGTCCGTCAAAGATCCACATTTTGAGAAGTGATAAACGAGGAGGGTACATGTCTAAAGACTTTGAGTCTTTCCTTGAAGACAAAGGTATCTCTCATCAACTCACTATTTCTTACACTCGAGAATAGAATGGTGTTGCAAAGAGAAAGAATAGGATACTTGTTGAGATGATGTGTAGTATGATGTTATCCAAAAAGCTTTCTCCCAAGATTTGTTTTGAAGTAGTACACATAGCTAATGACATAATGAATCGGTTATCCAGAAAAGCATTAAAGGTTATCACACCTTATGAACCTCATTATGGTAAGAGACCCAAAGTGAGTTATTTCAACGTTTTTGGTTCCCGAGCTTATGTTCACATTGAGAAGAAGGATTGTGGTAAGCTTGATGTAAAAGCCATTAAAGTAATCTTTATTGGTTATGCAATTGAAAGCAAATCATACATATTCTATGTTACAGATATAGGTGATATCCTACTCTCAAGCAATGCATATAGTGCAAAAAGTCATATTTATGATAAGAGGGAAGAGATTCCAAAATATATAAAATTAGATGACTATGTATCCTTTAAAAGGAATTTGTATTCTTATATTGAGCTATACAAGGGGGATGATGAACCTTCACAAACCCTAAGAGATGAAGGTGAAGAGAGTATTTCATTACCTGCATGAGTACTATAAGGAATTGAAGTTACAACCTCTTGGTTAGGAATGTGATGGGCTAACCACTTGCCCCAAAAGCCATGGTTGACGATTACTTCCTAATCCTCTCTCTTAGGGTGTAGTCTAGCCATCTTCTATCTGTGAAGGGTGTAGTTCAACCATTTCCTACCTATCACTTTATTATAGTCTTCCCCCCTTGGTCAATCATTGTCCTCAATGATCTGCTCTTGTATCCCTCTAGCCTTGATGATCAGCCCCTTGAACTCTCCCTCGCACAATTTCTTGAACCTTGTTCTCGCTCATGTTCGGTATCTTGAACCCTAAATCAAGTGCCATCTATGGTTTCCCAAGGGCTTCACAGTTCCTATCTATCTCATTAAGTTTGGGAATTCTTTTCCCATAGCTTTCCAACGGTATCTTACATGCCTCAATCCGACCTACGGATTGAGAGATACACCTCAATCTTTGTTAGGCTAACTTGTTAAAGCGATGTGAGCAACTTTGTACCTTTCATATAGAGGATGTGCAAGTGCCTTTTTTAGAGGCCATTAGGTCAATACACCTTTTTGAAGCCTACTTCCTAGGCTCTTATACCAATGTAAGGAATTGAACTCACAACCTCTTGGTTAGGAATTCGATGGGCTAACCATTTGCCCCAAAAGCCATGGTTGAGGATTGCTTTCTAATCCTCTCTCTTGGGGTGTAGTTCAACCATCTCCTATCTATCAAGGGTGTGGTTCAACCATTACCTACCTATCAAATATTACAAATACACAATCCATCATCAATACCTCTTGAAGTTCTGACTTATGAAGTTGGAGAAGGTTCTAGAGTTCTAGAAGAAATAGATTCTAAAGAACTGGAAACGATTCCACCACTTTTCAAGGCTATGCCAAAGTGGTTATATCAAACTTGGAAGGACATTGCTATAAAGGAATACATTGAATGAACCAGAATTCAAACAAGGATACAACAAATAGGCCACGTAAATTATGCAAAACATTTTGAGATTTAAAATATTTTAGCTCTTATGCATATACCACATGTGCTAATCTTCCATCATGTGATCCTCCTCACCTATTGAGGTGCATACAAGAGAATAAGATTTGATGTCATCTTATTCAATGCACATGTCTCTTCCTTATTATATTCATTTAGAGCATGGCAACCTTCAACATATAGAAGTTTTCTTCATTAATCGTTCATGAGTCCATATAAAGAATGAATAATCATTTTTTATTGAGAAGGCCTTTCTCCAACAAAAACCTCTTTGCCATGTAGCTTGAACCTCATAGAAAGCCTTGTAGAATCTACATCAAGTCACTATGCAGTACTAATTTTTTCCCATATTGGTGACCATGAGTTCTTGTTGGGTCCTATTTATATTCATATAATTTGTTCCAAGCACTTCTTCTATCATTAAATCATTCATCTATATTATAGTGAGTTCATTCCTGTATGCTATGGTTGTTCCATTTTATTCTTGCAAAGACAATTTCGCCATTTGCTATGATAAGGTAGCAAAAAAAGGGGATCCAACACTTAAAATTCCCATAGTATCATCCATGGCTTAAGCACAATTTTAAGAATTGAACCACTTTGGGTTAGATTGTAGTGGAGCTCCTTTGGTCAACACTATATCTCTTCAAGTGGTGACTAACCCATTATTTGATCATCCTCATGACCATTAAAGATACATGCACAAGAATCAACTAATCTCTATGCCTTCTCTATAACGTATTTATCTATAGATTGGCACCATTCAAACTGTACAAAGGTTCTTAATTATTCATTCATTAATCCCTTTGAAGAGATTGAAAAATGTTCTCTATTGGAACATTATACGACTTTTAGTAATATAATCAACACCAAATGTTGCATAAAATAACTTATTAGATTAATTTATTATCAGCATTTGCCCTTTATACTAGTAGCAACTAAAATTGGCTGAGCCTATTTAATAACACTCTTCTGCTATTTAAGATGCTTCAACCCAAGATTGAGGATAACCCTTTTCATAGCATGATGGTTCTCCGGTTTCATACAAGTGTCTCTATACAAAATCTCACAACCGTAGGAACACAAAATTTACATGCAAATATGATTTACGATTAAAGAGAAGCCTTCTTTTGATATTAATGTACTGTTCCAAAACATAGGTCATATAGTTTACTTTATGATAATTTTACGACAAAGTACTTGCAGTGTGCACATCTACCATAAACGATCAATTACACATTATGACGTGCTAAATATTTGTATAAGCTTTCTGAACGATGCTCAAATCCTCTAGCTATAGAATGTCTTCTTAACATATCATTTTTTTACCTCTTCCACAATTAAGAGGATCGCTTGAACTCCAAAAGCATCCTTACTACATAATTACAAAAATATGCATGCTAAAGTGTGTGTCCTTCATTGCATTCTGCGTGGCCACTATTTTCTATCTGTCCCTTGTTATTTCTTTATTTATAGTTTGTTTGTATCAAAGCACATCATCTTGTTGGAAATCCCATATAACCTCTGCAAACAATCCCGCTTCAGGTGGATATGAAGAGTTTGTCTATGCCTAGAGGGAAGATCCTTAACTGTGCATATCGACCTTCAACGAGCATTCCTAATAACAATTCTCTCCAACGAGTATTTAGACTAGTTTCCCAAGTTGACTCCTCATAGAAATGAGTTTTCAAGTCCATGACTATCAATGATTCTCGCATAACAAATGGAATCTTGGTTAGGTTATGTCGCCCTCAAGATGAGGAGATAAAGGATACGTGTCTATAGGAGATCTCCTTTTGAACCCTCAATCCTATTAAGTAACTACCTATTTAACCATTGATTCATCCAACCATCGATACATTTCTCAATCACCCCATCCATCCATTGATCTATTCCTCTGCCCACCTTCATCTGTCTATCTGTCTACCTACCTGTCTACCTAGTTACCTACCTATTTACCCACCTACATAATTACCTACCTCCTTAACTATCTATCTATGTATTTATATATCTATCTATCTATGTATCTATCTATCTATCTATCTATCTATCTATCTATCTATCTATCTATCTATCTATCTATCTATCTATCTATCTATCTATCTATCTATCTATCTATCTACCTATCTATTCTAATATAATCTAATCTAAACTAATCTAATTTTATGTGATCTAAATGCAACTCTCAGTCTGTATCTGAATTTCAATCCCATCTAATTTATTACATACATACACATGCATGCATGCATACATATACACAACTTTGTAATGTGTACAAAATGAGTTGATCAGCAAGAAAATGCAATAATGATTTTAAGAGAATCATTAATCCTATGGCAAAGGGTATTGTATTAATGCGAGCTCCATACGATTTCTAATATTAACCTCACAAGCCATAGTAGTTAATTCTGTTCCCAATGTATCACAGGCTCGACAAAAATTGCTCAACGCTTCCGTATAAAAAATAAACTTGGACACAATAAATAATTCAATTGTCTCAATATATAGGATGCATATGAAAAAGAAAAGATTGTTGATATTAACCTCACAAGCCATAGCAGTCCATTCTGTTCCCAATGTATCACAGGCTCGATAAAAATTACTCAACACTTCCGTATAAAAATTAAACTTATACACAATAAATAATTCAATTGTCTCAATATAAAGGATGCATATGAAAAGAAAAGGACCAAGAGAAAATGCCCTAAATTTGAGGTTCTCTTTTATTTCAAGCTATTATCATTTGAAGATGGCCAGCCTCTCACATGTGAATGCGTATGTCCCTTAGGGTTGTTCAAAAAAATCATCAGCTAAACTTTTTCAACAGCAAGTAAACCAAGAGTCCTTGAAGAGCTCCTCCTAAATGAGCACCCACAACAAAGATGATTGATCAAAGATGATTGCCCTCAATCAGATGAGGAAAAGGAATTCATGGTAATAATCCCTTATCAATTTGTTGTTGGTAGTCGTATTTATGCCATGGAAGCTATGAGACCAGACATTGCATTTGCACTCGGAGTTGTGGGCAAATATATGTCTAATCCTAGGAAGAAGCATTGGGAAATGGTCAACATGATTCTGAGATATCTAAGTGGCACTAAGGACAAGTGTCTAGGCTTCGATAGAGGGAAAGCATCCATTATTGGTTACACAAATTCTGACTTTGCTCATTTTGTAGACAATCATAAGTCTACATTAGGGTATAGTTTTCATTTTGTTGGAGGTGCTATCTCTTGGAGATCTTATCTTCAAGGATGCATAGCTATTTCAACCACAAAATTCACGTATGTTGTAGTAAGTGTAGGATCATTATGGACAAGTGCTAGTGTGATTAGTGAAGAGTTACATTAGCATCCTTTTTTGGCTATGTGGAAGTTATAGGTCATGGATGTGTCCAAAATAGGTAGGACGGTTAACCGAGGGGTT
The DNA here is from genome assembly GCA_020310875.1 of Ceratopteris richardii. Taxonomy (NCBI): domain Eukaryota; kingdom Viridiplantae; phylum Streptophyta; class Polypodiopsida; order Polypodiales; family Pteridaceae; genus Ceratopteris; species Ceratopteris richardii. The sequence goes on along the minus strand of CM035437.1, from coordinate 16,690,722 downwards.
GAGATCATCAATGGCAATTGAATAAAGAAGTGAAGCCATGGGGTAGCCGTGTCTAATAGAGCATTTGAATATGCTTGGCTGAGAGACTTGATCGTTCATGTTTATTTTGTGAATTGAGGCATTTCCCATAATTGTTGAGATCATCTTGATCAATTTAGAGCCATAGTTGATATTTTTAGATTGAATAATGAATTCCCACTCAAGGCAATTTAAGCTTTGTCAAAATCCATCTAGATGAAGAGGACATATTGTGAATTCTCCTTGGTATTGCCTTAGTTATTACTCATGGTAGGATGAAGGAAAAGTATCACAAAGAACCTCGATAGTTTCTATGGAAATCTTAGAAAGTATTGTAGCAATAAATTACCATCCAAACATTTCGAGTTGTTTCCATGTGTTTACATCATTATTTCATATGAAAATGACCACTCAAAGATATGCAAAAACATCTAATCTAGCAACAAGAATGGAGAAAAGGTACAAGTCATTTACATAGCTAAACTTACTTCAATGTGCACATCCATACATGACACAAATGGTTCACATCATGGATTGCACCAATCGTATGTTACTAAATTTAAGTGTTAGTAGTGAAGAAAGCAAACAAAAAATTAGGGCTTACAAGAATACATCTTGAGTCTATTGATATTCCATGCACTATTGATAAAGGATAGATGATTTCCTAGTCAAATGGATGCAAAGAGGCAAGAGAAGTATAAGACAATTAAACAAGATCTACAAAATTGAAAGGTCCAACATATTATCTCTAAAGTAAAAAGTAGAGCAAGTGAAAAAGTCACTCACATGGCTCTAATAAGATAATAACAAGCTTCACAAAAACAACAAAATTTTATTAACATGTCTAGAAAGTGATATTCTAGTATCATTGAATCTCCTACATGTTGATCATCCAAGTTATGAAGAAATAAGAGAGGTGAGAGCATGAATAGAAAAAGAGATACATGTCAAAGATGAATTTGTGGTCTAATTCAAAGAATATTAAGACCAATCACCTATTATTATTCTGAGCTAGAGTTTCCCAACCTCCAATATTTGAATAACCAGAAAGGACAAATGAATATCTACCAAAGATCATCTAAATTTTTAATGATGCTTTTCATAATGAACTGCCTATATTACACATGGATATACTCCACTACACAAGGGTAGAAATATTTATATGTTGCACTTCTTATAGTGGCACAAAAGCTCAGGATAGATGATACATTTCTCCATATTTTCTTTCAAGTTTGAATCCTGATATCATGGCCCTTTGATGATCAGCCTTCATCTTCACCACCTAAACCTCAAGACAACTTATCTCCATTAAATGTTAAGTTAAAGAGGTGAGAATATTTAGAGGGGAATGTAAGACTAAGGAACAAGCCATGATCAAGATCTATACATTGAAATTAAATGAATGGTCATTGACTCAAACTTGGTCAACATGGTAAGGGCAAGGTTATGAATAAAAGTTATGACCCACACCCATCTCCCTATGTTTCCATTAGATGAAGTATACTAAACGACAAACTTTTATGAACATGGATTAGTCCATGCATTTAAGTCTTGATTCTATACAAGGATGAGGCACATTCCAACCCATCATGCACCACATTATAGGGGAAATCCTACATTATAGGAGAATTTTTACATTATAGGGAATATTTAATCCTACATTATAGGGAATATTTAATCCTACATTATAGGGAATTCTTAATCGAAAACTACAACATATTCAATATAAGCTTATCTATTACACAATCATGCGAAAATACAATATTATTAAACTCCACAACAAAATAGAAAGTCAATGATAAAATAGCCATTTGTTCTAGGACCACAAGGCGTCCAACCACTGACTAAAGCATACATTTAAAACATATCCGATATTGGATCCTCTTTGTGAGACATGTAAAAAATACATCATGCACATTATTAATGTAGCAAATTCAACATGCACATTATTAAGAAGATTTTGATCATGATGGACATGTTGAGAATACAGTTTGAAGCCTTAAAAATGACTCAACCATAAATTTTTCAAGTTCATTATTTAAAGAGGAGGACCAAATTTAAATTGAATTCAATATCTCTTAATTCGTCACCAAAAATGCACCTACATAGATTGGTGGTTGCTTGTCTAGATCTTAGGAAATACATAAACTATTTAAGCACGATTTTGACTCATGTTATCAAGTTAGACCAGTTCCCTCATTGTACTATAAATTAATACACCTCAACTAACAGCCATATGCTTGCTTAATTAATATTCATATTATTTTGATCCTCCTTATATAGAGGTGTAATTGGTCTTTCTTTATTCAGATTGTACTAGATTCTCGTACAAAATTTGCATCTCATTATATTCATTTGTATCAAGTTCACATAATATCTAGGCTCAAATATAGTGGCCCGAAGTATGCCCAAGTCTTAGGTATTTCTGTAGAGTAACTTGTGAGAACGGATCAAGATTTTCCATATATGTCTATGCACATATGTAAAGGGTATTGCATACTAATAGCATATGACATGTAATGGCTCTAACAATGAATTACATGTACAAACTTATTATGATGCTGATTGGGCATGCTCCAAGGATGATAGGACTCGGATAGTAGTTTTGGGTTAGATTATGGATACTACTAGTTGATGAAAAGAAAAATGCAACACTAGGGTAGAGAATACAAGTCCTTTTGATTTACAAAATCTGACCCCATGTTAAAGAACTTTGATAAGAAAATAGTAATTGAATTGATGAAATTCTTAGATTTACTAGGAAGTGTGACTTTTATGCGACTCTTAACCCAAAAAGGGAATTATGATGTTCAAGGCTCCTATGGGAACTCAAATATGTGTCCCTTTGGCATTTGTTGATCAAGGGAAAGAGGGAGTTCTTTTCTGGAAAGTTCTCCATCATGCCATATGAATCCATGTGATTGCCATCAAGGTTCTTTCATTTCTCTCCGTGATAAGGAAAAAATGCATACACTGGGAATATAGTCTTGGAGTATTCTAAAAGTAATAGGATCTAGGAGTTAGTGTAAAGAAATCTCAAGATTCTAGTAATCATCTCTCTTGGAAACAATATATCTTCGGTGAAATCGTGGGTCTCTCAATGGCCCTTTACAATGCTATTACGATTAAAGGTCTATGAAATATTTTACAAAAAAAAAGATGTTTATGTTCATGATATCTTTGCATACTCTAGAGGTGGATGCAAGTCTGTGATAGAAAGACAAAGGATCTTAAAAATATTCCAAGATTGGTCTTTACAAAATATAAAATAATGCATCTTTATTTAGAGATAATAAAAGATCTTAGACTACATTTCTTTTAATGGAATCGTAGATATGTCACAATGATAATATGCATATCCATGCAACTCTACGTGAGGGTAATATAAACGATTCATTGCTTATAGGCGCTAAAACCGCAATAGTGCAAATAAATAAGGAGGAGGGTGGGCGAGTCGTTGCGGTAGAAAACGATTGCTCTACCGCCTGGAAGCAGTGTCATCTCTGACGTTACGACACTTCGGCACTTAGCTTGCACGTGGATGTCTGATCCGCTGTCGTTCTGGACTGTAACAGAAGGGTCCATATCTCGGTGATTAGAGAGGGAGAGAGAGAGGTCGTTGAGGTGTGCAGAAGATGGTTTCAAAACTAGGGAAGCACGGATAGCGATGCAGCTTCTGTTACGGTATGTGTATTATATGAAACATGGTTTTCTTACAGCTCGCGACTATCAGGTTCAAAATCAGGAAGGTTCGGATCCTCTTCCGGAGCTCTAGTCTAGCGCGGGTTGGAGAATCGTATATATGGTTTCCTTAATGCGGTCGCTAATGTGGTTTCCTCAAGGCTCTTGATTATCGGGCTTTCAATCAGGAAGGCTCGGCTCCTCTTCCTGAGCTTTAGGTCTAGAGCGTGCTGGAACAACCTTGACTATGGAAGGCATCGTGAGGATGGAAAATTGCAGATATGGTTTCCTTAATGCGATCCCGAATGTGGTTTCCTCAGCGCTCTCGACTATTAGCCTCAAAATCAGGAAGGTTCAGATATCCTTCTGAAACTCTAGTCTAGCGCGCTTTGGGAAAACAGTTACTATGGAAGCTGCCGGAAGGATGGAAAATTTTCCCGCAAATATGGTTTCCTTAATGCGTCCACGAATGTGGTTTCCTCAACGCTTTCGCCTGGCAGGCTCAAAGTCAGTAAGGCTTGGGTCCTCTTCCGGAGCTCTGGTCTAGCGCGCGCCGGCACAACCTTAATAAAGATAAAAACGCAGATATGGTTTCCTTAATCCGGTCTAGCGCGCGCCGGTACAACCTCGACTATTGAACGCGTCGTATCAATATGGCACAAAACCAGGAAGGTTCAGATCTTCTTCCGGAGCTTGATAGTCGTTCCGGGAATTTGTAGTGAATTTGTATTCGCCGTTGCAATGAATTTGTAGTGAATTTGTTCCGAGCATCGCAGGGAAGAGCGTCACTCCGTGAATTTGTAGTGAATTTGTATTCGCCGTAACAATGGAAACTCGGAAAGCTTGACAGTTGTTCCGGGCATCGCAGGGGATGGAGGGGAAGAAGGTCACTCCGTGAGACAGACTTTATGAAATTACGAAAGTTCGTGGAAGAGAGAGGGTGAGTGAAATTTCGTCTCACATTAAACGAGGAAGAACATCCTAATTTTGTATGATTTATAAATTCAGATTCATTGCTCGTGTGAGGGAAATTGTAAGCAAATTGAAATAGAATCTTGTCATAGCATTCCTCAAGTTTCCTCTACTGTTGATCAGAAACTACGAGGAATATTGTTTTTCTTGGATACTATCAGAAAGCAACATGATCTCATGTTTATTATTAGTCTCGCTTTGATCACAAGTGATTAATTCAAAGTTTAATAAAAAACCGTTGACCTAGAACGTTTGAAGGAGAGGGAAATATATGTGCAAAACGAAATAGGACAAGGACCAACTGAATTTCTGACTATCTTTTTCACGTTTTGCATGAATGCGAGGGACTAATAATTGGATATAGGCCTCCAAAATAGTTTATTGGCTATATAGCTCTTTTATTATTATTTAATCTCCCTTGCAAGAATTCTCAAAACAATAATTGTATAGTGAATGAACATCGTTGCCTTGGGATCCACCCATCCCACAATAGAGAGGTAGGATGACCCAAAGGCACAATAGTGACAATCCGAAATAGGCAAGAGACCTATGACTCGGAAGGAGACGAATGATTTACAAAGAGTTAGAGAGTATGTTAATGACTTTTCCGTTGCCCTCAAAGGTGGTCCACTTGCTTTTAATCTGATTGTTTTCCGAGAAAAAAACCTATAGTGTCTAATGTTACCATTAGTGTCCATGTGAAAGGCCAAATGACCACTACGAACTTTTGTATATGTTCTTTCATAAAACATATAGTGCCCTATTAGCTACACACTCAATCTTCGATTGCATTTGTACGAGCTAAGAAATTTGTGTTCGTGGTTTGTGTATTTTGAACCCCTTGTGTGGATTTTTGTGTGCAGCACCAGAGTTTGGGTTTCTATTGGAAGGGTATCATTGCAAAGCTCTCCAGAAGGAGGGTCTACCACCGTGCATCACCAAAGAAATACTTCACTAGTATCAGAGCTTTCTCCAAACTAAGGTGATGACCAATGCATTGACCTTGGCATACCTTGTCATCCCAATCACTGAGATCACCATTGGCATTGTTGGCTATGCATGAGGGAGGACCTCAATGATGAAGGGAGATAGAGGTTCCTGGTAGTTCACGAGGGGTCACCCATCCTAGTATTGTTCACCCAGGAGCTTGCTTAACCGGTAATCTCTTGACTCTAAGCTACACTCTTGTGGTCTTTGAATATGGGGAAAGACTAAGGTTAACAGTACCTTCAACATATTTTGAGCCCTCAAAGTTTCATTCTTTGCTTTCAAAGCCTGTTTTGAAGCATTTTTGGTGTGATGCTTGGAGCCATTTTGGAGTACTTTTGTCCATAGTTCTCCTTACATAGGTTCAAGAACATCAAGAAGAGTGCTCTTTGTACTTCTTTGACAGTGAATGTTTGCCTTTTAGGGCTATGTTTCTAGCCACACTAGTATATCTAAGGGTTTCTTGAAAGATTTTAGTTGTGGTGGGAGTAGCCACCACAAGTCTATGTAGGTTTTTTGAGCCTAAAGAACAGAGTTGATAAACACTTGCAGATGTTGTTCACCCGTGTTTGGGCTTTGAATTTAAGCTTCTACTGCCATTTATGTGCATATATTGAGCACATACATAGTATGTATGCTTCTGTGGACACTACTTATGTCTGTTCATGTGTTCATTGATATAGCAGTTAGATTTTTTGCATAAAGACTTTTATATTTCATAAAGAGGGTCGTGGTGAGGTTTTTTTAAATTGAAGATAACCAAATGTTAGGGTCTCTTAAGTGATGTAGATGTAATACCTACCTTACCTCACCATAGGAGATGTATGCTAGTTGCTCATAGGTGCTCGATAAGCCTACTTGCTTCTTTCTGGTAACTAATTTTATGCAGTGGAGTCAGTGATTCACGTTGCAAGTTGACGTGTTAATACTTGTAGTTTTATGAGATTTCGACATTGGTCATATTCTCATTTTGCAGAGGATACTCTAGCAAAAATTTTCCATATTTTTTAATTTTATCAACTATATAGTGGTCCATTTACTCCAAGATACACTTATGGTGTGAGCACATTTATTATCACATAATCCCTTTGCTTGGCCATTACTCTTCACTAATTCATTTTTGGGCAAGGCTTTGCTGAATTTTCTTTCCAGAATCTCACACTCGGTCATCTTTTTTTGTCTTTTAGTGGTTTTTGAACTCTTCTAGTGTCATTAACATTCTATTCATCTCTCTATCATCATGGCATACAAGGTCTCAAGCACGTTTGGTGGATCAGGGTCTAGTGCTAGTGTTCGAAGGAGGAGCTATAACCTGTAGGGCAAAGACCATTTTGAGATCCAAAAATTTGATGGCAGAAACTTTGATTTATGGGAGAATGAAGTCAAAGATGTGCTAATATAGGAGGCAATGAAAGCCACTAAATGGAATCTCAAAGAACTTTGATGACATGGATGAAGATGATTGGCATGAGTTAGATAAAATGGCCAATTCTACCATTTGATTGCACCTGGAAGATAGTGTTTAATTTATAGTATTAGATTGTGAAAGTGTAGAGGGGCTTTCGAAGAAATTATCCAATTCATATGAAAAATAAATGGCATCAAATAAAGATTATATGAAGAGAAAGTTATATGAACTTTAAAAGAAGGACATCGATAGTGTCATTGCTCATCTAAATGATTTTGATGCTATATTCTCCTAGTTACATGCTTAAGAAATTCATATTGATAATGAAATGAAAGTAGTCTTGTTGTTATCCACCTGGCCATAATCATGGGATCTTTTTTGCACACCTATTAGCAACAGTGCACCTAATGGTAAATCGCTCTATGATGACATATGTGGAGCACTCTTGAGTGATGAGATTCATAGAGAATCTATGGTTGGCACTCAAAGTGGAGATGCATATAATGATCCTAATTCTCACCACGGAAAGAACCAACAATGTGGAAGGAACAAGAAAAGGAAAGGAATAGTCAACCAAATAAGAGTAGAAGTAAATCAAGGAAGAGAGATGTCAAATGCCATTATTTTCATAAGAAAGGACACATGAAGAAAGACCACTATGCATTGAAGAATGCTAAAGGTAAAGGGCAAAATGTTGATGGGTATGTTAAATAGTTACTTGCACCATCTACTTAAACTATGAATATTGAAGAAAAGAGTTCTATTTCTAATTATGTTGATATGTTGACACTTGATAGTACTATGATAATTGAGGCTCTTATGACTGTTTCTCTTTTCCCCATATGGTTGCTAGATCATCATGCTTCTTTCAATGTGACACAACATAGAGAATGGTTCTCTACTTATGCAGCAAAGGTTATAGGTACTCGTAGACTTGATAACTCTTAAAAGTGTGAGGTTGTCACGATTGGAGATGTGGTTGTGTAGTTCATTGATGGTTCAAAATTTACAATGAATAATATATGGAATGTACCTTAGTTATCACATATTTTGATGTCAGTTGGTCAACTTGAAGACCATGGTCACAAGGTGGTTTTCTATGCTCACTCCTTTTGCATATTAAAGTTCAATATGGTTATTGCAAAAGGAAGCAAGGTTGGCTCACTTTATTCTGTATTTGTATCAAACAAAGAACACTTGTTCGCTATTACTCAACAACCTATGGCTTGTATTTGGCATGGCTTGTTCTCATGGTTGAATAGAAAATCTTTCTCATTCTAGCTACTTACCCATGTTGTCTTTGTCTAATTTTTCATTTTATGAGCATTGTGCATATGGAAAGAAAACTAAGAATGAACATAAAATGCACATTGACTATTCAATTCAGCCTTAAGATCATGTTCATACAGATGTGTGTGGTCCTATGCCCACAAGGTCATTAGGTGGTTCTCTTTACTTTGTCACTTTCATAGATGATGCTACTAGAAAAGTCCGGGTATATCCATTCAAATCAAAGGATGAGGTATTTCCTACCTTCAAAAAATGGCTCGCTATAGTTAAAACTGGAAAAAAAAAGAACTAATTTTAAAGCTATACATTCAAATAATGGGGGTGAGTATACCTCATATGAATTTAGCCTTTTCTCTCAATCTAGAGGAATTTTTAGAGAGTTTACAACTCCTTATACCCTAGTACAGAATAGTGTTGTTGAAATGATGAATAGAACTATTCTGGATAGAGTACTTACTATGCTATATAATGCAAATGTGTCACATGGATTTTGGGCAAAAGTAGTATTGATTGCAGTTCACGTGATTAACCTTTTTCCTAGTACTATCAAATGTCTAAAAGTGGCACAAGAGTTATGGACAGGGAAGCCACCATATTATGATCATCTTGGAGTTTTTGGTTGTGAAGCATATGTTCATATACCCAAGAATCTTAGATAAAAGTTTTACCATAAGTCAAAGAACTGCATTTTTCTTGAATATGGTTGAGAAGGAAAACTTGGATATCACTTATGAGATCGCAAAACACAATTAGTGATCAAAAGTAGTGATGTCACTTTCAATGAGTCTAAGATACATAAACAACCCATTAAGGAGGTTGAAGTGAGAGGAGTGGGTGTTTGAGGATACTAGTCCTCTAGTTAGCATGCATAAAAATGTTGCACATAGGACTTTTCAAGAGAATGTCCAATCATATTAATCTAGAAACGTTCCTTTTCAGCAACCATTGAGATGCTCTACACGTGTTTTTCATCCTATGTCTACATTAGGGTATATTTTTCATTTTGTTGGAGGTGATATCTCATGAAGATCTCTTCTTCAAGAATGTGCAGCTATTTCAACCATAGAAGCAAAGTATGTTGTAGTAAGTGAGGCATTTAAGGAAGCATTGTGGCTTTCTCCTCTTGCTTGTGATATGGGTTTACCTCAGCATGTACCTCATTTTCTCACTGATCGTTACAGTGCCATATAGGTTATGGGATTTTTCCCTCCACCATTCTATTGGACGGTCATTTAAGTTGGCTACACATCTCATTTCTATATCTTCTAAAGTGCTTCCTCTCTAATGGCATTCCACAATGCGGAAAAGTATTCCCTCATTTCTTCAAGTAAGGCTTTCTTTCAATTTTGACTCTATAAACTCAAGATAGAAGAGTAATCAAGCACTTCTACAAGTAACGATTTCTCCAAATGACTCCTTGGGCATGAAAAGAAGAGGTGATCAAGGTCTTCTCAACCCAAGAGGTAGTGCTTACAATAGTAAGGGGTCACACATATTTTATTAGATTTGACATTAGTACACATTACCTGATGGATAATATTCCACATAATAACAATCTGGTTGCGGCTATCAAAGGCGTCGTAAAGATAAAAATGTAGATATGCTTTCCGAAATCCGGTCGAGAATTTGGTATGCTCAATGTTGTCGACTATTGGGCTCAAAATTAGGAAGGTTCGGATCCTCTTCTAGAGCTTTGGTCTACCCGTGGTTGGACAACTATGATTATGGAAGGTGTCTTACGGAAGAATAATCGTGAGCGACACATTCATTTTCTCTGTGCAGGTAGGCTCTTATGTGTGTAATCGTCTATCGGAGTCAATTGATCGATAGCAGGCTCTCATGTGTGTAATTGGAGTCAAAAGACTCCATTCGAAGTTGTTGTCAGATGATTGCTTTGATGTAGTGAATTTGTCAACGCAATTTCTATTTTAGCACTACATATGTGGAGTACTCTTGAGTGAGGAGATTCATTAAAATCTATGGTTGGCACTGAAAGTGGAGATGCATATAATGTTCGTGATTCTCACCAAGGAAAAAACCAACAATGTGAAAGGAGCAAGAAAAGGAAAAGAATGGTCAACCAAATAAGATTAGAAGTAAATCAAGGAAGAGGGATATCAAATGCCATTATTGTCATAAGAAGGGACACATGAAGAAACACTGCTTTGCATTAAAGAATGCTAAAGGTAAACGCAAAATGTTGATGGGCATGTTAAACAGTTACTTGCACCATCTACTTAAGCTATGAGGTTTAAAGAAGTCAATGCTATTTCGATTGATGTTGATGTGTTTACACTTGATACTACTATGCCTATTGAGGCTCTTATGGTTGATTCTCTTTCTTGTGCATAGCGGCTAGATCATGGTGCATCTTTCCATGTTACATGACATAGAGAATGGCTCTCTACTTATGCAACAAAGTCTCTAGGTAGAATGAGACTTGGGGACTAGAGATGTAGTTCTGTAGTTGATTCATGGTTCAAAATTTACTATGCATAATGTATGTCATGTACCTAAGTTATCATGTAGTTTGATGTAGTTGGTAACCTTGACGACCATGGTTAAAAGGTGGTCTTCTATGCTCACGCCTTTCGTATATCAAAGGTCATTATGGTTATTGTAAAAGGGCACAAGGTTTGCTCAATTTATCCTTTATTTGTATCACAAAAAGAACACTTGTTAGCTATTATTGAACAACCTATGCTTTGTATTTGGCATGGCCCTTTGGGCCACATATCACATCGTGGAATGGAAAATCTTTCTCATTTTCACCACTTAATGATTACATTAAGTGGTGATAATGCTGATAATGCTGATTACATTATCTCATATTGATAATGCTGATTTTTCATTTTGTGAGCATTATCAATATGGAAAGAAAACTAAGAATGTACATAAACTGCACATTGACTATTCAATTGAGCATTAAGATCTCACTCATACAGATGCGTGTGGTCCTATGCCCACAAGGTCCTTAGGTGGTTCTCTTTACTTTTTCACTTTCATAGATGATGCTACTAGAAACTTTTGGGTATATCCTATCAAATCAAAGGCTGTGGTAATTCCTACATTCAAAAAATGGCTTGCTTCACTTGAGACTCAAAAACCAAACTAAGATCAAAGTTTTACATTTAGATAATGGGGGTGAGTATACCTCACATGAATTTACAACTCCTTATACCCTATTATAGAGTGGTGTAGCTGAAAGGATGAATAGAACTATTTTGCATAGAGTAATTTCTTTGTTGCATCATGCAAACCATTCACAGGGCTTTTGGGCGAAAGCAGTATTGATTTCAGCTCATGTGATTAACCTTTCACCTAGTACTATCAAAGATCTAAAAGTGGCACAGGAGTATGGATAGGAAAGCCACCATATTATGAGCATCTTCGAGTTTTTGCATCTGAATCATATGTTTATATACCCAAGAATGTTGGACAAAAGCTAGACCATAAGTCAAAGAATCTTGGACAAAAGCTGGACCATAAGTCATCAGTTGGACATTAAAACACCATTTCTGAATGGTGACTTGCATGAAGAAGTGTATGTTTCTCAACCCCTTGGTTTTGTGCAGAAAGGGCATGAAAACCAGGTGTGTAGGTTAAAGAAGGCATTATATGGTTTAAAGCAAGCACCACGTGCTTGGTTTAAAAAGATGCATGCCTATCTCATTGCACATGGTTTTGAGAACAATCCAACTAAAAGCACCTTATATGTTAAGCGTGCTAATGATGTACTTCTGATCATTGTAGTATATGTTGATGATATGCTACTCACTGGTCCTCATGATATGCATATTGCTGATTTTAAGGCTCATTTGCATGCCTCATTTGAGATGTCTGATTTGGGGCTTTTGCATCTCTATTTGGGCATTCAATTTATGCAAGTTGATGGTGGAATGGCTTTGGAATGGCTCAGTTCATTATTTAAAAATTTCTTCAAATCTATGCATTCCTTAAGGCTTACATCCAAAGCATCCAATCGTTTTACATACACTAAAGCTTTGGAAATTCCACTAGTTGATCCATCCAAGAATATTGATATCGTTTTTGGTTGGGTAGGCCTTTCTGTTAGTGGACATCAATCAAAATATGTTTGGCTACTAGCCTCATAGACTTGTTGTTAGCTTATTTGAAGCTATGCATTAAAGAAGAGGTATTGTACTTCATTCCTCTCTTTACAAACTCACGTATAGGTTCAAATTATGCCAAAGCTATTCCAAGCAATGTGAGTCCAAAAGCTTCATATTGAACAAAAAAATTATCTACCTATTCAACATGCAATAGTTCTTTAAATTCAATCCTATGATCATAGCGATCTCCTCAACCATCATAGTTATGCACTTGGTAACTTGATATGCAACCTTCCATGCACATCTCATGGTCGAGGAATAAGTTTAATTAGTGAGCGCACAATTGGTCCTCATACTCCTCATGTTTATATAGGAAAGGGTGGTGTATAGCGAAGGGTGGTGTATTCATAGTCTAACCTCCGATTTTATGGTTTTGCATAGTGTTATTACCTAGAAATGCAAAGTGGACATGAGGTCTTTGAGGAATATTTTACCAATTACTTTACTATGGATTAGCATTTTCCTTGGGTTTGTTGCTCACTTTGTGGATTGTGGGAAGAATTGTCTTGTTCCCTAAGAGGAAATGGCAAACCCATATATTGGAGTCTAGACCTTTTTGCATCTATTACATACCAATATCTTGTCTTATCATGATCCATATATTTGAATCTAGAGGATTCTCCAAGATCATGCAACTCATATATGGTAGCAAGATTAACACTACTTTGAGTTAAGGGCATAGTTTCTTGAAGGAATTTATTAGTACACTGGAAATTAGATAGAAATCCATGAGCTCGTCATTATGAGGAATTATATCCCATATCAAGCTACATCTGACTTTCCTCTAGGGTCCATCACACGTTCTCCATTACTAGTGTATGAAGGGTAAGTTGGTTCTTCAGTCTCTCCAATTTTATTGATTCTTTCTTAGTGATCCATTATTAGGTATAAACTGCATTATTTATCTGCATAGAATCCTCTTTCAAATTTTACGTCTGGTCTTTGAATGAATTCAATGGCTCTTGATTCTCTTATTCTTGCCAGAGATCTATAGAGTTTATTGAGGTGTATAGGAAATCCTTGTAAGCTAATGGAAACAAATTGTAGAGAAGGTCTATACTCCCCTTCTATCAAGGATAGGACTTTAGTCGCAAAGATAGAGTTAGTGCATCTCTCTTGATATCATCATTATCTCACTCTCTAAATCACTAGAAGTTTCTAAGTAAGTGGAGTGTATGCATTTTTGGTTCCCAGTCCTTATAGAGGAAATTATGCTCCTTTAGCTCCATAAGACACATCCTCATCTCAGGTTTATTAAGAATTTAAATTTCCTCTCAATCTTTCTTACCCTAGATTCTTTCTAAGTTTTGGATGTTATGGGAGTTGGTCTTCAGATCTGGGTGGGCTTTATGCTTAAATTCTACTAAGTATCATTTTCTAGCCTAAAAGTTACTTGCCAAGAAAAATCAAGACATATGATAAGCTTTTAAGCATACACGATACACATCTCCACAACAAGATACTTGACTAGGTGATACATAATACACATAGCAACGATAAACAACACTTAATGTTCAGGATACATGTTACAAGTCTTCTGTGTTGGTGATACACCACACTCAAGAGTACCAGTGACACATGATTCTTGAGCAAGATGATATGAAACAAAGGTAGGGGATACAAGACACTTGACTTGTCACATTATGGCACTTGATCGTATTAGCAATACATGCTACACAGCAAGGATGACACACATTACTTGGTACATGAGTATAAAATGATGATACTCAACTAGTCACCATACATGATACTTGAGTATCATAATACTTGACTTGGAGTGAGGTGTGAGCGATACATGACACTTGCCAAGTGTCATTGGCATAGGGGAATTTAGTATGACAATACCAAATATGAGTGGTGATGACACTTGGACTTCTTCAACTATTTTCCAGATTTTGATGTAATCTTTGTGCTCCTTGTGCACTCCTCTCTTCCCCTATGTCTCTAGACTCGTCAAGTGGTTGAAGTCTCCCACCAACATGCAAATCCATTATGAATTAGCTTTGATCTACTACATTTCCTAGAATATAGGAAAAGAGAATATGTCACATCAAACTCACTTGCATGAGGTTTGTGAGATGAAATTATTGTTGGGATTTGAGAACATCACAAGGAGAATTTTATGAGTGTATATAATCACAATAGATACTTGTCCTACATGAAAAAGTAAATACAGTCAATCTTGAATCACCTTCTTGTTCAGTACCCCTTGTCTTCATCTTCTATTTTAGAATCAAAAAACTTGTAGAGCTTGGTTATCTTTTCTCAAAAGTCGAGTGCTCAAGATTAAGGATTCATTTTAAAGATATAAGTGTCTACTTCCATTGTATGCAAATATATATATATATATATATATATATTTATACATACATACACACACACACACACACATATATATATATATATATATATATATATATATATATATATATATATATATATATATATATATATATATATATATATATATATATATATATATATATATATATATATATATATGTGTGTGTGTGTGTGTGTGTGTGTGTTGTTAGATATGCTCAATACTCCACCCTCATGTGACCACAAATGATCCATGGTGCTCTAAGTTGTAAGGCCCCCATTATGAGGAGAAGCCATTATGAGAGTGGGGACATTTGTGGAACCCTAACTTCCAAGTTAGATTACGTCTATGTGTGACCATTGATGGTTGTAGATGATCTTTGTGAGCCAAGCTGTTAGGTTAGGTAGGGCATAAACTTCCAAGCCTTTGGGCTGCCATTTATGGTGAAAATAAAGGCCTTGTGGCATCGCACAATTTCCCAATAGAACCTTAATGGGGGGAGTGCAGAGGCAGCCTTGCCCCCTTCTGCGGGGTCCGAGGGGCCTATCCCCCTAGCCCATAGGGCCGAGACGGTAGGACTTCTGGGCATCAAGATATTGTCAGATCGTATATTCTACTGACTATTTTGTATCTCCCGACCATGTTTGTCTATATCAAACCACATTGTAAAAGCTCTATAAGCATGGCCCAGGTTGAGCTTTACATAGCATTGCGCACTAGTAAGCCCTTGATCTAGAGTCTGTCTAGATCGCAATCTAAGCTCCACATTGGGAGCACAAAGGTGGACAACACCATTATTGTAACTGCATCATGCTGAGCAATCTGAGAATTTGAGTTCTCTATCTCTCAGTCTACATCTATCTTTGTCGGTGTTTTTCTCTCACCTCTGTCTACAAGTCTATTCCGCTATGCTATTATTTTCTTACATGTGTATGTGTGTGTGTGTGCATGTTTGTGTTCTACAATAATAAGTGAAACTTCAACAAAAGGAAGCTATCAAAAGAGAGTAATAGCAACAACAACAAAAACAATGATGATGACAAAAATAAATGCTATAAGTCAAATGTCAATCCCTATTGAACCATTCTACTTTTTTTCCAAGAAAAGAAGAGAATATCTTATACGACTCTAGAGTGGAAGAAGGATATAAAAACATTGTTCCACCCATTTTCTTGTTGAGAGAAGGTAGCCAAAATATTGTCCCACTCTCTTTTATGCATGGGAAGGATCTTTACCACTCTCATTGTATTTAGAGAAGGAATAGTGCCCACAAGTTGGCTATCAAGTTAGCTTCATCGATGTTAATCCACTTGAAAAGAAGCACAATCCTTATGGATCGCCTTATTCACTATTTGATTGGCTAAACTTTCTTTTATATAAAAAGACCTCTTTCTAATGCAAATAACAAGGCACATCTTATTTTTAGATTTGTGCATCCATGTATCTACAAGCGAAACCTTATCTCTCTATCTCTATATCATCTATCCATGTCCATGGAATTGCATGGCTAAAGTCTTCTACTTGTGTTTTGCGCTCTATTTTCCATTCCTCACAAAGGTTTCTGTATGTTGCACCATTGCTCCTTCTTCCCACAAATAGCTTCTAGGAACATCACTCAAATTGTTCTTTAAGTACCAAGAGCACTCTCTAGTTGGCACAACGTGATGTATATACACATGAGGGAGATTGAGCAGTTACCATCCACACTCATGATACCCGGTGTTCTCCACTAAAACGAGCACATCATGCATCTAGCATGAAGAAACCAAAGAAGGGATGATGATTCCCACAAGGAGGCCCATTAACTTTGATCGCAACATTCCCTACTACAAGCTTATCGAGGGAAATATAGTGTAGGGAGGGGAGTTCTTGGGAAAACCAACAACAAAGAAGAGAATATATGAAGTAAATCTTTGGTGAGTAGGATCCATTAATTTTTCCAATATGAACCATGACGAGTATGCAAAATTTCTTGGAGCAAGCCAAGCAATAATAAAGCTTCACTAGAAAGAGATTTGAAACATACACGTGTCACATTATCCCTTTTTTTAACCATTTTATGTATATTGTAACCAATTTTAATGTTTTTACACTGCCCTTTTGAAAATCCCAAGAAATACTTGAACCTCTCAAGTACTTTCCCAACCCTCTCAAATTTTTTGAGATTTTTTGGATCTAACTTTGGCGGTTAGATAAGCTTTAGGATTATTTTTTAACTAAACTTTTGTCCGAAAATCATGTAAAAAGGTTCAAGCCCAAAAGTATAAAGGACAAAAACCCTACATTTTTATGGACTTTTTGAACCCACTGAGTGAATTTTCATGCATGTTGCTTCTTGGGCTACTAACTTTCATCTCCTTCTTTATTTTGAGCTTCTATGGTGTTCGTGGACCGACCCAATCCCTTACTTATCAAGTGAGAGTTCTTTTAGCACTTTTGAAATTTATTATTTTTGTGTACATTCCTTGATTGTTCAAATGGTTTCTTCATCCTCATTTCGTCCTTCCAACCACATCAACTCTTATCAAGTTCATAACAAAAAAACGGATTTTCTATGGAAAGCTCTTTCTATGCACGTGAGTGTGTGACTATGTTACCTAGTTCTAGATGTGCACATAGATTAATGAGAGCAAACAGGAGCAATGCAAAAAAAACACTAGAAAGTTTGAATCCTACATTACAGATTGAGGAGACATGACTTTTTTTTATAGAGCTCAACATGTGTATAGTACAAATGATTTTGTGCTTATCTATCATGTACATTTTCCATCATATTGTAAGTAACCTTTTACAATTAATCTATTTTACATGTTTTTCGTGTAATTACTATTTTGTAGGAAGTCTCTATACTGTTGTAGAGTGGAAAGTATTTGAAGGTGTAATAAGAACATACAAAGTGATTCATAAAGAATATGTAGAGATAATGTACACAAATAAATCTCGTATGTTTTTCAATATCATGTTATTGTTTGTTTATTATGCAAAATAGCAAGTAGCATGACCGAGGAATGCATATGAATAACTTGTTGATCTATTATCTCCTACCATCTCATCTTTGGATTGGGCCCTCCATGATTACTAAAATCTTTGGATTTCAATATTAAACAGGTTAGAAATTGCAAGACATCATTTTGAGTAAAGTAAGTTAGAATTCTCTATTCATTTCATATCAAATCTATGAGTAATCCTACTATTAGGATTTGATTATAGATTTGATCCTACGAAAACAGTTTTCACAACAAATTCGAAATACAAAAATTTTCAAGAGATTTTAGAGAACCTTGATGAGGTTTCACCACAATTTGGATTCCCATTTGATGATGTAGTGATAAACATTAGATCAAACACAACATTATCTTGTATTACTTGCATGCCACCTAAAATTATCACATTTTAGCCTCTTAGAATGTAACAATCATTCTTATATAAAGAAAATAATTTTACTTGTAGATATGTTTTGAAAATCCTTTTGGTACATTTTTCTAAGTTTCAGGTTTGAAATATATGTTATGATACTACTTTTCAAAGCATGTGCTTAAATGTTTTGACGAGTAAGCAAGCACTTCTTGTTTGAATATCATCTATTCATGATGTTCTATATCATTTATTGATTTAATCATAAGTATCTCAATATTTGCATCTACAAAACCCTAGGGTATTTTTCATGTCTTTTTTCTAGAAAATTGCACTTGAAAAGGAATATAAAATGGTGAAGTAGCAAAGATATGGACTCTGCATTGATCTAGGAGCTAACAATTGTTAGTGAAATTTCTTTGTGGATGAGTATAAGGAGGATTTCTAATTTTTATTATGTTCGTTTAAATTGCATTATGTGGGTAAGAAAGCATTTGAGAGGTTGATAAAAGGGTTATGCTTACGAGGCCATATGGCACAAAAGGGGGGTGAGAAAAATCTGATTTAACCCCCCCCCCCATTTCATACCATTGTGTAACAAAATGAACCAAAACTTGAATTCTTTTATGCTAATCAACATGATTGGCACAAAAACAAGGTTGTATCAAAGTCTTAGAACATCATATGCTAAAATGTAAACTCAGTAGTTAAAGAAGGAATTGTAACATCATTCTGGAATGGGAGATGCATGGAAGTTGAGACAAGGATTGGCATTACATTTCAAATCCCTTAGAAAAATAATCCTAATATTGAATCATAATATGTAAATAGTCCATTTTACAATTCTTTCCAACATAGTAAGTGAACAATGCAGATCGCATTTGTACAAAACTATCTATGATACATACGTGGCATTACATGGGAAGGAATATTCTTCTATAAAATTTTCATCTTTCTTTTTGTTTTGATCAAGTTCCTCTAAATGCCTTATGGACTACAAGTTGCTACCATTTTCAAGTACCACTAATAATTTTATTTATTCCTCAATGGATGAAAATTAAGTGTTTCAAAATAACCTCTAATCATTGGTGGATATTGACTTATCTTCTTTTTCAAACTTGTATCTCAACCTAGTAATAATAACAAGGTCCTTCACCATTAGATTCATTCAATGGAGATGTGCTACATGAAGATAAGAATCATTTATTAAATAATTAAACAAATCTTGCACTTCTTTTTGCAAACAAAGGATGGCATGAGTTTTCCATTTGACATTTAAGTCTCACCTCTTCATTTCAGTCTCTTCCTTGTTCAAAAATAGGTGATGGATTTTGTTGCATCCGTCCCCTTTCATATTGTGTGGTCCTGTTGGCTCTTAGATGCTATAATGATGTGGAGATATGAAGATATATATCCAAAAATTCTTCCTAAGTCTTATATATATATATATATATATATATATATATATATATATATATATATATATATATATATATATATATATATATATATATATATATATATATATGGATTCTTAAACCAAATTATAAAAATCTTAGTGACACATTGAATACACAAGTTATCTATCATAGGTTCATAGTTTGAGGATTATGATGGCACAATCGAATCTAGAGGATCCCAAAACCCTATAAATGACTAACTTAATTTTGACACTAGAGACCCCATTTTGGTCTAAAACTAGAAGAGGGGACATGATCATATGGCAAAAACATGGGACCATTTTCATGTCATATGGTCGTGCCCCCTCTCTTCCAATGTTAGACACAACTAGGGTCTTCGGTGACAAAATTGAGCATTCAACCAATCATTTTCTAAAATTCTTGAATGCTTCGCATTCAACCATGCCATCAGATTCCTCAAATTATGCACTTACGTAAAGAATTTGGAACAAACAAAAAATATGTGTCTGTGTTAAAGGCTTTAGGGAGAACGCAAAACATTATGGCTTATCTCATGTTGTAACATCCTTTTAGTTCCTCAACATGGCCACATGCCATGAAAATGGGAGAGGGAGTGGGGGGGAGGGGGGGGGGGGGTAAATTTTTCCGAACCCCCATTTTCGCACTATGTGGTCGCTCGTGTTTCCAATGAGGGACAAGAAGACAAGAGTAGTGATAACCCACTTTCTTATAGAAGAGAACCTTTCTTTGCACAATTAGGACAAAAAATGCTAGAATATACATGGAAAAATCTTATGTTTACTCCCGTCTTCTTTACAGCCCCTCAAGGCCAACATGACCACAAAGGTGCTAAATTGGAAGATATAATTTCTCTTTTACCCCCCATTTTGCAAGCCATGTGGTCATGTTGGCCTTGAGGGGCTTCAAAGAAGAGCAGCCCCTATTCTTATATCTTATTTGCCTTCTATAGTATAAATCTTAGACATGACCACACAACATGAAAAGCTCACATCCAAGGATATGCGATATCCCTTCTTTGCATTATATGGTCGCCTCTTCGATATCACTTGTTTAAGGCCTCCTGCATCAAGGCAAAGCATACGTCAATCTTATAATCTACTTGTGGATCTTATTCCTTCCATAGTAGCGATCTTTGTCAAGATTAAACCGCATGAAAACGTCACATCCAAAAATCTTTGGTAGCCCTTTTTTCATGCCATATGGTCTCTCCCTTATTTTGTTCTCTAATTTTCAAATCTTTCACACATTGAAACGTTATGAGAATAATGGAGGATGATAAAGAATTTAGTATAGATATTCTTATTTTTACTATCTTGCCAGATGATATTTCCATCTTCAATCCCTCTCTTCATTATCATGCGAAGAATTTACTGTTTAAGTTTTTGGCCCTCATTTTCATGCTGTCTATTCGTGTTTGTCATGAGGGCCACTTATGAGGATTAACATGGTTTAAGATCATTATTGATGCATTTAAAAGTTTTTTGTCTCACTTAAACATGTATCTCTCAATTTTAAGTTTAGATTTAGGGTAAACAAAGTATGTTCAAAGAGCATCACAAAATACATGAGAACCATCCCATGAGAACATAAAAAAGAATATCATAATTCTTTGGAATCTCAAATGCTTAAAAAATATACTATTTGCTGAGAAGACACATGACAATGAAGTCCTAAAAGACTCAAAGAAAAAGGAGTTCATCATATTTAAGATTCTTATTTTCATATCAGACATCAAGATAATCATTTTGATGGTGTGGATCGCTTCATCCTTCATTGATATTTATCTTTGTTGCTCCTCTTTGATCATTTATAT
This sequence comes from Ceratopteris richardii, assembly GCA_020310875.1. Taxonomy (NCBI): domain Eukaryota; kingdom Viridiplantae; phylum Streptophyta; class Polypodiopsida; order Polypodiales; family Pteridaceae; genus Ceratopteris; species Ceratopteris richardii. Next base: position 16,669,301 of record CM035437.1, on the reverse strand, counting down.
TGGAAACAATGTCAAGAATAGCCCAAAATCTCCACATTTCGAGCATATGATAAATATTGTGTATAACACATTCACAACAAAAATATGTGGAATCATGGTCTAGCTCAAACGACTCACAATGAATTCACCACAGCTCAATTCCTGACGGTAACAATGTGGCAAATATGGAGAGTTCTTTGCAAAAATCTTTCACAAAAAGCAAAATTAACGATAAAATCCATTGTCGCTAAAATTACATTTTTCCCATTTTTTTTGCAATGTGTTCAGCTTTTTGAGATCTTCATGTTATCATTAGTGTCCATGTGAAAGGCCAAATAGCCACCGGACACTTCTTTGTATATGTTCTTTAATAAAACATATACTGGCCTAGTCAGTCACAGACTATAAGTCGACCACATTTGTAACACCTAAAAAATTCTATGTTCTTAGTACCTGTGTACTGTGTTTTTCTACGTATTCAGCAGCCTTTGTGCAGAGTCCTGTGTGCGGTCCTAGGAGCTCATTTTTCTACTCTGAGGATATCATCATGGAGCTCTCAAGAAGAAGAGCGTACTATGGTGCTTTGCAATCAAAATACTTCATTGGTATCAGAGCATTTTGACACAAAAGATTTGTTTCTTTTGTGCGAGCGAAGGTAGCACCTACCCACCCAAGGCTTTCTCCAAGGCTTATGATTAAGGAAGTGACCAAGGCATAGACCTTGGAATACCTTGTCATCTGACTCACAGAAGTCAACATTGGCACCATTGGCTGTGCGCGAGGGAGGACCTGAACGATCAAGGAAGATAGAGGTTACTGGTACTTCCCAGGAGGACACCCATCCTAGTATTGTGCCCCCCCCCCCCAAGCTGGCCTAACCCTCACAATCTATTGCCACTAAGCTACACTCTTGTGATGTCTAAAGAAGGGAAAAGGCTAAGGTTAACATTACCTTGAACATGTTGTGGTCCCTCAAAGCTTCATTCTTTGCTTTCGAAGCCAACTTTTGAAGAACTTTTGGGATGTCTTTTGGAGCCATTTGGAGTACTTTTGCACATAGTTCTCTTCACACAGGTCCAAGAACATCAAGAAGAGTGTTTTTTATACTTCTCCAATAATAAATATCAACCTTTGGAGCTATGTTTTCAGCCACACTCATAAAACTATAGGTTTCTTGAAAGCTTTTCAATTTTGGTGGGAGCAAGCACTGCAAATTTATGCAAGTTTTTTAGCGTAAAACATCAGAGTTAACAGACACTTGCAGGTGTTGTTGCCTAGTTTTTGGGTTGTGCATTCAGCCTTCTTTGTGTCATTTTAATGAATATATTGAGCACATACACATCTTGTATGCTTTTGTAAGCTTCACAAACTACCTTTCAAGAAGCATGGATACATCACAGCCACAAGGAAGTTGCAAATCATACATTCAAATGTGAATGTTCCGATGAGAAAAGATTCTATTAAAGGTTTTAGGTACTTTGTTACTTTTATTGATGATTTCTCAAGATATTCGTGGATTTACAATCTTAAAGTGAAGTTAGAGGTTTTTTCTACTTTTAAGAAGTTCTTAGCTATGGTTGAAAATGAAAGTTAGCCAAAGATCCACATTTTGAGAAGTGATAAAGGAGGAGGGTACATGTCTAAAGACTTTAAGTCTTTTCTTGAAGACAAAGGTATCCCTCATCAACTCACTATTTCTTACACTAGAGAACAGAATGGTGTTGCAAAGAGAAAGAAGAGGATACTTGTTGAGATGATGTGTAGTATGATGTTATCCAAAAAGCTTTCTCCCAAGATTTGTTTTGATGTAGTACATACAACTAATGACATTATGGATAGGAATAAACCCAAACTGAGTTATTTCAAAGTTTTTGGTTCCTGAGCTTATGTTCACATGGAGAAGAAGGATCATGGTAAGTTTGATGTAAAAGCCATTAAAGTCATCTTTATTGGTTATGCAATTAAAAGCAAATCATACACATTCTATGTTACAGGTATAGGTGATATCCTACTCTCAAGCAATGCATATATTTCAAAAAGTCATATTTATGATAAGAGGGAAGAGTCTCTAGAATTCATAAAATTAGATGACTATGCATCTTGTAGAACGAATTTGGATTCTTATATTGATCCATACAAAGGGGGTGATGAACCTTCTCAAACCCTAAGAGATGAAGGTGAAGAGAGAATTTCATTACCTGCATCAGTAGTATAAGGAATTGAACTCACAACCTCTTGGTTAGGAATGTGATGGGCTAACCACTTGCTCCAAAAGTCATGGTTGACGATTACTTCCTAATCCTCATTCTTAGGGTGTAGTTCAACCATCTTCTATCTGTGAAGGGTGAAGTTCAAGCATTTCCTACCTATCACTTTATTACAGTCTTCCCCCCTTGGTCAATCATTGTCCTCAATGATCTGCTCTTGTATCCCTCTAGCCTTGATGATGAGCCCCTTTTAATCTCCCTAGATACGCTTGAATTGATTTCCTCAACCTCACACAATTTCTTGAACCTTGTTCTCACCCATGTTTGGTATCTTGAACCCTCAATCAAGTGCCATCCTTCGTTTCCCAAGATCTTTACAATTTCTATCTATCTCATTAATTTTGGAAGGTCTGTTCTAAGAGCTTTCCGATGGTCTCTTAGATGCCTTAATCCGACCTATGGATTGAGAAATACACCTCAATCTTTGTTATGCTAACTTGTGAAAGCGACGTGCGCAACTTTGTACCCTTTCATATAGAGGATGCCGAAGCACCTTATTTGGGATCCAACAATGATAGGAGAATTACATCAAGATTTTTAGCATTTGTAGAAGGAGAACTTGTTTCTTGGAGTTCTAAGAAATAGCCTATATTAGCGCTCTCCTCAATTGAAGATTAGTATAGAGGCTTCACAATAGCCACACAAGGAGGTATATGGTTAAGAGCATTGTATGTAGATTGAGGACTTGAGCTCCAAACCTCATATCTTTGAGATAGTGTGAGCTCAATGCATCTTGCAACTAACCCTATATAGCATGCATAAACAAAAAATATTGAGGTTCATCACCACTCCATCAGAGAGAAACTCTTATCATTAGATATTGATATGTCAGTTGTTCAAACAGATAAAGAAGTGGTAGATATGATGACAAAGGTTGTAGATGGAGTAAAACTTTGTAGATTCAAAGCTACTGCAGGTATACAAGTCATTGTAGATTGAAGCCTTAATAATGTTTCCCTTGAGGGGGAACTATTAGAACAAGCAAGCTTTCAAGATTCTTGAAGTTAAAGCTCTCATTAAGGACACTAAAAATTTATGTTTTGGAATAAGCTTTACTCATGTGGCAGAATTATATGGTTTCATATACTCTTTTCTATACTCACATATTTGAACATTTTCTTTTGTACCATACCAATAGTATTTTTTTAAGGTTGTAATTGAATCGCTTAGGCCTCGATGCAAGTGGTTGAAGTCTCCTACCAACATGCAAATCAATTATGAAGTAGATTTTATGTACTACTTTATTTCCTAGAATATTAGAAAAGAGAGTATGTAACATCGAACTCACTCTTCCAAGATTTGTGAGATGAATTTGATTTTTGAAATTTTTGGAAACCACACAGAGGCTTGTATGAGTTTATATAATCACCCCACATACTTGTACTACATGAAGAAGTGAATAAAATCAAGTTTGAATCACCTTCTTACTCACTCCTCTTTCTCCACATCTTCTTCTTCAAAATTGGAAGACTTTCATGGCTTGATTCTCTTTTCTCAGATGTCCATTGCTCAAGATTAAGGATTCTTTTTAAATCCAAAAGTATCTATTTTTACGGTATGAAAGCATTTTGTATTTCGAGTTTCCTACTTTGAGATAGGGCTCATTATTTTTCTTGGGTTCCGTTATCGTTCTTTCTTAAAAAGTCTACATGAGCACCTGTGAGTGTTAAGCTCAAGATATCATGATGTCCAAGTGTTTGCCCAAATAAGGCTCTATTATCAATTGGAACTTCTCATCAAGCTCCACCAACAAAGGTGTTTTAACCTAAGAATATCTTCACCTATGAGACTCATTTTCCTATCCAAAAACAGATTCGGAAGTTACCTTTTCTCATCATATCTCATGGTCCATGTATAATAAGGGCAGATGATTACATCATGATGATATTAAAAAACTATGGGTGCTTATTTGACTCAGCATAATAATTCTAAATCTTGTAATCATTCACAAAGTGAAAATCCTACATACTTATTCAATCATTATTTAATGAGATACATCTTTTACTCGATCAATAAGTACGACCATAATGTTCATGAGAAATATTAACATAACTTGAAATACGACCATATTACTCTGCTTGAACTTGGAACATAAATCATGAATATCTTAAACAATTTCATGATTTTATCAACTAAATGTTACACCACATGAAGATTTGCTCACATATTTGTCTAATCCATCTTCTATAAAAAGGCATTGGAGCAAATTCATCTAGCCAAGTGTTCATTGCTAATCCACCCTCGTCTCCTAGGAAATCAGTCAAGCAAGCCCAAGGCCACTAGTTCGACGAGCTAAAGATTGCTACAACATAGTTGAATATATTATGTTTTGAACTTGAGGAGAGAAGAACAAGAAGATGTATTTATTCTCTCAACAATTTGAAGCACTCCAAAGCATTGATGAATCCATTAAAAAAATTTGGGAGTCCATACTACTACTAGATTACTTCCTATAGAAGAGAAATCTAGACAGGATTCAAGGGATGCACAAGCACTTTCATATATTGCTATGGGATTCAAGAGGCATATTATACCTCAAATCATTTAATGCAGAATTTCTTGGTAGGCTTGGTTGGAGATGGAGAATCTTAATAGGAGCAGAAACCCTTCTAGGAAAGCTCACCTAAGTAGATAGCTAGCCAACACAAGGATGAATGTTGTTAATTTTGTCCACTCACATATTTTAAAACTCAAAGATTTATGACATTAGTTACTCAATGTTGGAGTCAACATTTCAGATAAAGAAATGGTAAATACACTTCTAAACTCACTTCCATGCTCATATCATCCTTTTGTTACTTCTTTATCTCTCTCTACAAGAGATAGAGAACTTTCATTTGAAGAAATATAGTTCTTCTAACTTCAAGATGAAGATGAACAAAAGGGTATGGAAAAGAATGATGAAGTGATGTTAGCATCGTTGAAGGGAAAGAAGAACAAGGATACAAAGAAGGAGAAGAAGAGTCAGCAATACAAAATGGAAGGTAAGTCTTCTAATCCCGAGTATTACATTCCTTCTCCTAATGCTTCCTCTACACCCAAAGAAAAGTCTTTGACAACATCTCATTTAAGGAAAGGAGTATGTCATTACTATAAGAAACTAGGTCATTTCATAGCCAAATGCAGAACAAGGATTTTTTATGTGAAGAAGAAAGCATCAGATAATTGTGGTGAAGATGATCCAAAATCTAAATCTTCAAAGGTAGATTCAAATGCATGTGTTAATATTGAAGAGGTATTTTTTAATCACGTAGCATTAAATGCAATCTTAGATTATCATTGGGTTCTTTATTCTAGAGCTACTTAGCATATGACAGCTTGCAAAAAGGTATTTTCTTCCCGTTCTAACTCTTCAGGTAGAAGAGTCAGCATTGTATATGTTCATGATTTGGATGTTGTATGTGGTGGTGAAGTAAATCTTTAGTCCACAACAGGTGCAGATTTCGCAATTTCCAATGTTCTTTATGTTCTAGACATGGAGAAGATTTTTCTCTCTATCTCTACTTCTTGTCATATAGTTATAAAGTTGTTTTTAAGAAAGATACATGTAAGAACTGCTCATCTGATGAGGAGAATTGTCTACTTCAAGGTGAAAATAGAGGTGGCATATTTATATTATTAAAAAATATTCATGCTAATCTTGCTAGGTCTACAACACCTAAGGAGAACATGAACTTATGGCATGCTAGATTTGTTCATATCAGTTATACAGCTCTCAAGCATATCAAAGATCAAGGTATGGTGGAGAGTTTGCCTACTTTTGCTTTACTAGATGATGTTAAGTCATATGAAGGATGTCTTGAAGGAAAGCTTCACAAACTACCTTTCAAGAAGCATAGATACATCACAGCCACAAGGACATTCCAAATCATACCTTCAAATGTGAATGTTCCGATGAGAATAGATTCTATTTAAGTTTTAAGGTACTTTGTTACTTTGTTACTTTGTTGATGATTTCTGCAGATATTCGTGGATTTACAGCCTTAAAGTGAAGTTAGAGGTTTTTTCTACTTTTAAGGAGTTCTTAGCTATGGTTGAAAATGAAAGTCAGTCAAAGATCCACATTTTGAGAAGTGATAAACGAGGAGCGTACATGTCTAAAGACTTTAAGTCTTTACTTGAAGACAAAGGTATCCCTCATCAACTCACTATTTCTTACACTCTAGAACAGAATGGTGTTGCAAAGAGAAAGAATAGGATACTTGTTGAGATGATGTGTAGTATGATGTTATCCAAAAAGCTTTCTCCCAAGATTTTTTTTGAAGTAGTACACATAGCTAATGACATTATGAATAGGTTATCCAGAAAAGCATTAAATGTTATCACACCTTATGAGCCTCATTATGGGAAGAGACCCAAAGTGAGTTATTTCAACGTTTTTGGTTCCCGAGCTTATGTTCACATTGAGAAGAAGGATAGTGGTAAGCTTGATGTAAAAGCCATTAAAGTCATCTTTATGGGTTATGCAATTGAAAGAAAATCATACAGTCTCTATGTTACAGATATAGGTGATATCCTACTCTCAAGCAATGCATATAGTGCAAGAAGTCATATTTATGATAAGAGGGAAGAGATTCCAAAATATATAAAATTAGATGACTATGCATCTTTCAAAAGGAATTTGGATTCTTATATTGAGCTATACAAGGGGGTTGATGAACCTTCGCAAACCCTAAGAGATGAAGGTGAAGAGAGAATTTCATTACCTACATCAGTACTATAAGGAATTGAAGTCACAACGTCTTGGTTAGGAATGTGATGGGCTAACCACTTGCCCCAAAAGCCATGGTTGATGATTACTTCCTAATCCTCTCTCTTAGCGTATAGTTCAACCATCTTCTATCTGTGAAGGGTGTAGTTCAACCATTTCCTACCTATCACTTTATTACAGTCTTCCCCTCTTCGTCAATCATTGTCCTCAATGATCTCCTCTTGTATCCCTCTAGCCTCGATGATCAGCCCCTTGAACTCTCCCTAGGTACCCTTGAAGTGATTTCCGCAACCTCGCACAATTTCTCGAACCTTGTTCTCGCTCATGTTCGGTATCTTCAACCCTAAATCAAGTGCCATCTATGGTTTCCCAAGGTTTCAGAGTTCCTATCTATCTCATTAAATTTGGAAATTATGTTCCGAGAGCTTTCCAATGGTTCCGACCTATGGATTGAGAGATACACCTCAATCTTTGTTAGGCTAACTTGTTAAAGCGATGTGAGCAACTTTGTACCTTTCATATAGAGGATGTTCAAACTCCTTTTTTAGAGGCCATTACGTCAATACACCTTTCTCAGGCCTACTTCGTAGGCTCTGATACCAATGTAAGGAATTGAACTCACAACCTCTTGGTTAGGAATTCGATGGGCTAACCATTTGCCCCAAAAGCCATGGTTGAGGATTGCTTTCTAATCCTCTCTCTTGGGGTGTAGTTCAATTATCTCCTATCTATCAAGGGTGTGGTTCAACCATCTCCTACCTATCAAATATTACAAATACACAATCCATCATCAATACCTCTTGAAGTTCTAACTTATGAAGTTGGAGAAGGTTCTAGAGTTCCAAAAGAAATAGATTCTGAAGAAGTGGAAAGGATTCCACCTCTTTTCAAGGCTACGCCAAAGTGGTTATATAAAACTTGAAAGGACATTGGTACAAAGGAATACACTCAATGAACCAGAATTCAAACAAGGATACAATAAATAGGCCGCGTAAATTATGCAAAACATTTTGAGATTTATAATATTTTAGCTCTTATGCATATACCACATGTGCTAATCTTCCATCATGTGATCCTTGTCACCTATTGAGGTGCATACAAGAGAATAAGATTTGATGTCATCTTATTCAATGCACATGTCTCTTCCTTATTAAATTCATTTAGAGCATGGCAACATTCAACATATAGAAGTGTTCTTCATTAATCGTTCATGAGTCCATATAAAGAATGAATAATCATTTTTTATTGAGAAGACCTTTCTGCAACAAAAAACTCTTTGCCATGTAGCTTGAACCTCCTAGAAAGCCTTGTAGAATCTACATCAAGTCACTATGGAGTACTATTTTTTTCCCATATTGGTGACCATGAGTTCTTGTTGGGTCCTATTTATATTCATATAATTTGTTCCAAGCAGTTCTTCTATCATTAAACCATTCATCTATATTATAGTTAGTTCATTCCTCTATGCTATGGTTGTTCCTTTTTTTTCTTGCAAACACAATTTCGCCATTTGCAATGATAAGATAGCCAAAAAAGGGAATCCAAGAATTGAAAATTCCCATATTATCATCCATGGCTTAAGCACAATTTTAAGATTTGAGCCACTTTGGGTTAGATTGTAGTGGAGCTCCTTTGGTCAACACTATATCTCTTCAAGTGGTGACTAACCCATTATTTGATCATCCTCAGATGCATGCACAAGAATCAACTAATGTCTATGCCTTCTCTATAACGTATTTATCTACAGATTGGCACCATTCAAACTGTACAAAGGTTCTTAATTATTCATTCATTAATCTCTTTGAAGAGATTGAAAAATGTTCTCTATTGAAACATTATACGACTTTTAGTAATATAATCAACACCAAATGTTTCATCAAACAACTTATTAGATTAATTTATTATCAGCATTTGCCCTTTATACTAGTAGCAACTAAAATTGGCTGAGCCTATTTAATAACACTCTTCTGCTATTTAAGATGCTTGAACCCAAGATTGAGGATAACCATTTTCATAGCATGATGGTTCTCCGGTTTCATACAAGTGTCTCTATACAAAATCTCACAACCGTAGGAACACAAAATTTACATGCAAATATGATTTACAATTAAAGAGAAGCCTTCTTTTAATATTAATGTACTATTCCAAAACATAGGTCATATAGTTTACTTTATCATAATTTTACGACAAAGTACTTGCAGTGTGCACATCTACCATAAACGATCAATTACACATTATGACTTGCTAAATTTTTGTATAAGCTTTTTGAACGATGCTCAAATCCTCTAGCTATAGAATGTCTTCTTAACATATCATTTTTTCACCTTTTCCACAATTAAGAGGATCGCTTGAACTCCAAAAGCATTCTTATTGCATAATTAGAAAAATATGCATGCTAAAGTGTGTGTCCTTCATTGCAATCTGCGTGGCTACTTTTTTCTATCTGTCCCTTGTTATTTCTTTATTTACAGTTTGTGTGTATCAAAGCACATCATCTTGGACGAAATCCCATATAACCTATGCAAACAACCCCGCTTCAGGTGGATATGACGAGTTTGTCTATGCCTAGAGGGAAGATCCTTAACTGTGCATATCGACCTTCAACGAGAATTCCTAATAACAATTCTCTCCAACGAGTATTTAGACTAGTTTCCCAAGTTGACTCCTCATAGAAATGAGTTTTCAAGTCCATGCTTATCAATGATTCTCGCATAAAAAATGGAATCTTGGTTAGGTTCTCTCGCCCTCAAGATGAGCAGATAAAGGATACGTGTCTATAGGAGACCTCCTTTTGAACCCTCAATCCTATTAAGTAACTACCTATTTAACCATTGATTCATCCAATCATCGATACATTTCTCAATCACCCCATCCATCCATCGATCCACTTCTCTGCCCACCTTCATCTATCTATCTGCCTACCGACCTATCTATCTAGTTACCTACTTGTTTACCCACCTACATAATTACCTACCTCCTGAACTATCTATCTATGTATTTATCTATTTATCTATCTATGTATCTATCTATCTATCTATCTATCTATCTATCTATCTATCCTTCTATCTATCTACCTATCTATCTATCTATTTATATATCTATCTATCTATCTATTCTAATCTAATCTAATCTAATCTAATCTAAACTAATCTAATTTTATGTGATCTAAATGCAACTCTCAGTATGTATCTGAATTTCAATCCCATCTAATTTATTACATACATACACATGCATGCATGCATTCATATACACAACTATGTGATGTGTACGAAATGAGTTGATCAGCAAGAAAATGCAATAATGATTTTAAGAGAATCATTAAATCCTATGGCATAGGGGATTGTATTAATGCCAACTCCATACGATTTTTGATATTAACCTGACAAGCCATAGTAGTTCATTCTGTTCCCAATGTATCACAGGCTCGACAAAAAATGCTCAACGCTTCCATATAAAAAATAAACTTGGACACAATAAATAATTCAATTGTCTCAATATATAGGATGCATATGAAAAAGAAAAGATTGTTGATATTAACCTCGCAAGCCATAGTAGTCCATTTTGTTCCCAATGTATCACAAGCTCGACAAAAATTACTCAACACTTCCGTATAAAAAATAAACTTATACAAAATAAATAATTCAATTGTCTCAATATATAGGATGCATATGAAAAGAAAAGGACATAGAAAAAATGCCCTAAATTTGAGGTTCTCTTTTATTTCATGCTATTATCGTTTGAAGATGGCCAGCCTCTCACATGTGAATGCGTATGTCCCTTAGGGTTGTTCAAAAAAATCGTCAGCTAAACTTTTTCAACAGCAAGTAAACCAAGAGTCCTTGAAGAGCTCCTCCTAAGTGAGCACCCACAAGAAAGATGATTGATCAAAGATTATTTCCCTCAATCATATGAGGAAAAGGAATTCATGGTAATAATTCCTTATCAATTTGTTGTTGGTATTCGTATGTATGCCATGGTAGCTATGAGACCGAGTCATTGCATTTGCACTCGGAGTTGTGGGCAAATATATGTCTAATCCTAGGAATAAGCATTGGGAAATGGTCAACATGATTCTGAGATATCTAAGTGGCACTCAGGACAAGTGTCTAGGCTTCGATAGAGGGAAAGCATCCATTATTGGTTACACAAATTCTGACTTTGCTCATTTTGTAGACAATCATAAGTCTACATTAGGGTATAGTTTTCATTTTGTTGGAGGTGCTATCTCTTGGAGATCTTATCTTCAAGGATGCATAGCTATTTCAACCACAAAAGTGAAGTATGTTTAGTAAGTGTAGGATCATTATGGACAAAAGTCTTAGTGTGATTAGTGACGAGTTACATTAGCATCTTTTTTTGGCTATGTGGAAGTTATAGGTCATGGATGTGTCCAAAATAGGTAGGACCGTTAACTGAGGGGTTGAGGTCATCAATTGCAATTGAATAAAGAAGTGAAGCCATGGGGTAGCTGCATCTAATAGAGCATTTTAATATGCTTGGCTGAGAGACTTGATCGTTCATGTTTATTCTGTGAATTGAGGCATTTCCCACAATTGTTGAGATCATCTTGATCAATTTAGAGCCATAGTTGATATCTTTAGATTGAATAATGAATTACCACTCAAGGCAACTTAAGCTTTGTCAAAATCCATCTAGATGAAGAGGACATATTATGAATTCTCCTTGGTATTGACTTAGTTGTTACTCATGGTAGGATCAAGGAAAAGTATCACAAAGAACCTCGATAGTTTCTATGGAAATCTTAGAAATTATTGTAGCAATAAACTACCATCCAAACATTTCGAGTTGCTTCCATGTGTTTACATCATTATTTCATATGAAAATGACCACTCAAAAATATGCAAAAACATCTAATCTAGCAACAAGAATGGAGGAAAGGTACAAGTCATTTACATAGCTAAACTTACTTCAATGTGCACATCCATACATGACACAAATGGTTCACATCATGGATTGCACCAATCCTATGTTACTAAATTTAAGTGTGAGTAGTGAAGAAAGCGAACAAAAGACTAGGGCTTACAAGAATACATCTTTAGTCTATTGACATTTCATGCACTATTGATAAAGGATAGATGATTTCCTATTCAAATGGATGCAAAGAGGCAAGAGAACTATAAGTCAATTAAATAGGATCTACAAAATTTAAAGGTCCAACATATTATCTCTACAGTAAAAAATAGAGCAAGTGAAAAAGTCATTCACATGGCTCTGATAAGATAATAACAAGCTTCACAAAAACAACAAAATTTTATTAACATGTCTAGAAAGTGATATTCTAGTATCATTGAATCTCCTACATGTGGATCATCCAAGTTATGAAGAAATAAGAGAGGTGAGAGCATGAATAGAAAAAGAGATACATGTCAAAGATGAATTGGTGGTCTAATTCAAAGAATATTAAGGCCAATCACCTATTATTATTCAGAGATAGAGTTTCCCAACCTCCAATATTTGAATAATGAGAAAGGACAAATGAATATCTACCAAAGATCATCTAAATTTTCAATGATGCTTTTCACAATGAACCGCCTATATTACACATGGATATACTCCACTACACATGAATAGAAATATTTATCTTTTGCACTTCTTATAGTGGCACAAAAGCTCAGGATAGATGATACATATCTCCATATTTTTTTCAAGTTTCAATCCTGATATGATAGCCCTTTGATGATGAGCCTTCATCTTCACCACCTAAACCTAAAGACAACTTTTCTCCATTAAATGTTAAGTTGAAGAGGTGAGAATATTTAGAGGGGAATGTAAGACTAAGGAACAAGCAATGAACAAGATCGATACATTGAAATTGAATGAATGTTCATTGAGTCAAACTTGGTCAACATGGCAAGGGCAAGGTTATGAATAAAAGTTATGACCCACACCCATCTCCCTATGTTTCCATTAGATGAAGTATACTAAACGACAAATTTTTATGAACATGGATTAGTCCATGCATTTAAGTCTTGATTCTATACAAGGATATGGCACATTCCAACCCATCATGCACCACATTATAGGGGAAATCCTACATTATAGGAAAATTTTTACATTATAGGGAATATTTAATCCTACATTATAGGGAGTTCTTAATCGAGAACTACAACATATTCAATATAAGCTTATCTATTACACAATCATGCGAAAATACAATATTATTAAACTCAACAACAAAATAGAAAGTCAACGGTAAAATACCCATTTGTTCTAGGACCTAGAAGGCATCCAACCAGTGGCTAAAGCATACATTTAAAACATATTCCGATATTGGATCCTCTTTGCGAGAGATGTAGAAAATACAACATGCACATTATTAATGTAGCAAATTCAACATGCACATTCTTAAGAAGATTTTGATCATGATGCAAATATTGAGAATCCAGTTTGAAGCCTTAAAAATGACTCAACCATAAAATTTTCAAGTTCATTATTTAAAGAGGAGGACCAAATTTAATTTGAATTCAATATCTCTTAGTTCGTCACCAAAAATGCACCTACATAGATTGGTGGTTGCTTGTCTAGATCTTAGGAGATACATAAACTATTTAAGCACGATTTTGACTCATGTTATCAAGTTAGACCAGTTCCCTTATTGTACTATAAATTAATACACCTCAACTAGCAGCCATATGCTTGCTTAATTAATATTCACATTATTTTGATTCTCCTTATATAGAGGTGTAATAGGTCTTTCTTTATTCAGATTGTACTAGATTCTGGTACCAAATTTGCATCTCTTTATATTCATTTGTATCAGGTTCAAATAATATCTAGTCTCAAATATAGTGGCCCAAAGTATGCCCAAGTCTTAGGTATTTTTGTAGAGTAACTTGTGAGAAAGGATGAAGATTTTTCATATATGTCTATGCACATATGTAAAGGGTATTGCATACTAATAGCATATAACATGTTATGGCTTTGATAATGAATTACATGTACAAACTTATTATGATGCTGATTGGGCATGCTCCAAGGATGATAGGACTCGGATAGTAGTTTTGGGTTAGATTATGGATACTACTAGTTGATGAAAAGAAAAATGCAACACTAGGGTAGAGAATACATGGCTTTTTGATTTACAAAATCCGACCCCATATTAAAGAACTTACATAAGAAAATAGTAATTGAATTGATGAAATTCTTAGATTTACTAGGAAGTGTGACTTCTATGCCACTCAACCCAAAAAGGGAATTATGATGTTCAAGGCTCGTATGGGAACTCAAATATGTGTCCCTTTGGCATTCGTTGATCAATGGAAAGAGGGTGTTCTTTTCTGGAAAGTTCTCCGTCATGCAATATGAATCCATGTGATTGCCCTCAAGGTTCTTTCATTTCTCTCCGTGATAAGGAAAAAATGCATACACTAGGAATATAGTCTTGGAGTGTTCTAAAAGTAATAGGGTCTAGCAGTTAGTGTAAAGAAATCTCAAGATTCTAGTAATCATCTCTCTTGGAAACGATATATCTTCGGTGAAATCGTGGGTTTCTCAATGGCCCTTTACAATGCTATTACGATTAAAGGTCTATGAAATATTTTACAAAAAAAGAAGATGTTTATGTTCATGATATCTTTGCATACTCCAGAGGTGGATGCAAGTCTGTGATAGAAAGGCAAAAGATCTTAAAAATATTCCAAGATTGGTCTTTACTAAATATAAAATAATGCATCTTTATTTAGAGATAATAAAAGATCTTAGACTACATTTCTTTTAATGGAACATCTACTAATGGGAAGAGTATAGGAGAAATCTTAGATATGTCACAATGATAATATGCATATCCATGCAACTCTACGTGAGGGTAATATAAACGATTCATTGCTTATAGGCGCTAAAACCGCAATAGTGCAAATAAAAATCAAATAGCCATCAATTGAGGCTTATAAATGGTGCATGCCTTGAATTGATTAAAACTTTTCTATTTTCAATAAAATGCAAGTTTTTTTGATTCACAAACTTATCTTCTGATTTATCAAAAACCTTATTGAATATTAGAAGATTGTTTAGGTGGTTTCTCTCGCTCATGGAATTTGATTTTTTCACACCTGTTAGAGCTCACCACTTACCTAGATTGAAAAAGGAAGAGCCTATCCTTGGATTAGCACATGGATTAGTTTGAACTATCCAAAAAAACATTTTTCGTTTCAAGCTACACAATTATTGTAGAGATGCTTTATCTCCAAGAGAAACATACTTTTGTTTTGGGGATAGTGGCCTTGGAAAATCAGAAATTCTAGAGAGATTAAAACCATGCATAATATCAAAATAAAAAACTTGAGTCTATTCAAGCACCTTAAAGTACATATAGGATCATACAAGCAAGCTTGTCTCAGTATGTACATAAGAGACTCAATGCAACCTCGAGATAATATGCATTAGGAGCAAAAATTCAACATTATGAAGTACATGTGATTTTATTGTAACGAATCAATAGTTATGTGTCAAAAGTAGAGGTTCAATTAACATTTCGTTGATTCTCATATTCAACTTTCGTTATCATAGTTGTTTGACGGCTGTAATGGCCTCTGAGTGTGTGTGTGTGTGTGTGTGTGTGTTTGTGTATACACACACAGGGAGAGGAAGAGATGGAGACGGACAGAGGGAGAGATGGAGAGAGAGAGAGGGAGAGAGGAGAGAGAGGGATAGAGAGACAGAGAGATAGAGGGAGGCACTCGGGCTGTAAAGGCTGGTTTAACATTAGTCTACTATCAAAAAAAAAAAAAGAAATGTGCTATAGTGATGTAAAACTTTGAAAAAACTTTCAAAGTCCTTAAATGATTATACCCAGACATTTCATCTCAGAATTTCTACCGTGGCAGGTCTTTGTGCTCTGTTACTAAATTTGCATCCCCCGATTCATGAAATCCTTTCAAATTAGTTCTAGCTTACAAAAAGAAAAAAGTAATAATCCTTTGAAGTACATCTACAACGATTGGAATAGATATTTACATGTTTCGATGAACGGTTTTGCGTAAAATATAGAAATTAAAAATAAAATAAAAAGTACAGGAATATGAAAATATGTAAAATTACCTCTACAACAAAGACTAAGTTCCATACTCGCATTGCACTATAATATGATTTCTAAAAGGCGATGGCTATGGGATGTCTCACCATGTCTCTCGGCAATCCGGAAATCAGGACGGATCGTGCTCAATGGAAATCCCAAAAAACGAGTAACATGATGGCCCTTATTTTGCGGATGACTAAGCCCTTCACACACATCCTTTAGCTTTGAAATTTACGTAAACGTTAAATCTTATCTACAAGATACGCTGTATGAAGCTTCAAGTGATTTGGACCACCACAAAAAGAAAGAACAATTGATTGAAGTTCTCTTTTATCTCCCCCACCCCCCCCCTAGTGAATCTTTCTCTCTCTCTCTCATACACTCTCTGACTAGTCTATCTCTCTCTCTCATACACTCTCTTGCAAAACGAGAGCCAACTCCAGCTGAATGCAGATAACAGAATCTTAGTTCACCTTATTTCTTAAAGTTAGAAGCACAATATGACATCCTTTTGCTCCCAAATCCACTCTATCTTGCTTCAAAGCTTCCCTTATCCACTTCCTAATCTTCAAAGAGCACGAAAATTGATGTCTTTTATGAAGAAGTTGAGATTTCCTGAGAAATCATTGCCCTTCAAGAAATAATTAACAAGCATGGACAATTGTTCCATTCAACTCTCAAATCTTTCTAACACTCACTTACGGAAGGAATTAACGTCGAAATGCTAAAAGACGATTCATTGCAGATCAAGTGGTTGATTCATTCCAAGTATTTCTCCTGGTTGGAAGCATGGAAATGAAGATGACAATCCATGAAGAGAAGCGAAATGAAAGAAGAAAAACGTGCATATTAAAAATTTACACATGGAGAAATGTCGAAACCTACAAAACAGACAAGTTGTAGGGAGAAAAAAGACTTTGAAATAGTGGCATGGCGTCGTACACACACACACACATTTGGAAAATCCCTTCAAGTTCTGCATACCCCCTAGGACCCCCTAGGCACTTAAAATCAGCTTCTATAATGATCCTCCTGGATCTACTCAAAATTGCGCTGCCAATACTCTTAATGGGCAGTCCGCCTTCCATAAGGAGGAGGGTGGGCGAGTCGTTGCGGTAGAAAACGATCGCTCTACCGCCTGGAAGCAGTGTCATCTCTGACGTTACGACACTTCGGCACTTAGCTTGCACGAGGATGTCTGATCCGCTGTCGTTCAAAACTAGCGATGCAGCTTCTGTTACGGTATGTGCATTATATAAAACATGGTTTTCTTAAAGCTCTCGACTATCAGGTTCAAAATCAGGAAGGTTCGGATCCTCTTCCGGAGCTCTAGTCTAGCGCGGGTTGGAGAATTGTATATATGGTTTCCTTAATGCGGTCGCTAATGTGGTTTCCTCAAGGCTCTTGACTATCGGGCTTTCAATCAGGAAGGCTCGGCTCCTCTTCCTGAGCTTTAGGTCTAGAGCGTGCTGGGATAAAAACGCAGATATGGTTTCCTTAATCCGGTCTAGCGCGCGCCGGTACAACCTCGACTATTGAACGCGTCGTATCAATATGGTTTCCTTAATCCGGTCGCGAATATGGTTTCCTTAATCCGGTCGCGAATATGGTTTCCTTAATCCGGTCTTGACTATCGGGATTTTAATCAGGAAGGCTCGGCTCCTCTTCCTGAGCTTTAGGTCTAGAGCATCGTGAGGATGGAAAATTGCACATATGGCTTCCTTACTGCGATCCCGAATGTGGTTTCCTCAGCGCTCTTGACTATTAGCCTCAAAATCAGGAAGGTTTAGATATCCTTCTGGAACTCTAGTCTACCGCGCTTTGGGAAAACAGTTACTATCGAAACTGCCGTAAGGATGGAAAATTTTCCCACAAATATGGTTTCCTTAATGCGTCCACGAATGTGGTTTCCTCAACGCTTTCGACTGGCAGGCTCAAAGTCAGTAAGGCTTGGCTCCTCTTCCGGAGCTCTGGTTTCCTTAATCCGGTCTAGCGCGCGCCGGTACAGCCTCGACTATTGAACGTGTCGTATCAATATGGTTTCCTTAATCCGGTCGTGAATGTGGCCTCCTCAATGCTCTCGACTGTCAGGCACAAAATCAGGAAGGTTCAGATCCTCTTCCGGAGCTTGATAGTCGTTCCGGGAATTTGTAGTGAATTTGTATTCGCCGTTGCTCTAGTCAACGCAATTAGCAGTGAATTTGTTCCGGGCATCGCAGGGGATGGAGGGGAATTTGTAGTGAATTTTGTTCGCCGTAACAATGGAAACTCGGAAAGCTTGACAGTCGTTCCGGGCATCGCAGGGGGTGGAGGGGAAGAAGGTCACTCCGTGAGACAGACTTTATGAAATTACGAAAGTTCGTGGAAGAGAGAGTGTGAGTGAAATTTCGTCTCACATTAATCGAGGAAGAACATCCTAATTTTGTATGATTTATAAATTCAGATTCATTTCTCGTGTGAGGGAAATTGTAAGCATTTCTCAAGTTTCCTCTAGTGTTGATCAGAAACGACAAGGAATACGCAACATGATCTCATATTTATTATTAGTCTCGCTTTGAGCACAAGTGATTAATTTAAAGTTTAATGAAAAACCGTTGACTAAGAACATTTGAAGGAGAGGGAAATATATGTGCAAAACGAGATAGGAC
The DNA here is from genome assembly GCA_020310875.1 of Ceratopteris richardii. Classification (NCBI taxonomy): domain Eukaryota; kingdom Viridiplantae; phylum Streptophyta; class Polypodiopsida; order Polypodiales; family Pteridaceae; genus Ceratopteris; species Ceratopteris richardii. The sequence goes on along the minus strand of CM035437.1, from coordinate 16,650,662 downwards.
AAGGACCAACTGGATTTCTCACTATCTTTTTCACGTTTTGCATGAATGCGAGGGACAATTAAATATTAATAATTGGATATAGGCCTCCAAAATAGTTTATTGGCTATATAGCTCTTTTGTTAGTTAGGACGATACACACATATACCACTTCCAAAGCTCATAGAAGGTGAATAACAAAAATAAAAAAAAAGTGTTTCATTCTATAAAAAATGTAAGGAACTTCAACCGACGCTTAATCTCCCTTGCGAGAATTCTCAAAAGAATAATTGTATAGTGAATGAACATCGTTGCCTTGGAATCCACCCATCCCACAATACAAGGGTAGGATGACCCAAAGTCACAACGATGACAATCCGAAATAGGCAAGAGACCTATGACTTGGACGGAGACGAATGATTTACAAAGAGTTAGAGAGTATGTTAATGACTTTTTGGTTGCCCTCATAGGTGGTCCACTTGCTTTGAATCTGATTGTTTTCCAAGACAAAAACCTATGGTGTCTAATGTTACCATTAGTGCCCATGTGAAAGGCCAAATGACCACTAGGAACTTTTGAATATGTTCTTTCATAAAACGTAAAGTGGCCTATTAGCTACACACTCGATCTTCGATTGCATTTGTACAACCTAAGAAATTTTTGTGGTTTGTGTATAGTGTGTTTTTTGTGTATTTTGAACCCCTTGTGTGGACTTTTGTGTGCGGCACCAGAGTTTGGGTCTCTATAGGAAGGGTATCATTGCAAAGCTCTCGAGAAGGAGGGTCTACCACTCTGCATCACCAAAGAAATACTTTACTAGTATGAGAGCTTTCTCCAAACTGAGGTGATGACCAATGCATAGACCTTGGCATACCTTGTCATCGGAGTCAAGGAAGTCACCATTGGCATTGTTGGCTATGTGTGAGGGAGGACCTCAATGATCAAGGGAGATAGAGGTTCCTGGTAGTTCCCTTGGGATCACCCATCCTAGTATTGTTCACCCAGGAGCTTGCTTAACCGGTAAACTCTTGACTCTAAGCTACACTCTTGTGGTCTTTCAATAAGGGGAAAGACTAAGGTTAGCAGTACCTTCAGCATATTTTGAGCCCTCAAAGCTTCATTCTTTGCTTTCAAAGCTTGTTTCCAAGCATTTTTGGTGTGATGCTTGGAGCCATTTTGGAATTCTTCATAGTTCTCCTTACATAGGTTCAAGAACATCAAGAAGAGTGCTCTTTGTACTTCTTTGACAATGAATGTTTGCCTTTTAGGGCGATGATTCTAGCCACACTAGTATGTCTAAGGGTTTCTTGAAAGGTTTTAGTTGTGGTGGGAGTAGCCACCACAAATCTATGTAGGTTTTTTGAGCCTAAAGAACAGAGTTGATAAACACTTGCAGGTGTTGTTCACCCGTGTTTCAACTAAAGATTATATTACGAGAAAGTTATATGACCTTTAAAAAAAGGATATCGATAGTCTCATTGCTCATCAAAATGAGTTTGATGCTATATTCTCCTAGTTACATGCTTAAGAAATTCATATTGATAATGAAATGAAAGTAGTCTTGTTGTTATCCACTTGGCCATAATCATGGGATCTTTTCTGCACATCTATTAGCAACAGTGCACCTAATGGTAAATCCCTCTATGATGACATATGTGGATCACTCTTGAGTGATGATATTCATAGAATCTATGGTTGGCACTTAAAGTGGAGATGCATATAATGGTCCTAATTCTCACCAACAAACGAACCAACAATGTGGAAGGAGCAAGAAAAGGAAAAAAATGGTCAACCAAATAAGATTAGAAGTAAATCAAGGAAGAGAGATATCAAATGCCATTATCTTCATAAGAAAGGACACATAAAGAAAGACCACTATGCATTAAAGAATGCTAAAGGTAAACGACAAAATGTTGATGGGTATGTTAAATAGTTATTTGCACCATCTACTTAAACTATGAATATTGAAGAAAATAGTGCTATTTATAATGATGTTGATGTGTTGAAACTTGATAGTACTATGCTAATTGAGGCTCTTATGGCTGATTCTCTTTTCCCCATATGGTTGCTAGATCATCATCCTTCTTTCCATGTGACACAACATAGAGAATGATTCTCTACTTATGAAGCAAAGGTTATGGGTACTCTGAGACTTGATAACTCTTAAAGTGTAAGGTTCTCAGGATTGGAGATGTGGTTGTGTAGTTCATTGATGGTTCAAAATTTTCTATGCATAATATATGCAATGTACCTTAGTTATCACATATTTTGATGTCAGTTGGTCAACCTGAAGACCATGGTTACAAGGTGGTTTTCTATGCTCACTCCTTTTGCATATCAGGGTTCAATATGGTTATTGCAAAAGCAAGCAAGGTTGGATCACTTTATTCTGTATTTGTATCAGACAAAGAACACTTGTTCACTATTACTCAACAACCTATGGCTTGTATTTGGCATGGCTTTTTCTCATAATCGAATGGAAAATCTTTCTCATTCTAGCTACTTACCTATGTTGTCTTTCTCTAATTTCTCATTTTATGAGCATTGTGAATATGGAAAGAAAACTAAGAATGAACATAAAACGCACATTGAATATTCAATTGAGCCTTAAGATCATGTTCATATAGATGTGTGTGGTCCTATGCCCACAAGGTCATTAGGTGGTTCTCTTTACTTTGTCACTTTCATAGATGATGCTACTAGAGAAGTCCGGGTATATCCTATCAAATCAAAGGATGAGGTATTTCCTTCCTTCAAAAAATGGCACGCTTTAGTTGAGACTGAAAAAAATAACTATTTTTTAAGCTATACGTTCAAATAATGGGGGTGAGTATACCTCATATGAATTTAGCCTTTTCTCTCAATCTAGAGGAATTTTTAGAGAATTTACAACTCCTTATACCCTAGTACAGAATAGTGTTGCTCAAATGATGAATAGAACTTTTCTAGATAGAGTACTTACTATGTTATATAATGCAAATGTTTCACAATAATTTTGGGCAAAAGCACTATTGATTGCAGTTCACAACATTAACCTTTTTCCTAGTACTATTAAATTTCTAAAAGTGGCACCAGAGTTATGGATAGGGTAGCCACCATTTCCTGATCATCTTCGAGTTTTTGATTGTGAAGCATATGTTCATATATCCAAGAATCTTAGATAAATGTTTGACCATAAGTCAAAGAAATGCATTTTTCTTGGATATGGTTGAGAAGGAAAACTTGGATATCACTTATGAGAGTGCAAAACACAATTAGTGATCAAAAGTAGTGATAACATTTTCAATGAGTCTAAGATACATAAACAACCCATTAAGGAGGTTGAAGTGAGAGGAGTGGGTGTTTGAGGATACTAGTCCTCTAGTTCGCATGCATAAAAATGTTGCATATAGGAATTTTCAAGAGAATGTCCAATTACATTAATCTACAAATGTTGCTTTTCAGAAACCATTGAGATGCTCTACACGTGTTTCACATCCTATGTGTACATTAGGGTACATTTTTCATTTTGTTGGAGGTGATATCTCATGGAGATCTCTTTTTCAAGAATGTGCAGCTATTTCAACCACAAAAGCAAAGTATGTTGTAGTAAGTGAGGCATTTAAGGAAGCATTGTGGCTTCCTCCTCTTGCTTGTGATATGGGTTTACCTCAACATGTACCTCATTTTCTCACTGATCGTTAGAGTGCCATATAGGTTATGGGATTTTTCAATCCACCATTCTTTTGGATGGTCATTTAAGTTGGCTACACATCTCGTTTCCATATTTTCTAAAGAGCTTCCTCTCTAATGGCGTTCCACAATGCAGAAGAGTATTTTCTCATTTCTTCAAGTAAGGATTTCTTTGAATTTTGTCTCTATAAACTCAAGATAGAAGAGTAATCAATCACTTCTCCAAGTAACAATTTCTCCAATTGACTCCTTGGGCATGAAAAGAAGAGGTGATCAAGGTATATATTAGATTTGACATCAGTACACATTCCCTGATGGAGAATATTCCACATAATAACAATCTGGTCGTGACTATCGAAGGTCTCATAAAGATGAAAACGTAGATATGCTTTCCTAAATCCGGTCCAGAATGTGGTCTGCTCAATGTTTTCTAGGCTCAAAATTAGGAAGGTTCAGATCCTCCTCTAATATGCAAAAATTTCATATAAAAATGACCACCTAAAAATATGCAAAACATCTAATCTAGCAACAAGAATGGAGAAAAGGTACAACTCATTTACATAGCTAAACTTACTTCAATGTGCACATCTATACATGACACAAATGGTTCATAACATGGATTGCACCAATCGTATGTTACTAAATTTAAGTGTGAGTAGTGAAGAAAGCAAGCAAGATATTAGGGCTTACAAGATGACATCTTGAGTCTAATGACATTCCATGCACTATTAATAAAGCATAGATGATTTGGTAGGCAAGTGGATCTAGAGAGGCAAGAGAACTATAAGAAAATTCAATAGGATTTACAAAATTGAAGGGTCCAACATATTATCTCTAAAGTAGAAATTAGAGCAAGTGAAAAAGTCACTCACATGGCTCTGATAGGATAATAACGAGCTTCAAAAAAACAACAATATTTTACTTACATGTCTAGAAAGTGAAATTCTAGTATCATTGAATCTCCTACATGTGGATCATCGAAGTTATGAAGAAATAAGAGAGGTGAGAGCACATGTCAAAGATGAATTGTGGTCTAATTCAAAGAATATTAAGACATATCACCTATTATTATTCAGAGATAGAGTTGCCCAACCTCCAATATTTGAATAACCAGAAAGGACAAATGAATATCTACCAAAGATCATCTAAATTTTCAATGATGCTTTTCATAATGAACCGCCTTTAGTACAGATGGATATACTCCACTGCACAAGGATAGAAATATTTATATGTTGCACTTCTTATAGTGGCACAAAAGCTCAGGATATATGATACATTTTTCTCCATATTTTTTTCAAGTCTGAATCCTTATATCATAGCCCTTTGATGATCAGCCTTCATCTTCACCACCTAAACTTGAAGACAACTTATCTCCATTAAATGTTAAGTTAAAGAGGTGAGAATATTTAGACGGGAATGCTAGACTAGGAAACAAGCCATGATTGATAAGGCTCTATAAGAATGATATCAATTGATACAAGATCTATACATTGAAACTGAATGAATGGTCATTGACTCAAAGTTGGTCAACATGGTAAGGGCAAGGTTACGAATAAAAGTTATGACCCACACCCATCTCCCTATGTTTCCATTAGATGAAGTATACAAAACAACAAACTTTTATGAACATGGATTAGTCCATGCAATAATTCTTGATTCTAAACAAGGATATGGCACATTCCAACCCATCATGCACCACATTATAGGGGAAATCCTACATTATAGGCAAATTCTTACATTATATGGAATATTTAATCCAACATTTTAGGGGGTTCTTAATCGAGAACTACAACATATTCAATATAAGCTTCTCTATTACACAATCATGCGAAAATACAATATTATTCAACTCAACAACAAAATAAAATTCAATGGTAAAGTACCCATTTGTCCTAGGACCACAAGACGTCCAACCACTCAGTAAAGCATACGTGCAAAACATATTCCGATATTGGATACTCTTTGTGAGAGATGTAGAAAATACAACATGCACATTATTTATTTAATGTAGCAAATTCAACATGCACAGTATCAAGAAGATTTTGATCATGATGGAAATGTTGAAAATCTAGTTTGAAGCCTTAAAACTGACTCAACCATAAATTTTTCAAGTTCATTATTTAAAGAGGAGGACAAAATTTAAATTGAACTCAATATCTCTTAATTAGCCATCAAAAATGCACCTACATAGATTGGTGGTTGCTTGTCTAGATCTTAGGACATACATAAACTATTTAACCAGGATTTTGACTCATGTTATCAAGTTAGTCTAGTTCCCTCACTGTACTATACATTAATACACCTCAACTAGCAGCCCTATGCTTGCTTAATTAATATTCACATTATTTTGATCCTCCTTATATAGAGGTGTAATTAGTATTTCTTTATTCAGATTGTACTAGATTCTCGTACAAAATTTGAATCTCATTATATTCATTTGTATGAAGTTCAAATATTATATAGTCTCAAATATAGTGTCCCAGAGTATGCCCAGTCCTTAGGTATTTCTATAGAGTAACTTGTGAGAAACGATCAAGATTTTCCATATATGTCTATGCACATATCTAAAGGGTATTGCACACTAATAGCATATGACATGTAAAGGGTTTGACAATGAATTACATGTACAAACTTATTATGATGCTGATTGGGCATGCTCCAAAGATGATAGGGCTTGGATAGTAGTTTTGGGTTAGATTATGGATACTACTAGTTGATGAAAAGAAAAATGCAACACTAGGGTAGAGAATACAAGGCCTTTTGATTTACAAAATCTGACCCCATATTAAAGAACTTTGATAAGAGAATAGTAACTGAATTGATGAAATTCTTACATTCACTAGGAAGTGTGACTTCTATGCCACTCTTAACCCAAAAAGGGAATTATGATGTTCAAGGCTCCTATGGGAACTCAAGTATGTGTCCCTTTGGCCTTTGTTGATCAAGGGAAAGAGGGAGTTCTTTTCTAAACAAGTTCTCCATCATGGAATATGAATCCATGTGATTGCCCTCAAGGTTCTTTCATTTCTCTCCGTGATAAGGAAAAAATGCATAGACTGGGAATATAGTCTTGGAGTGTTCTAGAAGTAATAGGATCTAGCAGTTAGTGTAAAGAACTTGAACATTATGAAGTACATGTGATTTAGTTGTAACGAATCAATAGTTATGTGTCAAAAGTAGAGGTTCAATTAACATTTCGTTGTTTGACGGCTGTAAGGGCCTCTGAGTGTTTGTGTGTTTGTGTATACACACACATATACACACAGCAGGGGAGGGAGAGATGGAGACAGATAGAGGGAGAGATGGAGAGAGACAGATGGAGAGAGGAGAGAGAGGGATAGAGAGACAGAGAGATAGAGAGAGGCACTTTCGGGCTGTAAAGGCTGGTTTAACATTAGTGTACTATAAAAAACAAGAAATGTACTATAATCATGTAAAACTTTGGAAAAACGTTCAAAGTCCTTAAATGATTATACTCAGACATTTCATCTTAGAATATCTACCGTAGCAAACCTTTGTGCTCTGTACCTTAGTAGTTACTAAACTTTCATCCCCCGATTTATGACATCCGGGAGTTTCCATAGGTGCTATGCATTTCTTCATTGTACTTTCAAATTAGCTCTGGCTTCCAAAAAGAAAAAAGTAATAATCCTTTGAAGTACATCTACAACGATTGGAATACATATTTACATATTTCGATGAACGGTTTTGCTTAAACAGAAAAGTTACGAAAATAAAAGAAATTAAAATAAAATAAAAATTACAGGAATATGAAAATATGTAAAATTACCTCTACAACAAAGACTAAGTTCCATATTCGCACTGCACTATAATTTGATTTCTAAAAGACGATGGCTATGGGAAAGCATGCTATCCCTCATCATGCCCTCAACATGTCTCTCGGCAATCCGGATGCCTTAACTGATACAGTATCTTGGGAATCCGGATGCCTTAACATGTCTCTCGGCAATCCGGATGTCTTAACTTATACAGTATCGCGCTCAATGGAAATCCCCAAAAAACGAGTAACATGATGGCCCTTATTTTGCGGATGACTAAGCGTTGAAATTTACGTAAACGTTAAATGTTATGTACAAGATACGGTGTATGAAGCTTCAAGTGATTTGGCCCACACAAAAAGAAAGAACAATTGTTTGAAGTTCTCTTTTCTCTCTCTCTCATACACTCTGTGACTAGTCTATCTCTCTCTCTCTCATACACTCTCTTGCAAAACGAGAGCCAAGTCCAGCTGAATGAAAGTTAGAAGCACAATATGAGATCCTTTTGCTCCCAAATCCACTCTATCTTGCTTCAAAGCTTCCCTTATTCACTTCCTAATCTTCAAAGAGCACGAAAACTGATGTCTTTTATGAAGAAAGCAATAATGTACATCGCGAAGTTGAGATTTCTTGAGAAATCATTGCCCTTCAAGCACTAATTAACAAGCATGGACAGTTGTTCCATTCAACTCTCAAATCTTTCTTACACTCACGTAGGGAAGGAATCCACGTCGAAAATGCTAAAAGATGTTTCATTGCAGATCAAGTGGTTAATTAAACCACCAAGATTATCATTCCAAGTATTTCTCCTGGTTGGAAGCATGGAAATGAAGATAACAAGCCATGAAGAGAAGCGAAATGAAAGAAGAAAAGTAAAAATTCAAAGTTGACCTGCTTGTAGAACTGATATATGCTTGGGTATCAGACATAATAGCCCCTTATCAAATTCTAAAACGTGCATAACAAAACTTTACACATGGATAAATGTCGAAACCTACAAAACAGACAAGTTGTAGGGAGAAAAGAGACTTTGAAATAGTGGCATGGAAAAGCCCTTCAAGTTCTGCATACCCCCTAGGACACTCATTTCTCATCAGATCCATCTTCAAGGAGCAACGAGAAAACAGAAATGATGAAGGGAGAAGAGTGTCAAAAGATTTTCGCAAGGAGCTCTCTACTCACAATGGCAAAAAATCTACAAAAATGATTTCTTGTTGAGCTTTGTAAAAAAAGCTAATGATTTTCTCCAGGGCAGTTCGTGAATCCTCTCATATGAGACTTCAACTGTTCTCCATGCATCATTCATTTATCGTCTCTGATATGTTGAACATTCTCCAAAGAGTTTTATCTTAACTTGATCTAACTACCCTTGAAGCATATTTTGATCTCACTACCCTTGAAGCATATTTTGATCGTCCAGGCTTTGTACAACGAAGTCTCCATTTTGCACATCACATTTTTCCATAATAAGCCTTGGTTCTTCACGGTTTCTTTGTAATCCTTCATTCTTTATTATGGTCTTTTATCTTGTACGGTCTCTTTGTAGTTCTTCATTTTTTATTCTCCTTTCTTAGTTTTGTATTTTGTACGGTTCCTAGCCTTTCGGAAGGTAAAACATTATGTGTAGCATCTCACCCTTGTGTTGTGAGATTTGACCCTTGTTTTGTGACATTCTGGAGCTTCCATGGGTATTGACTTCGCCTTCACTAGTACTTGCACCGGTGGACCTTGCCCGAACTTCCTTTAAAAATAAAAAATCAACTAAAGATGGAGACAAAAAGAGATCGAGACAAGAAGAGATTGAGAGTGACGAAGCCAACTTCAACCGGCTAAATTACATATTACGTACGACAGAATCATCAAATCATAAGCATTACGACATCAAATCATAAATCCGAAACTTCAAGCGATCATTAGCATTACGACATAAATTGATGGCATCTCGAAAGATCATTGTCTGATGTCTTGCTCATCACAAAAGAAGATGGCTCACAAATTTGATATCTGACATATGTAAGCGACAGCTACCAACAGGGAACCCCCTTCATTCTCTCAATGTCATGCGAGAGATAGAAACAGAGACCCCCCTTTATTCTCTGAATGGTTAATAAAATTTCACGACCAAAACAAAGAATTTAATACAATGAATGCAATATACAAAATTCTACTTCTACCTTTTATGTAAGAAATTTGGATATGTCTGTAGAAGGCATATACATATATTATACAAGCAAGTTAAGAGGATGTTTCAAGCAAAAAAAAAAAAGGACAAACAGATTAACAGGAAGTTTCAAGAAACACCCGCTTGTGACAGGCAAAATGGCCCTTGGCAAGCCAAATGCCGGTCAATTTTAAGGCTTGGCCACAACTATTCTGTCCGGCACTTAAAATCAGCTTCTATAATGATCCTCCTGGATCTACTCAAAGTTGCGCTGCCAATACTCGTAATGGGCAGTCCGCCTTCCATAAGGAGGAGGGTTGGCGAGTCGTTGGGTAGGAAACGATCGCTCTACCCCCTGGAAGCAGTGTCATCTCTGACGTTAGGGTACAATTTTCATTTTGCTGGAGGTGATATCTCATGGAGATCATTTGTTCAAGAATGTGCAGCTATTTCAACCACAGAAGCAAAGTATGTTGTAGTAAGTGACGCATTTAAGGAAGCATTGTGGCTTTCTCCTCTTGCTTTTGATATGGGTTTACATCAGCATGTACCTCGTTTTCTCACTGATCGTTAGAGTGCCATATAGGTTATGGGATTTTTCAATCCACCATTCTTTTGGATGGTCATTTAAGTTGGCTACACATCTCGTTTCCATATCTTCTAAAGTGCTTCCTCTCTAATGGCATTCCACAATGCGGAAGAGTATTCTCTCATTTCTTCAAGTAAGGCTTTCTTTCCATTTTGACTCTATAAACTCAAGATAGAAGAGTAATCAATCACTTTTCCAAGTAACAATTTCTCCAAGTGACTCTTTGGGCATGAAAAGAAGAGGTGATCAAGGTCTTCTCAACCCAAGAGTTAGTGCTTACACTAGTAAGGGGCCCCACATATTTTATTAGATTTGACATTAGTACACATTCCCTGATGGAGAATATTCCACATAATATTTTCGACTATCAGGCTCAAAATTAGGAAGGTTCTGATCCTCTTCTAAATGCAAAAATTTCATATAAAAATGACCACTCAAAAATATGCAAAACATCTAATCTAGCAACAAGAATGGAGAAAATGTACAACTCATTTACATAGCTAAACTTACTTCAATGTGCACATCCATACATGACACAAATGGTTCACATCATGGATTGCACCAATCGTATGTTACTAAATTTAAGTGTGAGATGTGAAGAAAGCAAACAAAAAATTAGGGCTTACAAGAATACATCTTGAGTCTAATGACATTCCATGCACTATTGATAAAGCATAGATGATTTGCTAGCAACTGGATGTAGAGAGGAAAGAGAACTATAAGAAAATTCAATAGGATCTACAAAATTGAAGGGTGCAACATATTATCTCTAAAGTAAAAAATAGAGCAAGTGCAAAAGTCACTCACAGGGCTCTCATAAGATAATAACGAGCTTCACAAAAACAACAAAATTTTATTAACATGTCTAGAAAGTGATATTCTAGTATCATTGAATCTACTACATGTGGATCATCCAGGTTATGACGAAATAAAAGACGTGAGAACATGAATAGAAAAAGAAATACATGTGAAAGATAAATTGGTGGTCTAATTCAAAGAATATTAAGACCAATGACCTATTATTATTGAGAGGTAGAGTTGCCCAACCTCCAATATTTGAATAACTAGAAAGGACAAATGAATGTCTACCAAAGATCATCTCAATTTTCAATGATGCTTTTCATAATGAATTGCCTTTATGACACATGGATATACTCCACTGCACAAGGATAGAAATATTTATATGTTGCACTTCTTGTAGTGGCACAAAAGCTTAGGATAGATGATACATTTTTCTCCATATTTTTTTCAAGTTTGAATCCTGATATCATATCCCTTTGATGATCAGCCTTCATCTTCACCACCTAAACCTGAAGACAACTTATCATATCCCTTTGATGATCAGCCTTCATCTTCACCACCTAAACCTGAAGACAACTTATCTCCATTAAATAATAAGTTAGAGAGGTGAGAATATTTAGAGGGGAATGCTAGACTAAGGAACAATCCATGATTGATAAGGCTCTATAAGATTGATATCAATTGATACAAGATCTATACATTGAAACTGAATGAATGGTCATTGACTCAAAGTTGGTCAACATGGTAAGGGCAAGGTTACGAATAAAAGTTATGACCCACACCCATCTCCCTATGTTTCCATTAGATGAAGTATACAAAACAACAAACTTTTATGAACATGGATTAGTCCATGCAATAAGTCTTGATTCTATACAAGGATATGGCACATTCCAACCCATCATGCACCACATTAATGGGGAAATCCTACATTATAGGCAAATTTTTACATTATAGGGAATATTTATTCCTACATTATATGGGGTTCTTAATCGAGAACTACAACATATTCAATATAAGCTTCTCTATTACACAATCATGCGAAAATACATAGTATTCAACTCAACAAAAATAGAAAGTCAATGGTAAAGTACCCATTTGTGCTAGAACCACAAGGCGTCCAACCACTCAGTAAAGCATACACGCAAAACATATTCTGATATTGGATACTCTTTGTGAGAGATGTAGAAAATACAACATGCACATTATTAATGTAGCAAATTCAACATGCCCATTATCAAGAAGATTTTGATCATGATGAAAATGTTGAAAATCCAATTTGAAGCCTTAAAAATAAATTTTTCAAGTTCATTATTTGAAGAGGAGGACCAAATTTAAATTGAATTCAATATCTCTTAATTCGTCACCAAAAATGCACCTACATAGATTGGTGGTTGCTTGTCTAGATCTTAGGAAATACATAAACTATTTAACCACGATTTTGACTCATGTTATCAAGTTAGTCTAGTTCCTTCATTGTACTATATGCTTGGGTATCAGAGATAATAGCCCCTTATCAAATTCTAAAACGTGCATAACAAAACTTTACACATGGATAAATGTCGAAACCTACAAAACAGACAACTTGTAGGGAGAAAAGAGACTTTGAAATAGTGGCATGGTCGACCTTACCTTATACCTGTGCATGGCCTCATACACACACACACACACATGGAAAATCCTTCAAGTTCTGCATACCCCCTAGGACACTCATTTCTCATGAGATCCATCTTCAAGGAGCAACGAGAAAACAGAAATAATGAAGGGAGAAGAGTGTCAAAAGAATAATTGTTTGGTAAATAGTGAATATGCCTCACAAACAGACCTTTAGATTCCCAGTTAGATATAACACAAGCTCTTAAGGTCTCCAAAGCCGGGCTAGGCCCATGACATCTATAAGAAGTATAAGAAACAATCTGGAAATTTCCCTCACTTGGTCAGGAAGCTCAATCAAAGGTGGATGCTCAACTAGACCCATAAACAATGGAGATATAGGTTTCAAGCTAATTGGGCTTTCCCCATTTCCCTGAATCATTGTGTTCTATATTGGCTTATTATACATAAAGGAGTGTGGACAGGTAAGAAGGCCAAGTTCTGCAACATTAGTAATGGGGAGTGTTACTTTTGTGGCAAGGAGGAGGATCTTGCCCACCGCTTCATCAACTATACCCATGCCCAAAGGTTTTGGAGTCTCCTCAACAAGTGTTGTGTTGTTGTTGTTGGTGTCAACAATCTTGATTTCAAAGAGATTTCGCTCGGTTGCTACAATAAAATGGATTCCTTGCTATGGCAGTTGTGGATATCCCAAATCCTCTAGCACATATGGTCTAATAGGAATGAGGCCATTTTCCAAAGTGGCAAGAAAGGCTTTCTTATAAGTTGCAGAAAGGAGCTCATATATGCTGATGATTTTTGCACTAATTCTATTAACATTGTTGTTGATAGAAGCTTCAACTTTAGAGATCTTTTGTTAAAAACTAAAGCTAGAAGTTGGAGAACTTCTCTCCTCCCCCTGTATTCAGCTTTGAAATTCACTATGTCCTTGTCCTTATGAGTCTGACTTGTAATCTGTTGATGTATTGAGGTGGGGGCATGCCCCTTGCATATTTGTAACTCTATTTCATTAATTTACTTATCTCTGTCTTCTAAAAAAAAATATAGGAATAAGATTAATAAGCATGTTTCCGAAATATGCAAGAGAAGTGCCAGTTTTTCGCATGTACACAAACACATGACAATGTCTTTTATTTTTAAATTAATAATTAAGATCAATGAACCATATTTTGGGGCACCCTGTTTTATTTCAGAATACACTTTTTCTTTTTCCAATTGAAAAACCATGTGCGCTTGATCTTTACACAGAGCCCTCCACGAATGCATATTCCATGAGCCATCCGTAGATCCCTACTTTGTGTGTTTATAAAAAGCAATTCCCCTTCCCCATTTAAGATATAAGAAGTGAATATAGGATACATATGGATGACCCTGTCTGTTGTATCATTCAAGAAAAATGGCTTCTGAATCATGTCTCAAGCCATCCAGAAAGTCAGGTTGCTCAAATGCATAAGAATAGTCTCCTTTAGGTGGACTTCGCCTTCACTAGTACTAGCACCGGTAGACCTTGGCCGAACTTCCTTTAAAAATAAAAAATCAACTAAAGATGGAGACCAGAAGAGATTGAGAGTGAATTAGAACCTCTACATCTATCGACGAAGCCAACTTCAACCGGCTAAATTACATATTACGTACGACAGAATCATCAAATCATAAGCATTACGACATCAAATCATAAATCCGAAACTTCAAGCGATCATTAGCATTACGACATAAATTGATGGCATCTCGAAAGATCATTGTCTGATGTCTTGCTCATCACAAAAGAAGATGGCTCACAAATTTGATATCTGACATATGTAAGCGACAGCTACCAACAGAGAACCCCCTTCATTCTCTGAATGTCATGCGAGAGATACAAACAGAGACCCCCCTTTATTCTCCGAATGGTCAATAAAATTTCACGACCAAAACAAAGAATTTAAAACAATGAATGCAATATACAAAATTCTACTTCTACCTTTTATGTAAGAAATTTGGATATGTCTGTAGAAGGCATATACATGTATTATACAAGCAAGTTAAGAGGAAGTTTCAAGCAAAAAAAAAAAAGACAAACAGATTTACAGGAAGTTTCAAGAAACACCCGCTTGTGACAGGCAAAATGGCCCTTTGCCAGCCAAATGCCGGTCAATTTCAAGCCTTGGCCACAACTATTCTGTCCGGCACTTAAAATCAGCTTCTATAATGATCCTCCTGGATGTACTCAAAGTTGCGCTGCCAATACTCTTAATGGGCAGTCCGCCTTCCATAAGGAGGAGGGTGGGCGAGTCATTGCTGTAGAAAACGATCGCTCTACCGCCTGGAAGCAGTGTCATCTCTGACGTTACGACACTTCGGCACTTAGCTTGCACGCGGATGTCTGATCCGCTGTCGTTCTGGACTGTAAGAGAAGGGTCCATATCTCGGTGATTAGAGAGGGAGAGAGAGAGGTCGTTGAGGTGTGCAGAAGATGGTTTCAAAACTAGGGAAGCACGGATAGCGATGCAGCTTCTGTTACGGTATGTGTATTATATAAAACATGGTTTTCTTACAGCTCGCGACTATCAGGTTCAAAATCAGGAAGGTTCGGATCCTCTTCCGGAGCTCTAGTCTAGCGCGGGTTGGAGAATCGTATATATGGTTTCCTTAATGCGGTCGCTAATGTGGTTTCCTCAAGGCTCTTGACTATCGGGCTTTCAATCAGGAAGGCTCGGCTCCTCTTCCTGAGCTTTAGGTCTAGAGTATGCTGGGACAACCTTGACTATGGAAGGCATCGTGAGGATGGAAAATTGCAGATATGGTTTCCTTAATGCGATCGCGAATGTGGTTTCCTCAGCGCTCTCGACTATTAGCCTCAAAATCAGGAAGGTTCAGATATCCTTCTGACACTCTAGTCTAGCGCGCTTTGGGAAAACAGTTACAATGGAAGTTGCCGTAAGGATGGAAAATTTTCCCGCAAATATGGTTTCCTTAATGCGTCCACGAATGTGGTTTCCTCAACGCTTTCGCCTGGCAGGCTCAAAGTCAGTAAGGCTTGGGTCCTCTTCCGGAGCTCTGGTCTAGCGCGCGCCGGCACAACCTTAATAAAGATAAAAACGTAGATATGGTTTCCTTAATCCGGTCTAGCGCGCGCCGGTACAACCTCGACTATTGAACGCGTCGTATCAATATGGCACAAAACCAGGAAGGTTCAGATCTTCTTCCGGAGCTTGATAGTCGTTCCGGGAATTTGTAGTGAATTTGTATTCGCCGTTGCAATGAATTTGTAGTGAATTTGTTCCGGGCATCGCAGGGAAGAGCGTCACTCCGTGAATTTGTGGTGAATTTGTATTCGCCGTAACAATGGAAACTCGGAAAGCTTGACAGTTGTTCCGGGCATCGCAGGGGATGGAGGGGAAGAAGGTCACTCCGTGAGACAGACTTTATGAAATTACGAAAGTTCGTGGAAGAGAGAGGGTGAGTGAAATTTCGTCTCACATTAAACGAGGAAGAACATCCTAATTTTGTATGATTTATAAATTCAGATTCATTGCTCGTGTGAGGGAAATTGTAAGCAAATTGAAATAGAATCTTGTCATAGCATTCCTCAAGTTTCCTCTACTGTTGATCAGAAACTACAAGGAATATTGTTTTTGTTGGATACTATCACAAAGCAACATGATCTCATGTTTATTATTAGTCTCGCTTTGATCACAAGTGATTAATTCAAAGTTTAATAAAAAACCGTTGACCTAGAACGTTTGAAGGAGAGGGAAATATATGTGCAAAACGAAATAGGACAAGGACCAACTGAATTTCTGACTATCTTTTTCACGTTTTGCATGAATGCGAGGGACTAATAATTGGATATAGGCCTCCAAAATAGTTTATTGGCTATATAGCTCTTTTATTATTATTAAATCTCCCTTGCAAGAATTCTCAAAACAATAATTGTATAGTGAATGAACATCGTTGCCTTGGGATCCACCCATTGCAAGAATTCTCAAAACAATAATTGTATAGTGAATGAACATCGTTGCCTTGGGATCCACCCATCCCACAATATAGAGGTAGGATGACCCAAAGGCACAATAGTGACAATCCGAAATAGGCAAGAGACCTATGACTCGGAAAGAGACGAATGATTTACAAAGAGTTAGAGACTATGTTAATGACTTTTCCGTTGCCCTCAAAGGTGGTCCACTTGCTTTTAATCTGATTGTTTTCCGAGGAAAAAACCTATAGTGTCTAATGTTACCATTAGTGTCCATGTGAAAGGCCAAATGACCACTACGAACTTTTGTATATGTTCTTTCATAAAACATATAGTGCCCTATTACCTACACACTCAATCTTCGATTTTTTTGTACGAGCTAAGAAATTTGTGTTCGTGGTTTGTGTATAGTGTGTTTTTTGTGTATTTTGAACCCCTTGTGTGGATTTTTGTGTGCGGCACCAGAGTTTGGGTTTCTATTGGAAGGGTATCATTGCAAAGCTCTCCAGAAGGAGGGTCTACCACCGTGCATCACCAAAGAAATACTTCACTAGTATCAAAGCTTTCTCCAAACTAAGGTGATGACCAATGCATTGACCTTGGCAAACCTTGTCATCCTAGTCACTGAGATCACCATTGGCATTGTTGGCTATGCATGAGGGAGGACCTCAATGATCAAGGGAGATAGAGGTTCCTGGTAGTTCACGAGGGATCACCCATCCTAGTATTGTTCACCCAAGAGCTTGCTTAACTCGTAATCTCTTGACTCTAAGCTACACTCTTGTGGTCTTTGAATACAAGGAAAGACTAAGGTTAACAGTACCTTCAACATATTTTGAGCCCTCAAAACTTCATTCTTTGCTTTGAAAGCCTGTTTCGAAGCATTTTTGGTGTGATGCTTGGAGCCATTTTGGAGTACTTTTGTCCATAGTTCTCCTTACATGGGTTCAAGAACATCAAGAAGAGTGCTCTTTGTACTTCTTTGACAATGAATGTTTGCCTTTTAGGGCTATGTTTCTAGCCACACTAGTATATCTAAGGGTTTCTTGAAAGGTTTTAGTTGTGGTGGGAGTAGCCACCAGAAGTCTATGTAGGTTTTTGGAGCCTAAAGAACAGAGTTGATAAACACTTGCAGGTGTTTTTCAGCCGTGTTTGGGCTTTGAATTTAACCTTCTACTTCCATTTCTGTGCATATATTGAGCACATACATAGTATGTATGCTTCTGTGGACACTACTTATGTCCGTTCATGTGTTCATTGATATAGCAGTTAGCTTTTTTGCATAAAGACTTTTATATTTGATAAAGAGGGTCGTGGTGAGGATTTTTTAAATTGCAGATAACCAAATGTTAGGGTCTCTTAAGTGATGTAGATGTGATACCTACCTTACCTCACCATAGGAGATGTATGCTTGTTGCTCATAGGTGCTCGATAAGCCTACTTGCTTCTTTCTGGTAACTAATTTTATGCAGTCGAGTTAATGATTCACGTTGCAAGTTGACATGTCAATACTTGTAGTTTTATGAGATTTTGACATTGGTCATATTCGCATTTTGCAGAGGATACTCTAGCAAAAATTTTCCATATTTTTTAATTTTATCAACTATATAGTGGTCCATTTACTCCGAGATACACTTATTGTTGTGAGCACATTTATTATCACATAATCCCTTTGCTTGGCCATTACTCTTCACTAATTCATTTTTGGGCAAGGCTTTGCTGAATTTTCTTTCTAGAATCCCACACTTGGTCATCCTTTTTTGACTTTTAGTGGTTTTTGAACTCTTCTAGTGTCATTAACATTCTATTCATCTCTCTATCATCATGGCATACAAGGTCTCAAGCACGTTCGGTGGATCAGGGTCTAGTGCTAGTGTTCGGAGGAGGAGCTATAACCTGTAGGGCAAAGACCATTTTGAGATCCAAAAATTTGATGGCACAAACTTTGATTTATGGAAGAATCAGACCAAAGAATTGCTAATATAGGAGGCAATGAAAGCACTAAATGGAATCTCAAAAAACTTTGATGACATGGATGAAGATGATTGGCATGAGTTAGATAAAATGGCCAATTCTACCATTTGATTGCACCTGGAAGATAGTGTTTAATTTATAGTATTAGATTGTGAAAGTGTAGAGGGGCTTTGGAAGAAATTATCCAATTCATATGAAAAATAAATGGCATCAAATAAAGATTTTATGAAGAGAAAGTTATATGACCTTTAAAAGAAGAACATCGATAGTGTCATTGCTCATCTAAATGATTTTTATGCTATATTCTCCTAGTTACATGCTTAAGAAATTCATATTGATAATGAAATGAAAGTAGTCTTGTTGTTATGCACCTCGCCATAATCATGGGATCTTTTTTGCACACCTATTAGCAACAATGCACCTAATGGTAAATCGCTCTATGATGACATATGTGGAGCACTCTTGAGTGATGAGATTCATAGAAAATCTATGGTTGGGACTCAAAGTAGAGATGCATATAATGATCCTAATTCTTACCACGGAAAGAACCAACAATGTGGAAGGAACAAGAAAAGGAAAGGAATGGTCAACCAAATCAGAGTAGAAGTAAATCAAGGAAGAGAGATATCAAATGCCATTATCACTTGTTCGCTATTACTCAACAACCTATGGTTTGTATTTGGCATGGCTTGTTCTCATAGTTGAATAGAAAATCTTTCTCATTCTAGCTACTTATCTATGTTGTCTTTCTCTAATTTTTCATTTTATGAGCATTGTGAATATGGAAAGAAAACTAAGAATGAACATAAAATGCACATTGACTATTCAATTCAGCCTTAAGATCATGTTCATACAGATGTGTGTGGTCCTATGCCCACAAGGTCATTAGGTGGTTCTCTTTACTTTGTCACTTTCATAGATGATGCTACTAGAAAAGTCCGGGTATATCCATTCAAATCAAAGGATGAGGTATTTCCTACCTTCAAAAAATGGCTCGCTTTAGTTAAAATTGAAAAAAAAAGAACTAATTTTAAAGCCATACACTCAAATAATGGGGGTGAGTATACCTCATATGAATTTAGCCTTTTCTCTCAATCTAGAGGAATTTTTAGAGAGTTTACAACTCCTTATACCCTAGTACAGAATAGTGTTGTTGAAATGATGAATAGAACTATTCTAGATAGAGTATTTACTATGCTATATAATGCAAATGTTTCACATGGATTTTGGGCAAAAGCAGTATTGATTGCAGTTCACGTGATTAACCTTTTTCCTAGTACTATCAAATGTCTAAAAGTGGCACAAGAGTTATGGACAGGGAAGCCACCATATTATGATCATCTTGGAGTTTTTGGTTGTGAAGCATATGTTCATATACCCAAGAATCTTAGATAAAAGTTTGACCGCAAGTCAAAGAAATGCATTTTTCTTGAATATGGTTGAGAAGGAAAACTTGGATATCACTTATGAGATCGCAAAACACAAATAGTGATCAAAAGTAGTGATGTCATTTTCAATGAGTCTAAGATATATAAACAACCCATTAAGGAGGTTGAAGTGAGAGGAGTGGGTGTTTCAGGATACTAGTCCTCTAGTTAGCATGCATAAAATTGTTGCACATAGGACTTTTCAAGAGAATGTCCAATCATATTAATCTAGAAACGTTCCTTTTCAGCAACCATTGAGATGCTCTACACGTGTTTTTCATCCTATGTCTACATTAGGGTACATTTTTCATTTTGCTGGAGGTGATATCTCATGAAGATCTTTTCTTAAAAAATGTGCAGCTATTTCAACCATAGAAGCAAAGTATGTTGTAGTAAGTGAGGCATTTAAGGAAGCATTGTGGCTTTCTGCTCTTGCTTGTGATATGGGTTTACCTCAGCATTTACCTCATTTTCTCAGTGATCGTTACAGGGCCATATAGGTTATGGGATTTTGCCTCCACCATTCTATTGGACGGTCATTTAAGTTGGCTACACATCTCATTTCCATATCTTCTAAAGTGCTTCCTCTCTAATGGCATTCCACAATGCGAAAAAGTATTCCCTCATTTCTTCAAGTAAGGCTTTCTTTCAATTTTGACTCTATAAACTCAAGATAGAAGAGTAATCAAGCACTTCTCCAAGTAACGATTTCTCCAAGTGACTCCTTGGGCATGAAAAGAAGAGGTGATCAAGGTCTTCTCAACCCAAGAGGTAGTGCTTACACTAGTAAGGGGCCCCACATATTTTATTAGATTTGACATTAGTACACATTACCTGATGGATAATATTCCACATAATAACAATCTGGTTGCGACTATCAAAGGTGTCGTAAAGATAAAAATGTAGATATGCTTTCCAAAATCCGATCGAGAATGTGGTATGCTCAATGTTGTCGACTATCAGGCTCAAAATTGGGAAGGTTCGGATCCTCTTCTAGAGCTCTGGTCTACCCGTGGTTGGACAACTGTGATTATGGAAGGTGTCTTACGGAAGAAAAATCATGAGCGACACATTGATTTTCTCTGTGCAGGTAGGCTCTTATGTGTGTAATCGTCTGTCGGAGTCAATTGATTGATAGCAGGCTCTCATGTGTGTAATTGGAGTCAAAAGACTCCATCCAAAGTTGTTGTTAGATGACAGCTTTGATGTAGTGAATTTGTCAACGCAATTTCTATTTTAGCACTACATATGTGGAGTACTCTTGAGTGAGGAGATTCATAAAAATCTATGGTTGGCACTCAGTGGAGATGCATATAATGTTCGTGATTCTCACCAAGGAAAAAACCAGCAATGTGAAAGGAGCAAGAAAAGGAAACGAATGGTCAACCAAATAAGATTAGAAGTAAATCAAGGAAGAGGGATATCAAATGCCATTATTGTCATAAGAAGGGACACATGAAGAAAGACTGCTTTGCATTAAAGAATGCTAAAGGTAAAGGCAAAATGTTGATGGGCATGTTAAACAGTTACTTGCACCATCTTCTTAAGCTATGAGGATTAAAGAAGTCAATGCTATTTCGAATGATGTTGATGTGTTTACACTTGATACTACTATGCCTATTGAGGCTCTTATGGTTGATTCTCTTTCTTCTGCATGGCCGCTAGATCATGGTGCATCTTTCCATGTTACATGACATAGAGAATGGCTCTCTACTTATGCAACAAAGTCTCTTGGTAGAATGAGACTTGGTGACTCTTAACACTCTGAGGTTGTGGGGACTAGAGATGTAGTTTTGTAGTTGATTCATGGTTCAAAATTTACTATGCATAATGTATGTCATGTACCTCAGTTATCGTGTAGTTTGATGTAGTTGGTAACCTTGAAGACCATGGTTAAAAGGTGGTCTTCTATGCTCACACCTTTTGTATATCAAAGGTCATTATGGTTATTGAAAAAGAGCACAAGGTTTGCTCAATTTATCCTTTATTTGTATCACAAAAAGAACACTTGTTAGCTATTATTGAGCAACCTATGCTTTGTATTTGGCATGGCCCTTTGGGCCACATATCGCATCATGGAATGGAAAATCTTTCTCATTTTCACCACTTAACTATGTAATCATTGGCTGATTTTTCATTTTGTGAGCATTATCAATATGGAAAGAAAACTAAGAATGTACATAAACTGCACATTGACTACTCAATTGAGCATTAAGATCTCACTCATACATATGTGTGTGGTCCTATGCCCACACGGTCCTTAGGTGGTTCTCTTTACTTTTTCACTTTCATAGATGATGCTACTAGAAACTTTTGGGTATATCCTATCAAATCAAAGGTTGTGGTAATTCCTACATTCAAAAAATGGCTTCCTTCACTTGAGACTCAAAAACCAAACTAAGATCAAAGCTTTACATTCAAATAATGGGGGTGAGTATACCTCACATGAATTTACAACTCCTTATACCCTAGTATAGAATGGTGTAGCTGAAAGGATGAATAGAACTATTTTGCATAGAGTAATTTCTTTGTTGCATCATGCAAACCATTCAGAGGGCTTTTGGGAGAAATCAGTATTGATTTCAGCTCATTTGATTAACCTTTCACCTAGTACTATCAAATATCTAAAAGTGGCACACGAGTTATGGATAGGAAAGCCACCATATTATGAGCATCTTCGAGTTTTTGCGTCTGAATCATATGTTTATATACCCAAGAATCTTGGACAAAAGCTAGACCATAAGTCAAAGAATCTTGGACAAAAGCTGGACCATAAGTCATTAGTTGGACATTAAAACACCATTTTTGAATGGTGACTTGCATGAAGAAGTGTATGTTTCTCAACCCCCTGGTTTTGTGCAAAAAGGGCATGAAAACCAGGTGTGTAGGTTAAAGAAGGCATTATATGGTTTAAAGCAAGCACCACGTGCTTGGTTTAAAAAGATGCATGCCTATCTCATTGCACATGGTTTTGAGAACAATCCAACTAAAAGCACCTTATATGTTAAGCCTGCTAATGATGTACTTCTGATCATTGTAGTATATGTTGATGATACGCTACTCACTGGTCCTCATGACATGCATATTGCTGATTTTAAGGCTCATTTGCATGCCTCATTTGAGATGTCAAATTTGGGGCTTTTGCATCTCTATTTGGGCATTCAATTTATGCAAGTTGATGGTGGAATGGCTTTGTGTCAAACAAAATATATTGACACATTATTGTAGTGTTTTGGCCTTGAAGACTGTAAGCCTATTGGCCCTCCTATGGAGACACGTCTATGATTGAGTCTTCATGATGCTGGAGATGCATTTGATGTTGTTCTATATCAGTAGGCTGTTGGATGCCTCATTTACTTATGCATTACTCGGCCACATGTTCAGTTTGCTTTCTCACACATGAGCAAGTTTATGCATTGCCCAAGTGTCAAGCATTCAAAGACGGTTAAGCGCATCTTTCGCTACTTGAGTGGTACCCAACTACTTGGATTGTTTTACCCCAAGGGGGGATCAATACCGCCAAATTTTCATGCTTTTATTGATAGTGATTGGGCTGGTTGCTATGACACTTGTGTGTCCACTAATGGCTTTTGCTTCATGCTTGGTAGCTCATGTATATCTTGGTTAAGCAAGAAGCAACCTACTATGGCCACTTCCAGTTGTGAGGCTCAGTATAGGGCAGCTTTCACAGAGACTGTTAGGTGTGTGTGGCTCAGACACCTTATGGTTGATTTGGGTGTTGGCAAGTCTTCTGCCACCACCATCTCCATTGACAGTTAGAGCACATTGGCAGTTGTGAGGAACTGTGTTCCATGCTCGCACTAAGCACATTAAGGTGCATTATCATTATGTCAGGTGCATTTTACGAAGGCTCTGCCTAGGGAGAAGTTTGAAAATTTCCACAAAGCTTTGGACTTACTTCCTTTTGTGGATTGATTCCACAAAGCTTGGCACTTCCTTATACATGAGTGCCAACTTCTTGTTCACCGCATCACTCCCAAGGGGGACTTGTTGATATATTTAGGTATTGAGGTATGTGAACAATCTAGGACTACTAGGGCACTTTTTTTTACCCCGGCTTTTATATACACCTATTGTCCTAATGGGCTACTTATCTTTGTACATTCTAGTGGTAATACATTTAGCATTATGTGTTGTGCTCCAAGCTTCTTCTTCTTCCTTGTGTTGTTCACGTGCTTCCGAAGATGTCTAACTCCAACATACCTAATTTTTTATTCACCTTTATTCAGGAATCCCCTAATAAAACAAACATATTTGATATTTTTCTATTATTGGGTTGAATAAATGTAACCAAGATCATAATACCAAACTCGACACATCTCCATGCTTGGAATTTTCCAACTATTTTCTAGCTTTTGATGTGATCTTTGTGCTGCTTATGCACCCTCTTTGCCTATGTGCCTAGATTACACAAAAGCCTATTCTTTTCCTTACATTTAGCAAGACACTTGAGCTATGTTTTTTCTACCACATGCATGTGTATATACCAAAATAATGTCTCCAAGTTGTAGAAAGGACTTATGAGGTCCCTTTTTTACTCACAATTTTTTGCAACTTATTCATTCAATTCTTCCACATTTTTCAATTGAATAGATATACTTATAGATATTACTTTAGACTTAGAAGGAGTGCGAGGAATCTTCAGTTCATTATTTAAAAATTTCTTGAAATCTATGCATTCCTTAAGGCTTACATCCAAAGCATCCAATTGTTTTACATACACTAAAGCTTTCGAAATTCCATTAGTTGATCCATCCAAGAATATTGATATCGTTTTTGGTTGGGTAGGCCTTTCTGTTAGTGGACATCAATCAAAATATGTTTGGCTACTAGCCTCATAGACTTGTTGTTAGCTTATTTGAAGCTATGCATTCAAGAAGAGGTATTGTACTTCATTCCTCTCTTTACAAACTCACGTATAGGTTCAAACTATGCCAAAGTTATTCCAAGCAATGTGAGTCCAAAAGCTTCATATTGAACAAAAAAATTATCTACCTATTCAACATGCAATAGTTCTTTAAATTCAATCCTATGATCATAGCGATCTCCTGAACCATCATAGTTGTTCTTCATGCACATGGTAACTTGATATGGTCTCAGCCTTCCACGCACATCTCATGGTCGAGGAATAAGTTTAATTACTGAGCGCACAATTGGTCCTCATCCTCCTCATGTTTATATAGGAAAGGGTGGTGTATTCATAGTCTAACCTCCCATTTTATGGTTTTGCATAGTGTTATTACCTAGAAATGCAAAGTGGACATGAGGTCTTTGAGGAATATTTTACCAATTACTTTACTATGGATTAGCATTTTCCTTGGGTTTGTTGCTCACTTTGTGGATTGTGGGAAGAATTGTCTTGTTCCCTAAGAGGAAATGGCAAACCCATATATTGGAGTCTAGACCTTTTTGCATCTGTTACATACCAATATCTTGTCTTATCATGATCCAAATATTTGAATCTAGACGATTCTCCAAGACCATGCAACTCATATATGGTAGCAAGATTAACACTACTTTGAGTTAAGGGCATAGTTTCTTGAAGGAATTTATTAGTACACTCAAAATTAGATAGAAATCCATGAGCTCGTCATTATGAGGAATTATATCCCATATCAAGCTACATCTGACTTTCCTCTAGGGGCCATCACACGTTCCATTACTAGTGTATGAAGGGTAAGTTGGTTCTTCAGTCTCTCCAATTTTATGGATTCGCTCTTAGTGATCCATTATTAGGTATAAACTGCCTTATTTATCTGCATAGAATCCTCTTTCAAATTTTACATCTGGTCTTTGAATGACTTCAATGGCTCTTGATTCTCTTATTCTTGCCAGAGGTCTATAGAGTTTATTGAGGTGTATAGGAAATCCTTGTAAGCTAATGGAAACAAATTGTAGAGAAGGTCTATACTCCCCTTCTATCAAGGATAGGACTTTAGTCGCAAAGATAGAGTTAGTGCATCTTTCTTGATATCATCATTATCTCACTCTCTAAATCACTAGAAGTTTCTAAGTAAGTGGAGTGTATGCATGTTTGGTTCCCATTCCTTATAGAGGAAATTATGGTCCTTTAGCTCCATAAGACACATCCTCATCTCAGGTTTATTCACAATTTAAATTTCCTCTCAATCTTTCTTACCCTAGATTCTTTCTAAGTTTTGGATGTTATGGGAGTTGGTCTTCAGATCTGGGTGGGCTTTATGCTTAAATTCTACTAAGTATCATTTTCTAGCCTAGATGTTACTTGCCAAGAAAAATCAAGACATATGATAAGCTTTTAAGCATACACGATACACATCTCCACAACAGGATACTTGACTAGGTGATACATAATACACATAGCACATAAACAACACTTAATGTTCAGGATACATGTTACAAGTCTTCTGTGTTGGTGATACACCACACTAAAGAGTACCAGTGACACATGATTCTTGAGCAAGATGATATGAAACAAAGGTAGAGGATACAAGACACTTGACTTGTCACATTATGGCACTTGATGGTATTAGCAATACACGCTACACACCAAGGATGACACACATTACTTGGTACATGAGTCTAAAATGATGATACTCAACTAGTCACCATACATGATACTTGAGTATCATAATACTTGACTTGGAGTGAGGTGTGAGCGATACATGAAACTTGCCAAGTGTCATTGGCATAGGGGAATTTAGTATCACAATACCAAATATGAGTGGTGATGATACTTGGACTTCTTCAACTATTTTCCAGATTTTGATGTAATCTTTGTGCTCCTTGTGCACTCCTCTCTTCCCCTATGTCTCTAGACTCGTCAAGTGGTTGAAGTCTCCCACCAACATGCAAATCCATTTATATTTAGATTTGATCTACTACATTTCCTAGAATATAGGAAAAGAGAATATGTCACATCAAACTCACTCGCATGAGGTTTGTGAGATGAAATTATTGTTGAGATTTGAGAACATCACAAGGAGAATTTTATGAGTGTATATAATCACAATAGATACTTTTCGTACATGAAAAAGTAAATATAGTCAATCTTGAATCACCTTCTTGTTCACTGCCCCTTGTCTTCATCTTCTATTTTAGAATAAAAAAACCTATAGAGCTTGGTTATCTTTTCTCAAAAGTCGAGTGCTCAAGATTAAGGATTCATTTTAAAGATTTAAGTGTCTACTTCCATTGTATGCAAAAATGTTATATATATATATATATATATATATATATATATATATATATATATATATATATATATATATATATATATATATATATATATATATATATATATATATATATATATATATATATATATATATATATATACACACATACATACACACGCACACACACACACACACACACATATATATATATATATATATATATATATATATGTGTGTGTGTGTGTGTGTGTGTGTTGTTAGATATGCTCAATACTCCACCCTCATGTGACCACAAATGATCCATGGTGCTCTAAGTTGTAAGGCCCCCATTATGAGGAGAAGCCATTATGAGAGCCGGGACATTTGTGGAACCCTAACTTCCAAGTTAAATGACGTCTATGTGTGACCATTAATGGTTGTAGATGATCTTTGTGAGCCTAGTTGTTAGGTTAGGTAGGGCATAAACTTCGAGGCCTTTGGGTTGCCATTTATGGTGAAAATGAAGGCCTTATGGCATCGCACAATTTCCCAATAGAACCTTAATGGGGGATGTGCAGAGGGGGCCTTGCCCCCTTCTGCGGGGTCCGAGGGGCCTATCCCCCTAGCCCATAGGGCCGAGACGATAGGACTTCTGGTCATCAAGATATTGTCAGATCGTATATTCTACTGACTATTTTGTATCTCCGAACCATGTTTGTCTATATCAAACCACATTGTGAAAGCTCTATAAGCATGGCCCAGGTTGAGCTTTACATAGCATTGCGCACTAGTAAGCCCTTCATCTAGAGTCTGTCTAGATCGCAATCTAAGCTCCACATTGGGAGCACAAAGGTGGACAACACCATTATTGTAACTGCATCATGCTCAGCAATCTGAGAATTTGAGTTGTCTATCTCTTAGTCTACGTCTATCTTTGTCGGTGTTTTTCTCTCAACTCTGTCTACAGGTCTATTCCGCTATGCTATTATTTTCTTACATGTGTATGTGTGTGTGTGCATCTGTGTGTTCTACAATAATAAGTGAAACTTCAACAAAAGGAAGCTATCAAAAGAGAGTAACAACAACAACAAAAAAACAATGATGATGACAAAAGTAAATGTTATAAGTCAAATGTCAATCCCTATTGAACCATTCTACTTTTTTTCCAAGAAAAGAAGAGAATATCTTATACGAGCCTAGAGTGGAAGAAGGATATAAAAACATTGTTCCACCCATTTTCTTGTTGAGAGAAGGTAGCCAAAATATTGTCCCACTCTCTTTTATGCATGGGAAGGATCTTTACCACTCTCATTGTATGTAGAGAAGGAATAGTGCCCACAAGTTGGCTATCAACTTAGCTTCATCGATGTTAATCCACTTGAAAAGAAGCACAATCCTTATGGATCGCCTTATTAACTATTTGATTGGCCAAACATTCTCTTATATAAAAAGACCTCTTTCTAATGCAAATAACAAGGCACATCTTATTGCTAGATTTGTGCATCCATGTATCTACAAGCGAAACCTTATCTCTCTATCTCTATATCGTCTATCCATGTCTATGGAATTGCATGGCTAAAGTCTTCTACTTGTGTTTTGCGCTCTATTTTCCATTCCTCACAAAGGTTTCTGTATGTTGCACCATTGCTCCTTCTTCCCACAAATAGCTTCTAGGAACATCACTCAAATTTTTCTTTAAGTACCAAGAGCACTCTCTAGTTGGCACAACGTGATGTATATACACATGAGGGAGATTGAGCAGTTACCATCCACACTCATACCCGGTGTTCTCCACTAAAACGAGCACATCATGCATCTAGCATGAAGAAACCAAAGAAGGGATGATGATTCCCACAAGGAGGCCCATTAACTTTGATCGCAACATTCCCTACTACAAGCTTATCGACGGAAATATAGTGTGGGGAGGGGAGTTCTTGGGAAAACCAACAACAAAGAAGAGAATATATGAAGTAAATCTTTGGTGAGTAGGATCCATTAATTTTTTCCAATATGAACCATGACGAGTATGCAAAATTTCTTGGAGCAAGCCAAGCAATAATAAAGCTTCACTAGAAAGAGATTTGAAACATACACATGTCACATTATCCCTTTTTTTAACCATTTTATGTATATTGTAACCAATTTTAATGTTTTTACACTCCCCTTTTGAAAATCCCAAGAAATACTTGAACCTCTCAAGTACTTTCCCAACCCTCTCAAATTTTTTGAGATTTTTGGGATCTAGCTTTGGCGGTTAGATAAGCTTTAGGATTATTTTTTAACTAAACTTTTGTCCAAAAATCATGTAAAAAGGTTCAAGCCCAAAAGTATAAAGGACAAAAACCCTACATTTTTATGGACTTTTTGAACCCACTGAGTGAATTTTCATGCATGTTGCTTCTTGGGCTACTAACTTTCATCTCCTTCTTTATTTTGAGCTTCTATGGTGTTCGTGGACTGACCCAATCCCTTACTTATCAAGTGAGAGTTCTTTTAGCACTTTTGAAATTTATTATTTTTGTGTACATTCCTTGATTGTTCAAATGGTTTCTTCATCCTCATTTCGTCCTTCCAACCACATCAACTCTTATCAAGTTCATAACAAAAAAGAAGATTTTCTATTGAAAGCTCTTTCTATGCACGTGAGTGTGTGACTATGTTACCTAGTTCTAGATGTGCACATAGATTAATGAGAGCAAACAAGAGCAATGCAATAAAAACACTAGAAAGTTTGAATCCTACATTACAGATTGAGGAGACATGATTTTTTTTTTTATAGAGCTCAACATGTGTATAGTACAAATGATTTTGTGCTTATCTATCATGTACATTTTCCATCATATTGTAAGTAACCTTTTCCAATTAATCTATTTTACATGTTTTTCGTGTAATTACTATTTTGTAGGAAGTCTCTATACTGTTGTAGAGTGGAAAGTATTTGAAGGTGTAATAAGAACATACAAAGTGATTCATAAAGAATATGTAAAGATAATGTACGCAAATAAATCTCGTATGTTTTTCAATATCATGCTATTGTTTGTTTATTATGCAAAATAGCAAGTAGCATGACCGAGGAATGCATATGAATAACTTGTTGATCTACTATCTCCTACCATCTCATCTTTGGATTGGGCCCCCCATGATTACTAAAATCTTTCGATTTCAATATTAAACAGGTTAGAAATTGCAAGACATCATTTTGAGTAAAGTAAGTTAGAATTCTCTATTCATTTCATATCAAATCTATGAGTAATCCTAGTATTAGGATTTGATTATAGATTTGATCCTACGAAAACACTTTTCACAACAAATTCGAAACACAAAAATTTTCAAGAGATTTTAGAGAACCTTGATTAGGTTTCACCACAATTTGGATTCGCATTTGATGATGTAGTGATAAACATTAGATCAAACAGAATATTATCTTGTATTCCTTGCATGCCACCTAAAATTATCACATTTTAGCCTCTTAGAATGTAACAATCATTCTTATATAAAGAAAATAATTTTACTTTTAGATATGTTTTGAAAATCCTTTTGGTAAATTTTTCTAAGTTTCAGGTTTGAAATATATGTTATGATACTACTTTTCAAAGCATGTGCTATAATGTTTTGACGAGTAAGCAAGCACTTCTTGTTTAAATATCATCTATTCATGATGTTCTATATCATTTATTGATATAATCATAAGTATCTCAATATTTGCATCTAAAAAACCCTAGGGTATTTTTCATGCCTTTTTTCTAGAAAATTGCACTTGAAAAGGAATATAAAATGGTGAAGTAGCAAAGATATGGACTCTGCATTGATCTAGGAGCTAAAAATTGTTAGTGAAATTTCTTTGTGGATGAGTATAAGGAGGATTTCTAATTTTTATTATGTTCGTTTAAATTGCATTATGTGGGTAAGAAAGCATTTAAGAGGTTAATAAAAGGGTAATGCCTACGAGGCCATATGGCACAAAAGGGGGGTGAGAAAAATCCGATTAACCCCCCCCCCCCCCCCCCCCATTTCATACCATTGTGTAAGAAAATGAACCAAAACTTGAATTCTTTTATGCTACTCAACATGATTGGCACAAAAACAAGGTTGTATCAAAGTCTTAGAACATCATATGCTAAAATGTAAACTCAGTAGTTAAAGAAGGAATTGTAACATCATTCTGGAATGGGAGATGCATGGAAGTTGAGACAAGGATTGGCATTACATTTCAAATCCCTTAGAAAAATAATCCTAATATTGAATCATAATATGTAAATAGTCCATTTTACAATTCTTTCCAACATAGTAAGTGAA
Organism: Ceratopteris richardii; assembly: GCA_020310875.1. Lineage (NCBI taxonomy): Eukaryota > Viridiplantae > Streptophyta > Polypodiopsida > Polypodiales > Pteridaceae > Ceratopteris > Ceratopteris richardii. The sequence continues at coordinate 16,619,264 of CM035437.1, read as the reverse complement.
CAATGCATATCGCATTTGTACAAAACTATCTATGATACATACGTGGCATTACATGGGAAGGAATATTCTTCTATAAAATTTTCATCCTTGTTTTTGTTTTGATCAAGTTCCTCTAAATGCCTTATGGACTACAAGTTGCTACCATTTTCAAGTACCACTAACGATTTTATTTATTCCTCAATGGATGAAAATTAAGTGTTTCAAACTTGGATGAAAATTAAGTGGATATTGACTTATCTTCTTTTTCAAACTTGTATCTCAACCTAGAGATAATAACAAGGTCCTTCACCATTAGATTCATTCAATGGAGATGTGCGACATGAAGATAAGAATCATTTATTAAATAATTAAACAAATCTTGCACTTCTTTTTGCAAACAAAGGATGGCATGAGTTTTCCATTTGACATTTAAGTCTCACCTCTTCATTTCAGTCTCTTCCTTGTTCAAAAATAGGTGGTGGATTTTGTTGCATCCGTCCCCTTTCATATTGTGTGGTCTTGTTGGCTCTTAGAGGCTATAATGATGTGGAGATATGAAGGTATATATCGAAAAATTCTTCCTAACTCTTATATATATATATATATATATATATATATATATATATATATATATATATATATATATATATATATATATATATATATATATATATATATATATGGATTCTTAAACCAAATAATAAAAATCTTATTGACACATTGAATACACAAGTTATCTATCATAGGTTCATAGTTTGAGCCAATGTTAGACACAACTAGGGTCTTCGGTGACAAAATTGAGCATTCAAACAATCATTTTCTAAAATTCTTGAGTGCTTCGCATTCAACCATGCCATCAGATTCCTCAAATTATGTACTTACGTAAAGAATTTGGAACAAACAGAAAATATGTGTTGTGTTAAAGGCTTTAGGGAGAACGCAAAACATTATGGCTTATGTCATGTTGTAACATCCTTTTAGTTCCTCAGGGCCAACATGGCCACATGCCATGAAAATGGGGGAGGGAGTGGGGGGGAAGGGGGGGGGGGGGGATTTTTCCGAACCCCCATTTTTGCACTATGTGGTCGCTCGTGTTTCCAATGAGGGACAAGAAGACAAGAGTAGTGATAACCCACTTTCTTATAGAAGAGAACCTTTCTTTGAACAATTAGGACAAAAAATGCTAGAATATACATGGAAAAATCTTATGTTTAGTCCCGTCTTCTTTACAGCCCCTCAAGGCCAACACGACCACATGGTGCTAAATTGGAAGATATAATTTCTCTTTTACCCCCCATTTTGCAAGCCATGTGGTCATGTTGGCCTTGAGGGGCTTCAAAGAAGAGGAGCCCCTATTCTTATATCTTATTTGCCTTCTATAGTATAAATCTTAGACATGACCACACAACATGAAAAGCTCACATCCAAGGATATGCGATATCCCTTCTTTGCATTATGTGGTCGCCTCTTCGATATCACTTGTCTAAGGCCTCTTGCATCAAGGCAAAGCATACGTCAATCTTATAATCTACTTGTGGATCTTATTCCTTCCATAGTAGCGATCTTTGTCAAGATTAAACCGCATGAAAACGTCACATCCAAAAATCTTTGGTAGCCCTTTTTTCATGCCATATGGTCTCTCTCTTATTTTGTTCTCTAATTTTCAAATCTTTCACATATTGAAACGTTATGAGAATAATGGAGGATGATAAAGAATTTAGTATAGATATTCTTATTTTTATTATCTTGCCAGATGATATTTCCATCTTCAATCCCTCTCTTCATTATCATGCCAAGAATTTAGTGTTTAAGATTTTGGCCCTCATTTTCATGCTGTCTATTCGTGTTTGTCATGAGGGCCACTTATGAGGATTAACATGGTTTAAGATCATTATTGATGCATTTAAAAGTTTTTTGTCTCACTTAAACATGTATCTCTCAATTTTAAGTTTAGATTTAGGGTAAAAAAAGTATGTTCAAAGAGCATCACAAAATACATGAGAACCATCCCATGAGAACATAAAAAAGAATATCATAATTCTTTGGAATCTCAAATACTTAAAAATATAATATTTGCTGAGAAGACACATAACAATGAAGTCCTAAAAAACTCAAAGAAAAATGAGTTCATCATATTTAAGATTCTTATTTTCATATCAGACATCAAGATAATCATTTTGATGGTGTGAATCGCTTCATCCTTCATTGATATTTATCTTTGTTGCTCCTCTTTGATCATAGCCCAAAATCTCCACATTTCGAGCATATGATAAATATTGTGTATAACACTTTCACAACAAAAATATGTGGAATCATGGTCTAGCTCAAACGACTCACAATGAATACACCACAGTTCAATTCGTGACGGTAACAATGTGGCAAATATGGAGATTTCTTGTGCAAAAATCTTTCACAAAAAGCAAAATTAACGATAAAATCCATTGTCGCTAAACTTATATTTTTTCCATGATTTTTTGCAATGTGTTCAGCTTTTTGAGATCTTCATGTTATCATTACTGTCCATGTGAAAGGACAACTAGCCACCGGACACTTCTTTGTATATGTTCTTAAATAAAACATATAGTGGCCTAGTCAGTCACAGACTATAAGTCGACCACATTTGTAACACCTACAATATCTATGTTCATAATCCCTGTGTACTGTGTTTTTCTACGTATTCAACAGCCTTTGTGGAGAGTCCTGTGTGCGGTCCTAGGAGCTCATTTTTCTACTCTGAGGATATCCTCATGGAGCTCTCAAGAAGAAGAGCGTACTATGGTGCATTGCCATCAAAATACTTCATTGGTATCAAAGCATTTTGACACAAAAGATTTGTTTCTTTTGTGCGAGCGAAGGTAGCACCCAAGGCTTTCTCCAAGGCTTATGATTAAGGCAGTGACCAAGGCATAGACCTTGGAATACCTTGTCATCCGAGTCACGGAAGTCACCATTGGCACCATTGGCTATGCGCGAAGGAGGACCTCAACGATCAAGGAAGATAGAGGTTACCGGTACTTCCCAGGAGGACACCCATCCTAGTATTGTGCCCCCCCCCCCCCCCCAAGCTGGCCTAACCCTCGCAATCTCTTGCCACTAAGCTACACTCTTGTGGTGTCTAAAGAAGGGAAAAGGCTAAGGTTAACATTACCTTGAACATGTTGTGGTCCCTCAAAGCTTCATTCTTTGCTTTTGAAGCCAATTTTTTAAGAACTTTTGGGATGTCTTTTGGAGCCATTTGGAGTACTTTTGCACATAGCTCTCTTCACACAGGTCCAAGAACATCAAGAAGAGTGTTTTTTATACTTTTCCGATAATAAATATCAACCTTTGGAGCTATGTTTTCAGCCACACTCATAAAACTATAGGTTTCTTGAAAGCTTTTCAATTTTTGTGGGAGCAGGCACTGCAAATTTATGGACGTTTTTGAGCCTAAAACATCAGAGTTAACAGACACTTGCAGGTGTTGTTGGCTAGTTTTTGGGTTGTGTATTCAGCCTTTTTAGTGTCATTTTACTGAATATATTGAGCACATACACATCTTGTATGCTTTTGTAAGCTTCACAAACTACCTTTCAAGAAGCATGGATACATCATAGCCACAAGGAAGTTGCAAATCATACATTCAAATGTGAATGTTCCGATGAGAATAGATTCTATTTAAGGTTTTAGGTACTTTGTTACTTTTATTGATGATTTCTCAAGATATTCGTGGATTTACAATCTTAAAGTGAAGTTAGAGGTTTTTTCTACTTTTAAGGAGTTCTTAGCTATGGTTGAAAATGAAAGTTAGCCAAAGATCCACATTTTGAGAAGTGATAAAGGAGGAGGGTACATGTCTAAAGACTTTAATTCTTTTCTTGAACACAAAGGTATCCCTCATCAACTCACTATTTCTTACACTAGAGAACAGAATGGTGTTGCAAAGAGAAAGAAGAGGATACTTGTTGAGATGATGTGTAGTATGATGTTATCCAAAAAGGTTTCTCCCAAGATTTGTTTTGATGTAGTACATACAACTAATGACATTATGGATAGTTTATCCACAAAACCAATAAAGGTTATCACACCTTGTGAACCTCATTATGGGAATAAACCCAAACTGAGTTATTTCAAAGTTCTTGGTTCCCGAGCTTATGTTCACATGGAGAAGAAGGATCATGGTAAGTTTGATGTAAAAGCCATTAAAGTCATCTTTATTGGTTATGCAATTGAAAGCAAATCATACACATTCTATGTTACAGGTATAGGTGATATCCTACTCTCAAGCAACGCATATATTTCAAAAAGTCATATTTATGATAAGAGGGAAGAGTCTCTAGAATTCATAAAATTAGATGACTATGCATCTTGTAGAACGAATTTGGATTCTTATATTGATCCATACAAGGGGGGTGATGAACCTTCTCAAACCCTAACAGATGAAGGTGAGGAGAGAATTTCATTACCTGCATCAGTACTATAAGGAATTGAAGTCACAGCCTCTTCGTTAGGAATGTGATGGGCTAACCACTTGCTCCAAAAGTCATGGTTGAGGATTACTTCCTAATCCTCATTCTTAGGGTGTAGTTCAACCATCTTCTATCTGTGAAGGGTGAAGTTCAACCATTTCCTACCTATCACTTTATTACAGTCTTCCCCCCTTGGTCAATCATTGTCCTCAATGATCTGCTCTTGTATCCCTCTAGCCTTGATGATCAGCCCCTTTTAATCTCCCTAGATACCCTTGAATTGATTTCCTCAACCTCACACAATTTCTTGAACCTTGTTCTCACCCATGTTTGGTATCTTGAACCCTCAATCAAGTGCCATCCTTGGTTTCCCAAGATCTTTACAATTTCTATCTATCTCATTAAATTTGGAAAGTCTGTTCTGAGAGCTTTCCAATGGTCTCTTAGATGCCTCAATCCGACCTATGGATTGAGAAATACACCTCAATCTTTGTTATGCTAACTTGTGAAAGCGACGTGTGCAACTTTGTACCCTTTCATATAGAGGATGCCCAAGCACCTTTTTTGGGATCCAACAATGATAGGAGAATTACATCAAGATTTTTAGCATTTGTAGAAGGAGAACTTGTTTCTTGGAGTTCTAAGAAATAGCCTATATTAGCACTCTCCTCAATTGAAGATTAGTATAGAGGCTACACAATAGCCACATAAGGAGGTATATGGTTAACAACATTGTATGTAGATTGATGACTTGAGCTCCAAACCTCATATCTTTGAGATAGTGTGAGCTCAATGCATCTTGCAACTAACCCTATATAGCATGCATAAACAAAACATATTGAGGTTCATCACCACTCCATCAGAGAGAAACTCTTATCATAAGATATTGATATGTCAGTTGTTCAAACAGATAAAGAAGTGGTAGATATGATGACAAAGGTTGTAGATGGAGTAAAACTTTGTAGATTCAAAGCTACTGTAGGTATACAAGTCATTGTAGATTGAAGCCTTAATAATGTTTACCTTGAGGGGGAACTATTAGAACAAGCAAGCTTTCAAGATGCTTGAAGTTAAACCTCTCATTAAGGACACTAAAAATTTATGTTTTGGAATAAGCTTTACTCATGTGGCAGAATTATATGGTTTCATATACTCTTTTCTATACTCACATATTTGAACATTTTCTTTTGTACCATACCAATAGTATTTTTTTAAGGTTGTAATTGAATCGCTTAGGCCACGATGCAAGTGGTTGAAGTCTCCTACCAACATGCAAATTAATTATGAAGTAGATTTTATGTACTACTTTATTTCCTAGAATATTAGAAAAGAGAGTATGTCACATCGAACTCACTCTTGCAAGATTTGTGAGATGAATTTGATTTTTGAAATTTTTGGAAATCACACAGAGACTTGTATGAGTTTATATAATCACCCCACATACTTGTACTACATGAAGAAGTGAATAAAATCAAGTTTGAATCACCTTCTTACTCACTCCTCCTTCTCCACATCTTCTTCTTCAAAATTGGAAGACTTTCATGGCTTGATTCTCTTTTCTCAGATGTCCATTGCTCAAGAAATCTAAAATTATTTATTTTTACGGTATGAAAGCATTTTGTATTTCGAGTTTCCTACTCTGAGATAGGGCTCATTATTTTTCTTGGGTTCCGTTATCGTTCTTTCTTAAAAAGTCTACATGAGCACATGTGAGTGTTAAGCTCAAGATATCATGATGTCCAAGTGTTTGCCCAAATAAGGCTCTATTATCAATTGGAACTTCTCATCAAGCTCCACCAACAAAGGTGATTTAACCTAAGAATATCTTCACCTATGAGACTCATTTTCCTATCCAAAAATGGATTGGGAAGTTTCCTTTTCTCATCATATCTCATGGTCCATGTATAATAAGGGCAGATGCTTACATCATGATGATATTAAAAAACTATGGGTGCTTATTTGACTCAGCATAATAATTCTAAATCTTGTAATCTTTATTCAATCATTATTTAATGAGATACATCTTTTACTCGATCAATAAGTACGACCATAATGTTCATGAGAAATATTAACATAACTTGAAATACGACCATATTACTCTGCTTGAACTTGGAACATAAATCATGAATATCTTAAACAATTTCATGATTTTATCAACAAAATGTTACACCACATGAAGATTTTCTCACATATTTGTCTAATCCATCTTCTATAAAAAGGCATTGTAGCAAATTCACCTAGCCAAGTGTTCATTGCTAATCCACCCTCATCTCCTAGAAAATCAGTCAAGCAAGCCCAAGGCCACTAGTTCCACGAGCTGAAGATTGCTAGAACATAGTTGAATATATTAGGTTTGAACTTGAGGAGAGAAGAACAAGAAGATGTATTTATTCTCTCAACAATTTGAAGCACTCCAAAGCATTGATGAATCCATTGAAAAATTTGGGAGTCTATACTACTACTAGATTACTTCCTATAGAAGAGAAATCCAGACAGGATTCAAGGGATGCACAAGCACTTTCATATATTGCTATGGGATTCAAGAGGCATATTATACCTCAAATCATTTAATGCAGAATTTCTCGGTAGGCTTGGTTGGAGTTGGAGAATCTTAATGGGAGCAGAAACCCTACTAGGAAAGCTCACCTAAGTAGATAGCTAGCCAACACAAGGATGAATGTTGGTAATTTTGTCCACTCACATATTTTAAAACTCAAAGATTTATGACATTAGTTACTCAATGTTGGAGTCAACATTTCAGATAAAGAAATGGTAAATACACTTTTAAACTCACTTCCATGCTCATATCATCCTTTTGTTACTTCTTTATCTCTCTCTACAAGAGATAGAGAACTTTCATTTGAAGAAATATAGTTCTTCTAACTTCAAGATGAAGATGAACAAAAGGGTATGGAAAAGAATGATGAAGTGATGTTAGCATCGTTGAAGGGAAAGAAGAACAAGGATACAAAGAAGGAGAAGAAGAGTCAGCAATACAAAATGGAAGGTAGGTCTTCTAATCCCAAGTATTACATTCCTTCTCCTAATGCTTCCTCTACACCCGAAGAAAAGTCTTTGACTACATCTCATTTAAGGAAAGGAGTATGTCATTACTATAAGAAACTAGCTCATTTCATAGCCAAATGCATAACAAGGATTTTTTATGTGAAGAAGAAAGCATCAGATAATTGTGGTGAAGATGATCCAAAATCTAAATCTTCAAAGGTAGATTCAAATGCATGTGTTAATATTGAAGAGGTAGTTTTTAATCACGTAGCATTAAATGCAATCTTAGATTATCATTGGATTCTTTATTCTAGAGCTACTAAGCATATGATAGCTTGCAAAAAGGTATTTTCTTCCCTTTCTAACTCTTCAGGTAGAAGAGTCAGCATTGTATATGTTCATGATTTGGATGTTGTATTTGGTGGTGAAGTAAATCTTTAGTCCACAACAGGTGCAGATTTCACAATTTCCAATGTTCTTTATGTTCTAGACATGGAGAAGATTTTTCTCTCTGTCTCTACTTCTTGTCATATAGTTATAAAGTTGTTTTTAAGAAAGATACATGTAAGAACTGCTCACCTGATGAGGAGAATTGTCTACTTCAAGGTGAAAATAGAAGTGGCATATTTATATGATTCAAAAATATTCATGCTAATCTTGCTAGGTCTACAACACCTAAGGAGAACATGAACTTATGGCATACTAGATTTGTTCATATCAGTTATACAGCTCTCAAGCATATCAAAGATCAAGGTATGGTGGAGAGTGTGCCTACTTTTGCTTTACTAGATGATGTTGAGTCATATGAAGGATGTCTTGAAGGAAAGCTTCACAAACTACCTTTCAGAAACCATAGATACATCACAGCCACAAGGACATTGCAAATCATACCTTCAAATGTGAATGTTCCGATGAGAATAGATTCTATTTAAGTTTTTAGGTACTTTGTTACTTTGTTACTTTGTTGATGATTTCTCAAGAGATTCGTGGATTTACAATCTTAAAGTGAAGTTAGAGGTCTTTTCTACTTTTAAGAAGTTCTTAGCTATGGTTGAAAATGAAAGTGAATCAAAGATCCACATTTTGAGAAGTGATAAACGAGGAGCGTACATGTCTAAAGACTTTAAGTCTTTACTTGAAGACAAAGGTATCGCTCATCAACTCACTATTTCTTAGACTCGAGAACAAAATGGTGCTGCAAAGAGAAAGAATAGGATACTTGTTGAGATGATGTGTAGTATGATGTTATCCAAAAAGCTTTCTCCCAAGATTTCTTTTGAAGTAGTACACATAGCTAATGACATTATAAATAGGTTATCGAGAAAAGCATTAAAGGTTATCACACCTTATGAACCTCATTATGGGAAGAGACCCAAAGTGAGTTATTTCAACGTTTTTGGTTCCCGAGCTTATGTTCACATTGAGAAGAAGGATAGTGGTAAGCTTGATGTAAAAGCCATTAAAGTCATCTTTATTGGTTATGCAATTGAAAGTAAATCATACAGTCTCTATGTTACAGATATAGGTGATATCCTACTCTCAAGCAATGCATATAGTGCAAGACGTCATATTTATGATAAGAGGGAAGAGATTCCAAAATATATAAAATTGGATGACTATGCATCTTTTAAAAGGAATTTGGATTCTTATATTGAGCTATACAAGGGGGATGATGAACCTTCGCAAACCCTAAGAGATGAAGGTGAAGAGAGAATTTCATTAGCTGCAGCAGTACTATAAGGAATTGAAGTCACAACCTCTTGGTTAGGAATGTGATGGGCTAACCACTTGCCCCAAAAGCCATGGTTGATGAGTACTTCCTAATCCTCTCTCTTAGCATGTAGTTCAACCATCTTCTATCTGTGAGGGGGTGTAGTTCAACCATTTCCTACCTATCACTTTATTACAGTCTTCCCCTCTTGGTCAATCATTGTCCTCAATGATCTCCTCTTGTATCCCTCTAGCCTCGATGATCAGCCCCTTGAACTCTCCCTAGGTACCCTTGAAGTGATTTCCGAAACCTCGCACAATTTCTTGAACCTTGTTCTCGCTCATGTTCGATATCTTGAACCCTAAATAAAGTGCCATCTATGGTTTCCCAAGGGCTTCACAGTTCCTATCTATCTCATTAAATTTGGAAATTTTGTTCCCAGAGCTTTTCAATGGTATCTTACATGCCTCAATCCGACCTACGGATTGAGAGATACACCTCAATCTTTGTTAGGCTAACTTGTTAAAGCGATGTGAGCAAGTTTGTACCTTTCATATAGAGGATGTTCAAGCGCCTTTTTTAGAGGCCATTATGTCAATACACGTTTCTCAAGCCTACTTCGTAGGCTTTGATACCAATGTAAGGAATTGAACTCACAACCTCTTGGTTAGGAATTCAATGGGCTAACCATTTGCCCCAAAAGCCATGGTTGAGGATTGCTTTCTAGTCCTCTCTCTTGGGGTGTAGTTCAACCATCTCCTATCTATCAAGGGTGTGGTTCAACCATCTTCTACCTATCAAATATTACAAATACACAATCCATCATCAATACCTCTTGAAGTTCTAACTTATGAAGTTGGAGAAGGTTCTAGAGTTCCAAAAGAAATAGATTCTGAAGAACTGGAAAGGATTCCACCACTTTTCAAGGCTACGCCAAAGTGGTTATATCAAACTTGAAAGGACATTGGTACAAAGGAATACACTGAATGAACCAGAACTCAAACAAGGATACAACAAATAGGCCACGTAAATTATGCAAAACATTTTGAGATTTATAATATTTTAGCTCTTATGCATATACCACATGTGCTAATCTTCCATCATGTGATCCTCGTCACCTATTGAGGTGCATACAAGAGAATAAGATTTGATGTCATCTTATTCAATGCACATGTCTCTTCCTTATTATATTCATTTAGAGCATGGCAACGTTCAACATATAGAAGTGTTCTTCATTAATCGTTCATGAGTCCATATAAAGAATGAATAATCATTTTTTATTGAGAAGACCTTTCTGCAACAAAAAACTCTTTGCCATGTAGCTTGAACCTCATAGAAAGCCTTGTAGAATCTACATCAAGTCACTATGGAGTACTAATTTTTTCCCATATTGGTGACCATGAGTTCTTGTTGGGTCCTATTTATATTCATATAATTTGTTCCAAGCAGTTCTTCTATCATTACACCATTCATCTATACTATAGTTAGTTCATTCCTCTATGCTATGGTTGTTCCATTTTTTTCTTGCAAACACAATTTCGCCATTTGCTATGATAAGATAGCCAAAAAAGGGGATCCAAGAATTGAAAATTCCCATAGTATCATCCATGGCTAAAGCACAATTTTAAGATTTGAGCCACTTTGGGTTAGATTGTAGTGGAGCTCCTTTGGTCAACACTATATCTCTTCAAGTGGTGACTAACCCATTATTTGATCATCCTCATCACCATTAAAGATGCATGCACAAGAATCAACTAATGTCTATGCCTTCTCTATAACGTATCTACAGATTGGCACCATTCAAACTGTACAAAGGTTCTTAATTATTCATTCATTAATCTCTTTGAAGAGATTGAAAAATGTTCTCTATTGAAACATTATACGACTTTTAGCAATATAATCAACACCAAATGTTGCAACAAACAACTTATTAGATTAATTTATTATCAGCATTTGCCCTTTATACTAGTAGCAACTAAAATTGGCTGAGCCTATTTAATAACACTCTTCTGCTATTTAAGATGCTTGAACCCAAGATTGAGGATAACCATTTTCATAGCATGATGGTTCTCCGGTTTCATACAAGTGTCTCTATACAAAATCTCACAACCGTAGGAACACAAAATTTACATGCAAATATGATTTACAATTAAAGAGAAGCCTTCTTTTAATATTAATGTACTATTCCAAAACATAGGTCATATAGTTTACTTTATCATAATTTTACGACAAAGTACTTGCAGTGTGCACATCTACCATAAACGATCAATTACACATTATGACTTGCTAAATTTTTGTATAAGCTTTCTGAACGATGCTCAAATCCTCTAGCTATAGAATGTCTTCTTAACATATCATTTTTTCACCTTTTCCACAATTAAGAGGATCGCTTGAACTCCAAAAGCATTCTTATTGCATAATTACAAAAATATGCATGCTAAAGTGTGTGTCCTTCATTGCATTCTGCGTGGCTACTATTTTCTATCTGTCCCTTGTTATTTCTTTATTTACAGTTTGTTTGTATCAAAGCACATAATCTTGGACGAAATCCCATATAACCTCTGCAAACAACCCCGCTTCAGGTGGATATGAAGAGTTTGTCTATGCCTAGAGGGAAGATCCTTAACTGTGCATATCGACCTTCAACGAGCATTCCTAATAACAATTCTCTCCAACGAGTATTTAGACTAGTTTCCCAAGTTGACTCCTCATAGAAATGAGTTTTCAAGTCCATGCTTATCAATGGTTCTCGCATAAAAAATGGAATCTTGGTTAGGTTCTGTCGCCCTCAAGATGAGGAGATAAAGGATACGTGTCTATAGCAAACCTCCTTTTGAACCCTCAATCCTATTAAGTAACTACCTATTTAACAATTGATTCATCCAACCATCGATACATTTCTCAATCACCCCATCCATCCATCGATCCACCTCTCTGCCCACCTTCATCTATCTATCTGCCTATCGACCTGTCTATTTAGTTACCTACCTATTTACCCACCTACATAATTACCTACCTCCTGAACTATCTATCTATGTATTTATCTATCTATCTATCTATCTATCTATCTATGTATCTATCTATCTATCTATCTATCAATCCATCTATCTATCTACCTATCTATCTATCTATTTATATATCTATCTATCTATCTATTCTAATCTAATCTAATCTAAAATAATCTAATTTTATGTGATCTAAATGCAACTCTTAGTATGTATCTGAATTTCAATCCCATCTAATTTATTACATACATACACATGCATGCATGCATACATATACACAACTTTGTGATGTGTACGAAATGAGTTGATCAGCAAGAAAATGCAATAATGATTTTAAGAGAATCATTAAATCCTATGGCATAGGGGATTGTATTAATGCCAACTCCATACAATTTCTGATATTAACCTGACAAGCCATAGTAGTTCATTCTGTTCCCAATGTATCACAGGCTCCACAAAAATTGCTCAACGCTTCCATATAAAAAATAAACTTGGACACAATAAATAATTCAATTGTCTCAATATATAGGATGCATATGAAAAAGAAAAGATTGTTGATATTAACCTCACAAGCCATAGTAGTCCATTCTATTCCCAATGTATCACAAGCTCGACAAAAATTACTCAACACTTCGGTATAAAAAATAAACTTATACAAAATAAATAATTCAATTGTCTCAATATATAGGATGCATATGAAAAGAAAAGGACCAAGAAAAAAATCCCTAAATTTGAGGTTCTCTTTTATTTCATGCTATTATCATTTGAAGATAGCCAGCCTCTCACATGTGAATGCCTATGTCCCTTAGGGTTGTTCAAAAAAATCGTCAGCTAAACTTTTTCAACAACAAGTAAACCAAGCGTCCTTGAAGAGCTCCTCCTTAGTGAGCACCCACAAGAAAGATGATTTATCAAAGATGATTGCCCTCAATCATATGAGGAAAAGGAATTCATGGTAATAATTCCTAATCAGTTTGTTGTTGGTATTCCTATGTATGCCATGGTAGCTATGAGACCGAGACATTGCATTTGCACTCCAAGTTGTGGGAAAATATATGTCTAATCCTAGGAAGAAGAATTGGGAAATGGTCAACATGATTCTGAGATATCTAAGTGGCACTAAGGACAAGTGTCTAGGCTTCGATAGAGGGAAAGCATCCATTATTGGTTACGCAAATTTTGACTTTCCTCATTTTGTAGACAATCATAAGTCTACATTAGTTTTCAGTTTGTTGGAGGTGCTATCTCTTGGAGATCTTATCTTCAAGGATGCATAGCTATTTCAACCACAAAAGTGAGGTATGTTGTAGTAAGTGTAGGATCATTATGGACAAAAGTCTTAGTGTGATTAATGAAGAGTTACATTAGCATCTTTTTTTGGCTATGTGGAAGTTATAGGTCATGGATGTGTCCAAAATAGGTAGGACCATTAACTGAGGGGTTGAGGTCATCAATTGCAATTGAATAAAGAAATGAAGCCATGGGGTAGTTACGTCTAATAGAGCATTTTAATATGCTTGGCTGAGAGACTTGATCGTTCATGTTTATTATGTGAATTGAGGCATTTCCCACAATTGTTGAGATCATCTTGATCAATTTAGAGCCATAGTTGATATCTTTAGATTGAATAATGAATTCCCACTCAAGGCAACTTAAGCTTTGTCAAAATCCATCTAGATGAAGAGGGCATATTATGAATTCTCCTTGGTATTGTTTGTTACTCATGGTAGGATCAAGGAAAAGTATCACAAAGAACCTCGATAGTTTCTATGGAAATCTTAGAAATTATTGTAGCAATAAACTACCATCCAAACGTTTCGAGTTGCTTCCATGTGTTTACATCATTATTTCATATGAAAATGACCACTCAAAAATATGCAAAAACATCTAATCTAGCAACAAGAATGGAGGAAAGGTACAAGTCATTTACATAGCTAAACTTACTTCAATGTGCACATCCATACATGACACAAATGGTTCACATCATGGATTGCACCAATCGTATGTTACTAAATTTAAGTGTGAGTAGTGAAGAAAGCGAACAAAAGACTAGGGCTTACAAGAATACATCTTTAGTCTATTGACATTCCATGCACTATTGATAAAGGATAGGGATTTCCTAGGCAAATGGATGCAAAGAGGCAAGAGAACTATAAGACAATTAAATAGGATCTACAAAAATTGAAAGGTCCAACATATTATCTCTACAGTAAAAAATAGAGCAAGTGAAAAAGTCACTCACATGGCTCTGATAAGATAATAACAAGCTTCACAAAAACAACAAAATTTTATTAACATGTCTAGAAAGTGATATTCTAGTATCATTGAATCTCTTACATGTGGATCATCCAAGTTATGAAGAAATAAGAGATGTGAGAGCATGAATAGAAAAAGAGATACATGTCAAAGATTTAATTGGTGGTCTAATTCAAAGAATATTAAGGCCAATCACCTATTATTATTCAGAGATAGAGTATCCCAACCTCCAATATTTGAATAACAAGAAAGGACAGATGAATATCTACCAAAGATCATCTAAATTTTCAATGATGCTTTTCACAATGAACCGCCTATATTACGCATGGATATACTCCACTACACATGAATAGAAATATTTATCTTTTGCACTTCCTATAGTGGCACGAGAGCTCAGGATAGATGATACATTTCTCCATATTTTTTTCAAGTTTGAATCCTGATATCATAGCCCTTTGATGATCAGCCTTCATCTTCACCACCTAAACCTAAAGACAACTTTTCTCCATTAAATGTTAAGTTGAAGAGGTGAGAATATTTAGAGGGGAATGTTAGACTAAGGAACAAGCCATGAACAAGATCGATACATTGAAATTGAATGAATGTTCATTGACTCAAAGTTGGTCAACATGGTAAGGCCAAGGTTATGAATAAAAGTTATGACCCACACCCATCTCCCTATGTTTCCATTAGATGAAGTATACTAAACGACAAATTTTTATGAACATGGATTAGTCCATGCATTTAAGTCTTGATTCTATACAAGGATATGGCACATTCCAACCCATCATGCACCACATTATAGGGGAAATCCTACATTATAGGAAAATTTTTACATTATAGGGAATATTTAATCCTACATTATAGGGAGTTCTTAATCGAGAACTACAACATATTCAATATAAGCTTATCTATTACACAATCATGCGAAAATACAATATTATTAAACTAAACAACAAAATAGAAAGTCAATGGTAAAATACCCATTTGTTCTAGGACCTAGAAGGCGTCCAACCAGTCACTAAAGCATACATTTAAAACATATTCCAATATTGGATCCTCTTTGTGAGAGATGTAGAAAATACAACATGCACATTATTAATGTAGCAAATTCAACATGCACATTATTAAGAAGATTTTGATCATGATGCAAATATTGAGAATCCAGTTTGAAGCCTTAAAAAAATGAATCAACCATAAATTTTTCAAGTTCATTATTTAAAGAGGAGGACCAAATTTAAATTGAATTCAATATCTCTTAGTTCGTCACCAAAAATGCACCTACATAGATTGGTGGTTGCTTGTCTAGATCTTAGGAGATACATAAACTATTTAAGCACGATTTTGACTCATGTTATCAAGTTAGACCAGTTCCCTCATTGTGCTATAAATTAATACACCTCAACTAGCAGCCATATGCTTTGCTTAATTAATATTCACATTATTTTGATCCTCCTTATATAGAGGTGTAATAGGTCTTTCTTTATTCAGATTGTACTAGATTCTCGTACAAAATTTGCATCTCATTATATTCATTTATATCAGGTTCAAATAATATCTAGTCTCAAATATAGTGGCCCAAAGTACGCCCATGTCTTAGGTATTTCTGTAGAGTAACTTGTGAGAAAGGATGAAGATTTTTTATATATGTCTATGCACATATGTAAAGGGTATTGCATACTAATAGCATATGACATGTAATGGCTTTGACAATGAATACATGTACAAACTTAGTATGATGCTGATTGGGCATGCTCCAAGGATGATAGAACTCGGATAGTAGTTTTGGGTTAGATTATGGATACTACTAGTTGATGAAAAGAAAAATGCAACACTAGGGTAGAGAATACAAGGCATTTTGATTTACAAAATCCGACCCCATATTAAAGAACTTTGATAAGAAAATAGTAATTGAATTGATGAAATTCTTAGATTTACTAGGAAGTGTGACTTCTATGCCACTCTTAACCCAAAAAGGGAATTATGATGTTCAAGGCTCCTATGGGAACTCAAATATGTGTCCCTTTGGCATTTGTTGATCAAGGGGAAAAAATGCATTTCTCTCCGTGATAAGGAAAAAATGCATACACTAGGAATATAGTCTTGGAGTGTTCTAAAAGTAATAGGATCTAGCAGTTAGTGTAAAGAAATCTCAAGATTCTAGTAATCATCTCTCTTGGAAACGATATATCTTCGGTGAAATCGTTGGTTTCTCAATGGCCCTTTACAATGCTATTACGATTAAAGGTCTATGAAATATTTTACCAAAAAAAAAAAGATGTTTATGTTCATGATATCTTTGCATACTCCAGAGGTGGATGCAAGTCTGTGATAGAAAGGCAAAAGATCTTAGAAATATTCCAAGATTGGTCTTTACTAAATATAAAATAATGCAACTTTATTTAGAGATAATAAAAGATCTTAGACTACATTTCTTTTAATGGAATATCTACTAATGGGAAGAGTATAGGAGAAATCTTAGATATGTCACAATGATAATATGCGTATCCATGCAACTCTACGTGAGGGTAATATAAACGATTCATTGCTTATAGGCGCTAAAACCGCAATAGTGCAAATAAAAATCAAATAGCCATCAATTGAGGCTTATAAATGGTGCATGCCTTGAATTGATTAAAACTTTTCTATTTTCAATAAAATGCCAGTTTTTTTTTATTCACAAACTTATCTTCTGATTTATCAAAATCCTTTTTGAATATTAGAAGATTGTTTAGGTGGTTTCTCTCGCTCATGGAGGTTGATTTTTTCACACCTGTTAGAGCTCACCACTTACCTAGATTGAAAAAGGAAGAGCCTATCCTTGGATAAGCACATGGATTAGTTTGAACTATCCACAAAAACATTTTTCGTTTCAAGCTACACAATTATTGTAGAGATGCTTTATCTCCAAGAGAAACATACTTTTGTTTTGGACATAGTGGCCTTGGAAAATCAGAAATTCTAGAGAGATGAAAACCATGCATAATATCAAAATAAAACACTTGAGTCTATTCAAGCACCTTAAAGTACATATAGGATCATAAAAGCAAGCTTGTCTCAGTATGTACATAGGAGACTCAATGCAACCTCGAGATAATATGCATTAGGAGCAAAAATTCAACATTATGAAGTACATGTGATTTTATTGTAATGAATCAATAGTTATGTGTCAAAAGTAGAGGGTCAATTAACATTTCGTTGATTCTCATATTCAACTTTCGTTATCATAGTTGTTTGACGGCTGTAATGGCCTCTGAGTGAGTGTGTGTGTGTGTGTGTGTGTGTGTGTGTGTGTTTGTGTATACACACACAGAGGGAGAGGAAGAGATGGAGACGGACAGAGGGAGAGATGGAGAGAGAGAGGGAGAGAGGAGAGAGAGGGATAGAGAGACAGAGAGATAGAGGGAGGCACTTTCGGGCTGTAAAGGCTGGTTTAACATTAGTCTACTATCAAAGAAAAAAAAAGAAATGTGCAATAGTGATGTAAAACTTTGAATAAACTTTCAAAGTCCTTAAATGATTATACCCAGACATTTCATCTCAGAATTTCTACCGTGGCAGGCCTTTGTGCTCTGTTACTAAATTTTCATCCCCCGATTCATGAAATCCGGGAGTTTCGATAGGTGCTATGCATTTCTTCATTGTACTTTCAAATTAGTTCTAGCTTCCAAAAAGAAAAAAGTAATAATCCTTTGAAGTACATCTACAACGATTGGAATACATATTTACATATTTCGATAACGGTTTTGCGTAAACACAAAAGTTACGAACCGTGATACTCACTACGAAAAGCTTATAACATAAGCAACTGAAAATATAGAAATTAAAAATAAAATAAAAATTACAGGAATATGAAAATATGTAAAATTACCTCTACAACAAAGACTAAGTTCCATACTCGCATTGCACTATAATATGATTTCTAAAAGGCGATGGCCCTCACCATGTCTCTCGGCAAAAACGAGTAACATGATGGCCCTTATTTTGCGGATGACTAAGCCCTTCACACACATCCTTTAGCTTTCAAGTGATTTGGACCACCACAAAAAGAAAGAACAATTGATTGAAGTTCTCTTTTATCTCCCCCCCCCCTAGTGTATCTTTCTCTCTCTCTCTCATACACTCTCTGAATAGTCTATCTCTCTCTCTCATACACTCTCTTGCAAAACGAGAGCCAACTCCAGCTGAATGAAGATAACAGAATCTTAGTTCACCTCATTTCTTAAAGTTAGAAGCACAATATGAAATCCTTTTGCTCCCAAATCCACTCTATCTTGCTTCAAAGCTTCCCTTATCCACTTCCTAATCTTCAAAGAGCACGAAAATTGATGTCTTTTATGAAGAAGTTGAGATTTCTTGAGAAATCATTGCCCTTCAAGAAATAATTAACAAGCATGGACAATTGTTCCATTCAACTCTCAAATCTTTCTAACACTCACTTACGGAAGGAATTAACGTCGAAATGCTAAAAGACGATTCATTGCAGATCAAGTGGTTGATTAAACCACCAAGATTATCATTCCAAGTATTTCTCCTGGTTGGAAGCATGGAAATGAAGATGACAAGCCATGAAGAGAAGCGAAATGAAAGAAGAAAAGTGAAAATTCAAAGTTGACCTGCTTGTAGAACTTCTAGAACTGATATATCCTTGGGTATCAGAGATAATAGCCCCTTTTCAAATTCTAAAACGTGCATAACAAAAATTTACACATGGAGAAATGTCGAAACCTACAAAACAGACAAGTTGTAGGGAGAAAAGAGACTTTGAAATAGTGGCATGGTCGACCTTACCTTATACCTGTGCATGGCGTCATACACACACACACATGGAAGATCCCTTCAAGTTCTGCATAACCCCTAGGACCCCCTAGGCACTTAACGTCAGCTTCTATAATGATCCTCCTGGATCTACTCAAAATTGCGCTGCCAATACTCTTAATGGGCAGTCCGCCTTCCATAAGGAGGAGGGTGGGCGAGTCGTTGCGGTAGAAAACGATCGCTCTACCGCCTGGAAGCAGTGTCATCTCTGACGTTACGACACTTCGGCACTTAGCTTGCACGCGGATGTCTGATCCGCTGTCGTTCTGGACTGTAACAGAAGGGTCCATATCTCGGTGATTAGAGAGGGAGAGAGAGAGAGGTCGTTGAGGTGTGCAGAAGATGGTTTCAAAACTAGAGAAGCACGGATAGCGATGCAGCTTCTGTTACGGTATGTGCATTCTATAAAACATGGTTTTCTTAAAGCTCTCGACTATCAGGTTCAAAATAAGGAAGGTTCGGATCCTCTTCCGGAGCTCTAGTCTAGCGCGGGTTGGAGAATTGCATATATGGTTTCCTTAATTCGGTCGCTAATGTGGTTTCCTCAAGGCTCTTGACTATCGGTCTTTCAATCAGGAAGGCTCGGCTCCTCTTCCTGAGCTTTAGGTCTAGAGCGTGCTGGGATAAAAACGCAGATATGGTTTCCTTAATCCGGTCTAGCGCGCGCCGGTACAACCTCGACTATTGAACGCGTCGTATCAATATGGTTTCCTTAATCCGGTCGCGAATATGGTTTCCTTAATCCGGTTGCGAATATGGTTTCCTTAATCCGGTCGCGAATATGGTTTCCTTAATCCGGTCTTGACTAACGGGATTTTAATCAGGAAGGCTCGGCTCCTCTTCCTGAGCTTTAAGTCTAGAGCTTGCTGGGACAACCTTGACTATGGAAGGCATCGTGAGGATGGAAAATTGCACATATGGCTTCCTTAATGCGATCCCGAATGTGGTTTCCTCAGCGCTCTCGACTATTAGCCTCAAAATCAGGAAGGTTCAGATATCCTTCTGGAACTCTAGTCTACCGCGCTTTGGGAAAACAGTTACTATCGAAGCTGCCGTAAGGATGGAAAATTTTCCCACAAATATGGTTTCCTTAATGCGTCCACAAATATGGTTTCCTTAATGCGTCCACGAATGTGGTTTCCTTAATCCGGTCGTGAATGTGGCCTCCTCAATGCTCTCGACTGTCAGGCACATTCCGGGAATTTGTAGTGAATTTGTATTCGCCGTTGCTCTAGTCAACGCAATTAGTAGTGAATTTGTTCCGGGCATCGCAGGGGATGGAGGGGAATTTGTAGTGAATTTGTGTTCGCCGTAACAATGGAAACTCGGAAAGCTTGACAGTCGTTCCGGGCATCGCAGGGGATGGAGGGGAAGAAGGTCACTCCGTGAGACAGACTTTATGAAATTACGAAAGTTCGTGGAAGAGAAAGTGTGAGTGAAATTTCGTCTCACATTAATCGAGGAAGAACATCCTAATTTTGTATGATTTATAAATTCAGATTCATTTCTCGTGTGAGGGAAATTGTAAGCAAATTTCTCGTGTGAGGGAAATTCTCAAGTTTCCTCTACTGTTGATCAGAAACGACAAGGAATACGCAACATGATCTCATATTTATTATTCGGAGACGAATGATTTACAAAGAGTTAGAGAGTATGTTAATGACTTTTTGGTTGCCCTCATAGGTGGTCCACTTGCTTTGAATCTGATTGTTTTCCAAGACAAAAACCTATGGTGTCTAATGTTACCATTAGTGCCCATGTCTTAAAAGTGTAAGGTTCTCAGGATTGGAGATGTGGTTGTGTAGTTCATTGATGGTTCAAAATTTTCTATGCATAATATATGCAATGTACCTTAGTTATCACATATTTTGATGTCAGTTGGTCAACTTGAAGACCATGGTTACAAGGTGGTTTTCTATGCTCACTTCTTTTGCATATCAAGGTTCAATATGGTTATTGCAAAAGCAAGCAAGGTTGGATCACTTTATTCTGTATTTCTATCAAACAAAGAACACTTGTTCACTATTACTCAACAACCTATGGCTTGTATTTGGCATGGCTTTTTCTCATAGTCGAATGGAAAATCTTTCTCATTCTAGCTACTTACCTATGTTGTCTTTCTCTAATTTCTCATTTTATGAGCACTGTGAATATGGAAAGAAAACTAAGAATGAACATAAAACGCACATTGACTATTCAATTGAGCCTTAAGATCATGTTCATACAGATGTGTGTGGTCCTATGCCCACAAGGTCATTAGGTGGTTCTCTTTACTTTGTCACTTTCATAGATGATGCTACTAGAAAAGTCCGGGTATATCCTATCAAATCAAAGGATGAGGTATTTCCTACCTTCAAAAAATGGCTCGCTTTAGTTGAGACTGAAAAAAAGAACTATTTTTAAAGCTATACGTTCAAATAATGGGGGTGACTATACCTCATATGAATTTAGCCTTTTCTCTCAATCTAGAGGAATTTTTAGAGAGTTTACAACTCCTTATACCCTAGTACAGAATAGTGTTGCTCAAATGATGAATAGAACTTTTCTAGATAGAGTACTTACTATGCTATATAATGCAAATGTTTCACAATAATTTTTGGCAGAAGCACTATTGATTGCAGTTCACGTCATTAACCTTTTTCCTAGTACTATTAAAGGTCTAAAAGTGGCACCAAAGTTATGGATACACACATATACCACTTCCAAAGCTCTTTTATTATTTAGGGCGATACACACATATACCACTTCCATAGCTCATAGAAAGTGAATAACAAAAATAAAAAAAAGTGTTTCATGTTATAAAAAAGTAAGGAACTTCAACCGACGCTTAATCTCCCTTACGAGAATTCTCAAAAGAATAACTGTATAGTGAATGAACATCATTGCCTTGGGATTCACCCATCCCATAATACAGGGGTAGGATGACCCAAAGTCACAACGATGACAATCCGGAATAGGCAAGAGACCTATGACTTGGAAGGAGACGAATGATTTACAAAGAGTTAGAGAGTATGTTCATGACTTTTCGGTTCCCCTCATAGGTGGTCCACTTGCTTTTAATGTGATTGTTTTCCAAGACAAAAACCTATGGTGTCTAATGTTACCATTAGTGCCCATGTGAAAGGCCAAATCACCACTAGGAACTTTTGAATTTGTTCTTTCATAAAACGAATAGTGGCCTATCAGCTACACACTCGATCTTCGATTGCATTTGTACAACCTAAGAAATTTGTGTTCGTGGTTTGTGTATAGTGTGTTTTTTGTGTATTTTGAACCCCTTGTGTGGATTTTTGTGTGCAGAACTAGAGTTTGAGTCTCTGTAGGAAGGGTATCATTGCAAAGCTCTTGAGAAGGAGGGTCTACCATTGTGCATCACCAAAGAAATACTTCACTAGTATCAGAGCTTTCTCCAAACTAAGGTGATGACCAATGCATAGACCTTGGCATACCTTGTCATCCGAGTCACTGAAGTCACCATTGGCATTGTTGGCTATGCCTGACAGAGGACCTCAATGATCAAGGGAGATAGAGGTTCCTGGTAGTTCCCGGGGGGTCACCCATCCTAGTATTGTTCACCCAGGAGCTTGCTTAACCGGTAAGCTCTTAACTCTAAGCTACACTCTTGTGGTCTTTGAATACGGGGAAAGAATAAGGTTAACAGTACCTTCAGCATATTTTGAGCCCTCAAAGCTTCATTCTTTGCTTTCAAAGCCTGTTTCCAAGCATTTTTGGTGTGATGCTTGGAGCCATTTTGGAATACTTCATAGTTCTCCTTACATAGGTTCAAGAACATCAAGAAGAGTGCTCTTTGTACTTCTTTGACAATGAATGTTTGCCTTTTGGGGCGATGATTCTAGCCACACTAGTATATCTAAGGGTTTCTTGAAAGGTTTTAGTTGTGGTGGGAGTAGCCACCACAGGTCTATGTAGGTTTTTTGAGCCTAAAGAACAGAGTTGATAAACACTTGCAGCTGTTGTTCACCTGTGTTTGGGCTTTGAATTTAAGCTTCTAGTGCCATTTTTGTGCATATATTGAGCACATACATATCATGCATGCTTCTCTCGATACTTCTTATGTCCGTTCATGTGTTCATTGATATAGCGATTAGGTTTTTTGCATAAAGACTTTTATATTTGATAAAGAGGGTCGTGGTGAGGTTTTTTTAAGTGACAGATAACCAAATGTTAGGGTTTCTTAAGTGATGGAGATGGAATACATACCTAACCTCACCATAGGAGATGTATGCTAGTTGCTCATAGGTGCTCGATAAGCCTACTTGCTTCTTTCCAGTAACTAATTTTATGGAGTGGAGTCACTGATTCACTTTTCAAGTTGACATGTCAGTACTTGTACTTTTGTGAGATTTTGACACTAGTCATATTTTCATTTTGTAGAGGATACTCTAGCAAAAATTTTCCATATTTTTTAATTTTACCAATTATAGAGTGGTCCATTTACTCCGAGATACACTTATTGGTGTGAGCATATTTATGATCACATAATCCCTTTGCATGGCCATTACTCTTCACTTATTCATTTTTGGGGAAGACTTTGCTGAATTTTGTTTCCAGAATCTCAGACTTGGTCATCCTTTTTTGACTTTTTGTGGTGTTTGAACTCTTCTAGCTCCATTAACATTCTATTCATCTCTCTATCATCATATACAAGGTCTCAAGCACGTTTGGTGGATTAGGGTCTAGTGCTAGTGCTCTGACGAGGAGGTATAACCCATAGGGCAAAGACCATTTTGAGATCCAAAAATTTGATGGCACAAACTTTTCTTTATCGAAGAATAAAATCAAAGATGTGTGAATATAGGAGGCAATGAAAGCCACTAAATGGAATCTCAAAGAACTTTGATGACATGGATGAAGATGATTGGCATGAGTTAGATAAAATGGCTAATCTACCATTTGATTGTACACCGAAGATAATGATTACTTTATAGTATTAGATTGTGAAAGTGTAGAGGGGCTTTGGAAGAAATTATCCAATACATATGAAAAATAAATGGCATCAACTAAAGATTATATGAAGAGAAAGTTATATGACCTTTAAAGAAAGGACATCAATAGTCTCATTGCTCATCAAAATGAGTTTGATTCTATATTCTCCCAGTTACATGCTTAAGAAATTCATATTGATAATGAAATGAAAGTAGTCTTGTTGTTATCCACCTGGCCATAATCATGGGATCTTTTCTGCACAGCTATTAGCAACAGTGCACCTAATGGTAAATCGCTCTATGATGACATATGTGGAGCACTCTTGAGTGATGAGACTCATAGAAAATCTATGGTTGGCACTTAAAGTGGAGATGCATATAATGATCCTAATTCTCACCAAGCAAAGAACCAACAATGTGGAAGGAGGAAGAAAAGGAAAAGAATGGTCAACCAAATAAAAGTAGAAGT
This sequence comes from Ceratopteris richardii, assembly GCA_020310875.1. Classification (NCBI taxonomy): domain Eukaryota; kingdom Viridiplantae; phylum Streptophyta; class Polypodiopsida; order Polypodiales; family Pteridaceae; genus Ceratopteris; species Ceratopteris richardii. The sequence continues at coordinate 16,594,626 of CM035437.1, read as the reverse complement.
AAATCAAGGAAGAGAGATATCAAATGCCATTATTTTCATAAGAGAGGACACATGAAGAAAGACCACTATGCATTAAGAATGCTAAAGGTAAAGGGAAAAATGTTGATGGGTATGTCAAATACTTACTTGCACCATCTATTAAACTATGAAGATTGAAGAAAATAGTGCTATTTCTAATGATGTTGATGTGTTGAAACTTTATAGTACTATTCTAATTGCGGCTCTTATGGCTGATTCTTATTTCCCCATATGGTTGCTAGATCATTATGCTTCTTTCCATGTGACACAACATAGAGAATGTTTGTCCACTTATGAAGCAAAGGTTATGGGTACTCTGAGACTTGATAACTCTTAAAAGTGTAAGGTTGTCAGGATTGGAGATATGGTTGTGTAGTTCATTGATGGTTCAAAATTTTCTATGCATAATATATGCAATGTACCTTAGTTATCGCATATTTTGATGTCACTTGGTCAACCTGAAGACCATGGTTACAAGGTGGTTTTCTATGCTCACTCCTTTTGCATATCAAGGTTCAATATGGTTATTGCAAAAGCAAGCAAGGTTGGCTCACTTTATTCTCTATTTGTATCAAACAAAGAACACTTGTTCGCTGTTACTCAACAACCTATGGCTTGTATTTAGCATGGCTTTTTCTTATAGTCGAATGGAAAATCTTTCTCATTCTAGCTACTTACCTATGTTGTCTTTCTCTAATTTTCCATTTCATGAGCATTGTGAATATGTAAAGAAAACTAAGAATGGACATAAAACGCACATTGACTATTCAATTGAGCCTTAAAATCATGTTCATACAGATGTGTGTGGTCCTATGCCCACAAGGTCATTAGGTGGTTCTCTTTACTTTGTCACTTTCATAGATGATGCTACTAGAAAAGTCCGTGTATATACTATCAAGTCAAAGAATGAGGTATTTCCTACCTTCAAAAAATGGCTCGCTTTAATTGAGACTGAACAGAAGAACTAATTTTAAAGCTATACATTCAAATAATGGGGGTGAGTATACCTCATATGAATATAGCCTTCTCTCAATCTAGAGGAATTTTTAGAGAGTTTACACCTCCTTATACCCTAGTATAGAATAGTGTTGCTCAAATGATGAATATAACTATACTTTATAAAGTACTTACTATGCTATATATTGCAAATGCTTCACATTATATTTAGGCAAAAGCACGATTGATTGAAGTTCACGTGATTAACCTTTTGCCTAGTACTATTAAAGGTCTAAAAGTGGCACAAGATTTATGGATAGGGAAGCCACCATTTAATGATCATCTTCGAGTTTTTGGTTGTGAAGCATATGTTCATATATCCAAGAATCTTAGATAAAAGTTTGACCATAAGTCAAAGAAATGCATTTTTCTTGGATATGGTTGAGAAGGAAAACTTGGGTATCACTTATGAGATCGCAAAACACAATTAGTGATCAAAAGTAGTGATGTCATTTTCAATGAGTCTAAGATACATAAACAACCCATTAAGGAGGTTGAAGTGAGAGGAGTGGATGTTTGAGGATACTAGTCCTCTAGTTCGCATGCATAAAAATGTTGCATATAGGAATTTTCAAGAGAATGTCCAATCACATTAATCTACAAATGTTCCTTTTCAGAAACCATTGAGATCCTCTACACTTGTTTCACATCCTATGTCTACATTAGGGTACAATTTTCATTGATATCTCATGGAGATCATTTGTTCAAGAATGTGCAGCTATTTCAACCACAGAAGCAAAGTATGTTGTAGTAAGTGAGGCATTTAAGGAAGCATTGTGGCTTTCTCCTCTTGCTTTTGATATGGGTTTACATCAGCATGTACCTCGTTTTCTCACTGATCGTTAGAGTGCCATATAGGTTATGGGATTTTTCAATCCGCCATTCTTTTGGATGGTCATTTAAGTTGGCTACACATCTCGTTTCCATATCTTCTAAAGTGCTTCCTCTCTAATAGCATTCCACAATGCGGAAGAGTATTCTCTCATTTCTTCAAGTAAGGCTTTCTTTCAATCTTGACTCTATAAACTCAAGATAGAAGAGTAATCAATCACTTCTCCAAGTAACAATGTAGAGCCTCCATATGTCTTTCTCTCTCTCCCTCTCTCTCTCCCCTTCCCTCTATCTCTTCCCCCACCACCCCCACAGCCCCGCCAACCCCCTCCCCTCCCCTCACCACCATCCCCCGCCAACCCCCTCCCCTCCCCTCACCACCATCCCCCGCCAACCCCCTCCTCTCCCCTCACCACCATCCCCCGCCAACCCCCTCCTCTCCCCTCACCGCCATCCCCCGCCAACCCCCTCCGCACCCCTCACCACCATCCCCCGCCAACCCCCTCCTCTCCCCTCACCGCCATCCCCCGCCAACCCCCTCCCCTCCCCTCACCGCAATCCCCCGCCAACCCCCTCCCCTCCCCTCTCCACCATCCCAGCCCCCTCTCTGCCCCCCGCGAGCGCCTCCCCTCCCTCCTCCTCACACCCCCACAGCCCCGCCAACCCCCTCCCCTCCCCCCCCACCCCCACAGCCCCGCCAACCCCCTCCCCTCCCCTCACCACCATCCCCCGCCAACCCCCTCCCCTCCCCTCACCACCATCCCCCGCCAACCCCCTCCTCTCCCCTCACCACCATCCCCCGCCAACCGGTGAGTTCTTGTGGCCATGATAGTCCGTTTGGCGCTATTGGTGTTAAACGGTTGAAGAGCCAGACCAGTAAGGATGCCAACTAAGCTGCTGCGAATTATCACCCGAAAGTCCTTTGTGGAGAAGATACAATCCACTTGTTTGTTCCATACGAATGGAAAGGAATGCATACTCTTGTTATTCAAATAAGATTTGGAAAAGCTCAAAAATTGCATGCAAAAATGTTAGTAGATGGTAAAAGTAGAAGAAGAAAAGTGACTATTGCCACCAACCATTCATTACGACGACCTATTTTTGTGGATCCAATTCAAATTAAATGGAATCCTTGATCTACCCCTTCAATTTTGGGCAATCCACCGGCGCGTGATCAGTGGACGTGAGGATTCGGCAAGGCCCTCTTGGCCTATTGGAGCCTATAAAAACAATGGATTTGTGCTCATTTGGGGGTACAATTTTTTTTAGAGATACATTGGTTCAGATACATGTATGTACGGGCAGAAGTCCTCCCTTGCACTTGCGGCTTCAAGTCTACTGTAGGAAGTCACTCTGTGGTGTGGATACAGAGCGTGGGCTTCCCAGTGGAGAGCTAATAGCGCCATTGTGTAAGAGAGTGGATTGGTTGTCTTTTCTGTGAGATAGTGTTATGTTTAAGCTCCATTCTCTAGTGAAATTCTTCACCACTTGTATTGTTCTGAGTTTGTCTGCATATAATTAGACCATTATGCTGATTGGAAGGTTCCGTTGTATTGAGCATATTTAGTTCTAGAATGTCATGTTAGCTCTGAGCATGAGTTTTTGAGCATTTCTTTGACCAATCTTGTAATCCTCTGATTTGAATCAAGAAGTGGATGGTCTTCCTTGGTCATTTGTTGTTGATGATTTCTGGAGTATGTACAACTCTGTGCAATTATTTACATCTGCATGCTCACAGAAATGTTAAAGAGTATACTTCCCTAAAGAGAACCCCCCTTGAGTAGGCGACGTACTGGACGTATTTATTCTCTACTCTTGATAAAAGTGGACACCCCAGTACCTCCTCTACAGTTTGGCACACCCGGTGGAACTTTTGCATTTCTGTGAGAGGTATTTTTGCCCTATTAGATTTGCAATTAGGTACATGACCCATATGCGAGCAGAAAAGGAGTCTCTCCGTGAACGAAGGATCCTAAACAAATTAGACATAACCACAACTAGTGAGCCTACCTCTCCTCCACCCACCTTGAATTTATCTATTGACTTAGGTGCGACACCATTGTCAAAAGAGAAGCATAGGAGAACCTTAGACTTCTCCTCAGATACGTCAGAAGAAACACCAGTCCAAATGGAGGATCTCTCTCATTTACTCTCCAGACTAAACATCAAATTCCCTACCTTCAAGGGATAAGCTTATGAGGATGCTGATGATCATGTGAGGAGATTCATCTCTTTATGCCATGGACGAGGTCTGCAAAATAGAGAGGATGCAATGTTGGCACTCTTTCCATCCACATTAGAGGGTCTTGCAGATAAATGGTATAGTCAATATGCAGATGGCCATTTCACTACATGGGAGGCTCTGAAGGCGGCGTTCTCACAGACATTCCGACCAAGTGATTCCTCGGAAAGAGCTCTAGATCAGCTAGAGAACTTGAAGCTAAGATCAGGTGAATCCTTTCATGAACTTCACACTAGAACAAAAGCACTTGTTGCACGTCTGCCACATGCTCCAGGTGACTTTTTGGTTAAAAAGTGGATAGAAAAGGCTCTTCCCAGGTCATCTCAGCAGAAGCTTCGTGAGTCTCTTAGATTGGATGCAACCCTCAATGATTTTGTTGCAGCGGCATCACGCATAGAAGAAGCAAGGCAACATTTTGAAGAGGATACACAAAGAAATTATGCTGCAGACCTGGATCCTATTGGGCAACTCAGGAAGGAACTGGAAGCATTGAAAATGCAACAAAATCAACAAGAAGAGAAGGTCTTACCACCACTGCGTCGCACTGATGATGAAGTAGCTCAACTTCGCCAGGAGTTAGAAGATTTGAAGACCACTCAGGATATAAGGAGACAAATTTGGTGTACAATCTGTAACAACAATGGACATTCCAATGCTAATTGCCCTATTAAGGTAAGCTGTCAATTTTGTGGAAAGGATGGTCATGAAGCTAGGGATTGCTACTACCTCAAGGGTACATAGCAAAGAGGTAACCCTCAAAATTTGGATTCATATTATGCTAGTACTTCAAATACATCAAATAGATAGGAGAATCGGCCTCCAAAACCTAGATATAATAGACCTTTGATGTGCTATCGTTGTGGTGAGTACGGCCACATGCAAAATAGGTGTTCTCTTCCAGAAGATGCACCTCCTTGTCAACATTGTCCAGAGGCTAAGGATCACTATACCAAAGATTTCCCAAGAGGTCGTCTTGCTCCAATCCACATGATTGCAGTTTCTCCACAAGAAGAAGGTATGATCACGCAGTCTTATGCTGTTTCATCCTCTGCAATGCCCATGATGACTAGGGCTAGACAAGCAATAGCAATCCATGGAGAGGAACTACAAGGAATCCAGGATAAAGAGGAGGAAAGGAAGTCTGGGTGGAAGGGCCAGACAGAAATTGAAGGAGCCTATGAAAAGATGGCTACTTCTATAAAGGATCAATCAACAACTCTGCAGGAAAACACTCATGAGGTAAACATTGAACAGATCTTGAAGGGTATTCATCACAACGTTAGTCTATATGAACTTATAAGGATGGATTCAAAAATAAGAAGTGACTTACTGAAGATTATACACTCTGCTGACTTGGTCCAATCACCTAGTATAGATGGTTTCATGGTTGATTTTCCTCCTGGACCCTTAGCAGATTACCAAAGCTCAAGATTATCTGTTTGTATAAAGGATGAAGCTCTCACAGGTGTGATCATAGATGGAGGCTCTGGTATCAATTTGATGCCAGATTTTACAATGAGGAAACTGAAATTGAACCCCATCAAGTTGGCACCATTCATGGTTACATTAGCAGATCAACATCAGGTTGCGCCACTTGGCATAAATGAAAAGGTATTGATGGTAGTACAGGGCTGCCACTTTGTGCTAGATTTTGATGTTATTGCACTTCCACTGGAGACTTCCTACCCTTTACTCTTGGGGAGACCTTGGCTGAGGCAAGCAAAAGCTTTGCAAGATTGGGGGAAAAACAAACTATGGATTTCAACAAGCACCAATAGCCAACTGCAACTACATCTGGAAGAAGGATTCGACTCAGGAAAAACTACTGGATATAGTGTGGACACTCAGGTAATGCCCTCTCTACCCCAAGAAGATGAAACATTGTTAAATTGGATGATGGGAAGTGCAGAGTGTTGCACAGTGGAGATCAATGAAATTCAGGAAGAAGTTGCAGATAAGGTAATTACAGGAAAGGGCAATGAAGATCACAAGGTGTTGGTGTTGGGAGAGATGGTAGGATGCACTCAAGAGATTGAGTTGAAGCTGCTAAACCTGCTTTGCTCCAGCCCTCCTTAGCTTCAGATATGCTTAGTACACTTGCTTAGCTTCCAAATGCTACCAAGAAAGCATATATGTACTTTGCAAATGATATGTGTAATGATCAAATCAAAACAGATAACTTGAGACTTCAAAAATCAAGGAAAACTTGCTATTTTTGTAGTGACAGCTGCTCAGTCTTTCACTCAGTGTGACAAGCACACTTAAAATTGATCTAATTCCTTCTGGACATATTAAGTTAGCTTAACAAGCTACCATTTGCAAGTGGAATGAGAAGAAATGACAAACTATACTCTGAGAAATGAGTTTAGCAAAATTATATGTACCCCCCGACTTTTTAGGAATTCTGCAGACACAAACCAGTGTGCACTTCGAGCGAGATTTCTCCGAGATGGCTGCTTCTTTGACCTTGAAATTTTGTAGGCGTGTAGTATGCTTAGATCTGGCTCCAACAAGCCTTGAATCACTTGATTTGGTTCAGTAGATCTTGAGATATGCCTCTTTGAAGTTGACAGACTTGGAGATGATGACTCAGAGAAAACAGAGATAATGAATGTAATGATATGTATTAATTCACATTGATGTACATTCCCATTGGCATGATAAACATTGCCAAATGGTACTCAGAGGTGTAGGCTATGAATAAGTCCTCACACACTCAAAAGTTGATACAGAATTGCCTCGAGATCTGAGCTGTAGTACCCGCGACTTTTGCATTACATCTTTTATAGGAGTTGAGTTGAATTTGAGTTTGAATTCAAATTCAAATCTCCTATGATCACTCCACTAAATGTTGGGAGATATTCTCTCCATTAATCAACTACCTTTTTCCACGAATCCAATCAAGTAGGTAAGTGATTACAAGTAAATGCCAAGTCATATAGACTTTTACAATGAGTAAAGAAGTAAGAACTTATAAGCATAAGTTCACATGGTCCTTTCTTCTAGTAAATTAAACTTCCAAGGTTTCAACACCACATTTCCAAGGTTCCAAGCCAAGTGTGAAGGCTTGAATTGCACCAACAGCTCCCCCTCAAGCCAAACACTTTGGCTCAAGTCTTCATCTTCATTCTTCAATCACATCCTGCAATCCAATCATGGATTTGAATCTGCATAACTTGTTCCCATCCAATGCTTTAGTGAGTAAATCTGCACATTGCATATTAGTAGACACATAAGTCAACTGAATCTCTTTGCTTAGTAACTTCTCCCTCACATAGTGGTAATGAACCTCTATGTGTTTTGTCCTAGCATGATATATTGGATTAGCTGCAAGGTGAAGAGAGCTAGTGTTATCTCCAAAGATAATTGGAGGTCTAGTGTATAGACCTAACTCTGTATACAAGAGCTTCAACCAGATAGCTTCTTGAGTGGCATTGGCAAGCCCTCTATACTCTGCCTCGGTGGATGACAATGCCACTGTAGGTTGCTTCTTGGTTGACCAAGAAATAGGTTTATCTCCTGCAAAACAAATGTAACCTGATGTGCTTCTCCTATCATCCTTGCATCCTGCCCAATCTGCATCTAAGTAAACTTTAATATCAATATCTGATGTATAAGGAAAGTACAAACCATGGCTTTGAGTTCCTTTGAGGTACTTCAAGATTTTCTTTGCTGCCTCTAGGTGAGGTACCCTTGGTTTGTGCATGAATTGGCTTAGCACACTAACTCCATATGCCATGTCAATTCTTGTCAAGGTAGCATAATTCAAACTACCTACCATACTTTGATATCCTGTGATGTCTTGGACTTCTTCCCCTTCATGAGCACTTAGCTTTAGGTTGACCTCCATTGGAGTAGTTGAAGCTTTAGCATCCTGCAAGCCAAACTTCTTGACCATATCCTATACATACTTCTTTTGAGTAATATATATACCTGAGTTGGTGTAGACTAACTCAAGACCTAAGAAGTACTTCAATAATCCAAGATCATTAATCTTGAACTCTTTCATCATCTGTCCTTTGATGTGTCTAATCCCATTGACATCATTGCCTATAATGATGATGTCATCAACATAAACACACAAGTAGATTACCTCTGTACTACTGCTCTTTATGAATAGAGAAGTGTCTGCTTTACTCATCACAAATCCTTGGTCTTGAAGATATGTTGTCAACCTGTAATTCCATGCTCTAGGTGCCTGCTTCAATCCATATAGAGCCTTCTTCAATTTACAAACATAATTTACCTTCTTGGGATCTTCATAGCCAGGTGGTTGTGACATGTAGACTTCTTCAGATATCCATCCATTCAAGAAAGCATTCTTGACATCTAATTGGTACATGTTCCAATTCTTTGATGCAGCTGCACTCACCAATATTCTGATAGTTGGCATCTTAGCCACAGGAGAAAATGTCTCCTCATAATCAATGCCTTGGGTTTGTGCAAAACCCTTGGCAACCAACCTAGCTTTGTACCTGTTTATTGTTCCATCAGAATTCCTCTTTAGCTTGTAGATCCATCTGGATCCTATCACCTTCATAGAGTCCTTCTTGGGTACCAAGTCCCAAGTATCACTCCTTGAGAGCTTCCATTTCTTCATCCATAGCTCCTTTCCATTCTGGTTTGGTGATTGCTTCTTCATAGGTACGTGGTTCTTCATTCAACAAATCCTTTGCAAGATATACAGAATGTTTAGTTACAAGTGATGTGTCATACCCAAATCTAATAGGCTTCTTCTTTTCTCTCTAAGATCTCCTCATTGCTTGAGTTGAGGATTCTGGTGTATCTTCTAGCTTCTTCATCTTCATTTTTCCTTTGGACTTCCATGCCTTGAATTCCTCAAGGTTTATTGTATCATCATCATCTGAGCTTGATTCATCTTTCTGGATTGTTTCCTCCTTGGTGAGCTTTGGGAAATCTTCTTCCATATCATAGGGTAGACTAACCTTCCTGCATTCATTCTCATACCATGAGTCATTCTCATCAAAGATGACATCTCTGCTTACCTTGAAGCCTTTGTTTGTTGGGTTGTAGAATCTGTATCCCTTTTGGTTCAGATCATAACCAATGAAGATACATTTTTCAGCTTTAGGGTCTAGCTTTCCCCTTACCTGTGAGGGAATATGCACATATGCTACACAACCAAAGATTTTGCAATGATCCAGAGAAGGTCTCTTACCATGCCAAGCTTCATATGGTGTCATGCCATCAAGTGATTTGGATGGCAACCTATTTATGAGATAGGTGGCAGTAGATACACTCTCTGCCCAAAGATAATTTGGTAGCTTCTTTTCATTAAGCATAGACCTAGTTGTTTCTACTATGAGTCTATTCCTTCTTTCAGCTACCCCATTTTGTTCAGGTGAGTACCTTGTAGTAATCTCCCTTTTGATGCCTCTTTCCTGTAAGAAATCTTCAAACTCATTGGAGAAGTACTCTCCTCCTCCATCTGACCTTAGCCTCTTCAAGCTTCTTCCTGTTTGGTTTTCAACAAGTGCAAGATACCTCTTGAAACAATTAAACACTTCATCTTTATGCTTCATAAAATATAAGATAGTCCACCTGCTATAGTCATCAATGAAGGACACATAATACCTTGATCCTGAAATGGAAGGGTCCTTGCTAGGTCCCCAAACATCTGTGTGTACCAAGTCTAGGTAGTCTTCATGCATGAAACCTTTCCTTGAATAGGGCAACCTGTGAGACTTACCAAACTGACATGCTCCACACTTGTAAATCATGTGTTGCTTGGATACATTAGGTATCCCAAGCACACATTGATCCCTGCACATTTGCTTTAGGGTTCTTTCACCTATGTGACCTAACCTCTTGTGCCATATTTCTAACTCTGAAAGTGTTTGATCCTTGTAATTATATAAAGCAATATATTTGGTGTCTTCTAGTTCAAAGGTAAACAATCTACCTGCTTTCTCCCCCTTGGCAATTCTTTTGAACCCATGTCTTGGGTCCTCCACATATGCTCTCTAGTACCCCTTCTCTTTTCCCTTTCTCTCTTTGTGGCATGTGAGCAGTGAGCAGAACCCACTGGCACTCTGAGCATGAAGTCCAAAGAAGATAGAAGAGAAAGAGATTAAAAGGAGAGCTCTCAGATGCCCTGGGCTGCATTGGGCTGCAGCTTCAAGGAATGATCCATCCCATTTCATGGACATAATGGTGTTCTGGGCAGTTGTTGCTTTCACTTGTTGATTTCACTCTCATTGCCACCTTGGTTGATTTGTTTACCTCTCTCTTTTTCTCTCTCTTCCTATCTCTCTTCCCCCATCTTTTCTCTCAGCTCCCCTCTGCCCCGCAAAACCCCCCCCCTCAGCCTTCCCCGCAAAGCCCCCTCTGACCCCCTTCAGCCCGCAAGCCCCCTCTCGTACCCTCTCTCTCTCCCCCTCTCTCTCTCTCTCCCCCTCTCTTTCTCTCTCTCTCTCTCTCTCTCTCTCTCTCTCTCTCTCTATCTTCTCTCTCTCTCTTTTTTTTCTCACTCTCTCTCTATTTCCCTCTCTCTTTCGGCATATCTCTCTCTCTCTCTCTTTCTTTCTCTCTCTCTCTCTCTCTCTCTCTCTCTCTCTCTCTCTCTCTCTCTCTCTCTCTCTCTCTCTCTCTCTCTCTCTCTCTCTCTCTCTCTCTCTCTCTCTCTCCTCCCCCATCGCTACCTTTCTCTCTCTCTCTCTCTCTCTCTCTCTCTCTCTCTCTCTCTCTCTCTCTCTCTCTCTCTCTCTCTCTCTCTCTCTCTCTCTCTCTCTCTCTCTCTCTCTCTCTCTCTCTCTCTCTCTCTCTCTCTCTCTCTCTCTCCCCCCCTCCTTCTCTCTCTTCCCCCGCCATCCCCGCTGCCCCGCACCCTTCCGCCCTCCGCCCACCTCCCCTGCCCCCTCACCCCGCACCCCTCCGCCCACCTTCCCCGCCTGCACCCGCCCCTCACCCCGCACCCCTCCGCCCACCTTCCCCGCCTACACCCGCCCACCACCCCCCGCCATCCCCGCTGCCCTGCACCCTTCCTCCCTCCGCCCACCTCCCCCGCCCCCTCACCCCGCAACCCTCCGCACCCTTCCGCCCTCCGCCCACCTCCCCCGCCCCCTCACCCCGCACCCCTCCGCCCACCTCCCCCGCCCCCTCACCCCGCAACCCTCCGCGCCCTTCCACCCTCCGCCCACCTCACCCGCCCCTCACCCCGCACCCCTCCGCCCACCTTCCCCGCCTGCACCCACCCCTCACCCCGCACCCCTCCGCCCACCTTCCCCGCCTACACCCGCCCCTCACCCGGCACCCCTCCGCCCACCTTCCCCGCCTATACCCGCCCACCACCCCCTCCTACACCCGCCCCCTCACCCCGCAGCCCCCTCCCCTCAGCCTCCCGCATCCCTGCCCCCTCACGCACCCGCACCCAGACACTCACACCCCCACACAAACACACTCACACACATCCTCACATACACACACACACCCTCATGTACACGCATGCACACCCAAACATACAAACACACCTGCTCATTCTCACTCACACCCGCACACCCACACACACACCCATACACACACACACACTTATACTTACATCCCCACACATACACTAATACACACGTACACAATCACACACACACACTCATGCATACCCACTCACATCGGGGCACACAGACACTTTCACATACACTCATACTCGCACACATACACATACACACTCCCACATCCGCACACACATAAATGTACAGACACCCACATACACATGTATGCCCACACACAATCACCCGCACACATTCTCACTCCCTCCGGGACACACACATGCACCCACCCCCACACACACACTTTCACACACACACACTCCAAGCACACAAGAAATCCTCCAAGTAATAAAGCAATGGATCCTCATGGGATATATCAAACCTCCAACAGGAGGCCATTCTCAGAACAAAGTAGTGGAAGCAATGGAGTCAGAGCACCTGAGAAGGATTGTGGCTGAACAATCTACATTTAGAGATAGATGGTGAATTTATGGTATCATTAAGACTCTATTTGTTCCTTATTGTCGTGGCAAGCACGCAAGATTGAATTTGACCTCAAATGGGAGCCTTGGAAAGGACATCTACATTCCATGATAATTTGCTTTTGCACTTCCCAAGTGTACGGGGCCCTTCATTTGAATTGCCAGGATTAAACAGGGCGGGTGAAAAGGTAAAAGGTAATTGTTAAAAGTGAAAGTGGAATTGCCAGCAACCATTCACGGCGACTACCTATCTTTGTGGATCCAGTTCAAATCAAGGGAATATTTGACCTACCCCTCCAATTTTGGGCATTCCACCGGCGCATGATCAATGGACGTGAAGATTCGGCAAGGCCTCTTGGCCTATTGGGGCCTATAAAAACAAGGGATTTGTGCTATTTGGGGGTACACTTAGAGTACACTGTACACACACTTTGGGTACATTTTTTAGAGTTACATTGATGCGTGTATACGTGCAGAAGTTCTCTCTTGCACTTAGTGGCTTCAAGCTTATTGTAGGAGCTACTCTGTAGTGTGGATACAGAGGGTAGGCTTCTCAGTGGAGGGCTATGAGCACTATAGTGTAAGAGTGTGCCTTAGATTTCTTTCTTTTCTGTGAGTCAGTATTGGGTTAAGCTCTATTCTCTTGAGCAACTCCTTCACCATTTGTACTGATTTCTGTTTATCTGTTTAGAGTGCCACGAAGCTCTGAGCATTAGTATTTGAGCATTTCCTTGACAAATCTTGTAATCATCTGAATCGAATCAAGAAGTGTATGGTCTTCCTTGGTCAATTGTTGTTCGTATTTTCCGAAGTATGTACCACTCTGTGCAATCCTTGTTATCAACCTGCTCACAGAAATGTTAAAGGGTATACTTCCCTAAAGAGAACCTCCCTTGAGTAGGCGACGTACTGGATGTGTTAATCTTTAATCTCTACTTTTGTTAAAAGTGGATACCCTAGTACCTCCTCTACAGTTTGGCACGCCCGGTGGGACCTTTGCATTTCTATGAGAGGTGTTTTTCCCTATTGCAATTGCGAATAGGTACATGACCCATACACGAGCAAATAAGGAATCTCTTCGTGTTCGAAGGAGCCTTAACAAGTTAGCAATAACCACGGCTAGTGAGTCTACTTCCCCTCTCTCCTCCCTAAATTTATCTATTGATTTGGGTGCGACACCATTGTCAAAAGAGGGGTATAGGAGAACTCTAGACTTCTCCTCAGATACGTCAGAAGAGACACCAGTCCAAATGGAGGATCTTTCTCATCTACTCTCCAGGATCAACATCAAGTTCCCTACCTTCAAGGGACATGCTTATGAAGATGCTGATGATCATGTGAGGAGATTTATCTCTTTATGCCGTGGACGTGGTCTGCAGAATAGAGAAGATGCAATGTTGGCACTTTTTCCATCCACATTGGAGGGTCTTGCAGATAAATGGTTTAGTCAATATGCAGATGGCCATTTCACTACTTGGGAGGCTCTCAAGACGGCTTTCTCACAAACATTCAGACCAAGTGATTCTTCGGAAAGAGCTTTAGATCAGCTAGAGAATTTGAAGCTAAGGCTAGGTGAATCTTTTCATGAACTTCACACTAGAACAAAAGCACTTGTTGCACGTCTGCCACATGCTCCAGGTGACTTTTTGGTTAAAAAATGGATTGAGAAAGCTCTGCCCAGGTTATCTCAGCAGAAGCTTCGTGAATCTCTTAGATTGGATGCGACCCTCAATGATTTTGTTGCAGCGGCATCACGCATTGAAGAAGCAAGGCAACATTTCGAAGGGGATGCACAACCAAAGTACGCTGCAGACATGGATCCTATTGAGCAACTGAGGAGGGAATTGGAAGCATTAAAGATGCAACAAAATCAACAAGAAGAGAAGGTCTTGCCACCACTGCGTCGCACTGATGATGAAGTAGCTCAACTTCGCTGAGAGTTAGAAGATTTGAAGATCACTCAGGATATAAGGAGACAAATTTGGTGTACAATCTGTAACAACAATGGACATTCCAATGCTAGTTGCCCTATTAAGGTAAGCTGTCAATTTTGTGGAAAAGATGGTCATGAAGCTAGAGATTGCTACTACCTCAAGGGTACACAGCAGAGAGGTAACCCTCAAAATTTGGATTCATATTATGCTAGTACATCAAATACTTCAAATAGAGAGGAGAATCGGCCTGCAAGGCCTAGATATAATAGACCTTTGATGTGCTATCGTTGTGGTGAGTACGGCCACATGCAAAATAGGTATTCTCTTCCAGAAGATGCACCTCCTTGTCAGCATTGTCCAGAGGCCAAGGATCATTATACCAAAGATTGCCGAAGAGGTCGTCCTGCTCCAATTCACATGATTGCAGTCTCCCCACCAGTAGAAGGTATGACTACTCAATCCTATGCTGTTTCATCCTCTGCTATGCCCATGATGACCAGAGCTAGGCAAGCAGCAACAAACCTTAGGGGAGAACAACAAGGAATTCAGGATAAAGAGGAAGAAAAGAAGTCTGGATGGAAGGACCAAGTGGAAATTGAAGGAGCTTATGAAGAAATGACTACTTCTCTAAGGGGCCAACCAACACGTCTACAAGAAAATACTCAGGAGGTAAACATTGAACAGATCTTGAAAGGTATTCATCAGAAGATTAGTCTCTATGAACTTATAAGGATGGATTCACAAATAAGAAGTGATTTATTAAAGATTATACACTCTGCTCACTTGGTCCAATCACCTAGTATAGATGGTTTCATGGTTGATTTTCCTCCTGCACCCTTAGCAGACTACCAAAGTTCGACATTATCAATTTGTATAAAGGATGAAGCTCTTACAGGTGTGATCATAGATGGAGGCTCTGGTATCAATTTGATGCCAGATTTTACAATGAAGAAGCTGAAATTGAACCCCACCAAGTTGGCACCATTCACGGTTACATTGGCAGATCAACATCGGGTTGCGCCACTTGGCATTATTGAAAAGGTATTGATGGTAGTACAGGGTTGCCACTTTGTGTTGGATTTTGTTGTCATTGCACTTCCACAGGAGACTTCCTATCCTTTGCTCCTGGGGAGACCTTGGCTGAGACAAGCAAAAGCTTTGCAAGATTGGGGAAAAAATAAACTATGGATTTCAACAAATACCAATAGCCAACTGCAACTACATTTGGAAGAAGGATTCGACTCAGGAAAAACTATTGGATATACTGTGGACACTCAGGTAATGCCCTCTCTACCCCAAGAAGAGGATACATTTGTTAAATTGGATGATGGGAAGTGCAGAGTGTTGCACAGTGGAGATTAATGAAATTGAGGAAGAAGTTGCAGATAAGGTAATTACAGGAAAGGGCAATGAAGACCACAAGGTGTTGGAGAATGAGCAATTGCAGGAAAGCACAAGCCTTGAGGAAGCAACCTAGATAAAAGTATCAGAGGTAGAATATTTTGAACCCAAGGGCAGAGAAGATCTTCCTTTCTCAGATATACCTCAAGGATGGATGGAAGAACATGTTGCAGAATATAAATTAAACTCCACTCCTGCATATAGTGGAGATGATTTATCAAACAAGGCCAGTCCTGAAACATTGGTTCAAGAAGTAAATTTAGGGGATGAAGAGAACCCTCAAGTAGTCCATTTGGCATCCTGGTTGTGGCATTATCCTAATTTACTACAGAAGGTAACTTCTTTGCTCTTTACTTACAAAAGTGTCTTCGCATGGTCCTACAAAGATCTAACAGGAATACCAGAAGAGCTTGGATTACATCGGATACCCTTGGTTGAGGGAGTTGCACCTGTAAGAAGTAGGCCATATCGACTCAATCCGAAGTATGCAGAGGCGATAAAAGCAGAGATTACAAAATTAGAAGAAGCAGGTATAATTGTGCCAGTAGAACATTCCACGTGGCTTTCTTCTATGGTTATTGTGCCGAAGAAAAATAGTGGAAAAATAAGGGTATGTGTTGATTTCCGTGCTTTGAATAAAGTGACTATTCAAGATGGATTTCCTCAGCCCTTCACAGAGCAAGTACTTGAAGAGGTAGCTGGTCACACTTTGTATAGTTTCTTGGATGGTTTTAGTGGCTACAATCAGATAGTGATCCATCCTGATGATAGGGACAAAACAGCCTTTGTTACTCCCTGGGGCACTTATGTCTATACTCGAATGGCTTTTGGTTTGAAGAATGCACCGGCTTCATTTAATAGAACGATGTATCTGATATTGGGCAAATGGTTAACAACCTTTCTACACATTTTCATGGATGACTTTTCAGTATTTTCAGGTACAGATAGAAGGGCAGCAGTTCAAGATTTCCATGACCATTTGGAAAATCTAAAAGAAATTTTTGAGCAATGTCTCAAAACAGGTTTGAAATTGAATCCTGATAAATGTCACTTTTGGTCACTAAGGGCACTCTTCTTGGTCACATAGTATCTGCTGAAGGCATAACTGTTAACCCTGCAAAGGTTACAGCTATTCTTTCCATGCCAATTCCACAAAGCCCAAAGGAAGTGCAAAGTTTCTTGGGCCATGCAGGGTATCACAGAAGATTCATTAGGATGTATTCGGAAATTGCTAAGCCCTTGTCAAGGCTTACCAGCAAAAAGATCCCTTTCTCATGGAGTGCTGAAGCTGACAAAGCATTTTGTGAACTAAAATTGAGGCTATGTACTGCTCCACTTTTAAGTGTTCCTAATTGGTCATTGGAATTTCATGTGCATACAGATGCTAGTCTTCACGCTGTTGGTGCAGTTCTAGCTCAACCATCATCTCACAAAGTGGATAGACCTATCTCTTATGCAAGCAGACTACTCAACCAAGCTGAAAGAAATTACAGTACAACGGAAAGAGAAGGTTTGGCTATCGTATTTGCTCTTCAGAAGTTTCGACATTATCTCCTTGGTGTACATTTCATTGTTATTTCTGATCATCAGCCCTTGAAGTATTTGATAAACAAGCCTAGAGTAGCTGGAAGGATTTGGAGATGGTTACTCCTATTTCAAGAATTTAATTTTGATATTCATGTTAAGCCAGGAAAAGAGCACTACATGGCAGATCAAGTGTCCAGGACGGCAATAAGCAAAAAGGCAACAGGTATTAATGATGAATTGGTGGATAGCAATCTTTTCCTAGTTGCAATTCGGACTGGTTGGTATGATGAAATTCTTCATGTTCTCACTACTGGAAAGATCCCAGAACACTTGACACCTGTAGAAAAGAGAAGATTGCTCCTGAAAACCAAAGCATATTCTCTTATAAATGGAAATTTAAATAAATACTGTCAGGATGATATATTGAGAAGGTGTGTCTATCCAGAAGAGGTAAATCTTTTGCTGGAGGCTGCACACAACGAAGGACACTTAAAGGGGGAAGAATTGGCTCATAGAATCATCCACAAAGGGTTATGGTGGCCTCATATTTTCAAGGATGCAATCAAGTTTGCAAAAGAATGCCACATCTGCCAGAGATGTGCTCCCACGCCAACGAGGATGAATTACCAACCATTAGTCATATCTATCGGATGGCTTCCATTTGAACGATGGGGTCTTGATTTCATAGGGCCAATTAGCCCAACTGGGCAACCAGGAGGTAAAAAGTATATTTTGATGGCTACATGCTATGCCACTAAATGGATAGAGGCTAAAGCTACTGTGGACTGCACGGCTAAATTTATGTATAAACGTATTTTCTCAAGATTTGGTTGCCCACTGGAAATTACTAGTGACAGGGGCACACATTTTGTAAATCAATTGCTCCAGTTTATATTTGACAGGTACAAAATCTTCCATAAAAAATCTTGTGCCTATTACCCAAGGGCAAATGGCCAAGCAGAGAGTTCCAATAAGATTTTGATTGGACTACTTCGCAAATTATCTTTTGATCATCAAAGCTCTTGGCCACTAGCACTAATTGGTGCAATCTGGGCTTTCAGAACCACGAAGAGGGGAACCACAGGCGAAACTCCATTTCGGTTAGTATATGGGAAAGAAGCATTGGCACCATTTGAGTTCATTATCAGAAAGGAACTAGGAATCAAAACCATTGGAATTGAACCCCCCATTCAGAGATTGGTGGCATTAGAAGAGTACAGAGATGGGGCAATGCAAAAACTTCTGAAAACACAAGGAGAACGCAGGAGGTTACATGACAGGTATCTGAGATCCAATGAAGTTCAAGAAGGGTCCATGGTTTTAGTGCATCAGGTCCCAGCAATTTCAACTAAATTGGCACCCAAATGGGCAGGACCTTATAAGGTAATCAAAGTATTGCCACATGGCGCAGTGCATTTGGAAGATTTGCAGGGTAAAAGGATTCCCCTAGTCAATATTTCCAGGGTGAAGAGTTATTTGAATTGATGCAAGCAGATGAAATTCACTCCCTGTACATACCATAGTTCTTTCATTTTCTGCAGTTCATTTTGAAGGAATAAGAAAATAAAGATATTGCACCGAGACGGTGCAAAAGCTTGATGTGGGGGTCTGTAGTACCCCTTCTCTTTTCCCTTTCTCTCTTTGTGCCATGTGAGCAGTGAGCAGAACCCACTGGCACTCTGAGCATGAAGTCCAAAGAAGATAGAAGAGAAAGAGATTAAAAGGAGAGCTTTCAGATGCCCTGGGCTGCATTGGGCTGCAGCTTCAAGGAATGATCCATCCCATTTCATGGACATAATGGTGTTCCGGGCAGTTGTTGCTTTCACTTGTTGATTTCACTCTCATTGCCACCTTGGTTGATTTGTTTATCTCTCTCTTTTTCTCTCTCTTCCTATCTCTCTTCCCCCATCTTTTCTCTCAGCTCCCCTCTGCCCCGCAAAACCCCCCCCCCTCAGCCTTCCCCGCAAAGCCCCCTCTGACCCCCTTCAGCCCGCAAGCCCCCTCTCGTACCCTCTCTCTCTCCCCCTCTCTTTTTCTCTCTCTCTCTCTCTCTTTCTCTCTCTTTTTTTTCTCACTCTCTCTCTATTTCCCTCTCTCTTTCAGCATATCTCTCTCTCTCTCTTTCTCTCTCTCTCTCTCTCTCTCTCTCTCTCTCTCTCTCTCTCTCTCTCTCTCTCTCTCTCTCTCTCTCTCTCTCTTCTCTCTCTCTCTCTCTCTCTCTCTCTCTCTCTCTCTCTCTCTCTCTCTCTCTCTCTCTCTCTCTCTCTCTCTCTCTCTCTCTCTCTCTCTCTCTCTCTCTCTCTCTCTCTCTCCTCCCCGTCCCTGCCTTTCTCTCTCTCTCTCTCTCTCTCTCTCTCTCTCTCTCTCTCTCTCTCTCTCTCTCTCTCTCTCTCTCTCTCTCTCTCTCTCTCTCTCTCTCTCTCTCTCTCTCTCTCTCTCCCCTCCTTCTCTCTCTTCCCCCGCCATCCCCGCTGCCCCGCACCCTTCCGCCCTCCGCCCACCTCCCCCGCCCCCTCACCCCACACCCCTCCGCCCACCTCCCCCGCCCCCTCACCCCGCAACCCTCTGCACCCTTCCGCCCTCCGCCCACCTCACCCGCCCCTCACCCCGCACCCCTCCGCCCACCTTCCCCGCCTGCACCCGCCCCTCACCCCGCACCCCTCCGCCCACCTTCCCCGCCTACACTCGCCCACCACCTCCCGCCATCCCCGCTGCCCCGCACCCTTCCGCCCTCCGCCCACCTCCCCCGCCCCCTCACCCCGCAACCCTCCGCACCCTTCCGCCCTCCGCCCACCTCCCCCGCCCCCTCACCCCGCACCCCTCCGCCCACCTCCCCCGCCCCCTCACCCCGCAACCCTCCGCACCCTTCCGCCCTCCGCCCACCTCACCCGCCCCTCATCCCGCACCCCTCCGCCCACCTTCCCCGCCTGCACCCGCCCCTCACCCCGCACCCCTCCGCTCACCTTCCCCGCCTACACCCGCCCCTCACCCCGCACCCCTCCGCCCACCTTCCCCGCCTACACCCGCCCACCACCCCCTCCTACACCCGCCCCCTCACCACGCAGCCCCCTCCCCTCAGCCTCCCGCATCCCTGCCCCCTCACGCACCCGCACCCACACAATCACACCCCCACACAAACACACTCACACGCATCCTCACATACACACACACACCCTCATGTACACGCATGCACACCCAAACATACAAACACACCTGCTCATTCTCACTCACACCCGCACACCCACACACACACCCATACACACACACACACTTATACTTAGATCCCCACACATACACTAATACACACGTACACAATCACACACACACACTCATGCATACCGACTCACATCGGGGCACACAGACACTTTCACATACACTCATACTCGCACACATACACATACACACTCCCACATCCGCACACACATAAATGAACAGACACCCACATACACATGTATGCCCACACACAATCACCCACACACATTCTCACTCCCTCCGGCACACACACATGCACCCACCCCCACACACACACTTTCACACACACACACTCCAAGCACACAGGAAATCCTCCAAGTAATAAAGCAATAGATCCTCATGGGATATATCAAACCTCCAACAGGAGGCCATTCTCAGAACAGAGTAGTGGAAGCAATGGAGTCAGAGCACCTGAGAAGGATTGTGGCTGAACAATCTACAATTAGATGGTGAATTTATGGTATCATTAAGACTCTATTTGTTCCTTATTGTCGTGGCAAGCACGCAAGATTGAATTTGACCTCAAATGGGAGCCTTGGAAAGGACATCTACATTCCATGATAATTTGCTTTTGCACTTCCCAAGTGTACGGGGCCCTTCATTTGAATTGCCAGGATTAAACAGGGCAGGTGAAAAGGTAAAAGGTAATTGTTAAAAGTGAAAGTGGAATTGCCAGCAACCATTCACGACGACTACCTATCTTTGTGGATCCAGTTCAAATCAAGGGAATATTTGACCTACCCCTCCAATTTTGGGCATTCCACCGGCGCATGATCAATGGACGTGAAGATTCGGCAAGGCCTCTTGGCCTATTGGGGCCTATAAAAACAAGGGATTTGTGCTATTTGGGGGTACACTTAGAGTACCCTGTACACACACTTTGGGTACATTTTTTAGAGTTACATTGACGCGTGTATACGTGCAGAAGTTCTCTCTTGCACTTAGTGGTTTCAAGCCTATTGTAGGAGCTACTCTGTAGTGTGGATACAGAGGGTAGGCTTCTCAGTGGAGGGCTATGAGCACTATAGTGTAAGAGTGTGCCTTAGATTTCTTTCTTTTCTGTGAGTCAGTATTGGGTTAAGCTCTATTCTCTTGAGCAACTCCTTCACCATTTGTACTGATTTCTGTTTATCTGTTTAGAGTGCCACGAAGCTCTGAGCATTAGTATTTGAGCATTTCCTTGACAAATCTTGTAATCATCTGAATCGAATCAAGAAGTGTATGGTCTTCCTTGGTCAATTGTTGTTCGTATTTTCCGAAGTATGTACCACTCTGTGCAATCCTTGTTATCAACCTGCTCACAGAAATGTTAAAGGGTATACTTCCCTAAAGAGAACCTCCCTTGAGTAGGCGACATACTGGATGTGTTAATCTTTAATCTCTACTTTTGTTAAAAGTGGATACCCCAGTACCTCCTCTACATGCTCCATGTTGAGTGAACCTGACCTGCAAACCTTTCTCCACAATCTGACCTACACTCATTAGATTCTTGGTGATGGTTGGTACATAGAGTACCCTGCTCAATAGGTTCTAGTTACCATCACATGTCTTTACATTTCCAATCTTTACAATAGAATGTTTAGTATCATCACCTGTCTGTACCTGATGTTTGCCCTTGGGTTCTTCCAAATCAGAGAGTAGTGCCACATTGCCAGCTACATGGTTAGAACATCTTGAGTCAATATAAAATAAATGATCATCATTTGTACCTGCCTTGGAGGTCATATTCATGATCAATAGGGATTCATCTTGCTCCTCTGTGTAATTGTTGTAATCTCTTCTATTTCTGAATCCACCTTGGTAGTTTCCATTGTGGTTGTGGTTGTAATTGTTGTTGTACTGATTGTTGTATCCATTGTAGCCTTGGTGTTGGTTGAACCTGCCTCTCCCTTGAGAGTATCCACCTCTTGAGTAGCCTCTTCCTCTCTGATTCTTGTAGTTCTTGTAGCATTCATT
The DNA here is from genome assembly GCA_020310875.1 of Ceratopteris richardii. Taxonomy (NCBI): domain Eukaryota; kingdom Viridiplantae; phylum Streptophyta; class Polypodiopsida; order Polypodiales; family Pteridaceae; genus Ceratopteris; species Ceratopteris richardii. The sequence continues at coordinate 16,572,485 of CM035437.1, read as the reverse complement.
TGTGGTATGATTGGACAATCCACAGATGTTGCATGGTGATGAGTTGTAGGGTCTCCCCCTACCTGACTTACCTCCTCTGCCTCTTCCTCTTGAAGATCTACCTCTCCCTGCATAATTTGCTTGGGAGGTAGAGCCTTCTTCTTCCTGCTTCTTCCCTTTACTTTTATCCTTAACTTTCTTATCAGTATATAGAGCAGAGGGGTTGTTACCTTTTGATTGATCTCCTGCCTTTGTAAACTTTGCTTCATGTGTGAATAGTTGGCCCATGAGTGTTGTGAGATCTGGGGTATGCATGTCCTTGTAGAGGTCCATTGCAGTGGTGAAGCTTTCCCACTTATCATCTGCCTTGAGTCCATTTGTTACTTGCCTGACTATTTGCTACTCTTCAATCTCCTCTCCAATACTTGCTAATTGAACTGCCACATCTTTAATCTTGGTCACATACTCTGAGACTGATTGCTTGGGCTGCTTCCTAAGGGTTGTGAATTCAATCCACAGTTGATTCTTCCTGGCCCTTGAGATGGAAGAGAAATATGTTGACAAGCTTTCCCAAGTCTCTTGGGAAGTCTTACAGTTCCTTATATGAGGTAAAAGGAAATCCGATATAGAGTTAAGAAGGTAGGACCTTGCTAAACCATCTTTTGCACACCATTGGTTGAGCGTCTCTTGTTCATCCTTGGTGGGTAGTCCTCTAGCTTTGAATGAGGGCAATTCCTAATCTCCTGATATGTATCCAAATAAGCTTCTTCCTTGTAGATAGGTCTTCATTCTCAGAGACCAAGCTTGGTAATTGTTCCTGTCCAATTTGTCAATGAATGAAGGAAAACCATCTCCCATGTTTACCTTATTTGCTCTGATACCACTGTTGGGAGAGATGGTAGGATGCACTCAAGAGATTGAGTTGAAGCTGCTAAACCTGCTTTGCTCCAGCCCTCCTTAGCTTCAGATATGCTTAGTACACTTGCTTAGCTTCCAAATGATACCAAGAAAGCATATATGTACTTTGCAAATGATATGTTTAATGATCAAATCAAAACAGATAACTTGAGACTTCAAAAATCAAGGAAAACTTGCTATTTTTGTAGTGACACCTGCTCAGTCTTTCACTCAGTGTGACCAGCACACTTACAATTGATCTAATTCCTTCTAGACATATTAAATTAGCTTAACAAGCTACCATTTGCAAGTGGAATGAGAAGAAATGACAAACTATACTATGAGAAATGAGTTTAGGAAAATTATATGTACCAGCGACTTTTTAGGAATTCTGCAGACACAGACCAGTGTGCACTTCGAGCGAGATTTCTCCGAGATGGCTGATCCTTTGACCTTGAAATTTTGTAGGCGTGTAGTATGTTTAGAGCTGGCTCCAACAAGCCTTGAATCACTTGATTTGATTCAGTAGATCCTGAGATATGCCTCTTTGAAGTTGACAGACTTGGAGATGATGACTCAGAGAAAACAGAGATAATGAATGTAATGATATGTATTAATTCACATTGATGTACATTCCCATTGGCATGATAAACATTGCCAAATAGTACTCAGAGGTGTAGGCTATGAATAAGTCCTCACACACTCAAAAGTTGATACAGAATTGCCTCGGGATCTAAGCTGTAGTACCCGCGACTTTTGCATTACATCTTTTATAGGAGTTGAGTTGAATTTGAGTTTGAATTCAAATTCAAATCTCCTATGATCACTCCACTAAATGTTGGGAGATATTCTCTCCATTAATCAACTACCTTTTTCCACGAATCCAATCAAGTAGGTAAGTGATTACAAGTAAATGCCAAGTTATATAGACTTTTACAATGAGTAAAGAAGTAAGAACTTATAAGCATAAGTTCACATGGTCCTTTCTTCTAGTAAATTAAACTTCCAAGGTTTCAACACCACATTTTCAAGGTTCCAAGCCAAGTGTGAAGGCTTGAATTGCACCAACAGTTGGAGCATGAGCAATTGCAGGAAAATACAAGCTTTGAAGAAGCAACCAATATAAAAGTATCGGAGGTAGAAGGTTATGAACCTAAGAGCAGAGAAGATCTTCCTTTTGCAGATATACCTCAAGGATGGATAGAAGAACATGTTGCAGAATATGAATTAAAGTCCACTCTTGCATATAGTGGAGATGATTTCTCAAGCAAAACTAGCCGTGAAACATTGGTTCAAGAAGTAAATTTAGGGGATGAAGAGAACCCTCAAGTAGCTCACTTGGCATCCTGGTTGTGGCATTATCCTCCTTTACTACAGAAGGTAACTTCTTTGCTTTTTGCCTATAAAAGTGTCTTTGCATGGTCCTACAAAGATCTAACAGGGATACCAGAAGAGCATGGGTTACATCGGATACCCTTAGTTGAGGGAGCCGCACCTGCAAGAAGTAGACCATACGGACTCAATCCGAAGTATGCAAAGGCAGTAAAAGCAGAAATTACAAAACTAGAAGAAGCAAGTATAATTGTTCCAGTAGAACATTCCAGGTGGCTTTCTTCTATGGTTATTGTGCCCAAGAAAAATAGTGGAAAAACAAGAGTCTGTGTTGATTTTCGTGCTTTGAATAAAGTGACTGTTCAAGATGGATTTCCTCAGCCCTTCACAGAGCAAGTACTTGAGGAAGTAGCTGGTCACACTTTGTATAGTTTC
>CM035437.1:16479842-16564842 GCA_020310875.1 Ceratopteris richardii | reverse complement strand
AGTGAAATTCTTCCCCACTTGTATTGTTCTGAGTTTGTCTGCATATAATCAGACCATTATGCTGATTTGAAGGTTCCGTTGTATTGAGGATATTTAGTTCTAGAATGTCATATTAGCTCTGAGCATGAGTTCTTGAGCATTTCTTTGACCAATCTTGTAATCCTGTGATTTGAATCAAGAAGTGGATGGTCTTCCTTGGTCATTTGTTGTTGATGATTTTTGGAGTATGTACAACTCTGTGCAATTATTTACATCTGCATGCTCACAGAAATGTTAAAGGGTATACTTCCCTAAAGAGAAACCCCCTTGAGTAGGCGACGTACTGGACGTATTTATTGTCTACTCTTGATAAAAGTGGACACCCCAGTACCTCCTCTACAAGTGCCAACCATAGATTTTCTATGAATCTCATCACTCAAGAGTGCTCCACATATGTCATCATAGAGCGATTTACCATTAGGTGCACTGTTGCTAATAGGTGTGCAAAAAAGATCCCATGATTATGGCCAGGTGGATAACAACAAGACTACTTTCATTTCATTATCAATATGAATTTCTTAAGCATGTAACTAGGAGAATATAGCATAAAAATCATTTAGATGAGCAATGACACTATCGATGTCCTTCTTTTATAGGTCATATAACTTTCTCTTCATATAATCTTTATTTGATGCCATTTATTTTTCATATGATATGGGTAATTTCTTCCAAGGCCCCTCTACACTTTCACAATCTAATACTATAAATTAAACACTCTCTTCCAGGTGCAATTAAATGGTAGAATTGGCCATTTTATCTAACTCATGCCAATCATCTTCATCCATGTCTTCAAAGTTCTTTGAGATTCCATTTAGTGGCTTTCATTGCCTCCTATATTAGCACATCGTTGATTTGATTCTTCCATAAATCAAAGTTTGTGCCATCAAATTTTTGGATCTCAAAATGGTCTTTGCCCTACAGGTTATAGCTCCTCCTCCGAACACTAGCACTAGACCCTAATCCACCAAACATGCTTGAGACCTTGTATGCCATGATGATAGAGAGATGAATAGAATGTTAATGACACTAGAAGAGTTCAAAAACCACTAAAAGTCAAAAAAGGATGACCAAGTGTGAGATTCTGAAAAGAAAATTCAGCAAAGCCTTGCCCAAAAATGAATTAGTGAAGAGTAATGGCCAAGCAAGAGGATTATGTGATAATAAATGTGCTCACACCAATAAGTGTATCTCGGAGTAAATGGACCACTATATAGTTGATAAAATTAAAAATATGGAAAATTTTTGCTAGAGTATCCTCTGCAAAATGCAAATATGACCAATGTCGAAACTCATAAAACTACAAGTATTGACATGTCAACTTGCAACGTGAATCACTGACTCCATTGCATAAAATTAGTTACCAGAAAGAAGCAACTAGGCTTATCGAGCACCTATGAGCAACTAGCATACATCTCCTATGGTGAGGTAAGGTAGGTATTACATCTACATCACTTAAGAGACCCTAACATTTGGTTATCTGCAATTTAAAAAAACCTCACCACGACCCTCTTTATCAAATATAAAAGTCTTTATGCAAAAAAGCTAACTGCTATATCAATGAACACATGAACAGACAAAAGTAGTGTCCACAGAAGCATACATACTATGTATGTGCTCAATATATGCACAGAAATGGTAGTAGAAGCTTAAATTCAAAGCCCAAACACGGGTGAACAACACCTGCAAGTGTTTATCAACTCTGTTCTTCAGGCTCAAAAAACCTACATAGACTTGTGGTGGCTACTCCCACCACAACTAAAACCTTTCAAGAAACCCTTAGATATACTAGTGCGGCTAGAAACATAGCCCTAAAAGGCAAACATTCATTGTCAAAGAAGTACAAAGAGCACTCTTCTTGATGTTCTTGAACCTATGTAAGGAGAACTATGGACAAAAGTACTCCAAAATGGCTCCATGCATCACACCAAAAATGCTTCGAAACAGGCTTTGAAAGCAAAGAATGAAGCTTTGAGGGCTCAAAATATGCTGAAGGTACTATTAACCTTAGTCTTTCCCCGTATTCAAAGATCACAAGAGTGTAGCTTAGAGTCAAGAGATTACCGGTTAAGCAAGCTCCTAGGTGAACAATACTAGGATGGGTGACCCCTCGTGAACTACCAGGAACCTCTATCTCCCTTGATCATTGACGTCCTCCCTCATGGTGATCTCAGTGACTGGGATGACAAGGTATGCCAAGGTCAATGCATTGGTCATCACCTTAGTTTGGAGAAAGCTCTGATACTAGTAAAGTATTTCTTTGGTGATGCACGATGGTAGACCCTCCTTCTGGAGAGCTTTGCAATGATACCCTTCTAATAGAAACCCAAACTCTGGTGCCGCACACAAAAATCCACACAAGGGGTTCAAAATACACAAAAAACACACTATACACAAACCACGAACACAAATTTCTTAGCTCGTACAAATGCAATCGAAGATCGAGTGTGTAGCTAATAGGGCACTATATGTTTTATGAAAGAACATATGCAAAAGTTCCTAGTGGTCATTTGGCCTTTCACATGGACACTAATGGTAACATTAGACACTATAGGTTTTTTTCTTGGAAAACAATCAGATTAAAAGCAAGTGGACCACGTTTGAGGGCAACGGAAAAGTCATTAACATACTCTCTAAATCTTTGTAAATCATTCGTCTCCTTCCGAGTCATAGGTCTCTTGCCTATTTCGGATTGTCACTATTGTGCCTTTGGGTCATCCTACCTCTGTATTGTGGGATGGGTGGATCCCAAGGCAATGATGTTCATTCACTATACAATTATTGTTTTGAGAATTCTTGCAAGGGAGATTAAATAATAATAAAAGAGCTATATAGTCAATAGACTATTTTGGAGGCCTATATCCAATTATTAGTCCCTCGCATTCATGCAAAACGTGAAAAAGATAGTCAGAAATTCAGTTGGTCCTTGTCCTATTTCGTTTTGCACATATATTTCCCTCTCCTTCAAACGTTCTAGGTCAACGGTTTTTCATTAAACTTTGAATTAATCACTTGTGATCAAAGCGAGACTAATAATAAACATGAGATCATGTTTCTTTCTGATAGTATCCAAGAAAAACAATATTCCTTGTAGTTTCTGATCAACAGTAGAGGAAACTTGAGGAACGCTATGACAAGATTCTATTTCAATTTGCTTACAATTTCCCTCACACGAGCAATGAATCTGAATTTATAAATCATACAAAATTAGGATGTTCTTCCTCGTTTAATGTGAGACGAAATTTCACTCACCCTCTCTCTTCCACGAACTTTCGTAATTTCATAAAGTCTGTCTCACGGAGTGACCTTCTTCCCCTCCATCCCCTGCGATGCCCGGAACAACTGTCAAGCTTTCCGAGTTTCCATTGTTACGGCGAATACAAATTCACGGAGTGACGCTCTTCCCTGCGATGCCCGGAACAAATTCACTACAAATTCATTGCAACGGCGAATACAAATTCACTACAAATTCCCGGAACGACTATCAAGCTCCGGAAGAAGATCTGAACCTTCCTGGTTTTGTGCCATATTGATACGACGCGTTCAATAGTCGAGGTTGTACCGGCGCGCGCTAGACCGGATTAAGGAAACCATATCTGCGTTTTTATCTTTATTAAGGTTGTGCCGGAAGAGGACCCAAGCCTTACTGACTTTGAGCCTGCCAGGCGAAAGCGTTGAGGAAACCACATTCGTGGACGCATTAAGGAAACCATATTTGCGGGAAAATTTTCCATCCTTACGGCAGCTTCCATAGTAACTGTTTTCCCAAAGCGCGGTAGACTAGAGTTTCAGAAGGATATCTGAACCTTCCTGATTTTGAGGCTAATAGTCGAGAGCGCTGAGGAAACCACATTCGCGATTGCATTAAGGAAACCATATCTGCAATTTTCCATCCTCACGATGCCTTCCATAGTCAAGGTTGTCCCAGCACGCTCTAGACCTAAAGCTCAGGAAGAGGAGCCGAGCCTTCCTGATTGAAAGCCCGATAGTCAAGAGCCTTGAGGAAACCACATTAGCGACCGCATTAAGGAATCCATATATACGATTCTCCAACCCGCGCTAGACTAGAGCTCCGGAAGAGGATCCGAACCTTCCTGATTTTGAACCTGATAGTCGCGAGCTGTAAGAAAACCATGTTTTATATAATACACATACCGTAACAGAAGCTGCATCGCTATCCGTGCTTCCCTAGTTTTGAAACCATCTTCTGCACACCTCAACGACCTCTCTCTCTCCCTCTCTAATCACCGAGATATGGACCCTTCTGTTACAGTCCAGAACGACAGCGGATCAGACATCCGCGTGCAAGCTAAGTGTCGAAGTGTCGTAACGTCAGAGATGACACTGCTTCCAGGCGGTAGAGCGATCGTTTTCTACCGCAACGACTCGCCCACCCTCCTCCTTATGGAAGGCGGACTGCCCATTAAGAGTATTGGCAGCGCAACTTTGAGTAGATCCAGGAGGATCATTATAGAAGCTGATTTTAAGTGCCGGACAGAATAGTTGTGGCCAAGGCTTGAAATTGACCGGCATTTGGCTGGCCAAGGGCCATTTTGCCTGTCACAAGCGGGTGTTTCTTGAAACTTCCTCTAAATATGTTTGTCCTTTTTTTTTTGCTTGAAACTTCCTCTTAACTTGCTTGTATAATACATGTATATGCCTTCTACAGACATATCCAAATTTCTTACATAAAAGGTAGAAGTAGAATTTTGTATATTGCATTCATTGTTTTAAATTCTTTGTTTTGGTCGTGAAATTTTAATTGACCATTCAGAGAATGAAGGGGGGTCTCTGTTGGTAGCTGTCGCTTACATATGTCAGATATCAAATTTGTGAGCCATCTTCTTTTGTGATGAGCAAGACATCAGACAATGATCTTTCGAGATGCCATCAATTTATGTCGTAATGCTAATGATCGCTTGAAGTTTCGGATTTATGATTTGATGTCGTAATGCTTATGATTTGATGATTCTGTCGTACGTAATATGTAATTTAGCCGGTTGAAGTTGGCTTCGTCGATAGATGTAGAGGTTCTAATTCACTCTCAATCTCTTCTAGTCTCCATCTTTAGTTGATTTTTTATTTTTAAAGGAAGTTCTGCCAAGGTCTACCGGTGCAAGTACTAGTGAAGGCGAAGTCAATACCCATGGAAGCTCCCGAATGTCACAAAACAAGGGTCAAATCTCACAACGCAAGGGTGAGATGCTACACATAATGTTTTACCTTCCGAAAGGCTAGGAACCGTACAAAATACAAACCTAATAAAGGAGAATAAAAAATGAAGAACTACAAAGAGATCGTACAAAACTAAAAGACCATAATAAAGAATGAAGGATTACAAAGAAACCGTGAAGAACCAAGGCTTATTATGGAAAAATGTGATGTGCAAAATGGAGACTTCGTTGTACAAAGCCTTGACGATTAACACTGCTTCAAAATATGCTTCAAGGGTAGTGAGATCAAAATATGCCTCAAGGGTAGTGAGATCAAAATAGAAGGATTTCTATCAAGTACAGATAAAAATCTTTGGAGAATTTTCAACATATCAGAGACGATAAATGAATGATGCATGGAATTGGAAGGAGAACAGTTGAAGTCTCATATGAGAAGATTCACAAACTGCCCTGGAGAAAATCATTAGCTTTTTTTACAAAGCTCAACAAGAGATTATTTTTACCAGATAGCTCACTTGTGCAGACCGTTCTGAATGGTCTTCCTGATTCATATCAGCGTTTTGCTTCTACTCTTCGGTTGATGATGAAAGGCAATCTGAATGCCTTATCATTTGAGGAGTTAGTCTCTGTTCTGTTGCAGGAAGAGCAGTCCAGGCAGAACATGTCCATTATGCGTGTTGGAGATCAAGCTTTCCTGGCTAGTCAGAAGGGCAAAGGAAAATGGAGCTCTTCTACTAGTAAGCAAAAATCTGCAAATGCTGCACACTCGAAGAACCAGGATAAAGATGAGATGAAATCAGAAAAGCAGAAATTGTTTTGCAAGTACTGTAAAGGGAATGATCATATCATAAAGAACTGTCCAAAACTGGCTGCTAAAGAGGCAAAGAAGAAAGAGGCCAGAATGGTTGTTGCAGAGGCCTCTACACCAAAAACAGAGTCTGCAAATCTTGTGCAGCAAGAAGAATGGGCGTTTACTACTCTCTGCAATTTTGACCCATCTTCTGATGAGCAGTGCATGTCTGCAGTAGACTCAGAGTTTGGTATTTTGAGAGTGGGGCGACCAAACATATTACCTTGCAGCCCACTTTCTTCTCTTCACTCGAGCCTTCCCCTACAAGGAATACTATTACATGCACGAACAACTCCTCTTATCTTGTTATGGGAGTTGGTAAGATCATTTTCACTACTGCTGATGGTAGTTCTTTCACTTTGTCAGATGCTTTATTTGTGCTAGGGATAAAAAAGAACCTGTTATCAGTTTCTTCATTAGCCAAGATTGGCTTGGTTGTGAAATTTGTTGATGACAGGTGTACTATTCATGATCTGTCAAATGGCGATGTGATTATTGCTTCTGGCATTTTATGTCGTGGGCTGTATAAGCTCATAGACTATGAAAGATCTGTTAATGATTCGGCACGTGCAGTTCATGATTCTCAGGCTATATCAGATGCAAAGCTTTGGCATGCACGCTTTGGTCATCTGAATTTTGCTAGTTTGCTACGCTTGCAGAATTCTGATATGGTGTCTTCTTTGCCCAAGCTTGAGGCACCTGGAAAACATGTATGTGAAGGTTGTATTTTGGGCAAAATGCAGCGTTCCTCCTTTCCAAAAGATGGTTCAGTTCGGGCTACGCAGAAATTGCAGCTTGTACATAGTGATGTCTGTGGTCCTATGCAGACACCTTCTTTTGGAAATTACCTTTACTTCGTGACTTTCATTGATGATTTTTCCAGGCATGCATGGCTATATCCACTCAAAGCAAAGTCCGAAGTGTTCATGTGCTTTAAACAGTTTTTGGTTTTGGCTGAAAATTTGTCAACATGTAAAATGGCCACCCTCCGTTATGATCGAGGGGGGAATATGTGTCTTCTGATTTTAATGCATTTCTGGCTGAACGTGGGATAAAACACTAGTGTACAGTGCCGTATACACCTCAATAGAATGGAGTTGCTGAACGAAAGAACAGGTCACTCATGGAGATGGGGAGATGCATGGTCAAAAGTCAAGCTTTACCACATAGTTTCTGGCTTGAGGCTGTCATGTGTGCAGCATATGTACTGAACAAGTGTCCTACTAAAGCGCTACAATTTATCACTCCATACGAGGCTTGGCATGACCGCAAGCCATCTGTTGCTCATCTGCGTGTTTTTGGTTGTTTGGCATATGCACTAGTGCCTGAACAACATCGCAGAAAATTGGATGATAAGGCAATAAAATGTATTTTTGTTGGGTACAATTCTTAAAGTAAAGGCTATCTTCTCTATCATCCACAGACTAAACGCATTCTGGTTAGCCGTGATGTTGTCTTTGTGGAAGATGCTATTCAGCCATTGCTTTCATGTACTAAGCAGACTTCTGTTAGCTCCAAAGACATGTATGATACTTTGATGCCTCTTTTTACTGGTGGACATTCTAGTGCTGGTCCTAATGAGGCAACTTCTCAGCCTTTGCAGGTTTCATATGATGATGCAGATCATTCTATTTCTAATGCAAATTTACATGATGCACTTGTTGATGAGAGAGCTGATATTGAGCAGGCAAAAAAACTATGCCAAAATGGCTGGTGCAGACTTTGCGTGACAGCAAATTAGATGCACCTTTGTCATATCGTACTCGTTCAGGCTCTCATAGTGCCTCCTTTGCATCATATTGCTATGCTATGGCTGCGTCTAGTCTTTGTGATGAGAATGAGCCTGTTTCTTTTGATGAAGCACAAAATTCAGAAAATTGGATGGCTGCTATGCAATCTGAATATGATGCTATAATGAAGAATGGTACATGGTCTTTATGTGAATTGCCTCCTAGCAAGAAGGCCATTGGCACTAAGTTGGTATACAAGCTGAAGCGTAAACCTGATGGTACAGTTGACAGGTATAAGGCTAGGCTTGTTGCAAAGGGTTATGTGCAGGAAAGAGGCATTGATTTTGATGAGACCTTTGCACCTACATGCCGTATGACTACTGTTCGGAGCATTTGTGCACTTGCAGCCCATCATGGTTGGAATGTACATCAGTTGGACATTAAAACAACATTTGTGAATGGTGACTTGCATGAAGAAGTGTATGTTTTTCAGCCCCGTGGCTTTGTGCAAAAAGGGCATGAAAACCAGGTGTGCAGGTTAAAGAAGGCATTATATGGTTTAAAGCAAGCACCACGTGCTTGGTATGAGAAGATACATGCCTATCTGATTGCACATGGTTTTGAGAGCAGTCCAACTAAAACCACCTTATATGTTAAGCGTGCTAATGATGTGCTTCTGATCATTGTTGTCTATGTCGATGACATGCTGCTCACTGGTCCTATTAAGAAGCATATTGCTGATTTCAATTGCATGCCTCATTTGAGATGTATGATTTGGGGCATTTGCATCACTATTTGGGCATTCAGTTTATGCAAAGTGATGGTGGAATGGCTTTGTGTCAAACGAATTATATTGACACATTATTGCAGCGTTTTGGCCTTGAAGACTGTAAGCCTATTGCCACTCCTATGGAGATAGGTTTACGATTGAGTCTTCATGATGCTAGAGATGCATTTGATGTTGTTCTCTATCAACAGGCTGTTGGATGCTTGATTTACTTATGCATCACTCGGCCATATATTTAGTTTGCTGTCTCACAGATGAGCAGGTTTATGCATTGCCCAGGAGTCACGCATTGGAAGGCGGATAAGCGCATCTTTCGCTACTTGAGTGGTACTTGGCTACTTGGGTTGTTTTATCCCAAGGGGGGATCACTACCGCCAGATTTGCATGCTTTTTCTCACTTAGATTGGGCTGGTTGCTATGACACTCGTGTGTCCACCAGTGGTTTTTGCTTCATGCTTGGTAGCTCATGTATATCTTGGTTGAGCAAGAAGCAGCCTACTATGGCCACTTCCAGTTGTGAGGCTGAGTATAGGGTAGCTTTCACAGCAACTGTTGAGTGAATGTGGCTCAGACGTCTTATGGCTGATTTGGGTGTTGGTCAGTCTTCTGCCACCACCATCTTCACTGACAGTCAGAGCGCATTGGCAGTTGCGAGGAACCCAGTGTTCCATGCTCGCACTAAGCACATTGAGATGCATTATCACAATGTTAGGGAGAGGTTCTCTCCTGGGGAGATCACCTTGGCATATGTGCCCACGCAAGAGAACATAGCAGAACTTTTCACGAAGGTTCTGCCTAGGGAGAAGTTTGAAGCTTTCCGCAAAGCTTTGGGCTAACTTCCTTTTGTGGAGTGATTTCCACATAGCTTGGCACTTCCTTATACATGAGTGCGAGCTCCTTGTTCAATGCATCACTCCCAGGGGGGATTTGTTGATATATTTAGGTAGTGATGTGTGTGAACACACTAGGACTGCCGGGGCACTTTTTTCCCTCTTTAGGAGGTTTTTCCCCCCGGCTTGTATATACGCCTATTGCCCTAATGGGCTACTTATCTTTGTACATTCTCTAGTAATACATTCAGTATTGTGTGTTTGTGCTCCAAGCTTCTTCTTCTTCCTTGTGCTGTTCGCGTGCTTCCGCAAACGTCTAACTCCAACAAGGTTCTCTTCTATAAGAAAGTGGGTTATCACTACTCTTGTCTTCTTGTCCCTCATTGGAAACACGAGCGACCACATAGTGCAAAAATGGGGGTTTGGAAAAATTAATCCCCCCCCTTCTTATGTTGGCTAGCTATCTACTTAGGTGAGCTTTCCTAGTAGGGTTTCTGCTCTCATTAAGATTTTCCAACTCCAACCAAGCCTACCGAGAGATTCTGCATTAAATGATTTGAGGTATAATATGCCTCTTTACTCCCATAGCAATATATGAAAGTGCTTGTGCATCCCTTGAATCCTGTCTGGATTTCTCTTCTATAGGAAGTAATCTAGTAGTAGTATGGACTCCTGATGATGAAGTACTTCCTTCTTCTTCATTAACCTCTTGTTGAGCAGAAACAGGAATAGGGGGTTTCTAGAAAATGAAGTAGCCTCTTCTCCGACTTATCTTGACCCATGCTCTTGTCTTTTTGTGTACATAATGTAATGTATCCATGAACTGAGCACATCTTTTGAGGTTAGATATAATCAAAGGAAGCTTAAAAAATCATTCGCATGCTAGATTGTCCCAAATTTTTTTAATGGATTCATCAATGCTTTGGAGTGCTTCAAATTGTTTAGAGAATAAATACATCTTCTTGTTCTTCTCTCCTCAAGTTCAAAACATAATATATTCAACTATGTTCTAGCAATCTTTAGCTCGTGGAACTAGTGGCCTCGGGCTTGCTTGACTGATTTCCTAGGAGACGGGGGTGGATTAGCAATGAGCACTTGGCTAGATGAACTTGCTACAATTCCTTTTTGTAGAAGATGGATTAGACAAATATGTGAGCAAATCTTCATGTGGTGTAACATTTAGTTGATAAAATCATGAAATTGTTTAAGATATTCATGATTTATGTTCCAAGTTCAAGCAGAGTAATATGGTCGTATTTCAAGTTATGTTAATATTTCTCATGAACGTTATGGTTATGTACTTATTGATCGAGTAAAAGATGTATCTCATTAAATAATGATTGAATGAGTATGTAGGATTTTCACTTTGTGAATGATTACAAGATTTAAAATTATTATGCTGAGTCAAATAAGCACCCAGAGTTTTTTAGTAGCATCATGATGTAAGCATCTGCCCTTATTATACATGGACCATGAGATATGATCAGAAAAGGTAACTTCCTAATCCATTTTTGGATAGGAAAATGAGTCTCATAGGTGAAGATATTCTTAGGTTAAAACACCTTTGATGGTGGAGCTTGATGAGAAGTTCCAATTGATAATAGACCCTTATTTGGGCAAACACTTGGACATCATGATATCTTGAGCTTAACACTCACATGTGCTCATGTAGACTTTTTAGGAAAGAACGATAACGGAACCCAAGAAAAAGAATGAGCCCTATTTCAGAGTAGGAAACTGGAAATACAAAATGCTTTCATACCGTAAAAATAGATACTTTTAGATTTGAAGCGAGTCCGTAATCTTGAGCATTGGACATCTGAGAAAAGAGAATCAAGCCATGCAAATCTTCCAATTTTGAAGAAGAAGATGTGGAGAAGGAGGAGTGAGCAAGAAGGTGATTCAAATTTTATTTTATTCACTTCTTCATGTAGTACAAGTATGTGGAGTGATTATATAAACTCATACAAGTCTCTGTGTGATTTCCAAAAATTTCAGAAATCAAATTCATCTCACAAATCTTGCAAGAGTGAGTTCGATGTGACATACTCTCTTTTCTAATATTCTAGGAAATAAAGTACTAGATAAAATCTACTTCATAATTGATTTGCATGTTGGTAGGAGACTTCAACCACTTGAATCGTGGCCTAAGGGATTCAATTACAACCTTAAATAAATACTATTGCTATGGTACAAAAGAAAATGTTCAAATATGTGAGTATACAAAAGAGTATATGAAACCATATAATTCTGCCACATAAGTAAAGCTTATTCCAAAACATAAATTTTAAGTGTCCTTAATGAGAGCTTTAACTTTAAGCATCTTGAAAGCTTTCTTGTTCTAATAGTTCCCCCTCAAGGTAAACATTATTAAGGCTTCAATCTACAATGACTTGTATACCTCCAGTAGCTTTGAATATACAGAGTTTTATTCCATCTACAACCTTTGTCATCATATCTACCACTTCTTTATCTGTTTGAACAATTGACATATCAATATCTAATGATAAGAGTTTCTCTCTGATGGAGTGGTGATGAACCTCAATATTTTTTGTTTATGCATGCTATATAGGGTTAGTTGCAAGATGCATTGAGCTCACACTATCTCAAAGATTTGAGGTTTGGAGCTCAGGTCCTAAATCTACATACAATGCTCTTAACCATATAGCTCCTTGTGTGGCTATTGTGAAGCCTCTATACTAATCTTCAATTGAGGAGAGTGCTAATATAGGCTATTTCTTAGAACTCCAAGAAACAAGTTCTCCTCCTACAAATGCTAGAATTCTTGATGTAATTCTCCTATCATTGTTGGATCCTAAAAAAGGTGCTTGGGCATCCTCTATATGAAAGGGTACAAAGTTGCACACGTCGCTTTCACAAGTGTATTTCTCAATCCATAGGTCGGATTGAGGAATCTAAGAGACCATTGGAAAGCTCAGAACATACTTTCCAAATTTAATGAGATAGATAGAAATTATGAAGCCCTTGGGAAACCATGGATGGCACTTGATTGAGGGTTCAAGATACCAAACATGGGTGAGAACAAGGTTCAAGAAATTGTGTGAGGTTGAGGAAATGAATTCAAGGGTAGCTAGGGAGATTAAAAGGGGCTGATCATCAAGGCTAGAGGGATACAAGAGCAGATCATTCAGGACAATGATTGACAAAGGGGGGAAGATTGTAATAAAGTGATAGGTAGGAAATGGTTGAGCTACACCCTTCACAGATAGAAGATGGTTGAACTACACCCTAAGAATTAGGATTAGGAAGTAATCGTCAACCATGGCTTTTGGAGCAAGTGGTTAGCCCATCACATTCCTAACCAAGTGGTTGTGACTTCAATTCCTTATAGTACTGATGCATGTAATGAAATTCTCTCTTCACCTTCATCTCTTAGGGTTTGATAAGGTTCATCACCCCCCTTGTATGGATCAATATAAGAATCCAAATTCGTTCTACAAGATGCATAGTCATCTAATTTCATTAATTCTAGAGACTCTTCCCTCTTATCATAAATATGACTTTTTGCAATATATGCATTGCTTGAGAGCAGGATATCACCTATATCTGTAACATAGAATGTGTATGATTTTCTTTCAATTGCATAACCAATAAAGATGACTTCAATGGCTTTTACATCAAAGTGACCACGATCCTTCTCCTCCATATGAACATAAGTTCGGGAACCAAAAACTTTGAAATAACTCAGTTTGGGTTTATTCCCATAATGAGGTTCACAAGGTGTGATAACCTTTATTGGTTTTGTGGATAACCTATCCATAGTGTAATTAGTTGTATGTACTACATCAAAACAAAGCTTGGGAGAAAGCTTTTTGGATAACATCATACTACACATCATCTCAACAAGTATCCTCTTCTTTCTCTTTGCAACACCATTCTGTTCTCTAGTGTAAGAAATAGTGAGTTGATGAGGGATACCTTTGTCTTCAAGAAAAGACTTAAAGTCTTTAGACATGTACCCTCCTCCTTTATCACTTCTCAAAATGTGGATCTTTGCCTAACTTTCATTTTCAACCATAGCTAAGAACTTCTTAAAAGTAGAAAAAACCTCTAACTTCACTTTAAGATTGTAAATCCACGAATATCTTGAGAAATCATCAATAAAAGTAACAAAGTACCAAAAACCTTAAATAAAATATATTCTCATTGGAACATTCACATTTGAATGTATGATTTGCAACTTCCTTGTGGCTGTGATGTATCCATGCTTCTTGAAAGGTAATTTGTGAAGCGTACAAAAGCATACAAGATGTGTATATGCTCAATATATTCAGTAAAATGACACTAAAAAGGCTGAATGCACAACCCAAAAACTAGCCAACAACACCTGCAAGTGTCTGTTAACTCTGATGTTTTAGGCTAAAAAAGTTGCATAAATTTGCAGTGGCTGCTCCCACCAAAACTGAAAAGCTTTTGAGAAACCTATAGTTTTATGAGTATGGCTGAAAACATTGCTCCAAAGGTTGATATTTATTATTGGAGAAGTACATAAAACACTCTTCTTGATGTTCTTGGACCTGTGTGAAGAGAACTATGTGCAAAAGTACTCCAAATGGCTCCAAAACACATCCCAAAAATTCTTCAAAAATTGGCTTTGCAAGCAAAGAATGAAGCTTTGAGGGGCCACAACATGTTCAAGGTAATGTTAACCTTAGCCTTTTCCCTTCTTTAGACATCACAAGAGTGTAGCTTAGTGGCAAGAGATTGCGAGGGTTAGGTCTGCTTGGGCGGGAACAATACTAGGATGGGTGACCTCTCGGGAAGTACCGGTAACCTCTATCTTCCTTGATCGTTCAGGTCCTCCCTCGCGCACAGCCAATGGTGCCAATGGTGACTTCCGTGACTCAGATGACAAGGTACTCCAAAGTCTATTCCTCGGTCACTGTCTTAATCATAAGCCTTGGAGAAAGCCTTGGGTGGGTGGGCAGGTGCTACCTTCGCTCGCACAAAAGGAACAAATCTTTTGTGTCAAAATGCTCTGATACCAATGAAGTATTTTGATGGCAATGCACCACAGTAGGCTCTTCTTCTGGAGAGCTCCACGACGATATCCTCAGAGTAGAAAACTGAGCTCCTAGGACCGCACATAGTACTCTCCACAAAGGCTGTTGAATACGTAGAAAAACACAGTAGACAGGGAGCATGAACTCAGAATTTTTAGGTGTTACAAATGTGGTCGATTTATAGTCTCTGACTGACTAGGCCACTATATGTTTTATTATAGAACATCTACAAAGAAGTGTGCGTGGGATAGTTGGCCTTTCACATGGACACTAATGATAACATGAAGATCTCAAAAAGCTGAACACATTGCAATAAAACATGGAAAAAATATAATTTTAGCGACAATGGATTTTATCGTTAATTTTTCTTTTTGTGAAAGATTTTTGAACTGTGGTGTATTCATTATGAGTCGTTTGAGCTAGACCATGATTCCACATATTTTTGTTGTGACAGTGTTATACACAACATTTATCATATGCTCGAAATGTGGAGATTTTGGGCTATTCTTGACATTGTTTCCAATACAAATGATAAAAAAGGAGCAACAAAAATAAAGATCAATGAAGGATGAAGCGATCCACACCATCAAAATGATTATCTTGATGTCTGATATGAAACTAAGAATCTTAAATATGATGAACTCATTTTTCTTTGAGTTTTTTAGGACTTCATTGTCATGTATCTTCTCAGCAAATAGTATATTTTTTAAGCATTTGGGATTCCAAAGAATTATGATATTCTTTTTTATGTTCTCATGGGATGCTCTTTGAACATACTTTGTTTACCCTAAATCTAAACTTAAAATTGAGACATACATGTTTAAGTGAGACAAAAAACTTTTAAATGCATCAATAATGATCTTAAACCATGTTAATCCTCATAAGTGACCCTCATGACAAACACGACTAGACAGCATGAAAATGAGGGCCAAAAACTTAAACACTAAATTCTTGGCATGATAATGAAGAGAGGGATTGAAGATGGAAATATCATCTGGCAAGATAGTAAAAATAAGAATATCTATACTAAATTGTTTATCATCCTCCATTATTCTCATAACGTTTCAATGTGTAAAAGATTGGAAAATTAGAGAACAAAATAAGGGAAAGATCATATGGCATGAAAAAAGGGCTACCAAAGATTTTTGGATGTGACCTTTTCATGTGGTTTAATCTAGTCAAACATCGCTACTATGGAAGGAATAAGATCCACAAGTAGATTATAAGATTGATGTATGCTTTGCCTTGATGCAAGAGGCCTTAAACAAGTGATATCGAAGAGGCGACCATATAATGCAAAGAAGGGCTATCGCATATCCTTGGATGTGAGCTTTTCATGTTGTGTGGTCATGTCTAAGATTTATACTTTAGAAGGCAAATAAGATATAAGAATAGGGGCTCCTCTTCTTTGAAGCCCCTCAAGGCCAACATGACCACATGGCTTGCAAAATGGGGGGTAAAAGAGAAATTATATCTCCCAATTTAGCACCATGTGGTCATGTTGGCCTTGAGGGGCTGTAAAGAAGACGGGAGTAAACATAAGATTTTTCCATGTATATTCTAGCATTTTCTGTCCTAATTGTGCAAAGAAAGGTTCTCTTTTATAAGAAAGTGGGTTATCACTACTCTTGTCTTCTTGTCCCTTATTGGAAACACGAGCGACCACATAGTGCAAAAATGGGGGTTTGGAAAAATTAAACCCCCCCCCCCCACCCCCTCCCCCATTTTCATGGCATGTGGCCATGTTGGCCTTGAGGAACTAAAAGGATGTTACAACATGAGATAAGCCATAATGTTTTGCGTTCTCCCTAAAGCTTTTAACACAGACACACATATTTTTTGTTTGTTCCAAATTCTTTACGTAAGTGCATAATTTGAGGAATCTGATGGCATGGTTGAATGGGAAGCATTCAAGAATTTTAGAAAATGATTGGTTGAATACATGAAAGTGGTCCCAAGTTTGTGCCATATGATCATGTCCCCTCTTCTAGTTTTAGACCAAAATGGGGTCTCTGGTGTCAAAACTAAGGATTAAGTTAGTCATTTATATGGTTTTGGGATGCTCTAGATTCGATTGTGCCATCATAATCCTCAAACTATGAAGCTATGATAGATAAGTATGCCACCTATTTTTGAATAAGGAAGAGACTGAAATGAAGAGGTGAGACTTAAATGTCAAATGGAAAAGTCATGCCATCCTTTGTTTGCAAAAAGAAGTGCAAGATTTGTTTAATTATTTAATAAATGATTCTTATCTTCATGTAGGGCATCTCCATTGAATGAATCTAATGGTGAAGGACCTTGTTATTATCTCTAGGTTGACATACATTTGAAAAAGAAGATAAGTCAATATCCACCAATGATTAGAGGTTATCTTGAAACACTTAATTTTCATCCATTGAGGAATAAATAAAATCATTAGTGGTACTTGAAAATGGTAGCAATTTCTAATCCATAAGGCATTTAGAGGAACTTGATCAAAACAAAAACAAGGATGAAAATTTTATAGAAGAATATTCCTTCCAATGTAATGCCACGTATGTATCATAGATAGTTTTGTACAAATGCGATATTCATTGTTCACTTACTATGTTGGCAAGAATTGTAAAATGGACTATTTACATATTATGATTCAATGTGAGGATTATTTTTCTAAGGGATTTGAAATTTAATGCCAATCCTTGTCTCAACTTCCATGCATCTCCCATTCCAGAATGATGTTACAATTCCTTCTTTAACTAGTGAGTTTACATTTTAGCATATGGTGTTCTAAGACTTTGATACAACCTTCTTTTTGTGCCAATCATGTTGAGTAGCATAAAAGAATTCAAATTTTGGTTCATTTTCTTACACAATGGTATGAAATGCGGGGGGGGGGGGGGGGGGGGTTAATCACATTTTTCTATCCTTCCTTATACTCATCCACAAAGAAATTTCACTAACAATTGTTAGCTCCTAGATCAATGCAGAGTCCACATCTTTGCTACTTCACCATTTTATATTCCTTTTCAAGTGCAATTTTCTAGAAAAAAGACATGAAAAATACCCTAGGGTTTTGTAGATGGAAATATTGAGATACTTTTGATTAAATCAATAAATGATATAGAACATCATGAATAGATGATATTCAAACAAGAAGTTCTTGCTTACTCGTCAAAACATTATAGCACATGCTTTGAAAATGAGTATCATAACATATATTTCAAACCTGAAACTTAGAAAAATGTACCAGAAGGATTTTCAAAACATATCTAAAAGTAAAATTATTTGCTTTATATAAGAATGATTGTTACATTCTAAGAGGCTAAAATGTGATAATTTTAGGTGGCATGCAAGTAATACAAGATAATGTTCTGTTTGATCTAATGTTTATCACTACATCATCAAATGGGAATCCAAATTGTGGTGAAACCTAATCAAGGTTCTCTAAAATCTCTTGAACATTTTTGAATTTCGAATTTGTTGTGAAAATTGTTTTCGTAGGATAAAATCTATAATCAAATCCTAATACTAGGATTACTCATAGATTTGATATGAAATGAATAGAGAATTCTAACTTACTTTACTCAAAATGATGTCTTGCAATTTCTAACCTATTTAATATTGAAATCCAAAGATTTTAGTAATCATGGGGGGCCCAATCCAAAGATGAGATGGTGGGAGATATTAGATCAACAAGTTATTCATATGCATTCCTCGGTCATGCTACTTGCTATTTTGCATAATAAACAAACAATAGCATGATATTGAAAAACATACGAGATTTATCTGCGTATATTATCTCTACATATTCTTTATGAATCACTTTGTATGTTCTCATTACACCTTCAAAAACTTTCCACTCCACAACAGTATAGAGACTTCCTAGAAAATAGTAATTACACGAAAAACATGTAAAATAGATTAATTGTAAAAGGCTACTTACAATATGATGGAAAATGTACATGATAGATAGGCACAAAATCATTTGTACTATACACATGTTGAGCTCTATAAAAAAAAATCATGTCTCCTCAATCTGTAATGTAGGATTCAACCTTTCTAGTGTTATTTTGCATTGCTCCTTTTTGCTCTCATTAATCTATGTGCACATCTAAAACTAGGTAACATAGTCACACACTCACGTGCATAGAAAGAGTTTTCCATAGAAAATCCTCTTTTTTTTTATGAACTTGATAAGAGTTAAGGTGGTTGGAAGGACGAAATGAGGATGAAGAAACAATTTGAAAAATCAAGGAATGAACACAAAAATAATAATTTCAAAAGTGCTAAAAGAACTCTCACTTGATAAGTAAGGGATTGGGTCAGTCCATGAACACCATAGAAGCTCAAAATAAAGAAGGAGATGAAAGTTAGTAGCCCAAGAAGCAACATGCATGAAAATTCGCTCAGTGGGTTCAAAAAGTCCATAAAAATGTCGGGTTTTTGTCCTTTATACTTTTGGGCTTGAGCCTTTTTACATGATTTTTGGACAAAAGTTTAGTTAAATAATAATCCTAAAGCTTATCTAACCGCCAAAGTTAGATCTCAAAAATCTCGAAAAATTCGAGAGGGTTGGGAAAGTACTTCAGAGGTTCAAGTATTTCTTGGCATTTTCAAAAGGGGAGTGTAAAAACAATAAAATTGGTTACAATATAAATAAAATGGTTAAAAAAAGGGATAATGTGACATGTGTATGTTTCAAATCTCTTTCTAGTGAAGCTTTATTATTACTTGGCTTGTTCCAAGAAATTTTGCATACTCGTCATGGTTCATATTGGAAAAATTAATGGATCCTACTCACCAAATATTTACTTCATATATTCTCTTCCTTCTTGTTGGTTTTCCCAAGAACTCCCCTCCCTACACTATATTTCCCCACCAAGATATGAAGACCAACTCCTATAACATCCAAAACTTAGAAAGAATCTAGGGTTGAAAAGATTGAGAGGAAATTTAAATTGTGAATAAACCTGAGATGAGGATGTGTCTTACGGAGCTAAAGGAGCATAATTTCTTCTATAAGGACTGGGAACCAAAAATGCATACACTCCACTTACTTAGAAACTTCTAGTGATTTAGAGAGTGAGATAATGATGATATCAAGAAAGATGCACTAACTCTATCTTTGCGACTAAAGTCCTATCCTTGATAGAAGGGGAGTATAGACCTTCTCTACAATTTGTTTCTTTTAGCTTACAAGGATTTCCTATACACCTCAATAGACTCTATAGATCTCTGGCAAGAATAAGAGAATCAAGAGCCATTGAAGTCATTCAAAGACCAGCTGTAAAATTTGAAAGAGGATTCTATGCAGATAAATAAGGCAGTTTATATCTAATAATGGATCACTAAGAGAGAATCAATAAAACTGGAGAGACTTAAGAACCAACTTACCCTTCATACGATGATAGGAGAATTACATCAAGATGATAGGAGAATTACATCAAGATTTCTAGCATTTGTAGAAGGAAAATTTGTTTCTTGGAGTTCTAAGAAATAGCCTATATTAGCACTCTCCTCAATTCAATCTTAGTATAGAGGCTTCACAATAGCCACACAAGGAGCTATATGGTTAAGAATATTGTATGTAGATTTAGGACTTGTGAGCTCCAAACCTCATATCTTTGAGATAATGTGAGCTCAATGCATTTTGCAACTAACCCTATATAGCATGCATAACCAAAAAATATTGAGGTTTATTACCACTCCATCAGAGAGAAACCCTTATCATTAGATATTGATATTTTATTTGTTCCAACAGATAAAGAAGTGGCAGATATGATGACAAAGGTTGTGGATGGAGTAAAACATTGTAGATTCAAAACTATTGCAGGTATACAAGTCATTGTAGATTGAAGCCTTAATCACGTTTTCCTTGAGGGAGAACTATTAGAACAAGCAAGCTTTCAACATGCTTGAAGTTAAAGCTCTCCTTAAGGACACTAGAAATTTATTTTTTGGAATAAGATTTACTCATGTGGGAGAATTATATGGTTTCATATACTCTTTTGTATACTCACATATTTGACCATTTTCTTTTGTACCATAGCAATAGTATTAATTTAAGGTTGTAATTGAATCCCTTAGGCCACGAGTCAAGTCGTTGAAGTCTTCTACCAACACGCAAATCAATTACGAAGTGGATTTTATCTACTAGTTTATTTCCTAGAATATTAAAAAAGAGATTATGTCACATCGAACTCACTCCTACAAGATTTGTCAGATGAATTCGATTTTTGAAAGTTTCAAAAATCACACACAGACTTGTATGACTTGTATGAGTTTATATAATCACTCTACGTATTTCTACTACATGAAGAAGTAAATAAAATCAAGTTTGCATCACCTTCTTGCTCACATCTTCTTCTTCAAAATTGGAAGACTTGCATGGCTTGAATCTCTTTTCTCAGATGTCCAGTGCTCAAGATTAAGGATTCATTTTAAATTTAAAAGTATCTATTTTTTACATTATGAAAGCATTTTGTATTTCAAGTTTCCAACTCTAAGATAAAGCTCATTCTTTTTCTTGGGTTCTATTATCGTTCTTTCCTAAAAAGTCTAAATAAGCACACGTGAGTGTTAAGCTCAAGATATCTTGATGTCCAAGTGTTTTCTCATCAAGCTCCACCATCAAAGGTGTTCAACCTAAGAATATCTTCACCTATGAGACTCATTGGCCTATCCAAAAATGGATGAGGAAGTTACCTTTTCTCATCATATCTCATCGTCCATGTATAATAAGGGAAGATGCTTAGTTCATAATAATATTAAAAAACTATGGGTGCTTATTTGACTCAGCATAATAATGTTAAATCTAATCATTCACATAGTGAAAATCCTACATACTTATTCAATCATTATTTAATGAGATACATCTTTTACTCGATCAACAAGAACATAACCATAATGTTCATGAGAAATATTAACATAACTTGAAATACGACCATATTACTGTGCTTGAACTTGGAACATAAATCATGAACATCTTGAACAGGTTCATGATTTTATCAACTAAATGTTACACCACATGAAGATTTTCTCACAAATTTGTCTAATCCCTCTTCTACAAAAAGGCACTGTAGCAAGTTCATCTAGCCAAGTGTTCATTGCTAATCCACCCCCATCTCCTAGGAAACCATTCAAGCAAGCCCAAGGCCACTAGTTCCACGAGCTAAAGATTGCTAGAACATAGTTGAATATATTATGTTTTGAACTTGGGGAGAGAAGAACAAGAATATGTATTTATTCTCTCAAGAATTCGAAGAAATCCAAAGCATTGATGAATCCATTAAAAAAATTTTGGGACAATCTAGGATGCGAATGATTTTTGAAGCTTCCTTTGATTATATCCAACCTCAAAAGATGTGCTGAGTTCATGGATACATTACATTATGTAGACCAAAAGGCAAGAGGATGGGTCAAGATAAGTCGAAGAAGAGGCTACTTCATCTTCTAGAAACCCCCTATTCTTGTTTCTGCTCAACGGGAGGTCAATGAAGAAGAAAGAAGTGCTACATCATTAGGAGTCCATACTACTACCAGATTACTCCCTATAGAAGAGAAATCTAGACAAGATTCAAGGGATGCACAAGCACTTTCATATATTGCTATGGGAGTCAAGAGGCATATTATACCTCAAATCATTCAATGCGAAACCTCTCGGTAGGCTTGGTTGGAGTTGGTCAATCTTAATGAGAGCAAAAACCCTACTAAGAAAGCTCACCTAAGTAGATAGCCAGCCAACACAAGGATGAATGTTGGTGAGTTTGGCCACTCAGATATTTTAAAACTCAAAGATTTATGACATTATTTACTTAATGTTGGAGTCAACATTTCAGATAAACAAATGGTAAATACACTTCTAAACTCACGTCCATCCTCATATCATGCCTTTGTTACTTCTTCAGCTCTCTCTACAAGAGATAGACAACTTTCATTTGAAGAAATATAGTTCTTCTAACTTCAAGATGAAGATCAACAAAAGGGTATGGAAAAAAATTTCATATAGAGGATGGCCATTCACCTTTTTTAAGATCCAACAATGATAGGAGAATTACATCAAGATCTAGCATTTGTAGGAGGAAAACTTGTTTCTTGGAGTTCTAAGAAATAGCCTAAATTAGCACTCTCCTCAATTGAAGTTTAGTATAGAGGCTTCACAATAGCCACACAAGGAGCTATATGGATAAGAACATTCTATGTAGATTTAGGACTTGTGAGCTCCTAACCTCATATCTTTGAGATAATGTGAGCTCAATGCATCTTGCAACTAACCCTATATAGCATGCATAAATAGAAAATATTGAGGTTCATTACCACTCCATCATAAAGAAACTCTTATCATTAGATATTGATATGTCATTTGTTCCAAGAGATAAAGAAGTGGTAGATATGATGACAAAGGTTGTAGACGGAGCAAAACTTTGCAGATTCAAAGCTTGTGTAGGTATACAAGTCATTGTAGATTGAAGCCTTAATCACGTTTACCTTGAGGGGGAACTATTAATGGAACAAGCAAGCTTTCAACATGCTTGAAGTTAAAGCTCTCATTAAGGACACTAAAAATTTATTTTTTGGAATAAGCTTTACTCATGTGGCAGAATTATATGGTTTCATATACTCTTTTTGTATACTCACATATTTGAACATTTTCTTTTGTACCATAGCAATAGTATTATAATTTAAGGTTGTAATTGAATCCCTTAGGCCACGAGTCAAGTGGTTGAAGTCTCCTGCTTTATCTACTGCTTTAGTACCTAGAATATTAGAAAAGAGAGTAGGTCGCATCAAACTCACTCCAGCAAGATTTGTGAGATGAATTTGATTTTTAAAATTTTTGGAAATCACATAGAGACTTGTATGAGTTTATATAATCACTCTACATACTTGTACTACATAAAGAAGTGAATAAAATCAAGTTTCAATCACCTTCTTGCTCACCCCTCCTTCTCCACATCTTCTTCTTCAAAATTGGAAGACTTGCATGGCTTGATTCTCTTTTCTCAGATGTCCAGTGTTGAAGATTAAGGATTCATTTTAAATCTAAAAGTATCTATTTTTATGGTATGAAAGAATTTTGTATTTTGAGTTTCCTACTTTGAGATAGAGCTCATACGTTTTCTTGGGTTCTGTCATCGTTCTCACCTAAAAAGTCTACATGAGCACCTATGAGTGTTAAGATCAAGATATTATTATGTCCAAGTGTTTGTCCAAATAAGGATTTACTATCAATTGGAACTTCTCATCAAGCTCCACCATCAAAGGTGTTTCAACCTAAGAAAACCTTCACCTATGAGACTCATTTTCCTATCAAAAAATGGATTAGGAAGTTACCTTTTCTCATCATATCTCATGGTCCATGTATAATAAGGGCAGGTGCTTAGATCATGATGATATTAAAAAAACTATGGGTGCTTATTTGACTCAGCATTATAATGGTAAATCTTGTAATAATTTACAAAGTGAAAATCATACATACTTATTCAATCATTATTTAATGAGATACATCTTTTACTTGAAAAATAAGGATATAACCATAATTTTCATGAGAGATATTAACATAACCTGAAATACGACCATATTACTCTGCTTGAACTTGGAACATAAATCGTGAATATCTTGAACAAGTTCATGATTTTATCAACTAAATCTTACACCACAGGAGGTTTTCTCACATATTTTTCTAATCCATCTTCTACAAAAAGGCTCTGTAGCGAGTTCATCTAGCCAAGTGTTCATTGATAATCCACCCCCGTCTTCTAGAAAATCAGTCCCAAGGCCACTAGTTCCACGGGCTAGAGATTGCTAGAACATAGTTGAATACATTATGTTTTGAACTTGGGGAAAGAAGAACAAGAAGATGTATTTATTCTCTCAAGAATTGGAAGCACTCCAAAGCATTGGTGAATCCATTTAAAAAATTTGGGACAGTCTAGGATGCGAATGATTTTTGAAGCTTCTTGTGATTATATCTAACCTCAAAAGATTTGCTCAATTCATGGATACATTACATTATGTAGACAAGAAGACAAGAACATGGGTCAAGATAACTCGAATAAGAGGGTACTTCATCTTCTAGAAACCCCCTATTCCTGTTTCTGCTCAACAGGATGTTAATGAAGAAGACGGAAGTACTTCATCATCAGGAGTCCATACTACTACCAAATTACTTCCTATAGAAGAGAAATCCAGACATGATTCAAGGGATGCACAAGCACTTTCATATATGTCTATGGGAGTCAAGAGGCATATTATACCTCAAATCCATTAATGAAGAACCTCTCGATAGGCTTGGTTGGAATTGGAGAATTTTAATGAGAGAAAAAAACCTACTAGGAAAGCTCAGCTAAGTAGATAGCTAGCAAACACAAGGATGAATGTTGGTGAGTTTGTCCACTCACATATTTTAAAACTCAAAGATTTATGACATTAGTTACTCAATGTTGGAGTCAACATTTTAGACAAAGAAATGGTAAATACACTTCTAAACTCACTTCCATCCTCATATCATGCTTTTGTTAATTCTTTATCTCTCTCTACAAGAGATAGAGAACTTTCATTTGAAGAAATATAGTTCTTCTAAATTCAAGATGAAGATCAAGAAAAGGGAAAAGAATGATGAAGTGATGTTATCATCATTGAAGGGAAAGAAGAACAAGGATACAAAGAACGAGAAGAAGAGTCAGCAAATAAAAATGGAAAGTAAGTCTTCTAATTCCAAGTATTACATTCCTTCTCCTAATGCTTCCTCTTCACCCAAAGAAAAGTCTTTGACTACATCTGATTCAAAGAAAGGAGTATGTCATTACTATAAGAAACTAGGTCATTTCATAGCCAAATGCAGAACAAGGAGTTTTTATGTAAAAAAGAAAGCATCAGATAATTGTGGTGAAGATCATCCAAAACCTAAATCTTCAAAGGTAGATTCAAATGCATGTGTTAATATTGAACAGGTAGCTTTTAATCAAGTAGGATTAAATGCAATCTTAGATTATCATTGGATTGTAGATGTTCATGATTTGGATGTTGTATGTGTTGGAGAAGTAAATCTTTAGTCCACAACAAGTAGAGATTTCACAATTTCCAATGTTCTTTATGTTCTAGACATGGAGAAGAATTTTCTCTCTATCTCTACTTTCTTGTCATATAGTTATAAAGTTGTTTTTAAGAAAGATACATGTAAGAACTGCTCACCTGATGAGGAGCATTGTCTACTTTAAGGTGAAAATAGAAGTGGCATATTTATATTATCCTAAAATATTCATGCTAATCTTGTTAGGTCTACAACACCTAAGGAGAACATGAAGTTATGGCATGCTAGATTTGTTCATATCAGTTATTCAGCTCTCAAGCATATGAAAGATCAAGGTATGGTGGAGAGTTTGCCTACGTTTGCTTTACCAGATGATGTTGATTCATATGAAGGATGTCTTGAAGGAAAGCTTCAAAAACTAGCTTTCAAGAAGCATGGAAACATCACAGCCACAAGGAAGTTGCAAATCATACATTCAAAAGTGAATGTTCCGATGAGAATAGATTCTATTTAAGCTTTAGGTGCTTTGTTGCTTTTATTGATGATTTCTCAAGATATTCGTGGATTTAAAATCTTAAAGTGAAGTTAGAGGTTTTTCTACTTTTAAGAAGTACTTAGCTATGGTTGAAAATGAAAGTCAGTCAAAGAACCACATTTTGAGAAGTGATAAAGGAGGAGGGTACATGTCTAAGGACTTTAAGTCTTTTCTTGAAGACAAAGGTATCCCTCATCAACTCACTATTTCTTATACTCGAGAACACAATGATGTTGTAAAGAGAAAGAATAGGATACTTGTTGAGGTGATGTGTAGTATGATGTTATCCAAAAATCTTTCTCCCAAGATTTTTTTTTGATGTAGTACATACAGCTAATGAAATTGTGAATAGGTATGTAAGATACCATTGGAAAGCTCTCGGAAAAACTTTCCAAATTTAATGAGATACATAGAAACTGTAAAGCCCTTGGGAAACCATGGATGGCACTTGATTGAGGGTGAGAACAAGGTTCAAGAAATTGTATGAGGTTGAGGAAATGATATCTAGGATACCTAGGGAGAGTAAAAGGGGTTGATCATTGAGGCTAGAGGGATACAAGAGCAGATCATTGAGGAGAATGATTGACCAAGGGGGGAAGACTGTTATAAAGTGATAGGTAGGAAATGGTTGAACTACACCCTTCACAGATAGAAGATGGTTGAACTACACCCTAAGAGAGAGGATTAGGAAGTAATTGTCAACCATGGTTTTTGGGGCAAGTGGTTAGCCTATCACATTCCTAACCAAGAGGTTGTGAATTCAATTGCTTATTGTACAGATGCAGGTAATGAAATTCTCTCTTCACATTCATCTCTTAGGGTTTGAGAAGGTTCATAAACCCCCTTGTATGGATCAATGTAAGAATCCAAATTCCTTCTAAAAGATGCATAGTCATGTAATTTTATGAATTCTTGAATCTCTTCCCTCTTATCATACATGACTTTTTACAATATATGCATTCCTTGAGAGTAGGACATCACCTATATCTGTAACATAGAATCTGTATGATTTCCTTGCAATTGCATAACCAATAAAGATGACTTTAATGGATTTTACATCAAGCTTACCACAATCCTTCTTCTCAATGTGAACATAAGCTTGGTAACCAAAAACTTTGAAATAACTCACTTTGGGTTTCTTCGCATAATGAGGTTCATAAGGTGTGATAACCTTTAATGCTTTTGTGGATAACCTATTCATAATGTCATTAGCTATATGTACTACATCGAAAAAAATCTTGGGAGAAAGCTTTTTGGATATTATCATACTACACATTGTCTCAACAAGTATCCTATTCTTTCTCTTTGCAACACCATTCTGTTCTCGAGTGTAAGAAATAGTGAATTGATGAGGGATACCTTTGTCTTCAAGAAAATACCTAAAGTCTTTAGACATGTACCCTCCTCCTTTATCACTTCTCAAAATGTCGATCTTTGACTGACTTTCATTTTCAACCATCGCTAAGAACTTCTTAAAAGTAGAAAAAACCTCTTTCACTTTAAGATTGTAAATCCATGAATATCTTGAGAAATCATCAAAAAAAGTAACAAAGCAACTAAAACGTTAAATAGAGTCTATTCTCATCAGAACATTCACATTTGAATGTATGATTCGAAACTTTCTTGTTGTTGTGATGTATCCATACGTCTTGAAAGGTAGTTTGTGAAGGTTTCCTTCAAGACATCCTTCATATGACTTAACATCATCTGGTAAAGCAAAAGTAGGCAAACTCTCAACCATACCTTGATCTTTGATATGCTTGAGAGATGTATAACCGATATTAGTAAATCTAGCATGCCATAACTTCATGTTCTCCTTAGGTGTTGTAGAACTAGCAAGATTAGCATGAATATTTTTGGATAATATAAATATGCCACTTTTATTTTCACCTTGAAGTAGAAAATGCTCCTTATCAGGTGAGCAGTTCTTACATGTATCTTTCTTAAAAACAACTTAATAACTATATGACAAGAAAGTAGAGATAGAGAGAAAATTCTTCTCCATGTCTAGAACAAAAAGAACATTGAAAATTGTGAAATCTCCACCTATTTTGGACTAAAGATTTACTTTTGCAACACATACAACATCCAAATCATGAACATCTACAATGGTGAATCTTCTACCTGAAGAGTTTAGAAAGGAAAGAAAATGCCTTTCTGCAACCTATCATACGCTTAGTAGCTATAGAATAAAAAATCCAATGATAATCTAAAATTGCATTTAATGCTATGTGATTAAAAGCTACCTCTTCAATATCATCACATGCATTCATTTAGATGAGCAACAACACTATGTGTGTCCTTCATGCGAAGATCATATAATTTTCTCATCAGATACACTTTATTTCATGCTATCTCTTTTTCTTATGTATTGCATAAGTTCTTCCGAAGCTCCTCTGTACTTTCATAGTCTAATACATTAAAGTAAACATCATCTGCGAGGTGCAAGTGAATGGTAGACCTGGGCTTTCATCTAACTCATCCCAATCATCTTCGTCCATGTCAGCAGGCTTCTTTGAGATCCCATTTACTGGCTTCCATTGCCTCCTTTGAATTAGCACTTATTTAATCCGATTCTTCCATAGAGTAAAGTTTGTGACATCAAATTTTCGGATCTGAAAATGGTCTTTGCCGTGCAAGTTACATATCCTCCTTGGAACACTGGCACTAGACTCTGATCCATCGGATGTGCTTAAGATCTCTGATGCCATGATGGTAGAGAACTGAATAGAATGATAATGAGCTAGAAGAGTCCAAACACCAATGAATAAGTGTATCAAGGAGTAAATCGACCAATGTATAGTTGACAAAACCAAAAATCTAGAAAATTTTTTCCAAAGTATCCTTAGCTAAATGAGCATATGACCAGTATCAAAATATCATGAAACTGCAAGTACTAACATGTTTACTTGCATAGTGAATCATTGACTCCACTGCATAAAATCAGTTACCCAATAGAAGCCAACTAGGCTTATCGAGCACCTATGAATAACTATCATACATCTCCTATGACGAGGCTAGGTAAGTCTTCCACTTGCATCACCGAAGAGATCTCGACATCGACATGTCTCCCAGTTAAGAAAACCTCACCATGACCCTCTTTATCAAACATAAAAGGCCTTATGCAAAAAACATAACCACTATATCAATGACCCCATTGACGTACATAAGCGGTATCCACAAAAGCATACAAGATGTGTATCTGCCTAATATATTCAGTAAAATGACAATAAAAAGGCACAACCCAAAAACTAGCTAACAACACTTGCAAGTGTCTATCAACTCTGATGTTTTAGCCTAAAAAACATGCATAAATTTGCAGCGTCTACACCCACCAAGATTGAAAAGCTTTTGAGAAACCTATAGTTTTATGAGTGTGGCTGAAAACATAGCCCCAAAGGTTGATATTTATTATTGGAGAAGTACAAAAAACACTCTTCTTGATGTTCTTGGACCTGTGTGAAGAGAACTATGTGCAAAAGTACTCCAAATGGCTCCAAAAGACATCCCAAAAATGCTTCAGAACTTGGCCTTGAAAGCAAAGAATGAAGCTTTGAGGGACCACAACATGTTCAAGGTAATGTTAACCTAAGCCTTTTCCCTTCTTCAGACACCACAAGAGTGTAACTTAGTGGCAGGAGGTTGCGAGGGTTAGGCGAGGTGGGGGGAACAATACTAGGATGGGTGACCTCCCGGGAAGTACCAGTAAGCTCTATCTTCCTTGATCATTCAGGTCCTCCCTCGCGCACAGCCAATGGTGCCAATGGTGAATTCAGTGACTCGGATGACAAGGTATTCCAAGGTCTATGCCTTGCTCATTGCCTTAATCATAAGCCTTGGAGAAAGCCTTGGGTGGGTGGGTGGGTGCTACCTTTGCTCGCACAAAAGAAACAAATCTGTGTCAAAATGCTCTGATACCAGTGAAATATTTTGATGGCAATGCACCAAAGTACGCTCTCCTTCTTGAGAGCTCCACGATGATATCCTCATAGTAGAAAACTGAGCTCCTAGGACCACACACACTACTCTTCACAAAGGCTACTGAATACATAGAAAAACAAAGTACACAGGGAGCACGGACACAGACTTTTTGGGTGTTACAAATGTGGTCGAACTTATAGTCTATGACTGATTAGGCCACTATATGTTTTATTAAAGAACATATACAAAGAAGTGTCCGGTCGCTAGTTGGCCTTTCACATGGACACTAACGATAACATGAAAATCTCAAAAAGCTGAACACATTGCAAAAAAGAATGGAAAATATATAATTTTAGCGATAATGGATTTTATCGGTAATTTTGCTTTTTGTGAGAGATTTTTGCACAAGAGATCTCCATATTTGCCACATTGTTACCGTCAGGAATTGAACTCTGGTGTATTCATTGTGAGTGGTTTGAGCTAGACCATGATTTCACATGTTTTTGTTGTGAAAGTGATACACACAATATTCATCATATGCTCGAAATGTGGAGATTTTGGGTTTTTCTTGACATTGTTTTCAATAGAAATTATCAAAGAGGAGCAACAAAGATATAGATCAATGAAGTCTGATATGAAAATAAGAAGCTTAAATATGATGAACTCCTTTTTCTTTGAGTTTTTTAGGACTTCATTGTCATGTATCTTCTCAGCAAATAGTATAATTTTTTAGCATTTGAGTTTCCAAAGAATTATGATATTCTTTTTTATGTTCTCATGGGATGGTTCTCATGTATTTTGTGACGCTCTTTGAACATAATTTCTTTACCCTAAATCTAAACTTAAAATTGAGAGATACATGTGTAAGTGAGACAAAAAATTTTTAAATGCATCAATAATGATCTTAAAAACCATGTTAATCCTCATAAGTGACCCTCATGACAAACACGACTAGACAGCATGAAAATGAGGGCCAAAAACTTAAACACTAAATTCTTGCCATGATAATGAAGAGAGGGATTGAAGATGGAAATATCATCTGGCAAGATAGTAAAAATAAGAATATCTATACTAAATTGTTTATCATCCTCCATTATTCTCATAACGTTTCAGTGTGTGAAAGCTTTGAAAATTAGAGAACAAAATAAGGGAAAGACCATATGGCATGAAAAAAGGGCTACCAAAGATTTTTGGATGTGACCTTTTAATGCGGTTTAATCTTGTCAAAGATCGCTACTATGGAAAGGATAAGATCCATAAGTAGATTATAAGATTGACGTATGCTTTGCCTTGATGCAAGAGGCCTTAAACAAGTGATATCGAAGAGGCGACCATATAATGCAAAGAAGGCCTATCGCATATCCTTGGATGTGAGCTTTTCATGTTGTGTGGTCATGTCTTAAGATTTATACTATAGAAAGCAAATAAGATATAAGAATAGGGGCTCCTCTTCTTTGAAGCCCCTCAAGGCCAACATGACCACATGGCTTGCAAAATGGGGGGTAAAAGAGAAATTATATCTCCCAATTTAGCACCATGTGGTCATGTTGGCCTTGAAGGCCTGTAAAGAAGACGGGAGTAAACATAAGATTTTTCCATGTATATTCTAGCATTTTTTGTCCTAATTGTGCAAAGAAAGGTTTGTTGATATATTTAGGTAGTGATGTGTGTGAACACACTAGGACTGCCGGGGCACTTTTTTCCCTCTTTAGGAGGTTTTTTTTCCCCGGCTTGTATATACGCCTATTGCCCTAATGGGCTACTTATCTTTGTACATTCTCTAGTAATACATTCAGTATTGTGTGCTTGTGCTCCAAGCTTCTTCTTCTTCCTTGTGCTGTTCGCGTGCTTCCGCAGATGTCTAACTCCAACAATTGGTATCAGAGCAGGTCGTTCGCTTCATCTAGGGCGCCGTCGACACTCCTCCGTTTGCAGTCTCAGATGCGCACGAAATTTGGTGAGCATACTTAGGGTGATTCAGAGATCAAAATGGCTTCGCTCTGTGGTGCCGAAATCGCGATCTGAGCTCATTTCGGCCTCCGAATGCACTATCGGAGCGCTTGTGCATGCTATTTCGTCTTTTTGTGCCAAAGGTATATACCAGTTTCTATTCGCCAGTTTAAGCGTCTCGAAGTCTGCTACAAGTCTAGTAGAACTTGTCTGGGCAGTTGTGTTCAACTTTTTGAGATACAGTCAATTTTTTGCATCAAGGTATTTTAGTCACTGGCCATGGCTGAAAGTAGTGATGTATTCCGTATGTTGGCTCTTGAGGATAAGTTGGATGGTACCAACTACCCATTATGGGCTTATATGATGGGACATGTTTTGGTTGCAAAAGGATTGTGGAACATTGTGTAGGGTGTTGAAAGACGTCCTGTTACACCTCTAACGACAGGTACTGCAAATACAGGTGCTGGAGCTGATGAAGATGGTGTCGAAGATGATATTCCACAGATTCTTGTTCGTACTGCTGTTCTGTTGCACCTAGTGCAGACCAAATTCGTTGGGATGGCAAAGATGCCCAGACATATGCATTGATAGCTTTGTGTGTCAAACGTGCCATTATTCCTCATATTCGCTCTTGCAGAACAGCTAGGGATGCTTGGGATACACTTACCACATTGTACCAAGCTAGGAATGAGGCTCGTGTTGCTTACCTCCGAAAACAGTTGGAGAGTGAGCATATGAATGAAGGTGATTCTACGGACATTTTCCTAACGAAGATCAAAGATTTGAAGGAACAGTTGATTTCTGCTGAGGAGGTTATACCAGATAGCTCACTTGTGCAGACCGTTCTGAATGGTCTTCCTGATTCATATCAGAGTTTTGCTTCTACCCTTTGGTTGATGATGAAAGGCAATCCGAATGCCTTATCATTTGAGGAGTTAGTATCTGTTCTGTTGCAGGAAGATCAGTCCAGGCAGAACATGTCCATTATGCGTGTTGCAGATCAAGCTTTCCTGGCTAGTCAGAAGGGCAAAGGAAAATGGAGCTCTTCTACTAGTAAGCAGAAATCTGCAAATGCTGCACATTCGAAGAACCAGGATAAAGATGAGAAGAAATCAGAAAAGCAAAAATTGTTTTGCAAGTACTGTAAAGGGAATGATCATATCATAAAGAACTGTCCAAAACCGGCTGCTAAAGAGGCAAAGAAGAAAGAGGCCAGAATGGTTGTTGCAGAGGCCTCTATACCAAAAACAAAGTTTGCAAATCTTGTGCAGGAAGAAGAATGGGCATTTACTACTGTCTGTAGTTTTGACCCATCTTCTGATGAGCAGTGCATGTCTGCAGTAGACTCAGATGTTTGGTATTTTGACAGTGGGGCGACCAAACATATTACCTCGCAGCCCAGTTTCTTCTCTTCACTCGAGCCTGCCCCTATAGGGAATACTGTTATATGCACCAACAACTCCTCTTATCCTGTTATGGGAGTTGCTAAGATCATTTTGACTACTGCTGATGGTAGTTCTTTCACTTTGTCAGATGCTTTATTTGTGCTAGGGATAAAAAAGAACCTGTCATCAGTTTCTGCATTAGCCAAGATTGGCTTGGTTGTGAAATTTGTTGATGACAGGTGTACTATTCATGATCTGTCAAATGGCGATGTGATTATTGCTTTTGGCATTTTATGTCGTGGGCTGTATAAGCTCATAGAATATGAAAGATCTGTTAATGATTCGGCATGTGCAGTTCATGATTCTCAGGCTATATCAGATGCAAAGCTTTGGCATGCACGCTTTGTTCATCTGAATTTTGCTAGTTTGCTACACTTGCAGAAATCTCATATGGTGTCTTCTTTGCCCAAGCTTGAGGCACCTAGAAAACATGTATGTGAAGGCTGTATTTTGGGCAAAATGCAACGTTCCTCCTTTCCAAAAGATGGTTCAGTTCGGGCTACGTAGAAATTGCAGCTTGTACATAGTGATGTCTGTGGTCCTATGGAGCCACCTTCTTTTGGAAATTACCTTTACTTCGTGACTTTCATTGATGATTTTTCCAGGCATGCATGGGTATATCCACTCAAAGCAAAGTCCGAAGTGTTCATGTGCTTTAAACAGTTTTTGGTTTTGGCTGAAAATTTGTCAGCATGTAAAATGAACACCCTCCGTTCTGATCGAGGGGGGAATATGTGTCTTCTGATTTTAATGCATTTCTGGCTGAACGTGGGATAAAAAACCAGTGTATAGTGACGTATACACCTCAACAGAATGGAGTTGCTGAACGAAAGAACAGGTCACTCATAGAGATGGCGAGATGCATGGTCAAAAGTCAGGCTTTACCACATAGTTTCTGGCTTTAGGCTGTCATGTGTGCAGCATATGTACTGAACAGGTGTCCTACTAAAGTTCTTCAATTTATCACTCCATACAAGGCTTGGCATGACCGCAAGCCATCTGTTGCTCATCTGCATGTTTTTGGTTGTTTGGCATATGCACTAGTGCCTGAACAAAACATCGCAGAAAATTGGATGATAAGGCAGTAAAATGTATTTTTGTTGGGTACAGTTCGGAAAGTAAAGTCTATCGTCTGTATCATCCACAGACTAAACGCATTCTGGTTAGCCGTGATGTTGTCTTTGTGGAAGATGCTATTCAGCCATTGCTTTCATGTACTAAGGAGACTTCTGTTAGCTCCAAAGACATGTATGATACTTTGATGCCTCTTTTTACAGGTGGACACTCTAGTGCTAGTCCTAATGAGGAAACTTCTCAGCCTTTGCAGGTTTCATATGATGATGCAGATCATTCTATTTCTAATGCAAATTTACATGATGCACTTGTTGATGAGAGAGCTGATATTGAGCAGGCAAAAACTATGCCAAAATGGCTGGTGCAGACTTTGCGTGACAACAAATTAGATGCACCTTTGTCATATTGTACTCGTTCAGGCTCTCATAGTGCCTCCTTTGCATCAGATTGCTATGCTATGGCTGCGTATTTTCTTTGTGATGAGAATGAGCCTGTTTCTTTTGATGAAGCACAGAATTCAGAAAATTGGATGGCTACTATGCAATCTGAATATGATGCTATAATGAAGAGTGGTACATGGTCTTTATGTGAATTGCCTCCTGGCAAGAAGGCCATTGGCACTAAGTGGGTATACAAGCTGAAGCGTAAACCTGATGGTACAGTTGACATGTATAAGGCTAGGCTTGTTGCAAAGGGTTATGCGCAGGAAAGAGGCATTGATTTTGATGAGACCTTTGCACCTACATGCCGTATGACTACTGTTCGGAGCATTTGCGCACTTGGAGCCCATCATGATTGGAATGTACATCAGTTGGACATTAAAACAACATTTCTGAATGGTGACTTGCATGAAGAAGTGTATGTTTTTTAGCCTCGTGGCTTTGTGCAAAAAGGGCATGAAAACCAGGTGTGCAGGTTAAAGAAGGCATTATATGGTTTAAAGCAAGCACCACGTGCTTGGTATGAGAAGATACATGCCTATCTGATTGCACATGGTTTTGAGAACAGTCCAACTGAAAGCACCTTATATGTTAAGCGTGCTAATGATGTGCTTCTGATCATTGTTGTCTATGTTGATGACATGCTACTCACTGGTCCTATTGAGAAGCATATTGCTGATTTCAATTGCATGCCTCATTTGAGATGTCTGATTTGGGGCATTTGCATCACTATTTGGGCATTCAATTTATGCAAAGTGATGGTGGAATGGCTTTGTGTCAAACGAAATATATTGACACATTATTGCAGCGTTTTGGCCTTGAAGATTGTAAGCCTATTGCCACTCCTATGGAGACAGGTTTACGATTGAGTCTTCATGATGCAGGAGATGCATTTGATGATGTTCTCTATCAGTAGGCTGTTGGATGCTTGATTTACTTATGCATCACTCGGCCATATATTCAGTTTGCTATCTCACAGATGAGCAGGTTTATGCATTGCCTAGGAGTCACGCATTGGAAGGTGGTTAAGCGCATCTTTCGCTACTTGAGTGGTACTCGGCTACTTGGGTTGCTTTATCCCAAGGGGGGATCACTACCGCCAGATTTGCATGCTTTTTCTAAGTCAGATTGGGCTGGTTGCTATGACACTCGTGTGTCCACCAGTGGTTTTTGCTTCATGCTTGGTAGCTCATGTATATCTTGGTTGAGCAAGAAGCAGCCTACTGTGGCCACTTCCAGTTGTGAGGCTGAGTATAGGGCAGCTTTCACAGCGACTCTTGAGTGTGAAGCTACCAAGCATGAAGGTTCTGCCTAAGGAGAAGTTTGAAGATTTGCGCAAAGCTTTGGGCATACTTCCTTTTGTGGAGTGATTTCCACATAGCTTGGCACTTCCTTATACATGAGTGCCAGTTCCTTGTTCACCGCATCACTCCCAGGGGGGATTTGTTGATATATTTAGGTAGTGATGTGTGTGAACACACTAGGACTACCGCGGCACTTTTTTCCCTCTTTAGGAGGTTTTTTCCCCCAGCTTGTATATACGCCTATTGCCCTAATGGGCTACTTATCTTTGTACATTCTCTAGTAATACATTCAGTATTGTGTGTTTGTGCTCCAAGATTCTTCTTCTTCCTTGTGCTGTTCGCATGCTTCCGCAGAGGTCTAAATCCAACAAGGTTCTCTTCTATAAGAAAATGGGTTATCACTACTCTTGTCTTCTTGTCCCTCATTGGAAACACGAGCGACCACATAGTGCAAAAATGGGGGTTTGGAAAAATTAATCCCCCCCCTCCTTATGTTGGCTAGCTATCTACTTAGGTGAGCTTTCCTAGTAGGGTTTCTGCTCTCATTAAGATTTTCCAACTCCAACCAAGCCTACCGAGAGATTTTGCATTAAATGATTTGAGGTATAATATGCCTCTTTACTCCCATAGCAATATATGAAAGTGCTTGTGCATCCCTTGAATCCTGTGTCGATTTCTCTTCTATAGGAAGTAATCTAGTAGTAGTATGGACTCCTGATGATGAAGTACTTCCTTCTTCTTCATTAACCTCTTGTTGAGCAGAAACAGGAATAGGGGGTTTCTAGAAGATGAAGTAGCCTCTTCTCCGACTTATCTTGACCCATGCTCTTGTCTTTTTGTGTTCATAATGTAATGTATGCATGAACTGAGCACATCTTTTGAGGTTAGATATAATCAAAGGAAGCTTAAAAAATTACTCGCATCCTAGATTGTCCCAAATTTTTTTAATGGATTCATCAATGCTTTGGAGTGCTTCGAATTGTTTAGAGAATAAATACATCTTCTTGTTCTTCTCTCCTCAAGTTCAAAACATAATATATTCAACTATGCTCTAGCAATCTTTAGCTCGTGGAACTAGTGGCCTCGGGCTTGCTTGATTGATTTCCTAGGAGACGGGGTTGATTAGCAATGAACACTTGGCTAGATGAACTTGCTACAATTCCTTTTTGTAGAAGATGGATTAGACAAATATGTGAGCAAATCTTCATGTGGTGTAACATTTAGTTGATAAAATCATGAAATTGTTTAAGATATTCATGATTTATGTTCCAAGTTCAAGCAGAGTAATATGGTCGTATTTCAAGTTATGTTAATATTTCTCATGAACATTATGGTTATGTACTTATTGATCGAGTAAAAGATGTATCTCATTAAATAATGATTGAATAAGTATGTAGGATTTTCACTCTGTGAATGATTACAAGATTTAGAATTATTATGCTGAGTCAAATAAGCACCCATAGTTTTTTAGTAGCATCATGATGTAAGCATCTGCCCTTATTATACATGGACCATGAGATATGATGAGAAAAGGTAACTTCCTAATCCATTTTTGGATAGGAAAATGAGTCTCATAGGTGAAGATATTCTTAGGTTAAAACACCTTTGATGGTGGAGCTTGATGAGAAGTTCCAATTGATAATAGAGCCTTATTTGGGAAAACACTTGGACATCATGATATCTTGAGCTTAACACTCACAGGTGCTCATGTAGACTTTTTAGGAAAGAACGATAACAGAACCCAAGAAAAAGAATGAGCCCTATCTCAGAGTAGGAAACTGGAAATACAAAATGCTTTCATACCGTAAAAATAGATACTTTTAGATTTAAAATGAGTCCGTAATCTTGAGCATTGGACATATGAGAAAAGAGAATCAAGCCATGCAAATCTTCCAATTCTGAAGAAGAAGATGTGGAGAAGGAGAAGCGAGCAAGAAGGTGATTCAAACTTGATTTTGTTCACTTCTTCATGTAGTACAAGTATGTGGAGTGATTATATAAACTCATACAAGTCTCTGTGTGATTTCCAAAAATTTCAAAAATCAAATTCATCTCACAAATCTTGCAAGAGTGAGTTCGATGTGACATACTCTCTTTTCTAATATTCTAGGAAATAAAGTAGTAGATAAAATCTACTTCATAATTGATTTGCATGTTGGTAGGAGACTTCAACCACTTGAACCGTGGCCTAAGGGTTTCAATTACAACCTTAAATAAATACTATTGCTATGGTACAAAAGAAAATGTTCAAATATGTGAGTATACAAAAGAGTATATGAAACCATATAATTCTGCCACATGAGTAAAGCTTATTCCAAAACATAAATTTTAAGTGTCCTTAATGAGAGCTTTAACTTCAAGCATCTTGAAAGCTTGCTTGTTCTAATAGTTCCCCCTCAAGGTAAACATTATTAAGGCTTCAATCTACAATGACTTGTATACCTGCAGTAGCTTTGAATATACAGAGTTTTATTCCATCTACAACCTTTGTCATCATGTCTACCACTTCTTTATCTGTTTGAACAATTGACATATCAATATCTAATGATAAGAGTTTCTCTCTGATGGAGTGGTGATGAACCTCAATATTTTTTGTTTATGCATGCTATATAGGGTTAGTTGCAAGATGCATTGAGCTCACACTATCTGAAAGATATGAGGTTTGGAGCTCAGGTCCTAAATCTACATACAATGCTCTTAACCATATAGCTCCTTGTGTGGCTATTGTGAAGCCTCTATACTAATCTTTAATTGAGAGAGTGCTAATATAGGCTATTTCTTAGAACTCCAAGAAAGAAGTTCTCCTCCTACAAATGCTAGAATTCTTGATGTAATTCTCCTATCATTGTTGGATCCTAAAAAAGGTGCTTGGGCATCCTCTATATGAAAGGGTACAAAGTTGCACACGTCGCTTTCAGAAGTTAGCATAACAAAGATTGAGGTGTATTTCTCAATCCATAGGTCGGATTGAGGCATCTAAGAGACCATTGGAAAGCTCAGAACATACTTTCCAAATTTAATGAGATAGATAGAAATTATAAAGCCCTTGGGAAACCATGGATGGCACTTGATTGAGGGTTCAAGATACCAAACATGGGTGAGAACAAGGTTCAAGAAATTGTGTGAGGTTGAGGAATCAATTCAAGGGTAGCTAGGGAGATTAAAAGGGGCTGATCATCAAGGCTAGAGGGATACAAGAGCAGATCATTGAGGACAATGATTGACCAAGGGGGGAAGACTGTAATAAAGTGATAGGTAGGAAATTGTTGAACTACACCCTTCACAGATAGAAGATGGTTGAACTACACCCTAAGAATCAGGATTAGGAAGTAATCGTCAACCATGGCTTTTGGAGCAAGTGGTTAGCCCATCACATTCCTAACCAAGAGGTTGTGACTTCAATTCCTTATAGTACTGATGCATGTAATGAAATTCTCTCTTCACCTTCATCTCTTAGGGTTTGATAAGGTTCATCACCCCCCTTGTATAGATCAATATAAGAATCCAAATTCGTTCTACAAGATGCATAGTCATCTAATTTTATGAATTCTAGAGACTCTTCCCTTTTATCATAAATATGACTTTTTGCAATATATGCATTGCTTGAGAGTAGGATATCACCTATATCTGTAACATAGAATGTGTATGATTTTCTTTCAATTGCATAACCAATAAAGATGACTTCAATGGCTTTTACATCAAACTGACCACGATCCTTCTTCTCCATATGAACATAAGTTCGGGAACCAAAAACTTTGAAATAACTCATTTTGGGTATATTCCCATAATGAGGTTCACAAGGTGTGATAACCTTTATTGGTTTTGTGGATAACCTATCCATAATGTCATTATTTGTATGTACTACATCAAAACAAATCTTGGGAGAAAGCTTTTTTGGATAACATCATACTACACATCATCTCAACAAGTATCCTCTTCTTTCTCTTTGCAACACCATTCTGTTCTCTAGTGTAAGAAATATTGAGTTGATGAGGGATACCTTTGTCTTCAAGAAAAGACTTAAAGTCTTTAGACATGTACCCTCCTCCTTTATCACTTCTCAAAATGTGGATCTTTGGCTAACTTTCATTTTCAACCATAGCTAAGAACTTCTTAAAAGTAGAAAAAACCTCTAACTTCACTTTAAGATTGTAAATCCACGAATATCTTGAGAAATCATCAATAAAAGTAACAAAGTACCTAAAACCTTAAATAAAATCTATTCTCATTGGAACATTCACATTTGAATGTATGATTTGCAACTTTCTTGTGGCTGTGATGTATCCATGCTTCTTGAAAGGTAATTTGTGAAGCATACAAAAGCATACAAGATGTGTATATGCTCAATATATTCAGTAAAATGACACTAAAAAGGTTGAATGCACAACCCAAAAACTAGCCAACAACACCTGCAAGTGTCTGTTAACTCTGATGTTTTAGGCTAAAAAAGTTGCATAAATTTGCAGTGGCTGCTCCCACCAAAATTGAAAAGCTTTCGAGAAACCTATAGTTTTATGAGTGTGGCTGAAAACATTGCTCCAAAGGTTGATATTTATTATTGGAGAAGTACAGAAAACACTCTTCTTGATGTTTTTGGACCTGTGTGAAGAGAACTATGTGCAAAAGTACTCCAAATGGCTCCAAAAGACATCCCAAAAATTCTTCAAAAATTGGCTTTGAAAGCAAAGAATGAAGCTTTGAGGGACCACAACATGTTCAAGGTAATGTTAACCTTAGCCTTTTCCCTTCTTTAGACACCACGAGAGTGTAGCTTAGTGGCAAGAGATTGCAAGGGTTAGGCCTGCTTGGGGGGGAACAATACTAGGATGGGTGACCTCTCGAGAAGTACCGATAAACTCTATCTTCCTTGATCGTTCAGGTCCTCCCTCGCGCACAGCCAATGATGCCAATGGTGACTTCCGTGACTGGGATGACAAGGTACTCCAAGGTCTATGCCTCGGTCACTGTCTTAATCATAAGCCTTGGAGAAAGCCTTGGGTGGGTGGGCAGGTGCTACGTTCGCTCGCACAAAAGGAACAAATCTTTTGTGTCAAAATGCTATGATACCAATGAAGTATTTTGATGGCAATGCACCACAGTACGCTCTTCTTCTCGAGAGCTCCACGATGATATCCTCATAGTAGAAAACTGAGCTCCTAGGACCGCACACAGTACTCTCCACAAAGGTTGCTGAATACGTAGAAAAACACAGTACACAGGGAGCATGAACTCAGAATTTTTAGGTGTTAGAAATGTGGTCGACTTATAGTCTGTGACTGACTAGGCCACT
The DNA here is from genome assembly GCA_020310875.1 of Ceratopteris richardii. Taxonomy (NCBI): domain Eukaryota; kingdom Viridiplantae; phylum Streptophyta; class Polypodiopsida; order Polypodiales; family Pteridaceae; genus Ceratopteris; species Ceratopteris richardii. The sequence continues at coordinate 16,523,438 of CM035437.1, read as the reverse complement.
ATATGTTTTATTAAAGAACATATACAAAGAAGTGTGCGGTGGATAGTTGGCCTTTCACATGGACACTAATGATAACATGAAGATCTCAAGAAGCTGAACACATTGCAAAAAAACATGGAAAAAATATAATTTTAGCGACAATGGATTTTATCGTTAATTTTGATTTTTGTGAAAGATTTTTGCACAATAACTCTCCATATTTGCCACGTTGTTACCGTCAAGAATTGAATTGTGGTGTATTCATTGTGAGTCGTTTGAGCTAGACCATGATTCCACATATTTGTGTTGTGAAAGTGTTATACACAATATTTATCATATGCTCGAAATGTGGAGATTTTGGGCTATTCTTGACATTGTTTCCAATACAAATGATAAAAAAGGAGCAACAAAGATAAAGATCAATGAAGGATGAAGCTATCCACACCTTCAAAATGATTATCTTGATGTCTGATATGAAAATAAGAATCTTAAATATGATGAACTCCTTTTTCTTTGAGCTTTTTAGGACTTCATTGTCATGTGTCTTCTCAGCAAATAGTATATTTTTAAGCATTTGGGATTCCAAAGAATTATGATATTCTTTTTTATGTTCTCATGGGATGGTTCTCATGTATTTTGTGATGCTCTTTGAACATACTTTGTTTACCCTAAATCTAAACTTAAAATTGAGAGATACATGTTTAAGTGAGACAAAAAACTTTTAAATGCGTCAATAGTGATCTTAAACCATGTTAATCCTCATAAGTTACCCTCATGACAAACACGAGTAGACAGCATGAAAATGAGGGCGAAAAACTTAAACACTAAGTTCTTGGGATGATAATGAAGAGAGGGATTGAAGATGGAAATATCATCTGGCAAGATAGTAAAAATAAGAATATCTATACTAAATTGTTTATCATCCTCCATTATTCTCATAACGTTTCAATGTGTGAAAGATTTGAAAATTAGAGAACAAAATAAGGGAAAGATCATATGGCATGAAAAAAGGGCTACCAAAGATTTTTGGATGTGACCTTTTCATGCCGTTTAATCTTGTCAAAGATCGCTACTATGGAAGGAATAAGATCCACAAGTAGATTATAAGATTGATGTATGCTTTGCCTTGATGCAAGAGGCCTTAATCAAGTGATATCGAAGAGGCGACGATATAATGCAAAGAAGGGCTATCGCATATCCTTGGATGTGAGCTTTTCATGTTGTGTGGTCATGTCTAAGATTTATACTATAGAAGGCAAATAAGATATAAGAATAGGGGCTCCTCTTCTTTGAAGCCCCTCAAGGCCAACATGACCACATGGCTTGCAAAATGGGGGGTAAAAGAGAAATTATATCTCCCAATTTAGCACCATGTGGTCATGTTGGCCTTGAGGGGCTGTAAAGAAGACGGGAGTAAACATAAGATTTTTCCATGTATATTCTAGCATTTTTTGTCCTAATTGTGCAAAGAAAGGTTCTCTTCTATAAGAAAGTGGGTTATCACTACTCTTGTCTTCTTGTCCCTTATTGGAAACACGAGCGACCACATAGTGCAGAAATGGGGGTTTGGAAAAATTAAACCCCCCCCCCCCACCCCCTCCCCCATTTTCATGGCATGTGGCCATGTTGGCCTTGAGGAACTAAAAGGATGTTACAACATGAGATAAGCCATAATGTTTTGCGTTCTCCCTAAAGCCTTTAACACAGACACACATATTTTTTGTTTGTTCCAAATTCTTTACGTAAGTGCATAATTTGAGGAATCTGATGGCATGGTTGAATGCGAAGCATTCAAAAATTTTAGAAAATGATTGGTTGAATGCTCATTTTTGTCAGCGAAGACCCTAGTTGTGTCTAACATTGGAAGAGAGGGAGCACGACCATATGACATGAAAATGGTCCCACGTTTGTGCCATATGATCATGTCCCCTCTTCTAGTTTTAGACCAAAATGGGGTCTTTGGTGTCAAAACTAAGGATTAAGTTAGTCATTTATAGGGTTTTGGGATGCTCTAGATTCGATTGTGCCATCATAATCCTCAAACTATGAACCTATGATAGATAACTTGTGTATTCAATGTGTCAATAAGATTTTTATAATTTGGTTTAAGAATCCATATATATATATATATATATATATATATATATATATATATATATATATATATATATATATATATATATATATATATATATATATATATATATATATATATATATATATATATATATATAAGAGTTAGGAAGAATTTTTGGATATATATCTTCATATCTCCACATCATTATAGCCTCTAAGAGCCATCCTTTGTTTGCAAAAAGAAGTGCAAGATTTGTTTAATTATTTAATAAATGATTCTTATCTTCATGTAGCACATCTCCATTGAATGAATCTAATGGTGAAGGACATCTCCACCAATGATTAGAGGTTATCTTGAAACATCTCCACCAATGATTAGAGGTTATCTTGAAACATTTAATTTTCATCCATTGAGGAATAAATAAAATCATTAGTGGTACTTGAAAATGGTAGCAATTTCTAATCCATAATGCATTTAGAGGAACTTGATCAAAACAAAAACAATGTTGAAAATTTTATAGAAGAATATTCCTTCCCATGTAATGCCACGTATGTATCATAGATAGTTTTGTACAAATGCGATATTCATTGTTCACTTACTATGTTGGCAAAAATTGTAAAATGGACCTTTTACATATTATGATTCAATGTTAGGATTATTTTTCTAAGGGATTCGAAATTTAATGCCAATCTTTGTCTCAGCTTCCATGCATCTCCCATTCCAGAATGATGTTACAATTCCTTCTTTAACTAGTGAGTTTACATTTTAGCATATGATGTTCTAAGACTTTGATATAACCTTGTTTTTGTGCCAATCATGTTGAGTAGCATAAAAGAATTCAAGTTTTGGTTCATTTTCTCACACAATGGTATGAAATGGGGGGGGGGGGGGGGGGGGTTAATCACATTTTTCTCACCCCCCTTTTGTGCCATATGGCCTCGTATGGATAACCCTTTCATCAACCTCTCAAATGCTTTCTTACCCACATAATGCAATTTAAACGTACATAATAAAAATTAGAAATCCTTCCTTATACTCATCCACAAAGAAATTTCACTAACAATTGTTAGCTCCTAGATCAATGCAGAGTCCACATCTTTGCTACTTCACCATTTTGTATTCCTTTTCAAGTGCAATTTTCTAGAAAAAAGATATGAAAAATACCCTAGGGTTTTGTAGATGCAAATATTGAGATACTTATGATTAAATCAATAAATAATATAGAACATCAAGAATAGATGATATTCAAACAAGAAGTTCTTGCTTACTCGTCAAAACATTATAGCACATGCTTTGAAAATGAGTATCATAACATATATTTCAAACCTGAAACTTAGAAAAATGTACCAGAAGGATTTTCAAAACATATCTAAAAGTAAAATTATTTTCTTTATATAAGAATGATTGTTACATTCTAAGAGGCTAAAATGTGATAATTTTAGGTGGCATGCAAGTAATACAAGATAATGTTGTGTTTGATCTAATGTTTATCACTGCATCATCAAATGGGAATCCAAATTGTGGTGAAACCTAATCAAGGTTCTCTAAAATCTCTTGAACATTTTTGAATTTCGAATTTGTTGTGAAAACTGTTTTCGTAGGATCAAATCCTAATACTAGGATTACTCATAGATTTGATATGAAATGAATAGAGAATTCTAACTTACTTTACTCAAAATGATGTTTTGCAATTTCTAACCTATTTAATATTGAAATCCAAAGATTTTAGTAATCATGGGGGGCCCAATCCAAAGATGAGATGGTGGGAGATAATAGATCTACAAGTTATTCATTTGCATTCCTCGGTCATGCTACTTGCTATTTTGCATAATAAACAAACAATAGCATGATATTGAAAAACATACGAGATTTATCTGCGTACATTATCTCTACATATTCTTTATGAATCACTTTGTATGTTCTTATTACACCTTCAAAAACTTTCCACTCTACAACAGTATAAAGACTTCCTAAAAAATAGTAATTACACGAAAAACATGTAAAATAGATTAATTGTAAGAGGTTACTTACAATATGATGGAAAATGTACATGATAGATAAGCACAAAATCATTTGTACTATACACATGTTGAGCTCTATAAAAAAAAATCATGTCTCCTCAATCTGTAATGTAGGATTCAACCTTTCTAGTGTTATTTTGCATTGCTCCTTTTTGCTCTCATTAATCTATGTGCACATCTAAAACTAGCTAACATAGTCACACACTCACGTGCATAGAAAGAGCTTTCCATAGAAAATCCTCTTTTTTGTTATGAACTTAATAAGAGTTGATGTGGTTGGAAGGACGAAATGAGGATGAAGAAACAATTTGAACAATCAAGGAATGTACACAAAAATAATAAATTTCAAAAGTGCTAAAACAACTCTCACTTGATAAGTAAGGGATTGGGTCAGTCCATGAACACCATAGAAGCTCAAAATAAAGAAGGAGATGAAAGTTAGTAGCCCAAGAAGCAACATGCATGAAAATTCGCTCAGTGGGTTCAAAAAGTCCATAAAAATGTCGGGTTTTTGTCCTTTATACTTTTGGGCTTGAACCTTTTTACATGATTTTTGGACAAAAGTTTAGTTAAATAATAAACCTAAAGCTTATCTAACTGCCAAAGTTAGATGTCAAAAATCTCGAAAAATTCGAGAGGGTTGGGAAAGTACTTTAGAGGTTCAAGTATTTCTTGGCATTTTCAAAAGGGGAGTGAAAAACATTAAAATTGGTTACAGTATACATAAAATGGTTAAAAAAAGGGATAATATGACATGTGTATGTTTCAAATCTCTTTCTAGTGAAGCTTTATTATTACTTGGCTTGTTCCAAGAAATTTTGCATACTCGTCATGGTTCATATTGGAAAAATTAATGGATCCTACTGACCAAAGATTTACTTCACATATTCTCTTCTTTGTTGTTGGTTTTCCCAAGAACTCCCCTCCCTACACTATATTTCCCCACCCAGATATGAAGACCAACTCCTATAACATCCAAAACTTAGAAAGAATCTAGGGTTGAAAAGATTGAGAGGAAATTTAAATTGTGAATAAACTTGAGATGAGGCTGTGTCTTACGGAGCTAAAGGAGCATAATTTCCTCTATAAGGACTGGGAACCAAAAATGCATACACTCCACTTACTTAGAAACTTCTAGTGATTTAGAGAGTGAGATAATGATGATATCCAGAAAGATGCACTAACTCTATCTTTGCGACTAAAGTCCTATCCTTGATAGAAGGGGAGTATAGACCTTCTCTACAATTTGTTTCTATTAGCTTACAAGGATTTCCTATACACCTCAATAGACTCTATAGATCTCTGGCAAGAATAAGAGAATCAAGAGCCATTGAAGTCATTCAAAGACCAGCTGTAAAATTTGAAAGAGGATTCTATGCAGATAAATAAGGCAGTTTATATCTAATAATGGATCACTAAGAGAGAATCAATAAAATTGGAGAGACTGAAGAACCAACTTACCCTTCATACACTAGTAATGGAGAACGTGTGATGGCCCCTAGAGGAAAGTCAGATGTAGCTTGATATGGGATATAATTCCTCATAATGACGAGCTCATGGATTTCTATCTAATTTCTAGTGTACTAATAAATTCCTTCAAGAAACTATGCCCTTAACTCAAAGTAGTGTTAATCTTGCTACCATATATGAGTTGCATGATCTTGGAGAATCCTCTAGATTCAAATATTTGGATCATGATAAGACAAGATATTGGTATGTAATAGATGCAAAAAGTTCTAGACTCCAATATATGGGTTTGCCATTTCCTCTTAGGGAACAAGAAAATTCTTCCCACAATCCACAAAGTGAGCAACAAACCCAAGGAAAACGCTAATCCATAGCAAAGTATTGGTAAAATACTCCTCAAAGACCTCATGTCCACTTTGCAATTCTAGGTAATAACACTATGCAAAACCATAAAATGGGAGGTTAGACTATGAATACACCAACCTTTGCTATACACCACCCTTTCCTATATAAACACGAGGAGGATGAGGACCAATTGTGCGCTCAGTAATTAAACTTATTCCTCAACCATGAGATGTGCGTGGAAGGCTGAGACCATATCAAGTTACCAAGTGCATGAAGAACAACGATGATGGTTCAGGAGATTGCTATGATCATAAGATTGAATTTAAAGAACTATTGCATGTTAAATAGGTAGATAAATTTTTTGTTCAATATGAAGCTTTTGGACTCACATTGCTTGGAATAACTTTGGCATAGTTTGAACCTATACGTGAGTTTGTAAAGAGAGGAATGAAGTACAATACCTCTTCTTTAATTCATAGCTTCAACTAAGCTAACAACAAGTCTATGAGGCTAGTAACCAAACATATTTTGATCAATGTCCACTAACAGAAAGGCCTACCCAACCAAAAACGATATCAATATTCTTGGATGGATCAACTAATGGAATTTTGAAAGCTTTAGTATATGTGAAACGATTGGATGCTTTGGATGTAAGCCTTAAGGAATGCAAAGATTTGAAGAAATTTTTAAATAATGAACTGAATATTCCTCGCACTCCTTCAAAGTCTAAAGATATATCTATAAGTGTATCTATTCAACTGAAAAATGTGGAAGATTTGAATGAATAAGTTGCAAAAAGTTGTGAGTAAAGAAAAGACCTCTAAAGTCCTTTCTACAACTTGGAGACATTATTTTGGTATATACACATGCATGTGGGTAGAAAAACATAGTTCAAGTGTCTTGCTAAATGTTTTAAGGAAAAGAATAGGCTTTTGTGTAATCTAGGCACATAGGCAAAGAGAGTAGTTCATAAGTAGCACAAAGATCACATCAAAAGCTAGAAAATAGTTGGAAATTTCCAAGCATTGAGATGTGTCGAGTTTGGTATTACATTTATTCAACCCAATAATAGAAAAATATCAAATATGTTTGTTTTATTAGGGGATATTTGAGTAAAGGTGAATACAAAATTAGGTATGTTGGAGTTAGACATCTTCGGAAGCATGTGAACAAACAAGGAAGAAGAAGAAGCTTGGAGCACAACACACAATGCTGAATGTATTACCACTAGAATGTACAAAGATAAGTAGCCCATTAGGGCAATAGGTGTATATAAAAGCCGGGGAAAAAAAAACTTCTAAAGAGGGAAAAAAGTGCCCTGGTAGTCCTAGATTGTTCAGATACATCACTACCTAAATATATCAACAAGTCCCCCTTGGGAGTGATGCGGTGAACAAGAAGTTGGCACTCATGTATAAGGAAGTGCCAAGCTTTGTGGAATCAATCCACAAAAGGAAGTAAGTCCAAAGCTTTGTGGAAATTTTCAAACTTCTCCCTAGGCAAAGCCTTCGTAAAAAGGTCTCCAATGTTCTCCTGCGTGGGCACATATGCCAAGCTGATCTCCCCAACAGAGAACGTCCTCTCCCTGACATAATGATAATGCACCTTAATGTGCTTAGTGCGAGCATGGAACAAAGAGTTCCCCACAACTGCCAATGCGCTCTAACTGTCAATAAAGATGGTGGTGGCAAAAGACTTGCCAACTGTTACCCAAATCAACCATAAGGTGTCTAAGCCACACACACTCAACAATCGTTGTGAAAGCTGCCCTATACTGAGCCTCACAATTGGAAGTGGCCATAGTAGGCTGCTTCTTGCTCAACCACGATATACATGAGCTACCAAGCATGAAGCAAAAGCCATTAGTGGACACACAAGTGTCATAGCAACCAGCCCAATCACTATCAAAAAAGGCATGCAAATCTGGCGGTATTGATCCCCCCTTGGGGTAAAACAATCCAAGTAGTTGGGTACCACTCAAGTAGCGAAAGATGTGCTTAACCGTCTGCCAATGCTTGACACTTGGGCAATGCATAAACTTGCTCATCTATGAGAAAGCAAAGTGAATATCTAGCCGAGTAATGCATAAGTAAATCATGCATCCAGTAGCCTGCTGATATAGAACAACATCAAATGCATCTCGAGCATCATGAAGACACAATCATAAACCTGTCTCCATAGGAGTGCGAATAGGCTTACAGTATTCAAGGCCAAAACACTGCAATAATGTGTCAATATATTTTGTTTAGCACAAAGCCATTCCATCATCAACTTGCATAAATTGAATGCCCAAATAGAGATGCAAAAGCCCCAAATCAGACATCTCAAATGAGGCATGCAAATGAGCCTTAAAATCAGCAATATGCATGTCATGAGGACCAGTGAGTAGCATGTCATCAACATATACTACAATGATCAGAAGTACATCATTAGCATGCTTAACATATAAGGTGCTTTTAGTTGGATTGTTCTCAAAACCATGTGCAATGAGATAGGCATGCATCTTTTCAAACCAAGCAGGTGGTGCTTGCTTTAAACCATATAATGCCTTCTTTAACCTACACACCTGGTTTTCATGCCCTTTTTGCACAAAACCAGGGGGTTGAAAAACATACACTTCTTCATGCAAGTCACCATTCAGAAATGCTGTTTTAATGTCCAACTGATGACTTATGGTCCAACTTTTGTCCAAGATTCTTTGACTTATGGTCCAGCTTTTGTCCAAGATTCTTGGGTATGTAAACATATGATTCAGATGCAAAAGCTCGAAGATGATCATAATATGGTGGCTTTCCTATCCATAACTCATGTGCCACTTTTAGATCTTTGATAGTACTAGGTGAAAGGTTAATCACATGAGCTGAAATCAATACTGCTTTTGCCCAAAAGCCTTGTGAATGGTTTGCATGATGCAACAAAGAAATTATTCTATGCAAAATATTTCTATTCATCCTTTCAGCTACACCATTCTATACTAGGGTATAAGGAGTTGTAAATTCATGTGAGGTATACTCACCCCCATTATCTTAATGTAAAGCTTTGATCTTAGTTCGGTTTTTGAGTCTCAAGTGAAGCAAGCCATTTTTTGAATGTAGGAATTACCACAACCTTTGATTTGATAGGATATACCCAAAAGTTTCTAGTAGCATCATCTATGAAAGTGAAAAAGTAAAGAGAACCACCTAAGGACCTTGTGGGCATAGGACCACACGCATCTGTATGAGTGAGATCTTAATGCTCAATTGAATAGTCAATGTGCAGTTTATGTACATTCTTAGTTTTCTTTCCATATTGATAATGCTCACAAAGAAAAATCAGCCAATGATTACATAGTTAAGTGGTAAAAATGAGAAAGATTTTCCATTCCACGATGAGATATGTGGCTCAAAGGGCCATGCCAAATACAAAGCATAGGTTGTTCAATAATAGCTAACAAGTGTTCTTTTTGTGATACAAATAAAGGTTAAATTGAGCAAACCTTGTGTCCTTTTGCAATAACCATAATGACCTTTGATATGCGAAAGGCATGATCATAGAAGACCACCTTTTAACCATGGTCTTCAAGGTTACCAACTACATCAAACTACATGATAACTGAGGTACATGACATACATTATGCATAGTAAATTTTGAACCATGAATGAACTACAGAACTACATCTCTAGTCCCCACAACCTCAGAGTGTTAAGAGTCACCAAGTCTCATTCTACCAAGAGACTTTGTTGCATAAGTAGAGAACCATTCTCTATGTCATGTGACATGGAAAGATGCACCATGATCCGGCATGCACAAGAAAGAGAATCAACCATAAGAGTCTCAGTAGGCATAGTACTATCAAGTGTAAACACATCAACATCATTCGAAATAGCATTGACTTCTTTAATCCTCATAGTTTAAGTAGATGGTGCAGGTAACTATTTAACATGCCCATCAACATTCTGCCTTTACCTTTAGCATTCTTTAACGCAAAGCAGTCTTTCTTCATGTGTCCCTTCTTATGACAATAATGGCATTTGATATCCCTCTTCCTTGATTTACTTATAATCTTATTTGGTTGACCATTCTTCTCCTTTTCTTGCTCCTTTCACATTGCTGGTTTTTTCCTTGGTGAGAATCACGAACATTATATGCATCTCCACTTTGAGTGCCAACCATAGATTTTTATGAATCTCCTCACTCAAGAGTGCTCCACAAATGTAGTGCTAAAATGCGTTGACAAATTCACTACATCAAAGCTGTCATCTAACAACAACTTCGGATGGAGTCTTTTGACTCCGATTACACACATGAGAGCGTGCTATCGATCAATTGACTCTGATAGACGATTACACACATAAGAGCCTACCTGCACAGAGAAAATGAATGTGTCGCTCACGATTCTTCTTCCATAAGACACCTTCCATAATCACAGTTGTCCAAGCACGGGTAGACCAGAGCTCTAGAAGAGGATCCGAACCTTCCTAATTTTGAGCCTGATAGTCGACAACATTGAGCATACCACATTCTCGACCGAATTTAGGAAAGCATATCTACATTTTTTTCTTTACGATGCCTTTGATAGTCGGGACCAGATTGTTATTATGTGGAATATTATCCATCAACTCTGTTCTTTAGGCTCAAAAAACCTACATAGACTTGTGGTGGCTACTCCCACCACAACTAAAACCTTTCAAGAAACCCTTAGATATACTAGTGTGGCTAGAATCATCGCCCTAAAAGGCAAATGTTCATTGTCAAAGAAGTACAAAGAGCACTCTTCTTGATGTTCTTGAGCCTATGTAAGGAGAACTATGAAGTATTCCAAACTGGCTCCAAGCATCACACCAAAAATGCTTGGAAACAGGCTTTCAAAGCAAAGAATGAAGCTTCGAGGGCTCAAAATATGCTGAAGGTACTGTTAACCTTAATCTTTCCCCTTATTCAAAGACCACAAGAGTGTATCTTAGAGTCAAGAGTTTACTAGTTAAGCAAGCTCCTCCGTGAACAATACTAGGATGAGTGATCCCCCGGGAACTACCAGGAACCGCTATCTCCCTTGATCATTGAGGTCCTCCCTCACGCATAGCCAACAATGCCAATGGTGACTTCAGTGACTCGGATGACAAGGTATGCCTCACCTTAGTTTGGAGAAAGCTCTGATACAAGTGAAGTATTTCTTTGGTGATGCACAGTGGTAGACCCTCCTTCTCGAGATCTTTGCAATGATACCCTTCCTATAGAGACCCAAAATCTGGTGCCGCACACAAAAATCCACACGAGGGGTTCAAAATACACAAAAAACACACTATAACAAACCACGAACACAAATTTCTTAGGTTGTACAAATGCAATCAAAGATCGAGTGTGTAGCTGACAGGCCACTATACATTTTATGAAAGAACATATTCAAAAGTTCCTAGTGGTCATTTGGCCTTTCACATGGGCATTAATGGTAAATTGGCCTTTCACATGGGCATTAATGGTAACATTAGACACCATAGGTTTTTGTCTTGGAAAACAATCACATTAAAAGCAAGTGGACCACCTATGAGGGCAACCGAAAAGTCATTAACATACTCTCTAACTCTTTGTAAATTAACTCTCTAACTCTTTGTAAATTATTCGTTTCCTTCCAAGTCATAGGTCTCTTGCGTATTTCGGATTGTCATCGATGTGACTTTGGGTCATCCTACCCCTGTATTGTGGGATGGGTGGATCCCAAGGCAACGATGTTCATTCACTATACAATTATTCTTTTGAGAATTCTCGCAAGGCATATTAAGCGTCGGTTGAAGTTCCTTACTTTTTTATAACATGAAACACTTTTTTTTTTCTTTTTGTTATTCACCTTCTATGAGCTTTGGAAGTGGTATATGTGTGTATCGTCCTAAATAATAAAAGAGCTATATAGCCAATAAACTATTGTGGAGGCCTATATCCAATTATTAATATTTAATTGTCCCTCGCATTCATGCAAAACGTGAAAAAGATAGTTAGAAATTCAGTTGGTCCTTGTCCTATTTCGTTTTGCACGTATATTTCCCTCTCCTTCAAATGTTCTAAGTCAACGGTTTTTCATTAAACTTTGAATTAATCACTTGTGGTCAAAGCGAGACTAATAATAAATATGAGATCATGTTGCGTATTCCTTGTCGTTTCTGATCAATAGTAGAGGAAACTTGAGAAATGCTATGACAAGATTCTATTTTAATTTGCTTACAATTTCCCTCACAGGAGAAATGAATCTGAATTTATAAATCATACAAAATTAGGATGTTCTTCCTCGATTAATGTGAGACGAAATTTCACTCACACTCTCTCTTCCACGAACTTTCGTAATCTCATAAAGTCTGTCTCACGGAGTGACCTTCTTCCCCTCCATCCCCTGCGATGCCCGGAACGACTGTCAAGCTTTCCGAGTTTCCATTGTTACGGCGAACACAAATTCACTACAAATTCCCCTCCATCCCCTGCGATGCCCGGAACAAATTCACTACTAATTGCGTTGACTAGAGCAACGGCGAATACAAATTCACTACAAATTCCCGGAAGAGGATCTCACAGTCGAGAGCATTGAGGAGGCCACATTCACGACCGGATTAAGGAAACCATAGTGATACTCCACGTTCAATAGTCGAGGCGGTACCGGCGCGCGCTAGACCGGATTGAGGAAACCATATCTGCGTTTTTATCTTTACGATCTCACCTAGTAGACCAGAGCTCCGGAAGAGGAAAGCGTTGAGGAAACCACATTCGTGGACGCATTAAGGAAACCATATTTGCGGGAAAATTTTCCATCCTTACGGCAGCTTCCATAGTAACTGTTTTCCCAAAGCGCGCTAGACTAGAGTTTCAGAAGGATATCTGAACCTTACTGATTTTGAGGCTAATAGTCGAGAGCGCTGAGGAAACCACATTCGCGATCGCATTAAGGAAACCATATCTGCAATTTTCCATCCTCACGATGCCTTCCATAGTCAAGGTTGTCCCAGCACGCTCTAGACCTAAAGCTCAGGAAGAGGAGCCGAGCCTTCCTGATTGAAAGCCCGATAGTCAAGAAACTTGAGGAAACCACATTAGCGACCGCGTTAAGGAAACCATATATGCAATTCTCCAACCCGCGCTAGACTAGAGAGCTTTAAGAAAACCATGTTTTGAACCTTCCTGATTTTGAACCTGATAGTCGAGAGCTTTAAGAAAACCATGTTTTATATAATGCACATACCGTAACAGAAGCTGCATCGCTAGCCGTGCTTCTCTAGTTTTGAAACCATCTTCTGCACACCTCAACGACCTCTCTCTCTCCCTCTCTAATCACCGAGATATGGACCCTTCTGTTACAGTCCAGAACGACAGCGGATCAGACATCCAAGTGCAAGCTAAGTGCCGAAGTGTCGTAACGTCAGAGATGACACTGCTTCCAGGCGGTAGAGCGATCGTTTTCTACCGCAAGGACTCGCCCACCCTCCTCCTTATGGAAGGCGGACTGCCCATTAAGAGTATTGGCAGCGCAACTTTGAGTAGATCCAGGAGGATCATTATAGAAGCTGATTTTAAGTGCCTAGGGGGTCCTAGGGGTGTGCAGAACTTGAAGGGATTTTCCATGTATGTGTGTGTGTGTATGACGCCATGCACAGGTATAAGGTAAGGTCGACAATGCCACTATTTCAAAGTCTCTTTTCTCCCTACAACTTGTCTGTTTTGTAGGTTTCGACATTTCTCCATGTGTAAATTTTTGTTATGCACGTTTTACAATTTGAAAAGGGGCTATTATCTCTGATACCCAAGGATATATCAGTTCTAGAAGTTCTACAAGCAGGTCAACTTTGAATTTTCACTTTTCTTCTTTCATTTCGCTTCTCTTCATGGCTTGTCATCTTCATTTCCATGCTTCCAACCAGGAGAAATACTTGGAATGATAATCTTGGTGGTTTAATCAACCACTTGATCTGCAATGAATCATCTTTTAGCATTTTGACGTTAATTCCTTCCGTAAGTGAGTGTTAGAAAGATTTGAGACTTGAATGGAACAATTGTCCATGCTTGTTAATTATTTCTTGAAGGGCAATGATTTCTCAAGAAATCTCAACTTCTTCATAAAAGACATCAATTTTCGTGCTCTTTGAAAATTAGGAAGTGGATAAGGGAAGCTTTGAAGCAAGATAGAGTGGATTTGGGAGCAAAAGGATTTCATATTGTGCTTCTAACAAAAGGATTTCATATTGTGGATTTGGGAGCAAAAGGATTTTTATGCATGCTAACTAGAGGACTAGTATCCTCAAATACCCACTTCTCTCACTTCAACCTCCTTAATGGGTTGTTTATGTATCTTAGACTCATTGAAAATGACATCACTACTTTTGATCACTAATTGTGTTTTTCGATGTCATAAGTGATATCCAAGTTTTCCTTCTCAACCATATCCAAGAAAAATGCAGTTCTTTGACTTATGGTCAAACTTTTATCTAAGATTCTTGGGTATATGAACATATGCTTCACAACCAAAAACTCGAAGATGATCATAATATGGTGGCTTCCCTGTCCATAACTCTTGTGCCACTTTTAGACCTTTGATAGTACTAGGAATCCATGTGAAACATTTGCATTATATAACATTAAGTACTCTATCTAGAATAGTTATATTCATCATTTCAGCAACACTATTCTATACTAGGGTATAAGGAGTTGTAAACTCTCTAAAAATTCCTCTAGATTGAGAGAAAAGGCTAAATTCATATGAGGTATACTCATCCCCATTATTTGTATATATAGCTTTAAAATTAGTTTTTTCTTTTCAATCTTAACTAAAGCGAGCCATTTTTTGAAGGTAGGAAATACCTCATCCTTTGATTTGATAGGATATACCCAGACTTTTCTAGTAGCATCATTTATGAAAGTGAGAAAGTAAAGAGAACCACCTAATGACCTTGTGGGCATAGGACCACACACATCTGTATGAACATTATCTTAAGGCTGAATTGAATAGTCAATGTGCATTTTATGTTCATTCTTAGTTTTCTTTCCATATTCGCAATGCTCATAAAATGAAAAATTAGAGAAAGACAACATAGGTAAGTAGCTAGAAAGAGAAAGATTTTCCATTCAACTATGAGAACAAGCCATGCCAAATACAAGCCATAGGTTGTTGAGTAATAGCGAACAAGTGTTCTTTGCTTGATACAAATACAGAATAAAGTGAGTCAACCTTGCTTAATTTTGCAATAACCATATTGAACTTTGATATGCAAAAGGAGTGAGCATAGTTGACCAACTGACATCAAAATATGTGATAACTAAGGTACATTGCATATATTATGCATAGTAAATTTTGAACCATCAATGAACTACACAACCACATCTCCAATCCTGACAACCTCACACTTTTAAGAGTTATCAAGTCTACGAGTACCCATAACCTTTGATGCATAAGTAGAGAACCATTCTCTATGTTGTGTAACATGGAAAGAAACATGATGATCTAGCAACCATATGGGGAAAAGAGAAACAGCCGTAAGAGCCTCAATTGTCATAGTACTATCAAGTGTCAACACATCAACATAATTAGAAATAGCACTCTTTTCTTCAATCTTCATAGTTTAAGTAGATGGTGCAAGTAACTATTTAACATACCCATCAACATTTTGCACTTTACCTTTAGCATTCTTTAATGCATAGTGGTCTTTCTTCATGCGTCCTTTCTTATGAAAATAATGGCATTTGATATCTCTCTTCCTTGATTTACTTCTACTCTTATTTGGTTGACCATTCTTTTCCTTTTCTTGTTCCTTCCACATTGTTGGTTATTTCCGTGGTGAGAATTAGGATCATTATAGTCATCTCCACTTTGAGTGCCAACCATAGATTTTCTATGAATCTCATCACTCAAGAGTGCTCCACATATGTCACCATAGAGCGATTTACCATTAGGTGCACTGTTGCTAATAGGTGTGCAAAAAACATCCCATGATTATGGCCAGGTGGATAACAACAAGACTACTTTCATTTCATTATCAATATGGATTTCTTAAGCATGTAACTGGGAGAATATAGCATCAAACTCATTTAGATGAGCAATGACACTATCGATGTCCTTCTTTTGAAGGTCATATAACTTTCTCTTCATATAATCTTTATTTGATGCCATTTATTTTTCATATGTATTGGATAATTTCTTCCAAAGCCCCTCTACACTTTCACAATGTAATACTATAAATTAAACATTATCTTCCAGGTGCAAACAAATGGTAGAATTGGTCATTTTATCTAACTCATGCGAATCATCTTCATCCATGTCATCAAAGTTCTTTGAGATTCCATTTAGTGGCTCTCATTGCCTCCTATATTAGCACATCTTTGATTTGATTCTTCCATAAAGCAAAGTTTATGCCATCAAATTTTTGGATCTCAAAATGGTCTTTGCCCTATAGATTATAGCTCCTCCTCTGAACACTAGCACTAGACCTTGATCCACCAAACGTGCTTGAGACCTTGTATGCCATGATGATAGAGAGATGAATAGAATGTTAATGACACTAGAAGAGTTCAAAAACCACTAAAAGTAAAAAACGGATGACCAAGTGTGAGATTCTGGAAAGAAAATTCAGCAAAGCCTTGCCCAAAAATGAATTAGTGAAGAGTAATGGCCAAGCAAAGGGATTATGTGATAATAAATGTGCTCACACCAATAAGTGTATCTCGGAGTAAATAGACCACTATATAGTTGATAAAATTAAAAAATATGGAAATTTTTTGCTAGAGTATCCTCTGTAAAATGAGAATATGACATGTGTCAAAATCTCATAAAACTACAAGTACTGACATGTCAACTTGCAAAGTGAGTCACTGACTCCACTGCATAAAATTAGTTATGGTTATCTGCCATTTAAAAAAACCTCACCAGGACCCTC
The DNA here is from genome assembly GCA_020310875.1 of Ceratopteris richardii. Taxonomy (NCBI): domain Eukaryota; kingdom Viridiplantae; phylum Streptophyta; class Polypodiopsida; order Polypodiales; family Pteridaceae; genus Ceratopteris; species Ceratopteris richardii. The sequence goes on along the minus strand of CM035437.1, from coordinate 16,506,663 downwards.
TTTATCAAAAATAAAAGTCTTTATGCAAAAAAGCTAACTGCTATATCAATGAACACATGAACGGACATAAGCAGTATCCACAAAAGCATACATACTATGTATGTGCTCAATATATGCACAGAAATGGCATTAGAAGCTTAAATTCAAAGCCCAAACACGGGTGAACAACACCTGCAAGTGTTTATCAACTCTGTTCTTTAGCCTCAAAAAACCTACATAGACTTGTGGTGGCTACTGCCACCACAACTAAAACCCTTCAAGAAACCCTTAGATATACTAGTGTGGCTGGAAACATAGCCCTAAAAGGCAAACAATTATTGTCAAAGAAGTACAAAGAGCACTCTTCTTGATGTTCTTGAACCTATGTAAGGAGAGCTATGGACAAAAGTACCCCAAAATGGCTCCAAGCATCACACAAAAAATGCGTCAAAACAGGCTTTTAAACCAAAGAATAAAGCTTTGAGGGCTGAAAATATGCTGAAGGTATTGTTAACCTTAGTCTTTCCCCTTATTCAAAGACCAGAATAGTGTAGCTTCGAGTCAAGAGATTACCGGTTAAGCAAGCTCCTGGGTGAACAATACTAGGATGGGTGACCCCCCGTGAACTACCAGGAACCTCTATCTCCCTTGATCATTGAGGTCCTCCCTCATGCATAGCCAACAATGCGAATGGTAATTTGAGTGACTCGGATGACAAGGTATGCCAAGGTCAATGCATTGGCCATCACCTTAGTTTGGAGAAAGCTCTGATACTAGTGAAGTATTTCTTTGGTGATGCACGGTGGTAGACCCTCCTTCTCGAGAGCTTTGCAATGATACCCTTCCAATAGAAACCCAAACTCTGGTGGCGCACACAAAATTCCACACAAGGGGTTCAAAATACACAAAAAACACACTATACACAAACCACGAACACAAATTTCTTAGCTCGTACAAATGCAATCGAAGATCGAGTGTGTAGCTGATAGGGCACTATATGTTTTATGAAAGAACATATACAAAAGTTCCTACTGGTCATTTGGCCTTTCACATGGACACTAATGGTAACATTAGACACCATAGGTTTTTGTCTTGGAAAACAATCAGATTAAAAGCAAGTGGACCACCTTTGAGGGCAACGGAAAAGTCATTAACATACTCTCTAACTCTTTGTAAATCATTCTTCTCCTTCCGAGTCATAGGTTTCTTGCCTATTTCGGATTGTCACTGTTGTGCCTTTGGGTCATCCTACCCCTGTATTGTGGGATGGGTGGATCACAGGGCAACGATGTTCGTTCACTATACAATTATTCTTTTGAGAATTCTCGCAAGGGAGATTAAATAATAATAAAAGAGCTATATAGCCAATAAACTATTTTGGAGGGCTATATCCAATTATTAGTCCCTCGCATTCATGCAAAACGTGAAAAAGAATTCAGTTGGTCCTTGTCCTATTTCGTTTTGCACATATATTTCCCTCTCCTTCAAATGTTCTAAGTGAACGGTTTTTCATTAAACTTTGAATAATAATAAACATGAGATCATGTTGCTTTCTGATAGTATTCAAGAAAAACAATATTCCTTGTAGTTTCTGATCAACAGTAGAGGAAACTTGAGGAATGCTATGACAAGATTCTATTTCAATTTGCTTACAATTTCCCTCAAACGAGACGAAATTTCACTCACACTCTCTCTTCCACGTAGTTTCGTAATTTCGTAATTTCTTCCCCTCCATCCCCTGCGAGTACAAATTCACTAGAAATTCACGGAGTGACGCTCATCCCTGCGATGCCCGGAACAAATTCATTACAAATTCACTACAAATTGCGTTGACTAGAGCAATGGCGAATACAAATTCACTACAAATTCCCGGAACGACTATCAAAGGAAGAAGATCTGAAAAAGAATTCAGTTGGTCCTTGTCCTATTTCGTTTTGTGCCTGACAGTCGAGAGCATTCAGGAAGCCACATTCGCGACCGGATTAAGGAAACCATATTGATACGACTCGTTCAATAGTCGAGGTTGTACCGGCGCGCGCTAGACCGGATTAAGGAAACCATATCTGCGTTTTTATCTTTACGATCTCACCTAGTAGACCAGAGCTCCGGAAGAGGACCCAAGCCTTACTGACTTTGAGCCTGCCAGTCGAAAGCGTTGAGGAAACCCAATTCGTGGACGCATTAAGGAAACCATATTTGTGGGAAAATTTTCCATCCTTACGGCAGCTTTCATAGTAACTGTTTTCCCAAAGCGCGGTAGACTAGAGCTCCAGAAGGATATCTGAACCTTCCTGACTTTGAGGCTTATGGTCGAGAGCTCTGAGGAAACCACATTCGCGATCGCATTAAGGAAACCATATCTGCAATTTTCCATCCTTACCATGCCTTCCATAGTCAAGGTTGTCCCAGCACGCTCTAGACCTAAAGCTCACGAAGAGGAGCCGAGCCTACCTGATTGAAAGCCCGATAGTCAAGAGCCTTGAGGAAACCACATTAGCGACCGCATTAAGGAAACCATATATACGATTCTCCAACCCGCGCTAGACTAGAGCTCCGGAAGAGGATCCGAACCTTCCTGATTTTGAACCTGATAGTCGCGAGCTTTAAGAAAACCATGTTTTATATAATACACATACCGTAACAGAAGCTGCATCGCTATCCGTGCTTTCTTAGTTTTGAAACCATCTTCTATGAGCAACTAGCATACATCTGCTATGGTGAGGTAAGGTAGGTATTACATCTACATCACTTAAGAGACCCTAACATTTGGTTATCTGCAATTTAAAAAAACCTCACCACGACCCTCTTTATCAAATATAAAAGTCTTTATGCAAAAAAGCTAACTGCTATATCAATGAACACATGAACGGACATAAGCAGTATCCACAAAAGCATACATACTATGTATGTGCTCAATATATGCACACAAATAGTAGTAGAAGCTTAAATTCAAAGCCCAAACACGGGTGAACAACACCTGCAAGTGTTTATCAACTCTGTTCTTTAGGCTCAAAAAACCTACATAGACTTGTGGTGGCTACTCCCACCACAACTAAAACCTTTCAAGAAACCCTTAGATATACTAGTGTGGCAAGAAACATAGCCCTAAAAGGCAAACATTCATTGTCAAAGAAGTATAAAGAGCACTCTTCTTGATGTTCTTGAACCTATGTAAGAAGAACTATGGACAAAAGTACTCCAAAATGGCTCCAAGCATCACACCAAAAATGCTTCGAAACAGGCTTTGAAAGAAAAGAATGAAGCTTTGAGGGCTCAAAATATGCTGAAGGTACTGTTAACCTTAGTCTTTCCCCGTATTCAAAGACCACAAGAGTGTAGCTTAGAGTCAAGAGATTACCGGTTAAGCAAGCTCCTGGGTGAACAATACTAGGATGGGTGACCCCTTGTGAACTACCACAAACCTCTATCTCCCTTGATCATTGAGGTCCTCCCTCATGCATAGCCAACAATGCCAATGGTGATCTCAGTGACTGGGATGACAAGGTATGCCAAGGTCAATGCATTGGTCATCACCTTAGTTTGGACAAAGCTGTGATACTAGTGAAGTATTTCTTTAGTGATGCACGGTGGTAGACCCTCCTTCTCGAGAGCTTTGCAATGATACCCTTCCAATAGAAACCCAAACTCTGGTGGCGCACACAAAAATCCACACAAGGGGTTCAAATACACAAAAAACACACTCTACACAAACCACGAACACAAATTTCTTAGCTCGTACAAATGCAATCGAAGATCGAGTGTGTAGCTAATAGGGCACTATATGTTTTATGAAAGAACATATACAAAAGTTCCTAGTGGTCATTTGGCCTTTCACATGGACACTAATGGTAACATTAGACACTATAGGTTTTTTTCTTGGAAAACAATCAGATTAAAAGCAAGTGGACCACCTTTGAGGGCAACGGAAAAGTGATTAACATACTCTCTAACTCTTTGTAAATCACTCGTCTCCTTCCGAGTCATAGGTCTCTTGCCTATTTCGGATTGTCACTATTGTGCCTATGGGTCATCCTACCTCTGTATTGTGGGATGGGTGGATCCCAAGGCAACGATGTTCATTCACTATCCAATCATTAATTTGAGAATTCTTGCAAGGGAGATTAAATAATAATAAAAGAGCTATATAGCCAATAGACTATTTTGGAGGCCTATATCCAATTACTAGTCCCTCGCATTCATGCAAAACGTGAAAAAGATAGTCAGAAATTCAGGTGGTCCTTGTCCTATTTCGTTTTGCACATATATTTCCCTCTCCTTCAAACGTTCTAGGTCAACGGTTTTTCATTAAACTTTGAATTAATCACTTGTGATCAAAGCGAGACTAATAATAAACATGAGATCATGTTGCTTTCTGATAGTATCCAAGAAAAACAATATTCCTTGTAGTTTCTGATCAACAGTAGAGGAAACTTGAGGAATGCTATGACAAGATTCTATTTCAATTTGCTTACAATTTCCCTGACACAAGCAATGAATCTGAATTTATAAATCATACAAAATTAGGATGTTCTTCCTCGTTTAATGTGAGACGAAATTTCGCTCACCCTCTCTCTTCCACGAACTTTCGTAATTTCATAAAGTCTGTCTCACGGAGTGACCTTCTTCCCCTCCATCCCCTGCGATGCCCGGAACAACTGTCAAGCTTTCCGAACTTCCATTGTTACGGCGAATACAAATTCACTACAAATTCACGGAGTGACGCTCTTCCCTGCGATGCCCGGAACAAATTCACTACAAATTCACTACAAATTCATTGCAACGGCGAATACAAATTCACTACAAATTCCCGGAACGACTATCAAGCTACGGAAGAAGATCTGAACCTTCCTGGTTTTGTGCCATATTGATACGACGCGTTCAATAGTCGAGGTTGTACCGGCGCGCGCTAGACCGGATTAAGGAAACCATATCTGCGTTTTTATCTTTATTAAAGTTGTGCCGGCGCGCGCTAGACCAGAGCTCCGGAAGAGGACCCAAGCCACATTCGCGGACGCATTAAGGAAACCATATTTGCGGGAAAATTTTCCATCCTTACGGCAGCTTCCATAGTAACTGTTTTCCCAAAGCGCGCTAGACTAGAGTTTCAGAAGGATATCTGAACCTTCCTGATTTTGAGGCTAATAGTCGAGAGTGCTGAGGAAACCACATTCGCGATCGCATTAAGGAAACCATATCTGCAATTTTCCATCCTCACGATGCCTTCCATTGTCAAGGTTGTCCCAGCACGCTCTAGACCTAAAGCTCAGGAAGAGGAGCCGAGCTTTCCTGATTGAAAGCCCGATAGTCAAGAGCCTTGAGGAAACCACATTAGCGACCGCATTAAGGAAACCATATATACGATTCTCCAACCCGCGCTAGACTAGAGCTCGGAAGAGGATCCGAACCTTCGTGATTTTGAACCTGATAGTGGCGAGCTGTAAGAAAACCATGTTTTATATAATACACATACCGTAACAGAAGCTGCATCGCTATCCGTGCTTCCCTAGTTTTGAAACCATCTTCTGCACACCTCAACGACCTCTCTCTCTCCCTCTCTAATCACCGAGATATGGACCCTTCTGTTACAGTCCAGAACGACAGCGGATCAGACATCCAAGTGCAAGCTAAGTGCCGAAGTGTCGTAACGTCAGAGATGACACTGCTTCCAGGCGGTAGAGCGATCGTTTTCTACCCCAACGACTCGCCCACCCTCTTCCTTATGGAAGGCGGACTGGCCATTAAGAGTATTGGCAGCGCAACTTTGAGTAGATCCAGGAGGATCATTATAGAAGCTGATTTTAAGTGCCGGACAGAATAGTTGTGGCCAAGGCTTGAAATTGACCGGCATTTGGCTGGCCAAATTTTGCCTGTCCCAAGCGGGTGTTTCTTGAAACTTCCTGTCAATCTGTTTGTCTTTTTTTTTTTTTTTTTTTTGCTTGAAACTTCCTCTTAACTTGCTTGTATAATACATGTATATGCCTTCTACAGACATATCCAAATTTCTTACAAAAAAGGTAGAAGTAGAATTTTGTATATTGCATTCATTATTTTGGTCGTGAAATTTTATTGACCATTCAGAGAATAAACGGGGGTCTCTGTTTGTATCTCTCGCACGACATTCAGAGAATGAAGGGGGTTCTCTGTTGGTAGCTGTCGCTTACTGAGATGCCATCAATTTATGTCGTAATCCTAATGATCGCTTGAAGTTTCGGATTTATGATTTGATGTCGTAATGCTTATGATTTGATGATTCTGTCGTACGTAATATGTAATTTAGCCGGTTGAAGTTGGCTTCGTCGATAGATGTAGAGGTTCTAATTCACTCTCAATCTCTTCTAGTCTCCATCTTTAGTTGATTTTTTATTTTCAAAGGAAGTTCGGCCAAGGTCTACCGGTGCAAGTACTAGTGAAGGCGAAGTCAATACCCATGGAAGCTCCCGAATGTCACAAAACAAGGGTCAAATCTCACAACGCAAGGCTAGGATCCTTCCGAAAGGCTAGGAACCGTACAAAATACAAAACTAATCAAGGAGAATAAAAAATGAAGAACTACAAAGAGACCGTACAAAACTAAAAGACCATAATAAAGAATGAAGGATTACAAAGAAACCGTGAAGAACCAAGGCTTATTATGGAAAAATGTTATGTGCAAAATGGAGACTTCGTTGTACAAAGCCTTGACGATTAACACTGCTTCAAAATATGCTTCAAGGGTAGTGAGATCAAAATATGCTTCAAGGGTAGTGAGATCAAAATAGAAGCATTTCTATCAAGTACAGATAAAAATCTTTGGAGAATGTTCAACATATCAGAGACGATAAATGAATGATGCATGGAATTGGAAGGAGAACAATTGAAGTCTCATATGAGAAGATTCACGAACTGCCCTGGAGAAAATCATTAGCTTTTTTTACAAAGCTCAACAAGAGATCATTTTTTTAGATTTTTTGCCATTGTAAGTACGTAGAGAGCTCCTTGCGAAAATCTTTTGACACTCTTCTCCCTTCATTATTTCTGTTTTCTCGTTGCTCCTTGAAGATGGATCTGATGAGAATGTCCTAGGGCTTTTCCATGTGTGTGTGTGTGTGTGTGTGTGTGTATGAGGCCATGCACAGGTATAAGGTAAGGTCGACCATGCCACTATTTCAAAGTCTTTTTTCTCCCTACAACTTGTCTGTTTTGTAGGTTTCGACATTTATCCCTGTGTAAAGTTTTGTTATGCACGTTTTAGAATTTGATAAGGGGCTATTATCTCTGATACCCAAGCATATATCAGTTCTAGAAGTTCTACAAGCAGCTCAACTTTGAAGTTTTACTTTTCTTCTTTCATTTCGCTTCTCTTCATGGCTTGTCATCTTCATTTCCAAGCTTCCAACCAGGAGAAATACTTGGAATGACAATCTTGGTGGTTTAATCAACCACTTGATCTGCAATGAAACATCTTTTAGCATTTTCGACGTGGATTCCTTGCCTAAGTGAGTGTTGGAAAGATTTGAGAGTTAAAGGAACAATTGTCCATGCTTGTTAATTAGTGCTTGAAGGGCAATGATTTCTCAAGATATCTCAACTTCGATGTAGATTATTGCTTTCTTCATAAGAGACATCATTTTTTGTGCTCTTTGAAGATTAGGAAGTGGATAAGGGAAGCTTTGAAGCAAGATAGAGTGAATTCTGGAGCAAAAGGATCTCATATTGTGCTTCTAACTTTAAGAAATAAGGTTAACTAAGATTCTTTTATCTTCATTCAGCTGGAGTTGGCTCTCGTTTTGCAAGAGAGTGTATGAGAGAGAGAGATAGACTAGTCACAGAGTGTATGAGAGAGAGAGAAAAAGATACACTACCCGGGGGGGGGGGGGGGGGAGGATAAAAGAGAACTTCAAACAATTATTCTTTCTTTTTGTGTGGTCCAAATCACTTGAAGCTTCATACACCGTATATTGTAGATAACATTTAACATTTACGTAAATTTCAAAGCTAAAGGATGTGTGTGAAGGGCTTAGTCATCCGCAAAATAAGGGCCATCATGTAATTCGTTTTTTGGGATTTCCATTGAGCACGATCCGTCCTGATTTACCCAAGATACTGTCGAGATTTATCAGTTAAGGCATCCGGATTGCCGAGAGACATGGTGAGGGCATGATGAGGGATAGCATGCTTTCCCATAGCCATCGTCTTTAAGAAATCATATTATAGTGTAATTTAACATATTTTCATATTCATGTAATTTTTATTTTATTTTATTTTCGTAACTTTTGTGTTTAAGCAAAATCGTTCATCGAAATATGTAAATATGTATTCCAATCGTTGTAGATGTACTTCAAAGGATTATTACTTTTTTCTTTTTGGAAGCTAGAACTAATTTGAAAGTACAATGAAGAAATGCATAGCACCTATGGAAACTCTCGGAAATTCTGAGATGAAATTTCTGGGTATAATCATTTAAGGACTTTGAACGTTTTTCCAAAGTTTTACATGATTATAGCACATTTCTTTTTTTTTTTATAGTACACTAATGTTAAACCAGCCTTTACAGCCCGAAAGTGCCTCTCTCTATCTCTCTGTCTCTCTATCCCTCTCTCTCCTCTCTCCATCTCTCTCTCTCTCTCCATCTCTCCCTCTGTCCGTCTCCATCTCTCCCTCCCCCTCTGTGTGTGTATGTGTGTGTATACACAAACACACACACACGCACACTCAGAGGCCATTACAGCCGTCAAACAACTATGATAACGAAAGTTGAATATGAGAATCAACGAAATGTTAATTTAACCTCTACTTTTGACACATAACTATTGATTCGTTACAATTAAATCACATGTACTTCATAATGTTCAAGTTCTTTACACTAACAGCTAGATCCTATTACTTTTAGAACACTCCAAGACTATATTCCCAGTGTATGCATTTTTTCCTTATCACGGAGAGAAATGAAAGAACCCTGAGGGCTATCACATGGATTCATATTCCATGATGGAGAACTTTCTGGAAAAGAACTCGCTCTTTCCCTTGATCTACAAACGCCAAAGGGACACATATTTGAGTTCCCATAGGAACCTTTAACATCATAATTCCCTTTTTGGGTTAATAGTGGCATAGAAGTCACACTTCCTAGTGAATCTAAGAATTTCATCAATTCAGTTACTATTCTCTTATCAAAGTTCTTTAATATGGGGTCAGATTTTGTAAATCAAAAGGCTTTTTATTCTCTACCCTAGTGTTGCATTTTTCTTTTTATCAACTAGTAGTATCCATAATCTAACCCAAAACTACTATCCAAGTCCTATCATCCTTGGAGCATGCCGAATCAGCATCATAATACGTTTGTACATGTAATTCATTGTCAAACCCTTTACATGTCATATGCTATTAGTATGCAATACCCTTTGCATATGTGCATAGACATATATGGAAAATCTTGACCCTTTCTCACAAGTTACTGTATAGAAATACCTAAGAATTGGGCATACTTTGGGACACTATATTTGAGACTAGATAATATATGAACTCCATACAAATGAATATAATGAGATGCAAATTTTGTACGAGAATCTAGTACAATGTGAATAAAGAAAGACTCATTACACCTCTATATAAGGAGGATCAAAATAATGTGAATATTTATTAAGCAAGCATAGGGCTGCTAGTTGAGGTGTATTAATTTATAGTACAATGAGGGAACTAGACTAACTTGATAACATGAGTCAAAATCGTGGTTAAATAGTTTATGTATTTCCTAATATCTAGACAAGCAACCACCAATCTATGTAGGTGCATTTTTGGTGACGAATTAAGAGATATTGAATTCAATTTAAATTTGGTCCTCCTCTTTAAATAATGAACTTGAAAAATTTATGGTTGAGTCATTTTTAAGGCTTCAAACTGGATTTTCAACATTTCCATCATGATCAAAATCTTCTTGATAATGGGCATGTTGAATTCGCTACATTAATAATGTGCATGTTGTATTTTCTACATCTCTCACAAAGAGTATCCAATATCGGAATATGTTTTGCGTGTATGCTTTACTGAGTGGTTGGACGCCTTGTGGTTCTAGCACAAATGGGTACTTTACCATTGACTTTCTATTTTGTTGTTGAGTTGAATACTATTGTATTTTCGCATGATTGTGTAATAGAGAAGCTTATATTGAATATGTTGTAGTTCTCGATTAAGAACCCCCTATAATGTAGGATTAAATATTCCCTATAATGTAAAAATTTGCCTATAATGTAGGATTTCCCCTATAATGTGATTGACGAACTTTGAGTCAATGACCATTCATTGACTCAATGTATAGATCTTGTATCAATTGATATCATACTTATAGAGCCTTATCAATCATGGATTGTTCCTTAGTCTAACATTCCCCTCTAAATATTCTCACCTCTCTAACTTATTATTTAATGGAGATAAGTTGTCTTCAGGTTTAGGTGGTGAAGATGAAGGCTGATCATCAAAGGGCTATGATATTAGGATTCAAACTTGAAAAAAATATGGAGAAAAATGTATCATCTATCTTGAGCTTTTGTGCCACTACAAGAAGTGCAACATATAAATATTTCTATCCTTGTGCAATGGAGTATATCCATGTGTAATAAAGGCAGTTCATTATGAAAAGCATCATTGAAAATTTAGATGATCTTTGGTAGACATTCATTTGTCCTTTCTGGTTATTCAAATATTGGAGGTTGGGCAACTCTACCTCTGAATAATAATAGGTCATTGGTCTTAATATTCTTTGAATTAGACCACCAATTTATCTTTCACATGTATGTCTTTTTCTATTCATGCTCTCACCTCTTTTATTTCTTCATAACCTGGATGATCCACATGTAGGAGATTCAATGATACTAGAATATCACTTTCTAGACATGTTAATAAAATTTTGTTGTTTTTGTGAAGCTCGTTATTATCTTATCAGAGCCTTGTGAGTGACTTTTTCACTTGCTCTATTTTTTACTTTAGAGATAATATGTTGCACCCTTCAATTTTGTAGATCCTATTGAATTTTCTTATAGTTCTCTTTCCTCTCTACATCCAGTTGCCTAGCAAATCATCTATGCTTTATCAATAGTGCATGGAATGTCATTAGACTCAAGATGTATTCTTGTAAGCCCTAATTTTTTGTTTGCTTTCTTCACATCTCACACTTAAATTTACTAACATACGATTGGTGCAATCCATGATGTGAACCATTTGTGTCATGTATGGATGTGCACATTGAAGTAAGTTTAGCTATGTAAATGAGTTGTACATTTTCTCCATTCTTGTTGCTAGATTAGATGTTTTGCATATTTTTGAGTGGTGATTTTTATATGAAATTTTTGCATTTAGAAGAGGATCCGAACCTTCCTAATTTTGAGCCTGATAGTCGAAAACATTGAGTAGACCACATTCTCGACCGGATTTAGGAAAGCATATCTACTCTTTCATCTTTACGACACCTTTGAAAGTCGCGACCAGATTGTTATTATGTGGAATATTCTCCATCAGGGAATGTGTACTAATGTCAAATCTAATAAAATATGCAGGGCCCCTTACTAGTGTAAGCACTAACTCTTGGGTTGAGAAGACCTTGATCACCTCTTCTTTTCATGCCCAAGGAGTCACTTGGAGAAATTGTTACTAGGAGAAGTGATTGATTACTCTTCTATCTTGAGTTTATAGAGTCAAAATTGAAAGAAAGCCTTACTTGAAGAAATGAGAGAATACTCTTCCGCATTTTGGAATGCCATTAGAGAGGAAGCACTTTAGAAGATATGGAAACGAGATGTGTAGCCAACTTAAATGACCGTCCAAAAGAATGGTGGATTTCCCATAACCCACATGGCACTCAAATGAGTAGTGAGAAAACGAGGTACATGCTGATGTAGACCCATATCAAAAGCAAGAGGAGAAAGCCACAATGCTTCCTTAAATGCCTCACTTACTACAACATACTTTGCTTCTGTGGTTGAAATAGCTGCACATTCTTGAACAAATGATCTCCATGAGATATCACCTCCAGCAAAATGAAAATTGTACCCTAATGTAGACATAGGATGTGAAACAAGTGTAGAGGATCTCAATGGTTTCTGAAAAGGAACATTTGTAGATTAATGTGATTGGACATTCTCTTGAAAATTCCTATATGCAACATTTTTATTCATGCGAACTAGAGGACAAGTATCCTCAAACACCCACTCCTCTCACTTAAACCTCCTTAATGGGTTGTTTATGTATCTTAGACTCATTCAAAATGACATCACTACTTTTGATCACTAATTGTGTTTTGCGATCTCATAAGTGATATCCAAGTTTTCCTTCTCAACCATATCCAAGAAAAATGCATATCTTTGACTTATGGTCGAACTTTTATCTAAGATTCTTGGATATATGAACATATGCTTCACAACCAAAAACTCGAAGATGATCATGAAATGGTGGCTTCCCTATCCATAAATCTTGTGCCACTTTTAGACCTTTAATAGTACTAGGAAAAAGGTTAATCACGTGAACTGCAATCAATCATGCTTTTGCCCAAATATAATGTGAAACATTTGCAATATATAGCATAGTAAGTACTTTATATAGAATAGTGATATTCATCATTTGAGCAACACTATTCTATACTAGGGTATAAGGAGTTGTAAACTCTCTAAAAGTTCCTCTAGATTGAGAGAAAAGGCTAAATTCATATGAGGTATACTCACCCCCATTATTTGAATGTCTAGCTTTAAAATTAGTTCTTTTTTTCAGTCTCAATTAAAGCGAGCCATTTTTTGAAGGTAGGAAATACCTCATCCTTTGATTTGACAGGATATACACGGACTTTTCTAGTAGCATCATCTATGAAAGTGACAAAGTAAAGAGAACCACCTAATGACCTTGTGGGCATAGGACCACACACATCTGTATGAACATGATCTTAAGGCTCAATTGAATAGTCAATGTGCGTTTTATGTCCATTCTTAGTTTTCTTTACATATTCAGAATGCTCATAAAATGGAAAATTAGAGAAAGACAACATAGGTAAGTAGCTAGAATGAGAAAGATTTTCCATTCGACTATGAGAAAAAGCCATGCTAAATCCAAGCCATAGGTTGTTGAGTAATAGCCAACAAGTGTTCTTTGTTTGATAAAAATAGAGAATAAAGTGAGCCAACCTTGCTTGCTTTTGCAATAACCGTATTGAACCTTGATATGCAAAAGGAGTGAGCATAGAAAACCACCTTGTAACCATGGTCTTCAGGTTGACCAATTGACATCAAAATATGTGATAACAAAGGTACATTGCATATATTATGCATAGAAAATTTTGAACCATCAATGAACTACACAACCACATCTCCAATCTTGACAACCTTACACTTTTAAGAGTTATCAAGTCTCAGTGTACCCATAACCTTTGCTTCATAAGTGGAGAAACATTCTCTATGTTGTGTCACATGGAAAGAAGCATGATGATCTAGCAACCATATGGGGAAATAAGAATCAGCCATAAGAGCCTCAATTAGAATAGTACTATAAAGTTTCAACACATCAACATCATTAGAAATAGCACTATTTTCTTCAATCTTCATAGTTTAAGTAGATGGTGCAAGTAAGTATTTGACATACCCATCAACATTTTTCCCTTTACCTTTAGCATTCTTTAATGCATAGTGGTCTTTCTTCACGTGTCCTCTCTTATGAAAATAATGGCATTTGATATCTCTCTTCCTTGATTTACTTCTACTTTTATTTGGTTGACCATTATTTTCCTTTTCTTCCTCCTTCCACATTGGTGGTTCTTTGCTGGGTGAGAATTAGGATCATTATATGCATCTCCACTTTAAGTGCCAACCATAGATTTTCTATGAATCTCATCACTCAAGAGTGCTCCACATATGTCATCATAGAGCGATTTACCATTAGGTGCACTGTTGCTAATAACTGTGCAAAAAAGATCCCATGATTATGGCCAAGTGGATAACAACAAGACTACTTTCATTTCATTATCAATATGAATTTCTTAAGCATGTAACTGGGAGAATATAGCATCAAACTCATTTTGATGAGCAATGAGACTATTGATGTCCTTTCTTTAAAGGCCATCTAACTTTCTCTTCATATAATCTTTAGCTGATGCCATTTATTTTTCATATGTATTGGATAATTTCTTCCAAAGCCCCTCTACACTTTCACAATCTAATACTATAAAGTAATCATTATCTTCCAGGTGCAATCAAATGGTAGAATTAGCCATTTTATCTAACTCATGCCAATCATCTTCATCCATGTCATCAAAGTTCTTTGAGATTCCATTTAGTGGCTTTCATTGCCTCCTATATTCACACATCTTTGATTTGATTCTTCGATAAAGAAAAGTTTGTGCCATCAAATTTTTGGATCTCAAAATGGTCTTTGCCCTATAGGTTATACCTCCTCCTCGGAGCACTTTAGCACTAGACCCTAATCCACCAAACGTGCTTGAGACCTTGTATGCCATAATGATAGAGAGATGAATAGAATGTTAATGGAGCTAGAAGAGTTCAAACACCACTAAAAGTCGAAAAAGGATGACCAAGTGTGAGATTCTGGAAACAAAATTCAGCAAAGCCTTCCCCAAAAATGAATAAGTGAAGAGTAATGGCCATGCAAAGGGATTATGTGATCATAAATATGCTCACACCGATAAGTGTATCTCGGAGTAAATGGACCACTCTATAATTGGTAAAATTAAAAAATATGGAAAATTTTTGCTAGAGTATCCTCTACAAAATGAAAATATGACTAGTGTCAAAATCTCACAAAACTAGAAGTACTGACATGTCAACTTGCAAAGTGAATCATTGACTCCACTCCATAAAATTAGTTACCGGAAAGAAGCAAGTAGGCTTATCGAGCACCTATGAGCAACTAGCATACATCTCGTATGGTGAGGTTTGGTATGTATTCCATCTCCATCACTTAAGAGACCCTAACATTTGGTTATCTGTCATTGAAAAAACACTCACCATGACCCTCTTTATCAAATATAAAAGTATTTATGCAAAAAAGCTAATCGCTATATCAATGAACACATGAACGGACATAAGAAGTATCCAGAGAAGCATGCATGATATGTATGTGCTCGATATATGCACAGAAATGGCACTAGAAGCTTAAATTCAAAGCCCAAACACGGGTGAACAATACCTGCAAGTGTTTATCAACTCTGTTCTTTAGGCTCAAAAAACCTACATAGACCTGTGGTGGCTACTCCCACCACAACTAAAACCTTTCCAGAAACCCTTAGATATACTAGTGTGGCTAGAATCATCACCCTAAAAGGCAAAAAATCACTGTCAAAGAAGTACAAAGAGCACTCTTCTTGATGTTCTTGAACCTATGTAAGGAGAACTATGAAGTATTCCAAAATGGCTCCAAGCATCACACCAAAAATGCTTGGAAACAGGCTTTGAAAGCAAAGAATGAAGCTTTGAGGGCTCAAAATATGCTAAAGGTACTGTTAACCTTAGTCTTTCCCCGTATTCAAAGACCACAAGAGTGTAGCTTAGAGTTAAGAGTTTACCGGTTAAGCAAGCTCCTAGGTGAACAATACTAGGATGGGTGACCCCCCGGGAACTACCAGGGACCTCTATCTCCCTTGATCATTCCTCCGTCACGCATAGCCAACAATGCGAATGGTGACTTCAGTGACTCGGATGACAAGGTATGCCAAGGTCTATGCATTGGTCATCACCTTAGTTTGGAGAAAGCTCTGATACTAGTGAAGTATTTCTTTGGTGATGCACAATGGTAGACCCTCCTTCTCGAGAGCTTTGAAATGATACCCTTCTAAGTCAACGGTTTTTCATTAAACTTTGAATTAATCACTTGTGGTCAAAGCGAGACTAATAATAGATATGAGATCATGTTACGTATTCCTTGTAGTTTCTGATCAACAGTAGAGGAAACTTAAGAAATGCTATGACAAGATTCTATTTCAATTTGCTTACAATTTCCCTCACACGAGCAATGAATCTGAATTTATAAATCATACAAAATTAGGATGTTCTTCCTCGTTTAATGTGAGACGAAATTTCACTCACCCTCTCTCTTCCACGAACTTTCGTAATTTCATAAAGTCTGTCTCACGGAGTGACCTTCTTCCCCTCCATCCCCTTCGATGCCCGGAACACAAATTCACTACAAATTTGCAGAACGACTATCAATCTCCGGACGAGGATCTGAACCTTCCTGATTTTGTGCCTGATAGTCGAGAGCATTGAGGAGGCCACATTCACGACCGGATTAAGGAAACCATATTGATATGACACGTTCAATAGTCGATGCTGTACCGGCGCGCGCTATACCGGATTGAGGAAACCATATCTGCGTTTTTATCTTTACGATCTCACCTAGTAGATCAGAGCTCCGGAAGAGGACCCAAGCCTTACTGACTTTGACCCTGCCAGTCGAAAGCGTTGAGGAAACCACATTCGTGGACGTATTGGAAACCATATTTGTGGGAAAATTTTCCATCCTTACGGCAGCTTCCATAGTAACTGTTTTCCCAAAGCGCGGTAGACTAGAGTTCCAGAAGGATATCTGAACCTTCCTGATTTTGAGGCTAATAGTTGAGAGCGCTGAGGAAACCAGATTCGGGAACGTATTAAGGAAACCATATCTGCAATTTTCCATCCTCACGATGCCTTCCATAGTAAAGGTTGTCCGAGCACGCTCTAGACCTAAAGCTCTGGAAGAGGAGCCGAGCCTTCCTGAGTAAAAGCCCCATAGTCAAGAGCCTTGAGGAAACCACATTAGCGACCGCATTAAGGAAACCATATATGCGATTCTCCAACCCGCGCTAGACTAGAGCTCCGGAAGAGGATCCGAATCTTCCTGATTTTGAGCCTGATAGTCGCGAGCTTTAAGAAAACCATGTTTTATATAATACACATACCGTAACAGAAGCTGCATCGCTATCCGTGCTTCTCTAGTTTTGAAACCATCTTCTGCACACCTCAACACCTCTCTCTCTCTCCCTCTCTAATCACCGAGATATGGACCCTTCTGTTACAGTCCAGAACGACAGCGGATCAGACATCCGCGTGCAAGCTAAGTGCCGAAGTGTCGTAACGTCAGAGATGACACTGCTTCCAGGCGGTAGAGCGATCGTTTTCTACCCAACGACTCGCCCACCCTCCTCCTTATGGAAGGCGGACTGCCCATTACGAGTATTGGCAACGCAACTTTGAGTAGATCCAGGAGGATCATTATAGAAGCTGATTTTAAGTGCCGGACAGAATAGTTGTGGCCAAGGCTGAAAATTGACCGGCATTTGGCTTGCCAAGGGCCATTTTGCCTGTCACAAGCGGGTGTTTCTTGAAACTTCCTGTTAATCTGTTTGTCTGTTTTTTTTTTTGCTTGAAACATCCTCTTAACTTGCTTGTATAATATATGTATATGCCTTCTACAGACATATCCAAATTTCTTACATAAAAGGTAGAAGTAGAATTTTGTATATTGCATTCATTGTATTAAAATCTTTGTTTTGGTCGTGAAATTTTATTGACCATTCAGAGAATAAAGGGGGGTCTCTGTTTCTATCTCTCGCATGGCATTGAGAGAATGAAGGGGGTTCTCTGTTGGTAGCTGTCGCTTACATATGTCAGATATCAAATTTGTGAGCCATCTTCTTTTGTGATGAGCAAGACATCAGACAATGATCTTTCGAGATGCCATCAATTTATGTCGTAATGCTAATGATCGCTTGAAGTTTCGGATTTATGATTTGATGTCGTAATGCTTATGATTTGATGATTCGCTAGTACGTAATATGTAATTTAGCCGGTTGAAGTTGGCTTCGTCGATAGATGTAGAGGTTCTAATTCACTCTCAATCTCTTCTTGTCTCGATACATTCTCGATCTCTTTTTGTCTCCATCTTTAGTTGATTTTTTTATTTTTAAAGGAAGTTCGGCCAAGGTCCACCGGTGCAAGTACTAGTGAAGGCGAAGTCAATACCCATGGAAGCTCCCGAATGTCACAAAACAAGGGTCAAATCTCACAACACAAGGGTGAGATGCTACACATAATGTTTTACCTTCCGAAAGGCTAGGAACCGTACAAAATACAAAACTAAGAAAGGAGAATAAAAAATGAAGAACTACAAAGAGACCGTACAAGATAAAAGACCATAATAAAGAATGAAGGATTACAAAGAAACCGTGAGGAACCAAGGCTTATTATGGAAAAATGTTATGTGCAAAATGGAGACTTCGTTGTACAAAGCCTGGACGATTAACACTGCTTCAAGGGTAGTGAGATCAAAATATGCTTCAAGGGTAGTGAGATCAAGTAAAGATAAAACTCTTTGGAGAATGTTCAACATATCAGAGACGATAAATGAATGATGCATGGAGAACAGTTGAAGTCTCATACGAGAGGATTCACGAACTGCCCTGCAGAAAATCATTAGCTTTTTTTACAAAGCTCAACAAGAAATCATTTTTGTAGATTTTTTCCCATTGTGAGTAGAGAGCTCCTTGCAAAAATCTTTTGACACTCTTCTCCCTTCATCATTTCTGTTTTCTCGTTGCTCCTTGAAGATGGATCTGATGAGAAATGAGTGTCCTAGGGGGTATAAAGATCTTGAAGGGCTTTTCCATGTGTGTGTGTGTGCGTGTGTATGACGCCATGCACAGGTATAAGGTAAGGTCGACCATGCCACTATTTCAAAGTCTCTTTTCTCCCTACAACTTGTCTGTTTTGTAGGTTTCGACATTTATCCATGTGTAAAGTTTTGTTATGCACGTTTTAGAATTTGATAAGGGGCTATTATGTCTGATACCCAAGCATATATCAGTTCTAGAAGTTCTACAAGCAGGTCAACTTTGAATTTTTACTTTTCTTCTTTCATTTCGCTTCTCTTCATGGCTTGTCATCTTCATTTCCATGCTTCCAACCAGGAGAAATACTTGGAATGATAATCTTGGTGGTTTAATTAACCACTTGATCTGCAATGAAACATCTTTTAGCATTTTGGACGTGAATTCCTTCCCTAAGTGAGTGTAAGAAAGATTTGAGAGTTGAATGGAACAACTGTCCATGCTTGTTAATTAGTGCTTGAAGGGCAATGATTTCTCAAGAAATCTCAACTTCGAGATGTACATTATTGCTTTCTTCACAAAAGACATCCGTTTTCGTGCTCTTTGAAGATTAGGAAGTGGTTAAGGGAAGCTTTGAAGCAAGATAGAGTGGATTTGGGAGCAAAAGGATCTCATATTGTGCTTCTAACTTTAAGAAATAAGGTGAAGTAAGATTCTTTTATCTTCATTCAGCTGGAGTTGGCTCTCGTTTTGCAAGAGAGTGTATGAGAGAGCGAGAGATAGACTAGTCATAGAGTGTATGAGAGAGAGAGAGAAAAGAGAACTTCAAACAATTGTTCTTTCCTTTTGTGTGGGCCAAATCACTTGAAGCTTCATACACCGTATCTTGTAGATAACATTTAACGTTTACGTAAATTTCAACGCTTAGTCATCCGCAAAATAAGGGCCATCATGTTACTCGTTTTTTGGGAATTTCCATTGAGCACGATCCATCCTGATTTACCCAAGATACTGTATCAGTTAAGGCATCCGGATTGCCGAGAGACATGGTGAGGGCATGATGAGGGTTAGCATGATTTCCCATAGCCATCGTCTTTTAGAAATCATATTATAGTGCAATGCGAATATGGAACTTAGTCTTTGTTCTAGAGGAAATTTTACATATTTTCATATTCCTGTAATTTTTATTTTATTTTAATTTATTTTATTTTCGTAACTTTTTGTTTAAGCAAAACCGTTCATCGAAATATGTAAATATGTATTCCAATCGTTGTAGATGTACTTCAAAGGATTATTACTTTTTGGAAGCCAGAGCTAATTTGAAAGTACAATGAAGAAATGCATAGCACCTATGGAAACTCCCGGATTTCATAAATCGGGGTAACTACTAGGGTACAGAGCACAAAGGCCTGCTACGGTAGATATTCTAAGATGAGATGTCTGGGTATAATCATTTAAGGACTTTGAACGTTTTTCCAAAGTTTTACATGATTATAGCACATTTCTTGTTTTTTATAGTACACTAATGTTAGACCAGCCTTTACAGCCCGAAAGTGCCTCTCTCAATCTCTCTGTCTCTCAATCCCTCTCTCTCCTCTCTCCATCTCTCTCTCTCTCCATCTCTCCCTCTGTCTGTCTCCATCTCTCCCTCCCCCTCTGTGTGTGTACGTGTGTATACACAAACACACACACACACACACACACACACACACACAGGCCCTTACAGCCGTCAAACAACTATGATAACGAAAGTTGAATATGAGAGTCAACGAAATGTTAATTGAACCTCTACTTTTGACACATAACTATTGATTCGTTACAATTAAATCACATGTACTTCATAATGTTCAAGTTCTTTACACTAACTGCTAGATCCTATTACTTTTAGAACACTCCAAGACTATATTCCCAGTGTATGCATTTTTTCCTTATCACGGAGAGAAATGAAAGAGCCTTGAGGGCAATCACATGGATTCATATTCCATGATGGAGAACTTGTTTAGAAAAGAACTCCCTCTTTCCCTTGATCAACAAACGCCAAAGGGACACATACTTGAGTTCCCATAGGAGCCTTGAACATCATAATTCCCGTTTTGGGTTAAGAGTGGCATAGAAGTCACACTTCCTAGTGAATTTAAGAATTTCATCAATTCAGTTACTATTCTCTTATCAAAGTTCTTTAATATGGGGTCAGATTTTGTAAATCAAAAGGCCTTGTATTCTCTACCCTAGTGTTTCATTTTTCTTTTCATCAACTAGTAGTATCCATAATCTAACCCAAAACTACTATCCAAGCCCTATCATCCTTGGAGCATGCCCAATCAGCATCATAATAAGTTTGTACATGTAATTCATTGTCAAACCTTTACATGTCATATGCTATTAGTATGCAATACCCTTTAGATATGTGCATAGACATAGATGGAAAATCTTGATCCTTTCTCACAAGTTACTCTATAGACATACCTAAGAACTGGGCATACTTCGGGACACTATATTTGAGACTATATAATATTTGAACTTCATACAAATGAATATAATGAGATTCAAATTTTTGTACGAGAATCTAGTACAATCTGAATAAAGAAATACTAATTACACCTCTATATAAGGAGGATCAAAATAATGTGAATATTAATTAAGCAAGCATAGGGCTGCTAGTTGAGGTGTATTAATTTATAGTACACTGAGGGAACTAGACTAACTGGATAACATGAGTCAAATCCTGGTTAAATAGTTTATGTATGTCCTAAGATCTAGACAAGCAACCACCAATCTATGTAGGTGCATTTTTTATGGCTAATTAAGAGATATTGAGTTCAATTTAATTTGGTCCTCCTCTTTGAATAATGAACTTGAAGAATTTATGGTTGAGTCATTTTTAAGGCTTCAAACGGGATTTTCAACATTTCCATCATGATCAAAATCTTCTTGATACTGTGTATGTTGCATTTGCTACATTAATAATGTGCATGTTGTATTTTCTACATCTCTCACAAAGAGTATTCAATATCGGAATATGTTTTGCATGTATGCTTTACTGAGTGGTTGGACGTCTTGTGGTCCTAGCACAAATGGGTACTTTACCATTGAATTTCTATTTTGTTGTTGAGTTGAATAATATTGTATTTTCGCATGATTGTTTAATAGAGAAGCTTATATTGAATATGTTGTAGTTCTCGATTAAGAACCCCCTAGAATGTAGGATTAAATATTCCCTATAATGTAAAAATTTGCCTATAATGTAGGATTTCCCCTATAATGTGGTGCATGATGGGTTGGAATGTGCCATATCCTAGTATAGAATCAAGACTTTTTGCATGGACTAATCCATGTTCATAAAAGTTTGTTGTTTTCTACTTCATCTAATGGAAACATAGGGAGATGGGTGTGGGTCATAACGTTTATTCGTAACCTTGCCCTTACCATGTTGACCAACTTTGAGTCAATGACCATTCATTCAATTTCAATGTATAGATCTTGTATCAATTGATATCATTCTTATAGAGCCTTATCAATCATGGCTTGTTTCTTAGTCTAGCATTCCCATCTAAATATTCTCACCTCTTTAACTTAAAATTTAATGGAGATAAGTTGTCTTCAAGTTTAGGTGGTGAAAATGAAGGCTGATCATCAAAGGGCTATGATATCAGGATTCAAACTTGAAAAAAATATGGAGAAAAATGTATCATATATCATGAGCTTTTGTGCCACTATAAGAAGTGCAACATATAAATATTTCTATCCTTGAGCAGTGGAGTATATCCATCTGTACTAAAGGCGGTTCATTATGAAAAGCATCATTGAAAATTTAGATGATCTTTGGTAGATATTCATTTGCCCTTTCTGGTTATTCAAATATTGGAGGTTGGGCAACTCTATCTCTGAATAATAATAGATGATATGTCTTAATATTCTTTGAATTAGACCACCAATTCATCTTTGACATGTATCTCTTTTTCTATTCATGCTCTCACCTCTCTTATTTCTTCATAACTTCGATGATCCACATGTAGGAGATTCAATGATACTAGACATGTTAGTAAAATTTTGTTGTTTTTTTGAAGCTCGTTATTATGCTATCAGAGCCATGTGAGTGACTTTTTCACTTGCTCTATTTTTTACTTTAGAGATAATATGTTGGACCCTTCAATTTTTTAAATCCTATTGAATTTTCTTATAGTTCTCTTGCCTCTCTAGATCCACTTGCCTACCAAATCATCTATGCTTTATTAATAGTGCATGGAATGTCATTAGACTCAAGATGTATTCTTGTAAGCCCTAATTTTTTGCTTGGTTTCTTCACTACTCAAACTTAAATTTAGTAACATACGATTGGTGCAATCCATGATGTGAACCATTTGTGTCATGTATAGATGTGCACATTGAAGTAAGTTTAGCTATCTAAATGAGTTGTACCTTTCTCCATTCTTGTTGCTAGATTAGATGTTTTGCATATTTTTAGGTGGTCATTTTTATATGAAATTTTTGCATATTAGAGGATTTGAACCTTCCTAATTTTGAGCCTAGACAACATTGAGAAGACCACATTCTCGACCAGATTTAGGAAAGCATATCTACGTTTCATCTTTACGACACCTTTGATAGTCGAGACCAGATTGTTATTATGTGGAATATTCTCCATCAGGGAATGTGTACTCATGTCAAATCTAATAAAATATGTGGGGCCCCTTACTAGTGTAAGGACTACCTCTTGGGTTTAGAAGACCTTGATCACCTCTTCTTTTCATGCCCAAGGAGTCACTTGGAGAAATGTTACTTGGAGAAGTGATTGATTACTCTTCTATCTTCAGTTTATAGAGACAAAATTGAAAGAAAGCCTTACTTGAAAAAATGAGAGAATACTCTTCTGCATCGTGGAACGCCATTAGAGAGGAAGCTCTTAGAAAATATGGAAACGAGATGTGTAGCCAACTTAAATGACCGTCCAAAAGAATGGTGGATTGAAAAATCCCATAACCTATATGGCACTCTAACGATCAGTGAGAAAATGAGGTACATGCTGAGGTAAACCCATATCACAAGCAAGAGGAGGAAGCCACAATGCTTCCTTAAATGCCTCACTTACTACAACATACTTTGCTTTTGTGGTTGAAATAGCTGCACATTCTTGAAAAAGAGATCTCCATGAGATATCACCTCCAACAAAATAAAAAATGTACCCTAATGTACACATAGGATGTGAAACACGTGTAGAGCATCTCAATGGTTTCTGAAAAGCAACATTTGTAGATTAATGTAATTGGACATTCTCTTGAAAATTCCTATATGCAACATTTTATGCATGCGAACTAGAGGACTAGTATCCTCAAACACCCACTCTCTCACTTCAACCTCCTTGATGGGTTGTTTATGTATCTTAGACTCATTGAAAATGATATTACTTTTGATCACTAATTGTGTTTTGCACTCTCATAAGTGATATCCAAGTTTTCCTTCTCAACCATATCCAAGAAAAATGCATTTCTTTGACTTATGGTCAAACGTTTTATCTAAGATTCTTGGATATATGAACATATGCTTCACAACCAAAAACTCGAAGATGATCAGGAAATGGTGGCTACCCTTATCCATAAGTCTGGTGCCACTTTTAGACCTTTAATAGTACTAGGAAAAAGGTTAATGACGTGAATTGCAATCAATAGTGCATTTGCCCAAAATTATTGTGAAACATTTGCATTATATAGCATAGTAAGTACTCTATCTAGAAAAGTTCTATTCAACATTTGAGCAACACTATTCTGTACTAGGGTATAAGGAGTTGTAACTCTCTAGAAATTCCTCTAGATTGAGAGAAATTGCTAAATTCATATGAGGTATAGTCACCCCCATTATTTGAACGTATAGCTTTAAAAATAGTTCTTTTTTCAGTCTCACTAAATAGAGCCATTTTTTGAAGGTAGGAAATACCTCATCCTTTGATTTGATAGGATATACCCAGACTTTTCTAGTAGCATCATCTATGAAAGTGACAAGTAAAGAGAACCACCTAATGACCTTGTGGGCATAGGACCACACACATCTGTATGAACATGATCTTAAGGCTCAATTGGATAGTCATGTGCGTTTTATGTTCATTCTTAGTTTTCTTTCCATATTCACAATGCTCATAAAATGAGAAATTAGAGAAAGACACATAGGTAAGTAGCTAGAATGAGAAAGATTTTCCATTCGACTATGAGAAAAAGCCATGCCAAATACAAGCCATAGGTTGTGAGTAATAGTGAACAAGTGAGGATAGAAAACCACCTTGTAACCATGGTCTTTAGGTTGACCAACTGACATCAAAATATGTGATAACTAAGGTACATTGCATATATTATGCATAGAAAATTTTGAACCATTAATGAAACTACACAACCACATCTCCAATCCTGAGACCTTACACTTTTAAGAGTTATCAAGTCTCAGAGTACCCATAACCTTTGCTTCATAAGTAGAGAACCATTCTCTATGTTGTGTCACATGGAGAGAAGGATGATGATCTAGCAACCATATGGGCAAAAGAGAATCAGCCATAAGAGCCTCAATTAGCATGGTACTATCAAGTTTCAACATCAACATCATTATAAATAGCACTATTTTCTTCAATACTCATAGTTTAGTAGATGGTGCAAATAACTACTTAATACCCATCAACATTTTGCCCTTTACCTTTAGCATTCTTTAATGCATAGTGGTCTTTCTTATGTGTCCTTTCTTATGAAAATAATGGAATTTGATATCTCTCTTCCTTGATTTACTTCTAATCTTATTGGGTTGACCATTCTTTTCCTTTTCTTGCTCCTTCCACATTGTTGGTTCTTTCCTTGGTGAGAATTAGGACCATTATATGCATCTCCACTTTAAGTGCCAACCATAGATTCTATGGAATCTCATCACTCAGAGTGATCCACATATGTCATCATACAGGGATTTACCATTAGGTGCACTGTTGCTAATAGATGTGCAAAAAGATCCCATGATTATGGCTAAGTGGATAACAAGAAGACTACTTTCATTTCATTATCAATATGAATTTCTTAAGCATGTAACTGGGAGAATATAGCATCAAACTCATTTTGATGAGCAATGAGACTATCGATGTCCTTTTTTTAAAGGTCATACAACTTTCTCGTAATATAATCTTTAGTTAATGCCATTTATTTTTCATATGTATGGATAATTTCTTCAAAAACCCCTCTACAGTTTCACAATCTAATACTATAAAGTAAACATTATCTTCCAGGTGCAATCAAAATGGTAGAATTGGCCATTTTATCTAACTCATGCTACTTATCTTCATCCATGTCATCAAAGTTCTTTTGAGATTCCATTTAGTGGCTTTCATTGCCTCCTATATTCGCACATCTTTGATTTGATTCTTCCATAAAGCAAAGTTTGTGCCATCAAATTTTTGGATCTCAAAATGGTGTTTGCCCTACAGGATATAACTCCTCCTCAGAACACTAGAACAAGTGTGAGATTCTGGAAACAAAATTCAGCAAAGCCTTCGCCAAAAATAAATAAGAAGAAGAGTATCCTCATCAAAAATGAGAATATGACTTGCGTCAAAATCTCATAAAACTACAAGTACTGACATGTCAACTTGCAAAGTGAATCATTGACTCCAGTGTAAAAAAATTAGTTACTGCAAAGATGCAAGTAGGCTTATCAAGCACCTATGAGCAACTAGCATACATCTCCTATGGTGAGGTTAGGTATGTATTCCATCTCCATCACTTAAGAGACCCTAACATTTGGTTATCTGTCATTTAAAAAACCTCACCACAACCCTCTTTATCAAATATAAAAGTCTTTATGCAAAAAAGATAATCCCTATATCAATGAACATGAACGGACATAAGCAGTATCCATAGAAGCATGCATACTATGTATGTGCTCAATATATGCACAGAAATGGCACTAGAAACTTAAATTCAAAGCCCAAACACGTGACAACACTGCAAGTGTTTATCAACTCTGTTCTTTAGGCTCAAAAAACCTACATAGACTTGTGGTGGCTACTCCCACCACAACTAAAACCTTTCAAGAAACCCTGAGACATACTAGTGTGGCTAGAATAATCGCCCTAAAAGGCAAACATTCATTGTCAAAGAGTACAAAGAGCACTCTTCTTGATGTTCTTGAACCTATGTAAGGAGAACTATGAAGAATTCCAAAATGGCTCCAAGCATCACACCAAAATGCTTGGAAACAGGCTTTGAAAGCAAAGAATCAAGTTTTGAGGGCTCAAAATATTTGAAGGTATTGTTAACCTTAGTCTTT
>CM035437.1:16352748-16469842 GCA_020310875.1 Ceratopteris richardii | reverse complement strand
GAGAGGAAAGAGAACTATAAGAAAATTCAATAGGATCTACAAAATTGAAGGGTGCAACATATTATCTCTAAAGTAAAAAATAGAGCAAGTGAAAAAGTCACTCACAGGGGCTCTGATAAGATATAACGAGCTTTACAAAAACAACAAAATCTTATTAACATGTCTAGAAAGTGATATTCTAGTATCATTGAATCTCCTACATGTGGATCATCCAGGTTATGAAGAAATAAAAGAGGTGAGAGCATGAATAGAAAAAGACATACATGTGAAATATATTGTGGTCTAATTCAAAGAATATTAAGACCAATGACCTATTTTTATTCAGAGGTAGAGTTGCCCAACCTCCAATATTTGAATAACCAGAAAGGACAAATGAATGTCTACCAAAGATCTTCTAAATTCTCATGATGCTTTTCATAATGAACTGCCTTTATTACACATGGATCTACTCCACTGCACAAGGATAGAATATTTATATGTTGAACTTCTTGTAGTGGCACAAAAGCTCAGGATAGATGATACATTTTTTTCTCCATATTTTTTCAAGTTTGAATCCTGATATCATAGCCCTTTGATGATCAGCCTTCATCTTCACCACCTAAACCTGAAGACAACTTATCTCCATTAAATAATAAGTTAGAGAGGTGAGAATATTTAGAGGGGAATGTTAGACTAAGGAACAATCCATGATTGATAAGGCTCTACAAGTATGATAACATTGATACAAGATCTATACATTGAAACTGAATGAATGGTCATTGACTCAAAGTTGGTCAACATGGTAAGGGCAAGGTTAGAATAAAAGTTATGACCCACACCCATCTCCCTATGTTTCCATTAGATGAAGTATACAAAACAACAAACTTTTATGAACATGGATTAGTCCATGCAAAGTCTTGATTCTATACAAGGATATGGCACATTCCAACCCATCATGCACCATATTATAGGGGAAATCCTACATTATAGGCAAATTTTTACATTATAGGGAATATTTAATCCTACATTATAGGGGTTTCTTAATCGAGAACTACAACTATTCAATATAAGCTTCTCTATTACACAATCATGCGAAAATACAATAGTATTCAACTCAACAACAATAGAAAGTCAATGGTAAAGTACCCATTTGTGCTAGAACCACAAGGCGTCCAACCACTCAGTAAAGCATACACGCAAAACATATTCCGATATTGGATACTCTTTGTGAGAGATGTATAAAATACAACATGCACATTATTAATGTAGCAAATTCAACATGCCCATTATCAAGAAGATTTTGATCATGATGAAATGTTGAAAATCCAGTTTGAAGCTTAAAAATGACTCACCATAAATTTCTAAAGTTCATTATTTAAGAGGAGGAAAAAAAATTGAAGTCAATATCTCTTAATTCGTCACCAAAATGCACCTACATAGATTGGTGGTTGCTTGTCTAGATCTTAGCAAATACATAAACTATTTAACCACGATTTTGACTCATGTTATCAAGTTAGTCTAGTTCCCTCATTGTACTATAAATTAATACACCTCAACTAGCAGCCCTATGCTTGCTTAATTAATATTCACATTATTTTGATCCTCCTTATATAGAGGTGTAATTAGTCTTTCTTTATTCAGATTGTACTAGATTCGTACAAAATTTGCATCTCATTATATTTATTTGTATGAAGTTCATACATTATCTAGTCTCAAATATAGTGTCCCAAGTATGCCCAATTCTTAGGTATTTCTATATAGTAACTTGTGAGAAAGGGTCAAGATTTCCATATATGTCTATGCACATATGTAAAGGGTATTGCATACTAATAGCATATGACATGTAAAGGGTTTGACAATGAATTACATGTACAAACTTATTGATGCTGATTGGGCATGCTCCAAGGATGATAGGACTTGGATAGTAGTTTTGGGTTAGATTATGGATACTACTAGTTGATAAAAAGAAAAATGCAACACTAGGGTAGAGAATACAAAGCCTTTTGATTTAAAAATCTGACCCCATATTAAAGAACTTTGATAAGAGAATAGTAACTGAATTGATGAAATTCTTAGATTCACTAGGAAGTGTGACTTCTATGCCACTATTACCCCAGAAAGGAATTATGATGTTCAAGATTCCTATGGGAACTCAAATATGTCCCCTTTGGCGTTTGTTGATCAAGGGAAAGAGCGAGTTCTTTTCTAGAAAGTTCTCCATCATGGAATATGCATCCATGTGATAGCCCTCAAGGTTCTTTCATTTCTCTCCTTGATAAGGAAAAAATGAATACACTGGGAATATAGTCTTGGAGTGTTCTAAAAGTAATAGGATCTAGCTGTTAGTGTAAAGAACTTGAACATTATGAAGTACATGTGACTTAATTGTAACGAATCAATAGTTATGTGTCAAAAGTAGAGGTTCAATTAACATTTCGTTGATTCTCATATTCAACTTTCGTTATCATAGTTGTTTGACGGCTGTAATGGCCTCTGAGTGTGCGTGTGTGTGTTTGTGTATACACACACATACACACACAGAGTGGGAGGGAGAGATGGAGACGGACAGAGGGAGAGATGGAGAGAGAGAGAGAGATGGAGAGGAGGAGAGAGAGGGATAGAGAGACAGAGAGATAGAGAGAGGCACTTTCGGGCTGTAAAGGCTGGTTTAACATTAGTGTACTATAATAAAAAAAAAAAGAAATGTGCTATAATCATGTAAAACTTTGGAATAAAACGTTCAAGAGTCCTTAAATGATTATACCCAGACATTCATCTCAGAATTTCTACCGTAGCATCATGAAATCCGATTTATGAAATCCGAGAGTTTCCATAGGTGATATTCATTTCTCAACAAGTTAGAAATAACCACACCAGTGAGCCTACCTCTCCTCCACCATCCTTGAATCTATCCATTGATTTGGGAGTAACACCATTATCAAAGAGAAACATAGGAGAACCTTAGATTTTTCCTCTGATACTTCAGAAGAAGGCGCCGGCACCAATGGAGGATCTTTCCCATTTACTCTCTAGGTTGAACATCAGTTTCCTACATTTAAAGGATTGGCTTATGAAGATGCAGATGACCACGTGAGGAGATTCGTCTCGTTATGCCGTGGAAGAGGATTGCAGAACCGGGAGGATGCAATGTTGGTGCTCTTTCCATCTACCTTGGAAGGCCTTGCAGACAAATGTATAGCCAGTATGCAGATGGGCAATTCACTACGTGGGAGGCACTAAAAGCGGCATTCTCGCAGACATTTCGACCAAGCGACTCCTCAGAACGAGCTCTAGATCAGCTAGAGAACCTAAAATTACGCGCAGTGAATCCTTTCATGAATTGCACACTAGAACTAAAGCACTTGTTTCTCGTTGCCTCATGCTCCAGGTGATTTTTTAGTCAAAAAATGGATTGAGAAGGCTCTGGCTAAGTCCTCTCAACAAAGCTTCGGGAATCCCTCAGACTGGATGCAACACTTGATGATTTTGTTGCAAACTGCATCACGCATTGAGGAGGCTAGAATACATTTTGAAGTGGAGTCTCACCAAATTATGCATCCGATTTGGATCCGATCGGGCAACTCAGGAAGGAGTTGGAAGCCTTAAGGATGCAGCAAAGTCGCCAAGAAGAGAAGGTCATACCACCACCCTCGACCCATAATGTGGATGAAGTGTCTCAACTTAGGCGTGAGCTTGAAGACTTGCGGACTACCCAGGACATACGAAGACTGGTTTGGTGTACAATATGTAGTAATAATGGACATTCCAATGTAAATTGTCCTAACAGAGTCAGTTGTCAGTTCTGTGGCAAAGAGGGTCATGAAGCAAGAGACTGCTACTACCTTAAGGGGACACAACAGCGAGGTAACCATCAAGGTGTAGATTCATATTATGCTAGCACTTCTAATGCACCTAATAGAGAAGAGACCCGCCCAACTCGGCCTAGATACAATAGGCCCCTAATGTGTTACCGTTGTGGGGAGTATGGCCATATGCAGAACAGGTGTTCTCTTCCAGAGGATGCACCCCCTTGTCAGCACTGTCCATCATGAAATCCGATTTATGAAATCCGAGAGTTTCCATAGGTGCTATTCATTTCTTCATTGTCCCCTCACCATGTCTCTCGGCAATCCGGATGCCTTAACTGATCGTGCTCAATGGAAATCCCAAAAAAACGACTAACATGATGGCCCTTATTTTGCGGATGACTAAGCCCTTCACACACATCCTTTAGCTTTCAAGTGATTTGGACCCCGTAGTGTATCTTTTTCTCTCTCTCTCATACACTCTGTGACTATCTCTCTCTTGCAAAACGAGAGCCAACTCCAGCTGAATGAAGATAAAAGAATCTTAAAGTTAGAAGCACAATATGAGATCCTTTTGCTCCAAAATCCACTCTATCTTGCTTCAAAGCTTCCCTTATCCACTTCCTAATCTTCAAAGAGCACAAAAAATGATGTCTTTTATGAAGAAAGCATAATCTACATCGCGAAGTTGAGATATCTTGAGAAATCATTGCCCTTCAAGCACTAACTAACAATCATGGACAATTGTTCCATTCAACTCTCAAATCTTTCTAACACTCACTTAGGGAAGGAATCCACGTCGAAAATGCTAAAGATGTTTCATTGCAGATCAGGTGGTTTATTAAACCACCAAGATTTTCATTCCAAGTATTTCTCCTGGTTGGAAGTTTTGGATATGTCTGTAGAAGGCATATACATGTATTATACAAGCAAGTTAAGAGGAAGTTTCAAGCAAAAAATAAAAAAAAGACAAACAGATTGACAGGAAGTTTCAAGAAGCACCCGCTTGTGACAGGCAAAATGGCCCTTGGCCAGCCAAATGCCGGTCAATTTCAAGCCTTGGCCACAACTATTCTGTCCGGCACTTAAATCAGCTCTAGTCTAGCGCGGGTTGGAGAATTGCATATATGGTTTCCTTAACGCGGTCGCTAATGTGGTTTCCTCAAGTTTCTTGACTATCGGGCTTTCAATCAGGAAGGCTCGGCTCCTCTTCCTGAGCTTTAGGTCTAGAGCGTGCTGGGACAACCTTGACTATGGAAGGCATCGTGAGGATGGAAAATTGCAGATATGGTTTCCTTAATGCGATCGCGAATGTGGTTTCCTCAGCGCTCTCGACTATTAGCCTCAAAATCAGGAGGGTTCAGATATCCTTCTGAAACTCTAGTCTACCGCGCTTTGGGAAAACAGTTACTATGGAAGCTGCCGTAAGGATGGAAAATTTTCCCGCAAATATGGTTTCCTTAATGCGTCCACGAATGTGGTTTCCTCAACGCTTTCCTCTTCCGGAGCTCTGGTCTAGCGCGCGCCGGTACAACCTCGATCGTAAAGATAAAAACGCAGATATGGTTTCCTCAATCCGGTCTAGCGCGCGCCGGTACAACCTCGACTATTGAATGTGGCCTTAATCCGGTCGTGAATGTGGCCTCCTCAATGCTCTCGACTGTCAGATCCTCTTCCGGGAATTTGTAGTGAATTTGTATTCGCCGTTGCTCTAGTCAACGAAATTAGTAGTGAATTTGTTCCGGGCATCGCAGGGGATGGAGGGAAATTTGTAGTGAATTTGTGTTCGCCGTAACAATGGAAACTCGGAAAGCTTGACAGTCGTTCCGGGCATCGCAGGGAATGGAGGGGAAGAACGTCACTCCGTGAGACAGAATTTATGAAATTACGAAGTTCGTGGAAGAGAAAGTGTGAGGGAAATTGTATGATTTATAAATTCAGATTCATTTCTCGTGTGAGGGAAATTGTAAGCAAATTAAAAGAGAATCTTGTCATAGCATTTCTCAAGTTTCCTCTACTATTGATCAGAAACGACAAGGAATACGCAACATGATCTCATATTTATTATTAGTCTCACTTTGACCACAAGTAATTAATTCAAAGTTTAATGAAAAACCGTGCAAAACGAAATAGGACAAGGACCAACTGAATTTCTAACTATCTTTTTCACGTTTTGCATGAATGCGAGGGACAATTAAATATTAATAATTGGATATAGGCCTCCACAATAGTTTATTGGCTATATAGCTCTTTTATTATTTAGGACGATACACACATATACCACTTCCAAAGCTCATAGAAGGTGAATAACAAAAATAAAAAAAAAAAGTGTTTCATGTTATAAAAAAGTAAGGAACTTCAACCCACGCTTAATCTCCCTTGCGAGAATTCTCAAAAGAATAATTGTATAGTGAATGAACATCGTTGCCTTGGGGTAGGATGACCCAAAGTCACATCGATGACAATCCGAAATACGCAAGAGACCTATGACTTGGAAGGAGACGAATAATTTACAAAGAGTTAGAGAGTATGTTAATGACTTTTCGGTTGCCCTCATAGGTGGTCCACTTGCTTTTAATGTGATTGTTTTCCAAGACAAAAACCTATGGTGTCTAATGTTACCATTAATGCCATGTGAAAGGCCAATTTACCATTAATGCCCATGTGAAAGGCCAAATGACCACTAGGAACTTTTGAATATGTTCTTTCATAAAACGTATAGTAGCGTGTCAGCTACACACTCGATCTTCGATTGCATTTGTACAACCTAAGAAATTTGTGTTCGTGGTTTGTGTATAGTGTGTTTTTTGTGTATTTTGAACCCCTTGTGTGGATTTCTGTGTGCGGCACTAGAGTTTGGGTCTCTATAGGAAGGATATCATTGCAAAGATCTCGAGAAGGAGGGTCTACCACTGTGCATCACCAAAGAAATACTTCACTTGTATCAGAGCTTTCTCCAAACTAAGGTGAGGCATACCTTGTCATCCGAGTCACTGAACTCACCATTGGCATTGTTGGCTATGCGTGAGGGAGGACCTCAATGATCAAGGGAGATAGAGGTTCCTGGTAGTTCCCGGGGGATCACCCATCCTAGTATTGTTCACCGAGGAGCTTGCTTAACTGGTAAACTCTTGACTCTAAGATACACTCTTGTGGTCTTTGAATACGGGGAAAGACTAAGGTTAACAGTACCTTCAGCATATTTTGAGCCCTCAAAGCTTCATTCTTTGCTTTCAAAGCCTGTTTCCAAGCATTTTTGGTGTGATGCTTGGAGCCATTTTGGAATACTTCATAGTTCTCCTTACATAGGTTCAAGAACATCAAGAAGAGTGCTCTTTGTACTTCTTTGACAATGAATGTTTGCCTTTTAGGGCGATGATTCTAGCCACACGAGTATATCTAAGGGTTTCTTGAAAGGTTTTAGTTGTGGTGGGAGTAGCCACCACAAGTCTATGTATATTTTTTGAGCCTAAAGAACAGAGTTGATGGATAATATTCCACATAATAACAATCTGGTCGCGACTATCAAAGGCATCGTAAAGAAAAAAATGTAGATATGCTTTCCTAAATCCAGTCAAGAATGTGGTATGCTCAATGTTGTCGACTATCACGCTCAAAATTAGGAAGGTTCGGATCCTCTTCTAGAGCTCTGGTCTACCCGTGCTTGGACAACTGTGATTATGGAAGGTGTCTTATGGAAGAAGACTCGTGAGCGACACATTCATTTTCTCTGTGCAGGTAGGCTCTTATGTGTGTAATCGTCTATCGGAATCAATTGATCGATAGCAGGCTCTCATGTGTGTAATCGGAGTCAAAAGACTCCATCCGAAGTTGTTGTCAGATGACAGCTTTGATGTAGTGAATTTGTCAACGCATTTTAGCACTACATTTGTGGAGCACTCTTGAGTGAGGAGATTCATAAAAATCTATGGTTGGCACTCAAAGTGGAGATGCATATAATGTTCGTGATTCTCACCAAGGAAAAAAGCAGCAATGTGAAAGGAGCAAGAAAAGGAAAAGAATGGTCAACCAAATAAGATTAGAAGTAAATCAAGGAAGAGGGATAGCAAATGCCATTATTGTCATAAGAAGGGACACATGAAGAAAGACTGCTTTGCGTTAAAGAATGCTAAAGGTAAAGGCAGAATGTTGATGGGCATGTTAAATAGTTACCTGCACCATCTACTTAAAGTATGAGGATTAAAGAAGTCAATGCTATTTCGAATGATGTTGATGTGTTTACACTTGATAGTACTATGCCTACTGAGACTCTTATGGTTGATTCTCTTTCTTGTGCATGGCCGCTAGATCATGGTGCATCTTTCCATGTCACATGACATAGAGAATGGTTCTCTACTTATGCAACAAAGTCTCTTGGTAGAATGAGACTTGGTGACTCTTAACACTTTGAGGTTGTGGGGACTAGAGATGTAGTTCTGTAGTTCATTCATGGTTCCAAATTTACTATGCATAATGTTTGTCATGTACCTCAGTTATCATGTAGTTTGATGTAGTTGGTAACCTTGAAGACCATGGTTAAAAGGTGGTCTTCTATGCTCACGCCTTTTGCATATCAAAGGTCATTATGGTTATTGCAAAAGGACACAAGGTTTGCTCAATTTATCCTTTATTTGTATCACAAAAAGAACACTTGTTAGCTATTATTGAACAACCTATGCTTTGTATTTGGCATGGCCCTTTGGGCCACATATCTCATCCTGGAATGGAAAATCTTTCTCATTTTTACCACTTAACTATGTAATCATTAGCTGATTTTTCTTTGTAAGCATTACCAATATGGAAAGAAAACTAAGAATGTACATAAACTGCACATTGACTATTCAATTGAGCATTAAGATCTCACTCATACAGATGCGTGTGGTCCTATGCCCACAAGGTCCTTAGGTGGTTCTCTTTACTTTTTCACTTTCATAGATGATGCTACTAGAAACTTTTGGGTATATCCTATCAAATCAAAGGTTGTGGTAATTCCTACATTCAAAAAATGGCTTGCTTCACTTGAGACTCAAAAACTGAACTAAGATCAAAGCTTTACATTAAGATAATGGGGGTGAGTATACATCACATGAATTTACAACTCCTTATACCCTAGTATAGAATGGTGCAGTTGAAAGGATGAATAGAACTATTTTGCATAGAGTAATTTCTTTGTTGCATCATGCAAACCATTCACAAGGCTTTTGGGCAAAAGCAGTATTGATTTCAGCTCATTTGATTAACCTTTCACCTAGTACTATCAAAGATCTAAAAGTGGCACATGAGTTATGGATAGGAAAGCCACCATATTATGATCATCTTCGAGCTTTTGCGTTTGAATCATATGTTTATATACCCAAGAATCTTGGACAAAAGTTGGACCATAAGTCAAAGAATCTTGGACAAAAGTTGGACCATAAGTCATCAGTTGGACATTAAAACAGCATTTCTGAATGGTGACTTGCATGAAGAAGTGTATGTTTTTCAACCCCCTGGTTTTGTGCAAAAAGGGCATGAAAACCAGGTGTATAGGTTAAAGAAGGCATTATATGGTTTAAAGCAAGCACCACGTGCTTGGTTTGAAAAGATGCATGCCTATCTCATTGCACATGGTTTTGAGAACAATCCAACTAAAAGAACCTTATATGTTAAGCATGCTAATGATGTACTTCTGATCATTGTAGTATATGTTGATGACATGCTACTCACTGGTCCTCATGACATGCATATTGCTGATTTTAAGGCTCATTTGCATGCCTCATTTGAGATGTCTGATTTGGGGCTTTTGCATCTCTATTTGGGCATTCAATTTATGCAAGTTGATGATGGAATGGCTTTGTGATAAACAAAATATATTGACACATTATTGCAGTGTTTTGGCCTTGAAGACTGTAAGCCTGTAGTACCCCTTCTCTTTTCCCCCTTTTCTCTTGTGGCATGTGAGCAGTGGACCCCAAGCATAGAGTCAGAAATCAATGGCACTCCAAGCATGAAGACTGAAGAAGATGGAAGAGAAAGAGATTGTGAAGAGAGATCTCAGATGCCTTGGGACCACAGCTTCAAGAAGTAATTCGTTCCATTCTTTGGACATAATTATGTTACGGGCAGTTATTGCCTTCATTTTGCTACCTCAGTGATTTGTTATCTCTCTTCCTTCTCTCTCTCCCCTCTCTCTCCTCTTCCCCGCCCGCGTGAACCCCCTTCTCCTTCTCTCTCTTTCTCTATTTCTCTCTCTCTTTCCCTCTCTTTCCCCCTCTCTCTCTTTCCCCCTCTTTCGGATCCCTCTCCCTCTCTCCCTTTTTCGGTCTCTCTCTCGTCCCCCGTGAGTGACCCTCCCCCCTCTCTCCTTTTCTCTCTCTCTCTCTCTCTCTCTCTCTCTCTCTCTCTCTCTCTCTCTCTCTCTCTCTCTCTCTCTCTCTCTCTCTCTCTCTCTCTCTCTCTCTCTCTCTCTCTCTCTCTCTCTCTCTCTCTCTCTCTCTCTCTCTCTCTCTCTCTCTCTCTCTCTCTCTCTCTCTCTCTCTCTCTCTCTCTCTCTCTCTCTCTCTCTCTCTCTCTCTCTCTCTCTCTCTCTCTCTCTCTCTCTCTCTCTCTCTCTCTCTCTCTCTCTCTCTCTCTCTCTCTCTCTCTCTCTCTCTCTCTCTCTCTCTCTCTCTCTCTCTCTCGTTCACCCGCCATCCCCCGCCAATCCCCTCCCCTCCCCTCACTGCTATCCCCCGCCAACCCCCTCCCCTCCCCTCACCACCATCCCCCGCCAATCCCCTCCCCTCCCCTCACCACTATCCCCCGCCAACCCCCTCCCCTCCCCTCACCACCATCCCCCGCCAATCCCCTCCCCTCCCCTCACTGCTATCCCCCGCCAACCCCCTCCCCTCCCCTCACCACCATCCCCCGCCAATCCCCTCCCCTCCCCTCACCGCTATCCCCCGCCAATCCCCTCCCTTCCCCTCACCACTATCCCCCGCCAACCCCCTCCCCTCCCCTCACCGTTATCCCCCGCCAACCCCCTCCCCTCCCCTCACCACCATCCCCCGCCAATCCCCTCCCCTCCCCTCACCACTATCCCCCGCCAACCCCCTCCCCTCCCCTCACCACCATCCCCCGCCAATCCCCTCCCCTCCCCTCGCCGCTATCCCCCGCCAATCCCCACTCCTCAAGCCTCTCACCTCCCACACCTCCCCCCTTCCTCACACCCCCGCGAGCGCCTCCCCTCTCTCCTCCTCACACTCCCGCAAGTCCCCTCTCACTCACGCATCCTCACACACATTTACAATCACACACACACCCATAATTGCACACACACACTTACATACACACACATCCACAATTACACACGTGTGCACCCATACAAGCAACACAAGAGGCCATGTAAATGTAAGCATGATGGTGTGACTACATACCATCTTTTTGTACGAGAAGTTAAGGGAATATGGTGTCACCATTGATTCATATGGAGCTTGTCTGCGTAATCAAGATGAGAAATTTTGGCAGTCTCTTGTAGCAGGATCCATTCCTGTCGTAATTGGTGCACCTAACATCCATGATTTTGCACCATCTTCGAATGCACTTTTGCACATCAAAAGTGCTGCAGATATTGAAAAGGGTGGAAAAACAAATGAAGCACCTTGCGACTCATGAAGATTCGTACAATGCGTCATTGAGTTGAAAATTCGAGGGACCTTCAGATGCATTCAAAGCTCTGGTTGATATGGTTGTGGTACATTCTTCATGCCGTCTCTGCATTCATCTTGGAACAAAATTGAGGTTGGAAGAGGACAAGCAGTTGGACCAATCGGCATCACATGAATTGCCGGGATTAAGCAGTAAGGAAGTAACAAAACTACAAAAAGGAGAACCTCAGATGGCAGGTGAAAAGGTAAAAGTGTATTGTTAAAAGTAAAAGTGGAATTTCCAGCAACCATTCACAGCGACTACCTATTTTTGGGGATCCAATTCAAATCAAGGGAATAATTGACCTACTCCTCCAATTTTGGGTGGTTAACCGGCGCGTGATCAGTGGACGTGAAGATTCGGCAAGGCTCTCTTGGCTTATTGTGGCCTATAAAATCAAAGGATTTGTGCTCATTTGAGTTACGACGACGACATACATAGGAGTACATGTACAAGTTTCAGAGATACAGTGGTCCGCGTATACGTGTAGAAGACCTCTCTTGCACTTGGTGGTTTCAAGTCTACTGTGGGAGCTACTCTGTCGTGTATACAGAGGGTAGGCTTCACAGTGAAGGGCTATGAGCACTATAATGTAAGAGAGTAGCTTGGGGTTATTTTTCTGTGAGTCAGTGTGTTGATTAATCTCTATTCTCTTGAGAAATACTACCATTTGTATTGTTCTGAGTTCTCTGCCCAACTTTGTAATCATCTGATTCGGATCAAAAAGTGTATGGTCTTCCTTGGTCATATATTGTTCATATTTTCTGAAGCATTCACTACTCTGTGCAATCCGTGTTATCCACCTGCTCACAGAAATGTTAAAGGGTATACTTCCCTAAAGAGAACCCCCCTTGAGTAGGCGACGTACTGGAAGTGTTTGTTTTCTATAAAAGTGGATACTCCAGTACCTCCTCTACAGTTTGGCACGCCCGGTGGGACCTTTGCATTTCTGTGAGAGGATTTTTGCCCTATTGTATTTGCAAGTAGGTACATGACCCATACGCGGGCGGATAAGGAGTCTCATCGTGAACGGAAGCGTCTCAACAAGTTAGAAATAACCACAACCAGTGAGCCTACCTCTCCTCCACCATCCTTGAATCTATCCATTGATTTGGGAGTAACACCATTATCAAAAGAGAAACATAGGAGAACCTTAGATTTTTCCTCTGATACTTCAGAAGAGGCGCCGGCACCAATGGAGGATCTTTCCCATTTACTCTCTAGGTTGAACATCAAGTTTCCTACATTTAAAGGATTGGCTTATGAAGATGCAGATGACCACGTGAGGAGATTCGTCTCGTTATGCCGTGGAAGAGGATTGCAGAACCGGGAGGATGCAATGTTGGTGCTCTTTCCATCTACCTTGGAAGGCCTTGCAGACAAATGGTATAGCCAGTATGCAGATGGGCACTTCACTACGTGGGAGGCACTAAAAGCGGCATTCTCGCAGACATTTCGACCAAGCGACTCCTCAGAACGAGCTCTAGATCAGCTAGAGAACCTAAAATTACGCGCAGGTGAATCCTTTCATGAATTGCACACTAGAACTAAAGCACTTGTTTCTCGTTTGCCTCATGCTCCAGGTGATTTTTTAGTCAAAAAATGGATTGAGAAGGCTCTGGCTAAGTCATCTCAACAAAAGCTTCGGGAATCCCTCAGACTGGATGCAACACTTGATGATTTTGTTGCAACTGCATCACGCATTGAGGAGGCTAGAATACATTTTGAAGTGGAGTCTCAACCAAATTATGCATCCGATTTGGATCCGATCGGGCAACTCAGGAAGGAGTTGGAAGCCTTAAGGATGCAGCAAAGTCGCCAAGAAGAGAAGGTCATACCACCACCCTCGACCCATAATGTGGATGAAGTGTCTCAACTTAGGCGTGAGCTTGAAGACTTGCGGACTACCCAGGACATACGAAGACTGGTTTGGTGTACAATATGTAGTAATAATGGACATTCCAATGTAAATTGTCCTAACAGAGTCAGTTGTCAGTTCTGTGGCAAAGAGGGTCATGAAGCAAGAGACTGCTACTACCTTAAGGGGACACAACAGCGAGGTAACCATCAAGGTGTAGATTCATATTATGCTAGCACTTCTAATGCACCTAATAGAGAAGAGACCCGCCCAACTCGGCCTAGATACAATAGGCCCCTAATGTGTTACCGTTGTGGGGAGTATGGCCATATGCAGAACAGGTGTTCTCTTCCAGAGGATGCACCCCCTTGTCAGCACTGTCCAGATGCTAAGGATCACTACACCAGAGATTGCCCAAGAGGTCGTCCGGCTCCAATTCACATGATTGCAGTCTCCCCACCAGTAGAAGGTATGACCGCTCAATCTTATGTTGTTTCATCTTCATCCATGCCAATGATGACCAGAGCCAGGCAAGCGGAAGTAGCCCAAAAGGAGGAACAACAAGGACTCAAAGATAGAGTTGTAGAAAAGAGGGTGGGATGGAAGGACCAAGAAGAAATGGAAGAAGCTTATGAGAGGGCGACTACTTTGCTAAAAGATCAACCAACGAGTACTTCTGAAGGCAAGCAAGAAGTGGACATTGAAGAAATTTTGAAAGGTATTCATCATAAGATTAGCCTGTATCAACTCATAAAGATAGATCCTAAAGTAAGAAGTGATCTGCTGAAGATTATACATTCTGCATGCTTGTGCCCACCTCCTAGCATAGATGGTTTTATGGTGGACTTTCCTCCTGCACCCTTGGCTGATTATCAGAGCTCAAGATTATCCGTTTTCATCAAGGATGAAGCTCTAGCAGGTGTTATTATAGATGGAGGTTCCGGCATCAATTTGATGCCTGATTTCACTATGAAGAAACTAAGGCTCAATCCCACAAAGGCAGCACCCTTCACAGTCACCTTAGCAGATCAACGTCAGGTTGCACCAGTGGGCATTGTTGAAAAGGTACTTATGATAGTGCAGGGTTGTCATTTTATTTTAGACTTTGTTGTTATTGCCCTGCCTCAGGAGACCTCATACCCTCTACTCCTGGGAAGGCCTTGGCTAAGGCAAGCAAAGGCTCTACAGGATTGGGGAAAGAACAAGTTATGGATTTCCACATGTACTGACAATCAATTACAGATACATTTGGAAGAAGGATCAGACATCAACAAGGCTACTGGATATGCAATGGAAACTCAGGTAATGCCTTCAGAAGATGATGCCCTATTAAGTTGGATGATGGGAAGTGCAGAATGCTGCACAGTGGAGATATGTGAGGTAAATGAAGATTTTGCAGAAGCAACAGAAGGAGGACGGGAAGAGGGAAAAACTGATGTTCTTCACTTGAACAAAATAGAAAAGAGTAAGCAAGGAAGTCAAGCTTATTTTTTGCAGGCACCTCCTGAAGGACAGAAATCTCCAATTGAATCAGATAATCAAAATTCAACACTTAGCGCCACTAAGATGGTATGTAGGGAAAAGGCAGGTAAACATGAGGAATCAGATGATTTTATGCTTGTAGGACCAGAAAGAGACAAAGTTGTGCCTGCATCTGGGAAAGATAATCGTGACCTTCAAGAACTTCCATTCTCAAATATACCCTTAGGATGGATCAAGGAACAGATTGTGGATCATAAATTGAACTCTGCTCCTGCATACAGTGGAGATGAACTTTCAAGTGAGTCCAATTCTGAAAAGTTTGTTCAAGAAGTAAATCTTGGAGATGAAGAGAATCCTCAGATGGTTCACTTGGCTGCTTGGTTATGGCACTATCCGCCTTTATTGCAAAAGATAACTTCCCTACTTTTTACCTATAAAAGTGTCTTTGCATGGTCCTATAAAGACTTAACAGGGATACCTGAGGAGCTTGGATTACACCGAATACCCTTAGTGGAAGGAGCTTCACCTGTAAGAAGTAGGCCTTACCAACTTAATCCAAAGTATGCAGAGGCAGTAAAGCTAGAAATCACAAAATTGGAAGAGGCAGGTATTATTGCTCCTGTAGAACACTCACGGTGGCTTTCTTCCATGGTCATTGTACCAAAGAAAAACGGCAAAATAAGAGTATGCGTTGATTTTCGTGCCTTGAATAAGGTAACTATTCAAGATGGCTTTCCTCAACCATTCACAGAGCAGGTGCTTGAAGAAGTAGCCGGACACTCTTTATATAGTTTTCTTGATGGGTTCAGTGGCTACAATCAGATAGCCATTCATCCTGAAGATAGAGACAAGACGGCTTTTGTTACACCATGGGGCACATATGTTTATACCCGTATGGCCTTTGGCTTGAAGAATGCACCAGCATCCTTCAATAGGACTATGTATCTCATACTAGGGAAATGGTTAACCTCATTTTTGCGCATTTTTATGGATGATTTTTCAGTATTTTCAGGAACAGACAAGAGGGCAATAGTTCAAGATTTCAATAACCATTTGGATAATCTAAAGGAAATCTTTGAGCAGTGTCTCAAAACAGGGTTGAAGTTGAATCCTGCTAAATGTCATTTTTTGGTGACCAAAGGCACTCTCCTGGGCCACATAGTATCAGTTGAAGGGATAACGGTTGATTCGGCAAAGATCACTGCTATCCTTTCCATGCCAATTCCACAAAGCCCAAAGGAAGTGCAAAGTTTCTTGGGCCATGCAGGATATCATAGACGATTTATCAGAATGTATTCAGAAATAGCTAAGCCTTTGTCCAGGCTTACAAGTAAGAATGTCCCTTTCTCATGGACTCCTGAAGCTGAGAAAGCATTTTGCAAATTAAAATTGAGGCTATGTATTGCTCCTCTTTTAACTGTTCCTAATTGGTCATTAGAGTTCCATGTACATACAGATGCCAGTCTTCATGCAA
The DNA here is from genome assembly GCA_020310875.1 of Ceratopteris richardii. NCBI lineage: Eukaryota > Viridiplantae > Streptophyta > Polypodiopsida > Polypodiales > Pteridaceae > Ceratopteris > Ceratopteris richardii. The sequence continues at coordinate 16,453,578 of CM035437.1, read as the reverse complement.
TTGGAGCAGTCTTGGCTCAACCATCATCACAGAAGATAGACCAACCTATTGTTTATGCTAGCAGATTGCTTACCAAAGCAGAGAGGAACTACAGCACTACTGAAAGGGAAGGTTTGGCTATCGTGTTCGCTCTTCAAAAATTCCGGCATTACCTCTTAGGTGTGCATTTTATTGTCATAACTGATCATCAACCTTTGAAGTACCTGATTAACAAGCCCAGAGTAGCTGGAAGGGTTTGGCGATGGTTATTGTTATTTCAAGAATTTGATTTCGATATTCATATTAAGCCAGGGAAAGAGCATTATATGGCGGATCAGGTATCAAGAACTGCTCTCAGTGAACAAGCAACAGGTATTGATGATGAATTGGTGGATAGTACTCTTTTTTTGGTTATAATGCAGACTGATTGGTATAATGAAATTCTTGAGTTCCTTTCCATTGGAGAATTTCCCAAACATCTATCAGCACTAGAAAAGAGGAAATTACTTTTTAAGTCCAAATCTTACTCACTCATAGATGGAAATTTATATAAATATTGTCATGACGGTATCTTGAGAAAGTGTGTTTTTCCAGAAGAAGTAAACTTCTTGCTTGAAGCAGCACACAACGAAGGGCATATGAAGGGAGAAGAGTTGGCTCACAAGATTATCCACCAAGGATTATGGTGGCCTCAGATATACAAAGATGCAATCAAATTTGCCAAGGAGTGCGATATCTGTCAGAGATGTGCTCCTAAGCCAACCAAGATGAGTTTCCAGCCATTAGTCATCTCCACAGGATGGCTACCTTTTGAACGATGGGGACTTGACTTTATTGGTCCGATCAGTCCAATGGGTCAACCTGGAAGAAAGAGATATATTCTTATGGCCACGTGTTATGCAACTAAGTGGGTGGAAGCTAAAGCCACTACAGATTGCTCGGCCTTGACAGTGGCTAAATTTTTGTTTAAACGTATTTTTTCCAGATTCGGGTGTCCAATTGAGGTCACTAGTGACAGGGGCACTCACTTTGTGAATCAGTTGCTCCAAGTCATCTTTGACAGGTATAAAATCTTTCACAGGAAGTCATGTGCTTACTATCCCAGAGCGAATGGCCAAGCGGAAAGTTCTAACAAAATTTTGATTGGGCTCTTACGCAAATTATCCTTTGAGCATCAAAGTTCTTGGCCACAGGCACTAATTGGTGCAATGTGGGCTTTCCGAACTACTAGAAGGGGAACCACTGGCGAAAGTCCATTCCGCCTAGTCTATGGTAAAGAAGCATTGGCACCTTTCGAATTTATTATCAAGAAGGAAATCGGAGCCAGAACCACAGGTATTGAACCTCCAATCAGAAGACTTGTGGCATTGGAAGAATGTAGGGAAGCAGCAATGAAGAAACTACAGGTAAAACAACAGGAACGCAAACGGCTGCATGACAGGTATTTAAGGACTAATGAGGTACAGGAAGGATCTATGGTCCTGGTGCATCAAATCCCGTCGACGTCCACTAAATTGGCTCCTAAATGTGTAGGACCATATAAGGTCATCAAAGTATTGCCACATGGTGCAGTACAACTGGAGGATCTGCAAGGCAATGGGTTGCCCTTAGTCAACATCTCCAGGGTGAAAAGTTATTTGAGTTGATGCAAGCAGATGAAATTCACTCCCTGTACATACCATAGTTCTTTCATTTTCTGCAGTTCATTTTGAAGGAATAAGCAAATAAAGATATTGCACCGAGAGTGCAAAAGCTTGATGTGGGGGTCTGTAGTACCCCTTCTCTTTTCCCCCTTTTCTCTTGTGGCATGTGAGCAGTGGACCCCAAGCATAGAGTCAGAAATCAATGGCACTCCAAGCATGAAGACTGAAGAAGATGGAAGAGAAAGAGATTGTGAGGAGACATCTCAGATGCCTTGGGACCACAGCTTCAAGAAGTAATTCGTTCCATTCTTTGGACATAATTATGTTACGGGCAGTTATTGCCTTCATTTTGCTACCTCAGTGATTTGTTATCTCTCTTCATTCTCTCTCTCCCCTCTCTCTCCTCTTCCCCGCCCGCGTGAACCCCCTTCTCCTTCTCTCTCTTTCTCTATTTCTCTCTCTCTTTCCCTCTCTTTCCCCCTCTCTCTCTTTCCCCCTCTTTCGGATCCCTCTCCCTCTCTCCCTTTTTCGGTCTCTCTCTCGTCCCCCGCGAGTGACCCTCCCCCCTCTCTCCTTTTCTCTCTCTTTCTCTCTCTCTCTCTCTCTCTCTCTCTCTCTCTCTCTCTCTCTCTCTCTCTCTCTCTCTCTCTCTCTCTCTCTCTCTCTCTCTCTCTCTCTCTCTCTCTCTCTCTCTCTCTCTCTCTCTCTCTCTCTCTCTCTCTCTCTCTCTCTCTCTCTCTCTCTCTCTCTCTCTCTCTCTCTCTCTCTCTCTCTCTCTCTCTCTCTCTCTCTCTCTCTCTCTCTCTCTCTCTCTCTCTCTCTCTCTCTCTCTCTCTCTCTCTCTCTCTCTCTCTCTCTCTCTCTCTCTCTCTCTCTCTCTCGTTCACCCGCCATCCCCCACCAATCCCCTCCCCTCCCCTCACTGCTATCCCCCGCCAACCCCCTCCCCTCCCCTTACCACCATCCCCCGCCAATCCCCTCCCCTCCCCTCACCACTATCCCCCGCCAACCCCCTCCCCTCCCCTCACCACCATCCCCCGCCAATCCCCTCCCCTCCCCTCACTGCTATCCCCCGCCAACCCCCTCCCCTCCCCTCACCACCATCCCCCGCCAATCCCCTCCCCTCCCCTCACCGCTATCCCCCGCCAATCCCCTCCCTTCCCCTCACCACTATCCCCCGCCAACCCCCTCCCCTCCCCTCACCGTTATCCCCCGCCAACCCCCTCCCCTCCCCTCACCACCATCCCCCGCCAATCCCCTCCCCTCCCCTCACCACTATCCCCCGCCAACCCCCTCCCCTCCCCTCACCACCATCCCCCGCCAATCCCCTCGCCGCTATCCCCCGCCAATCCCCACTCCTCAAGCCTCTCACCTCCCATACCTCCCCCCTTCCTCACACCCCCGCGAGCGCCTCCCCTCTCTCCTCCTCACACTCCCGCAAGTCCCCTCTCACTCACGCATCCTCACACACATTTACAATCACACACACACCCATAATTGCACACACACACTTACATACACACACATCCACAATTACACACGTGTGCACCCATACAAGCAACACAAGAGGCCATGTAAATGTAAGCATGATGGTGTGACTACATACCATCTTTTTGTACGAGAAGTTAAGGGAATATGGTGTCACCATTGATTCATATGGAGCTTGTCTGCGTAATCAAGATGAGAAATTTTGGCAGTCTCTTGTAGCAGGATCCATTCCTGTCGTAATTGGTGCACCTAACATCCATGATTTTGCACCATCTTCGAATGCACTTTTGCACATCAAAAGTGCTGCAGATATTGAAAAGGGTGGAAAAACAAATGAAGCACCTTGCGACTCATGAAGATTCGTACAATGCGTCATTGAGTTGGAAATTCGAGGGACCTTCAGATGCATTCAAAGCTCTGGTTGATATGGCTGTGGTACATTCTTCATGCCGTCTCTGCATTCATCTTGGAACAAAATTGAGGTTGGAAGAGGACAAGCAGTTGGACCAATCGGCATCACATGAATTGCCGGGATTAAGCAGTAAGGAAGTAACAAAACTACAAAAAGGAGAACCTCAGATGGCAGGTGAAAAGGTAAAAGTGTATTGTTAAAAGTAAAAGTGGAATTTCCAGCAACCATTCACAGCGACTACCTATTTTTGGGGATCCAATTCAAATCAAGGGAATAATTGACCTACTCCAATTTTGGGTGGTTAACCGGCGCGTGATCAGTGGACGTGAAGATTCGGCAAGGCTCTCTTGGCTTATTGGGGCCTATAAAATCAAAGGATTTGTGCTCATTTGAGTTACGACGACGACATACACAGGAGTACATGTACAAGTTTCAGAGATACAGTGGTCCGCGTATACGTGTAGAAGACCTCTCTTGCACTTGGTGGTTTCAAGTCTACTGTGGGAGCTACTCTGTCGTGTATACAGAGGGTAGGCTTCACAGTGAAGGGCTATGAGCACTATAATGTAAGAGAGTAGCTTGGGGTTATTTTTCTGTGAGTCAGTGTGTTGATTAATCTCTATTCTCTTGAGAAATACTACCATTTGTATTGTTCTGAGTTCTCTGCCCAACTTTGTAATCATCTGATTCGGATCAAAAAGTGTATGGTCTTCCTTGGTCATATATTGTTCATATTTTCTGAAGCATTCACTACTCTGTGCAATCCGTGTTATCCACCTGCTCACAGAAATGTTAAAGGGTATACTTCCCTAAAGAGAACCCCCCTTGAGTAGGCGACGTACTGGAAGTGTTTGTTTTCTATAAAAGTGGATACTCCAGTACCTCCTCTACAAAGCCTATTGGCACTCCTATGGAGACAGGTTTATGATTGTGTCTTCATGATGCTGGAGATGCATTTGATGTTGTTCTATATCAGCAGGCTGTTGAATGCCTAATTTACTTCTGCATTACTCGGCCAAATATTCAGTTTGCTTTCTCATAGATGAGCAAGTTTATGCATTGCCCAAGTGTCAAGCATTGGCAGACGTTTAAGCGCATCTTTCGCTACTTGAGTGGTACCCAGCTACTTGGATTGTTTTACCCCAAGGGGGGATCAATACCGCCAGATTTGCATGCTTTTTTTGATAGTGATTGGGCTGGTTGCTATGACACTTGTGTGTCCACTAATGGCTTTTGCTTCATGCTTGGTAGCTCATGTATGTCTTGGTTGAGCAAGAAGCAGCCTACTATGGCCACTTCCAATTGTGAGGCTCAGTATAGGGCAGCTTTCACAGCGACTGTTGAGTGTGTGTGGCTAAGACACCTTATGGTTGATTTGGGTGTTGGCAAGTCTTTTGCCACCACCATCTTCATTGACAGTTAGAGCGCATTGGCAATTGTGAGGAACTCTGTGTTCCATGCTCGCAATAAGCACATTAAGGTGCATTATCATTATGTCAGGGAGAGGACGTTCTCTGTTGGGGAGATCAGCTTGGCATATGTGCCCACACAAGAGAATATTGGAGACCTTTTTACGAAGGCTCTACCTAGGGAGAAGTTTGAAAATTTCCACAAAGCTTTGGACTTACTTCCTTTTGTGGATTGATTCCACAAAGCTTGGCACTTCCTTATACATGAGTGCCAACTTCTTGTTCACCGCATCACTCCCAAGGGGGACTTGTTGATATATTTAGGTAGTGATGTATGTGAACAATCTAGGACTACCAGGGCACTTTTTTCCCTCTTTAGAAGTTTTTTTTTCCCCGGCTTTTATATACACCTACTGCCCTAATGGGCTACTTATCTTTGTACATTCTAGTGGTAATACATTCAGCATTGTGTGTTGTGCTCCAAGCTTCTTCTTCTTCCTTGTGTTGTTCACGTGCTTCCGAAGATGTCTAACTCCAACATACCTAATTTTTTATTCACTTTTACTCAAAAATCCCCTAATAAAACAAACATATTTGATATTTTTCTATTATTGGGTTGAATAAATGTAACCAAGATCGTAATACCAAACTCGACACATCTCAATGCTTGGAATTTTCCAACTATTTTCTAGCTTTTGATGTGATCTTTGTGCTACTTATGCACTACTCTCTTTGCCTATGTGCCTAGATTACACAAAAGCCTATTCTTTTCCTTAAAACATTTAGCAAGACACTTGAGCTATGTTTTTTCTACCCACATGCATGTGTATATACCAAAATAATGTCTCCAAGTTGTAGAAAGGACTTCAGAGGGCTTTTTTTTACTCACAATTTTTTGCAACTTCTTCATTCAATTCTTCCACATTTTTCAGCTGAATAGATACACTTATAGATATATCTTTAGACTTTGAAGGAGTGCGAGGAATATTCAGTTCATTATTTAAAATTTTCTTCAAATCTATGCATTCCTTAAGGCTTACATCCAAAGCATCCAATCGTTTCACATACACTAAAGCTTTCAAAATTCCATTAGTTGATCCATCCAAGAATATTGATATCGTTTTTGGTTGGGTAGGCCTTTCTGTTAGTGGACATTGATCAAAATATGTTTGGCTACTAGCCTCATAGACTTGTTGTTAGCTTATTTGAAGCTATGAATTAAAGAAGAGGTATTGTACTTCATTCCTCTCTTTACAAACTCACGTATAGGTTCAAACTATGCCAAAGTTATTCCAAGCAATGTCAGTCCAAAAGCTTCATATTGAACAAAAAAAGTATCTACCTATTTAACATGCAATAGTTCTTTAAATTCAATCTTATGATCATAGCAATCTCCTGAACCATCATCGTTGTTCTTCATGCACTTGGTAACTTGATATGGTCTCAGCCTTCCACGCACATCTCATGGTTGAGGAATAAGTTTAATTACTGAGCGCACAATTGGTCCTCATCCTCCTCGTGTTTATATAGGAAAGGGTGGTGTATAGCGAAGGGTGGTGTATTCATAGTCTAACCTCCCATTTTATGGTTTTGCATAGTGTTATTACCTAGAATTGCAAAGTGGACATGAGGTCTTTGAGGAATATTTTACCAATTACTTTGCTATGGATTAGCGTTTTCCTTGGGTTTGTTGCTCACTTTGTGGATTGTGGGAAGAATTTTCTTGTTCCCTAAGAGGAAATGGCAAACCCATATATTGGAGTCTAGACCTTTTTGCATCTATTACATACCAATATCTTGTCTTATCATGATCCAAATATTTGAATCTAGAGGATTCTCCAAGATCATGCAACTCATATATGGTAGCAAGATTAACACTACTTTGAGTTAAGGGCATAATATCTTGTCTTATCATGATCCAAATATTTGAATCTAGAGGATTCTCCAAGATCATGCAACTCATATATGGTAGCAAGATTAACACTACTTTGAGTTAAGGGCATAGTTTCTTGAAGGAATTTATTAGTACAGTAAAAATTAGATAGAAATCCATGATCTCGTCATTATGAGGAATTATATCCCATATCAAGCTACATCTGACTTTCCTCTAGGGGCCATCACACGTTCTCCATTACTAGTGTATGAAGGGTAAGTTGGTTCTTCAGTCTCTCCAATTTTATTGATTCTCTCTTAGTGATCCATTATTAGATATAAACTGCCTTATTTATCTGCATAGAATCCTCTTTCAAATTTTACAGCTGGTCTTTGAATGACTTCAATGGCTCTTGATTCTCTTATTCTTGCCAGAGATCTATAGAGTCTATTGAGGTGTATAGGAAACCCTTGTAAGCTAATAGAAACAAATTGTAGAGAAGGTCTATACTCCCCTTCTATCAAGGATAGGACTTTATTCGCAAAGATAGAGTTAGTGCATCTTTCTTGATATCATCATTATCTCACTCTCTAAATCACTAGAAGTTTCTAAGTAAGTGGAGTGTATGCATTTTTGGTTCCCAGTCCTTATAGAGGAAATTATGCTCCTTTAGCTCCGTAAGACACATCCTCATCTCAGGTTTATTCACAATTTAAATTTCCTCGCAATCTTTTCAACCCTAGATTCTTTCTAAGTTTTGGATGTTATAGGAGTTGGTCTTCATATCTGGGTGGGGAAATATAGTGTAGGGAGGGGAGTTCTTGGGAAAACCAACAACAAAGAAGAGAATGGGAAATATAGTGTAGGGAGGGGAGTTCTTGGGAAAACCAACAACAAAGAAGAGAATATATGAAGTAAATCTTTGGTGAGTAGGATCCATTAATTTTTCCAATATGAACCATGATAGAGTATGCAAAATTTCTTGGAACAAGCCAAGTAATAAGAAAGCTTCACTAGAAAGAGATTTGAAACATACACATGTCACATTATCCCTTTTTTTAACCATTTTATGTATATTGTAACCAATTTTAATGTTTTTACACTCCCCTTTTGAAAATGCCAAGAAATACTTGAACCTCTGAAGTACTTTCCCAACCCTCTCGAATTTTTTGAGATTTTTGAGATCTAACTTTGGCGGTTAGATAAGCTTTAGGATTATTATTTAACTAAACTTTTGTCCAAAAATCATGTAAAAAGGTTCAAGCCCAAAAGTATAAAGGACAAAAACCCGACATTTTTATGGACTTTTTGAACCCACTGAGCGAATTTTCATGCATGTTGCTTCTTGGGCTACTAACTTTCATCTCCTTCTTTATTTTGAGCTTCTATGGTGTTCATGGACTGACCCAATCCCTTACTTATCAAGTGAGAGTTCTTTGAGCACTTTTGAAATTTATTATTTTTGTATACATTCCTTGATTGTTCAAATTGTTTCTTCATCCTCATTTCGTCCTTCCAACCACATCAACTCTTATCAAGTTCATAACAAAAAAGAGGATTTTCTATGGAAAGCTCTTTCTATGCACGTGAGTGTGTGACTATGTTACCTAGTTTTAGATGTGCACATAGATTAATGAGAGCAAAAAGGAGCAATGCAAAATAACACTAGAAAGGTTGAATGCTACATTACAGATTGAGGAGACATGATTTTTTTTTATAGAGCTCAACATGTGTATAGTACAAATGATTTTGTGCTTATCTATCATGTACATTTTCCATCATATTGTAAGTAACCTTTTACAATTAATCTATTTTACATGTTTTTCGTGTAATTACTATTTTTTAGGAAGTCTCTATACTGCTGTAGAGTGGAAAGTTTTTGAAGGTGTAATAAGAACATACAAAGTGATTCATAAAGAATATGTAGAGATAATGTACGCAGATAAATCTCGTATGTTTTTCAATATCATGCTATTGTTTGTTTTTGCCAAATAGCAAGTAGCATGACCGAGGAATGCATATGAATTGGGCCCCCATGATTACTAAAATCTTTGGAGTAAAGTAAAGTTAGAATTCTCTATTCATTTCCTATCAAATCTATGAGTAATCCTAGTATTAGGATTTGATTATAGATTTGATCCTACGAAAACAGTTTTCACAACAAATTCAAAAATTCAAACAGTTTCACCACAATTTGGATTCCCGTTTGATGATGTAGTGATAAACATTAGATCAAACAGAACATTATCTTGTATTACTTGCATGCCACCTAAAATTATCACATTTTAGCCTCTTAGAATGTAACAATCATTCTTATATAAAGAAAATAATTTTTACTTTTAGATATGTTTTGAAAATCCTTCTGGTACATTTTTCTAAGTTTCAGGTTTGAAATATATGTTATGATACTCATTTTCAAAGCATGTGCTATAATGTTTTGACGAGTAAGCAAGAACTTCTTGTTTGAATATCATATATTCATGGTGTTCTATATCATTTATTGATTTAATCATAAGTATCTCAATATTTGCATCTACAAAACCCTAGGGTATTTTTCATGTCTTTTTTCTAGAAAATTGCACTTGAAAAGGAATATAAAATGGTGAAGTAGCAAAGATGTAATTCTCCTATCATCGTTGGATCCTAAAAAAGGCGCTTGGGCATCCTCTATATGAAAGGGTACAAAGTTGCACACGTCACTTTCACAAGTTAGCATAACAAATATTGAGGTGTATGTCTCAATCCATAGGTCGGATTGAGGAATGTGAGATACCTCAATGTGAAATATTGTCTTTTCTCATATTCCAGGAAATAAAGTAGTAGATAAAATCTACTTCATAATTGAGTTGCATGTTGGTAGGAGACTTCAGCCACTTGACTCGTGGCCTAAGGGATTCAATTACAACCTTAAATAAATACTATTGCTATGGTACAAAAGAAAATGTTCAAATATGTGAGTATACAAAAGAGTATATGAAACCATATAATTGTGCAACATGAGTAAAGCTTATTCCAAAAAATAAATTTTATTGTCCTTGGTGACAGCTTTAACTTCAAGCATGTTGAAAGCTTGCTTGTTCTAATAGTTCCCCCTCAAGATAAACGTGATTAAGGCTTTGAATCTGCAAAGTTTTACTCCATCTACAACCTTTGTCATCATATCTACCACTTCTTTATTTGTTGGAACAAATGACATATCAATATCTAATGATAAGAGTTTCTCTGTGATGGAGTGGTAATGAACCTCAATATTTTTTGTTTATGCATGCTATATAGGGTTAGTTGCAAGATGCATTGAGCTCACATTAACTCAAAGATATGAGGTTTGTCGCTCACAAGTCCTAAATCTATATACAATGCTCTTAACCATATAGCTCGTTGTGTGGCTATTGTGAAGCCTCTATACTAAGCTTCAATTGAGGAGAGTGTTAATATAGGCTATTTCTTAGAACTCCAAGAAACAAGTTCTCCTCCTACAAATGCTAGAAATCTTGATAAAATTCTCCTATCATCCTTGGACCCTAAAAAAGGTGCTTGGTCATCCTCTATATGAAAGGGTACAAAGTTGCACATGTCGCTTTCACAAGTTAGCATAACAAAGATTGAGGTGTATCTCTCAATCCCTAGGTTGGAACAACCTTTCCAAATTTAATGAGATAGATAGAAATTGTAAAGCCCTAGGGAAACCATGGATGGCACTTGATTGAGGGTTCAAGATACCAAACATGGGTGAGAACAAGGTTCAAGAAATTGTGTGAGGTTGAGGAAATCACTTCAAGGGTACTTAGGGAGAGTAAAAGGGGCTGATCATCGAGGATAGAGGGATACAAGAGTAGATCATTGAGGACAATGAGTGACCAAGGGGGGAAGACTGTAACAAAGTGATAGGTAGGGAATCGTTGAACTACACCCTTCACAGATAGAAGATGGTTGAACTACACCCTAAGAGAGAGGATTAGGAAGTAATTGTCAACCATGGCCTATAGGGCAAGTGGTTAGCCCATCACATTCCTTACCAAGAGGTTGTGACTTCAATTCCTTATAGTATTGATGTACGTAATGAAATTATCTCTTCACCTTCATCTCTTAGGGTTTGAGAAGGTTCATTAGCCCCCTTGTATGGCTCAATATAAGAATCCAAATTCCTTCTAAAAGATGCATAGTCATCTAATTTTATGAATTCTAGAGTCTCTTCCCTCCTATCATAAATATGACTTTTTGCAATATATGCATTGCTTGAGAGTAGGATATCACCTATATCTGTAACATATAATCTGTATGATTGCTTTCAATTGGATAACCAATAAAGATGACTTTAACGGCATTTACATCAAGCTTACCATGATCCTTCTTCTCAATGTGAGCATAAGCTCTAGAACCAAAAACTTTGAAATAACTCACTTTGTGTTTCTTCCCATAATGAGGTTCATAAGGTGTGATAACCTTTAATGCTTTTATGGATAACCTATTCATAATGTCATTAGTTGTATGTACTACATGAATTTTGTTTTGGGAGAAAGCTTTTTGGATAACATCATACTATACATCATCTCAAGAAGTATCCTATTCTTTCTCTTTGCAACACCATTCTGTTCTCGAGTGTAAGAAATACTGAGTTGATGAGAGATACCTTTGTCTTCAAGAAAAGACTTAAAGTCTTTAGACATGTACCCTCCTCATTTATCACTTCTCAAAATGTGGATCTTTGACTGAATTTCATTTTCAACCATAGCTAAGAACTTCTTAAAAGTAGAAAAAAACCTCTAACTTCACTTTAAGATTGTAAATCCATGAATATCTTGAGAAATCATCAATAAAAGTAACAAAGTACCTCAAACCTTAAATAGAATCTATTCTCATCGGAACATTCACATTTGAATGTATGATTTGCAACTTCCTTGTGGGTGTGATGTATCCATGATTCTTGAAAGGTAGTTTGTGAAGCTTTCCTTCAAGACATCCTTCATATGACTCAACATTATCTGGTAAAGCAAAAGTAGGCAAACTCTCCACCATACCTTGATCTATGATATGCTTGAGAGCTGTATAACTGATATGAACAAATCTAGCATGCCATAACTTCATGTTCTCCTTAGGTGTTGTAGACCTAGCAAGATTAGCATGAATATTTTTGGATAATATATATATGCCACTTCTATTTTCACCTTGAAGTAGACAATGCTCCTCATCACGTGAGGAGTTCTTACATGTATCTTTCTTAAAAACAACTTTATAACTATGATAAGAAAGTATAGACAAAGAGAAAATTCTTCTCCATGTCTAGAACATAAAGAACATTGGAAATTGTGAAATCTCCACCTATTGTGGACTAAAGAGTTAGTTCTCCAACACATACAACATCCAAATCACGAACATCTACAATGGTGACTCTTCTACCTAAGGAGTTTAGAAAGGAAAGAAAGTACCTTTCTTCAACTTGTCATATGCTTAGTATCTCTAGAATGAAAAATCCAATGATATTCTAAGATTGCATTTAATGCTAGGTGAATAAAAGCTACCTCTTCAATATTAACACATGCATTTGAATCTGCCTTTCAAGATTTAGGTTTTCGATCATCTTCACCACAATTATCTGATGCTTTCTTCTTCACATAAAAAATCCTTATTCTGCATTAGGCTATGAAATGACTTACATTCTTATAGTAATGACATACACCTTTCTTTCAATCTGATTTAGTCAAAGAATTTTCTTTGGGTGTAGAGGAAGCATTAGGAGAAGGAATGTAATACTCGAGATTAGAGGACTTACTTTCCATTTTGTATTGCTGACTCATCTTCTCCTTCTTTGTATTCTTGTTCTTCTCTCCCTTCAATGATGATAACATCACTTCATCATTCTTTTCCATACCCTTTTTTTATCTTCATCTTAAAGTTAGAAGAACTATATTTCTTCAAATGAAAGTTCTCTATCTCTTGTAGAGAGAGATAAAGAAGTAACAAAAGCATGATATGAGGTTGGAAGTGAGTTCAAAAGTGTATTTACCATTTATTTATCTGAAATGTTGACTCCCACATTGAGTAACTAATGTCATAAATCTTTGAGTTTTAAAATATGTGAGTGGACAAACTTACCAACATTCATCCTTGTGTTGGATAGCTATCTACTTAGGTGAGCTTTCCTAGTAGGGTTTTTGCTCTCATTAAGATTCTCCAACTCCAACCAAGCCTACCGAGAGGTTCTGCATTAAATGATTTGAGGTATAATATGCCTCTTGACTCCCATAGCAATATATGAAAGTGCTTGTGCATCCCGTGAATCCTGTCTGGATTTCTCTTCTATAGGAAGTAATCTGGTAGTAGTATGGACTCCTAATGATGAAGCACTTCCTTCTTCTTCATTAACCTTTAGTGAGTAGAAACAAGAATAAGGGGTTTCTAGAAGATGAAGTAGCCTCTTCTCCGACTTATCTTAACCCATGCTCTTGTCTTTTTGTCTACATAATGTAATGTATCCATGAACTGAGCAGATCTTTTGAGCTTAAATATAATCAAAGGAAGCTTCAAAAATCATTGGCATCCTCAACTGTCCCAAATTTTTTAATGGATTCATCAATGCTTTGGAGTGATTCGAATTCTTGAGAGAATAAATACATCTTCTTGTTCTTGTCTCCCCAAGTTCAAAACATAATATATTCAACTATGTTCTAGCAATCTTTAGCTTGTGGAACTAGTGGCCTTGGGCTTGCTTGACTGATTTCCTAGTAGATGGGGGTGGATTAGCAATGAACACTTTGCTAGAGGAACTTGCTATGTTTCCTTTTTGTAGAAGATGGATAAGACAAATATGTGAGAAAATCTTCATGTGGTGTAACATTTAGTTGATAAATCATGAAATTTTTCAAGATATTCAAGATTTATGTTCCAAGTTCAAGCAGAGTAATATGGTCGTATTTCAAGTAATGTTAATATTTCTCATGAACATTATGGTAATGTCCTTATTGATCGAGTAAAAGATGTATCTGATTAAAAAATGATTGAATAAGTATGTACGATTTTCACTTTGTGAATGATTACAAGATTTAGCATTGTTATGCTGAGTCAAATAAGCACCCATAGTTTTTTAATATCATCATGATGTAAGCATCCACCATTATTATACATGGACCATGAGATATGATGAGAAAAGGTAACTTCCTAATCCATTTTTTGATACGCAAATGAGTCTCATAGGTGAAGCTATTCTTAGGTTGAAACACCTTTGATGGTGGAGCTTGATGAGAAGTTCCAATTGATAGTAGAGCCTTATTTGGGCAAACACTTGGGCATTATGATATCTTGAGCTTAACGCTCACATGTGCTCATGTAGACTTTTTAGGAAAGAACGATAACATAACCCAAGAAAAGGAATGAGCTCTATCTCAGAGTAGAAAACTTGAAATACAAAATGGTTTCATACGGTAAAAATAGATACTTATAGATTTAAAACGAATCCTTAATCTTGAGCACTCGACATTTGAGAAAACAGAATCAAGCCATGCAAGTCTTTCAGTTTTGAAGAAGAAGATCATGTGGAGAAGGGCGAGTGAGCAAGAAGGTGATTCAAGCTTGATTTTACTCACTTCTTTGTGTAGTACAAGTATGTAGAGTGCTTATATAAACTCATACAAGTCTCCGTGTGATTTCCAAAAATTTCCAAAATCAAACTCATCTCACAAATCTTACAGGAGTGAGTTCGATGTGAAATACTCTCTTTTCTAATATTCTAAGAAATAAAGTAGCAGATAAAATCTACTTCATAATTGAGTTGCATGTTGGTAGGAGACTTCAACCACTTGACTTGTGGCCTAAGGGATTCCATTACAACCTTAAATAAATACTATTGCTATGGTACAAAAGAAAATGTTCAAATATGTGAGCATACAAAAGAGTATATGAAACCATATAATTCTACAACAGGAGTAAAATTTATTCCAAAAACTAAATTTTTAGTGTCCTTGATGAGAGCTTTAACTTCAAGCATGTTGAAAGCTTGCTTGTTCTAGTAGTTTCCCCTCAAGGTAAACGTGATTAAGGCTTCAAACTACAATGACTTGTATACCTTCAATAGCTTTGAATCTGAAAAGTTTTACTCCATCTACAACCTTTGTCATCATATCTACCACTTCTTTATCTATTGGAACAAATGACATATCAATATCTAATGATAAGAGTTTCTCTTTGATGGAGTGGTAATGAACCTCAATATTTTTTGTTTATGCATGCTATATAGGGTTAGTTGCAAGATGCATTGAGCTAACATTATCTCAAAGATATGAGTTTTGGAGCTCAAAATTCCTAAATCTCAAGAATATGAGGTTTGGTTAGCCCGTCACATTCTTAATGAAGAGGCTGTGACTTCAATTCCTTATAGTACTGATGTAGGTAATGAAATTTTCTCTTCAACTTCATCTCTTAGGGTTTGAGAAGGATCATCACCTCCCTTGTATGGCTCAATATAAGAATCCAAATTCCTTCTAAAAGATGCATAGTCATCTAATTTTATGAGTTCTAGAGTCTCTTCCCTCTTATCATAAATATGAGTTTTTGCAATATATGCATTGTTTGAGAGTAGGATATCACCTATATCTATAAGATAGAATCTGTATGATTTGCTTAAAGATGACTTTAATGGATTTTACATCAAGCTTACCACCATCCTTTGTTGATATATTTAGGTAGTGATGTGTGTGAACACACTAGGACCGCCGGGGCACTTTTTTCCCTCTTTAGGGGGTTTCTTTCCCCCGGCTTGTATATACGCCTATTGCCCTAATGGGCTACTTATCTTTGTACATTCTCTAGTAATACATGCAGTATTGTGTGTTTGTGCTCCAAGCTTCTTCTTCTTCCTTGTGTTGTTCGCGTGCTTCCGCAGACGTCTAGCTCCAACAATTGGTATCAGAGCGGGTCATCGCTTCATCTAGGGCGCCATCGACACTCCTCCGTTTGGAGTCTCAGAATCGCACGAATTTTGGTGAGCATACTCAGCGTGTTTCCGAGATCAAAACAGTTTTGTTGTCTGGTGCCGAAATTGCGATATGAGCTCGTTTCGGCCTCCGAACGCACTATCGCAGTGCTTGTGCAGGCTATTTCGTCTTTTTGTGCCAAAGGTATATACCAGTTTCTATTTGCCAGTTTAAGCGTCTCGAAGTCTCCTACAGGTCTAGCAAAACTTGTCTGGGCAATTCTGTTCAACTTTTTGAGATACAATCAATTTTCTGCATCAAGGTATTTTAGTCACCGGCCATG
The DNA here is from genome assembly GCA_020310875.1 of Ceratopteris richardii. Classification (NCBI taxonomy): domain Eukaryota; kingdom Viridiplantae; phylum Streptophyta; class Polypodiopsida; order Polypodiales; family Pteridaceae; genus Ceratopteris; species Ceratopteris richardii. The sequence continues at coordinate 16,437,525 of CM035437.1, read as the reverse complement.
GCTGAAAGCAGTGATGTATTCCGTATGTTGGCTATTCAGGATAAGTTGGATGGTACCAACTACCCATTATGGGCTTATATGATGCGACATGTTTTGGTTGCAAAAGGATTGTGGAACATTGTGCAGGGTGTTGAAAGACGTCCTGTTACACCTGTAACAACAGGTACTGCAAATACAGGTGCTAGAGCTGATGAAGATGGTGTTGAAGATGATATTCCGCAGATTCCTATTTGTGCTGCTGTTTCTGTTGCACCTACTGCAGAGCAGATTCGTTGGGATGGCATAGATGCCTAGGCACATGCATTGATAGCTTTGTCTGTCAAACGTGCCATTATTCCTCATATTTGCTCTTGCAAAACAGCTAGGGATGCTTGGGATACACTTACCACATTGTACCAAGCTAGGAATGAGGCTCGTGTTGCTTACCTCCGAAAACAGTTGGAGAGTGAGCACATGAATGAAGGTGATTCTATGGACAGTTTCCTAATGAAGATCAAAGATTTGAAGGAACAGTTGATTTCTGCTGATGAGGTTATACCAGATAGCTCACTTGTGCAGACCGTTCTGAATGGTCTTCCTGATTCATATCAGAGTTTTGCTTCTACTCTTCGGTTGATGATGAAAGGCAATCCGAATGCCTTATCATTTGAGGAGTTAGTCTCTGTTCTGTTGCAGGAAGATCAGTCCAGGCAGAACAGGTCCATTATGCGTGTTGCAGATCAAGCTTTCCTGGCTAGTCAGAAGGGCAAAGGAAAATGGAGCCCTTCTACTAGTAAGCAGAAATCTGCAAATGTTGCACATTCGAAGAACCAGGATAGAGATGAGAAGAAATCAAAAAAATAGAAATTGTTCTGCAAGTACTGTAAAGGGAATGATCATATCATAAAGAACTGTCCAAAATTGGCTGCAAAAGAGGCAAAGAAAAAGGAGGCTAGAATGGTTGTTGCAGAAGCCTCTGCACCAAAAACAGAGTCTGCTAATCTTGTGCAGGAAGAAGAATGGGCGTTTACTACTGTTTGCAGTTTTGACCCATCTTCTCATGAGCAATGCATGTCTGCAGTGGACTCAGATGTTTGGTACTTTGACAGTGGGGCGACCAAACATATTACCTCGCAGCGCAGTTTCTTCTCTTCACTCGAGCTTGTCCCTACAGGGAATACTGTCACATGCGCCAACAACTCCTCTTATCCTGTTATGGGAGTTGGTAAGATCATTGTGACTACTGCTGATGGTAGTTCTTTCACCTTGTCAGATGCTTTATTTGTGCCAGGGATCAAAAAGAACCTGTTATCAGTTTCTGCATTAGCCAAGATTGGTTTGGTTGTGAAATTTGTTGATGACAGGTGTACAGTTCATGATCTGTCAAATGGCGATGTGATTATTGCTTCTGGCATTTTATGTCGTGGGTTATATAAGCTCATAGACTATGAAAGATCTGTTAATGATTCGGCATGTGCACTTCATGATTCTCAGGCTATGTCAGATGCAAAGCTTTGGCATGCACGCTTTGGTCATCTGAATTTTGCTAGTTTGCTACGCCTGCAGAAATCTGATATGGTGTCTTCTTTGCCCAAGCTTGAGGCACCCGAAAAACATGTATGTGAAGGCTGTATTTTGGGCAAAATGCAGCGTTCCTCCTTTCCAAAAGATGGTTCAGTTCGGGCTACGCAGAAATTGCAGCTTGTACATAGTGATGTCTGTGGACCTATGTAGACACCCTCTTTTGGAAATTACCTTTACTTCGTGACTTTCATTGATGATTTTTCCAGGCATGCATGGGTATATCCATTGAAGGCAAAGTCCGAAGTGTTCATGTGCTTTAAACAGTTTTTGGTTTTGGCTGAAAATCTGTCAACATGTAAAATGGGCACCCTCCGTTCTGATCGAAGGGGGGAATATATGTCTTCTGATTTTAATGCATTTCTGGCTGAACGTGGGATAAAACGCCAGTGTACAGTGCCGTATACACCTCAACAGAATGGAGTTGCTGAACGAAAGAACAGGTCACTCATGGAGATGGCGAGGTGCATGGTCAAGAGTCAGGCTTTACCACATAGTTTCTGGCTTGAGGCTGTCATGTGTGCAGCATATGTACTGAACAGGTGTCCCACTAAAGCGTTGCAGTCTATCACTCCATATGAGGCTTGGCATGAACGCAAGACATATGTTGCTCATCTGCGTGTTTTTGGTTGTTTGGCATATGCATTAGTGTCTGAACAACATCGCAGAAAATTGGATGATAAGGCAATAAAATGTATTTTTGTTGGGTATAGTTCTGAAAGTAAAGGCTATCATCTGTATCATCCACAGACTAAACGCATTCTGGTTAGCCGTGATGTTGTCTTTGTGGAAGATGTTATTCAGCCATTGCTTTCATGTAGTAAGGAGACATATGTTAGCTCCAAAGACATGTATGATACATTGATGCCTCTTTTTACAGGTGGACAGTCTAGTGCTGGTCCTAATGAGGCAACTTCTCAGCCTTTGCAGGTTTCATATGATGATGCAGATCATTCTATTTCTGATGCAGATTTACATGATGCACTTGTTGATGAGAGAGCTGATATTGAGCAGGCAAAAACTATGCCAAAATGGCTGGTGCAGACTTTGCGTGACAGCAAATTAGATGCACCTTTGTCATATCGTACTCGTTCAGGCTCTCATAGTGCCTCCTTTGCATCAGATTGCTATGCTATGGCTGCGTCTAGTCTCTGTGATGAGAATGAGCCTCTTTCTTTTGATGAAGCACAGAATTCAAAAAATTGGATGGCTGCCATGCAATCTGAATATGATGCTATAATGAAGAATGGTACATGGTCTTTATGTGACTTGCCTCCTGGCAAGAAGGCCATTGGCACTAAGTGGGTATACAAGCTGAAGCGTAAACCTGATGGTACAGTTGATAGGTATAAGGCTAGGCTTGTTGCAAAGGGTTATGCGCAGGAAAGAGGCATTGATTTTGATGAGACCTTTGCACCTACATGCCGTATGACTACTGTTCGGAGCATTTGTGCACTTGCAGCCCATCATGGTCGGAATGTACATCAGTTGGACATTAAAACAGCATTTCTGAATGGTGACTTGCATGAAGAAGTGTATGTTTTTCAGCCCCGTGGCTTTGTGCAGAAAGGGCATGAAAACCAGGTGTGCAGGTTAAAGAAGGCATTATATGGTTTAAAGCAAGCACCACGTGCTTGGTATGAGAAGATACATGCCTATCTGGTTGCACATGGTTTTGTGAACAGTCCAACTGAAAGCACCTTATATGTTAAGCGTGCTAATGATGTGCTTCTGATCATTGTTGTCTATGTTGATGACATGCTGCTCACTGGTCCTATGGAGAAGCATATTGCTGATTTCAAGGCTGATTTGCATGCCTCATTTGAGATGTTTGATTTGGGGCATTTGCATCACTATTTGGGCATTCAGTTTATGCAGGTTGATGGTGGAATGGCTTTGTGTCAAACGAAATATATTGACACATTATTGCAGCGTTTTGGCCTTGAAGACTGTAAACCTATCGCCACTCCTATGGAGAGAGGTTAACGATTGAGTCTTCATGATGCTGGAGATGCATTTGATGCTGTTCTTTATCAGCAGGCTGTTGGATGCTTCATTTACTTATGCATTACTCGGCCAGATATTCAATTTGCTGTCTCACAGATGAGCAGGTTTATGCATTGCCCAGGAGTCACGCATTGGAAGGCGGTTAAGCGCATCTTTCGCTACTTGAGTGGTACTCGGCTACTTGGGTTGTTTTATCCCAAGGGGGATCACTACCGCCAGATTTGCATGCTTTTTCTGACTCAGATTGGGCTGGTTGCTATGACAGTCGTGTGTCCACCAGTGGTTTTTGCTTCATGCTTGGTAGCTCATGTATATCTTGGTTGAGCAAGAAGCAGCCTACTATGGCCACTTCCAGTTGTGAGGCTGAGTATAGGGCAGCTTTCACAACGACTGTTGAGTGTGTGTGGCTCAGACGCCTTATGGCTGATTTGGGTGTTGGCCAATCTTCTACCACCACCATCTTCACTGACAATCAGAGCGCATTGGCAGTTGCGAGGTGTTGGAGCAAGTCTATGACAAACCTAAGTATTGGGTTGAGTCTCACAAAGTCTTAGAAGAAGCTTTAAAAAGAAGACTATGTAAAGTTCACTTGTGAACTACCTCTTGTAACTTTTGAAGAGTTTACTTAATGTAAAAGTACGAGAATCTTAAGTGGTTGAGTCCACTTGATCAAGAATGGAAAGAGGAGCCACAAATTCGTGATTTGTGGTGGGTAGAGAATCAAATCAATCATTGATTGATTGGAGAGTGATTGAGGGAAGTTAGCCTCCCAAACTCAACTATAAATAGATGGCAGTTTTAGTCGTGGTTAGAGAGACCTATGTGAAGACCTCCAAGAGCTGAGCTTTATGCCATATCAAGGTGTGATTACAAGGCACAAATATGTATCAGTAAGTCATTGTATTGTACAAGCAATATATTTTCATTTTCATGATTATTTGAGTTCATCTTTCCATGTTCTTGTGAAGTGTACTACTCAATGCCATTACTCTCAGTTTTTCTCAGTCAGCTTGAAGAGATGTTTTCTCTGAGCTTGGTGCATCATTTTCAGTGATTTAACTTGGTAAAGTTAGCTCTATAAGTCTACTACATGCTCACAAATTTTCATGTCATTTGGATGTTGCAATCTTCAGTTATGTTCATTTGAAGTCAACAGGGTCTGTTCATCTTCACTTCTCTGTCAGGTACCCGACTTTTTCACTCATCTTGTCAGAGCCATTTCTCAGTGGTTACTTATCCAAATTCAGTGATTTAAAGCTTGTTGGATTCAGCTTACTGTCTAGTATAACCATTGGATTCCTACATTGGATTCATACAATTTTTCATAATCATTGGATTCCTACATTTTGAGTTATGTTGATTTTTCTGCTCACTGGTCTCAAACTGTAGCAGCCCGTGAAAATCGGGATGATGTCATCACTTGTTAAAACTCATTCTCAGTGTGTGGTTTGTTATTTTTTATGAGATTACTCTTGAAAGTTAGCTCTTTAAGTTGCCTAGACTTCCCCAAGAGGAATTGAGCTAATTGCTGCTGTGCTCAGAGAATTATGTAAAACACTGGACAGGTGTATGAACCAAGAATAGCAAGTTTTCACCTCTGAGCTAACTCCAACTTATCTGTTTTGATCTATCTTTTTGAGAGTGATCTTCCAAGGTACATAGGGTGTCTAATACATCCATTGGCAAGCTAAAAGGGCCCACCATATACTCTTGGAGTTCATTTGGCTGGTGTAGATCAAGGATTTTGCAACACCTCTTCATCTTCAAGCACATACCTATCCATCTCTTCACAGTGGTATCAGAGCAAGGTTGGACAATATGGCAGATGGATTTCCTTCATCAATTGACAAATTGGATAGAGGTAATTACTCAGCTTGGTCATTAAGAATGGAAGCTTATCTCCAAGGTAGAAGTTTATATGGTTATGTGGCTGGAGATGAAGTTATGCCAAGTTTCAGGAACAAAAGTCAACCAACACAAGAAGAGCAAGAAAGATTGAGCACATGGTGCTCCAAGGATGCACTTGCAAGGTCTTATCTCCTCAACTCTATCTCAGATTTTTTGTTGCCTCACATTAGAAGTTGTAAGACATCTCAGGAAGTGTGGGATGCACTTGAAGCTTTCTTTTCTTCAAGTACCAAAGCTAGGAAGCATCAACTATGGCTGGAGTTCACAACTCTCAAGAAGGCTCCCAAACAAAATGTGACTGATTTTGTCACAAAGCTCAAGGACATAGCGGATCACTTGGGAAGCATTGGAGAGGTAATAGATGAAGAGCAAATTGTAAGGCAGGTCATCAATGGCTTGAAGGCAGATGATAAGTGGGAAGCATTCACCACAGCTATGGATTTGTACATGGACATGCATGTACCTGATTTCAACACACTCATTGGACAACTACTTACTCAAGAGGCAAAGCTTATCAAAAATGGAGAAAGCTCTAAATGTAATCAATCTTCAGCTTTATACACGGATAAAAGCAAGTCTAAAGATAACAAAGGAAAGGCAAAGAAAGTGGATGATGAAGCAGGTACATATCAAGCTAACTATGCAGGTAGAGGAAGACATGGCAGAGGTAGAGGAAGAGGAGGTAGACAAGGCAGGGGGAGATCCCAAGACTCCAACTCATGTTCTATTTGTGGATTAACTAATCATACAACTGAAAATTGCTTTAGGAATTCCAGGAATCAAAGAGGCAGAGGATACAATAGAGGAAGTTATGGCTACTCAAGAGGAAGGTTCAACAACTACCATGGCAACTACAACAACTACAATCATTCAAACTATCAAGGAGGCTACAAAGGAAGGAGAGACTACAATAACTACACAGAAGACTCAAACAAAGAGGATTCATTATTGATCATGAACATGGCTATGCCACAAGGTAAATCTGATGAGCATATTTTCTACATAGATTTAGGTTGTTCAAATCATGTGGCAGGAAATGTGGCACTCCTTTCAGATTTAGAAGATCCAAGGAATAAGCATGAGGTACAAACAGGAGATGATACAAAGATCCTGTGGAGAAAATAGGCAATGTCAAAGCACCTGATGGAAACATCAACCTACTCAGTAAGGTACTCTATGTCCCTACCATTACAAAGAATTTGATAAGTGTTGGGCAGATAGTAGAGAAAGGGTTGCAAGTCAGGTTCACAAAAGCAGGAGCATTTGTTGAAGATCCAAGTCAAGGATTCAGAAGAATTGCAAAAGGTGAAAAGATAGGTAGATTGTTCACATTTGAATTACAGGACACTAGAAACATTGCTCTCTTTAATTATGGTAGTCAGACACTCACAGAATTGGAAGTATGGCACAAAAGGTTAGCACATATTGGTGAAAGGTCATTAAAGCAAATCTGTAGGGACCAAAGTGTACTTGGACTTCCTAATTTGTCAAAACAACATATGATTTATAAGTGTAGTGCATGTCAATTTGGAAAGTCTCACAGGTTACCATTCATGAAGAAAGGTTATATGCATGGAGATCTCTTGGAGTTGGTTCATACAGATGTATGGGGACCTAGCAAGGAAGCTTCAATATCTGGATCAAGGTATTATGTTTCCTTTATTGATGATTGCAGCAGATGGACTATCCTATTCTTTATGAAACACAAAGATGAAGTTTTTTCATGTTTCAAAAGATATTTGGCTCTTGTGGAGAACCAAACAGGTAAATCACTAAAAAGGCTAAGGTCAGATGGAGGGGGAGAATACTTCTCCCATGAGTTTGATTCTTTTCTTCAAGAAAGAGGAATCAAAAGAGAGGTAACTACAAGGTACACTCCTGAGCAAAATGGAGTGGCAGAAAGGAGGAATAGGACAATTGTTGAAGCTGTAAGGTCTATGTTAAATGAAAAGCATTTACCTAATTACTTATGGGCTGAGGCTGTATCTACAGCCACTTACTTGATTAACAGGTTGCCTTCAAAATCCCTTGATGGGATGACTCCATATGAGGCTTGGAATGGAAGAAGACCAAGCTTAGGTCATTGTAAAATTTTTGGATGTATTGCTTTTGCTCATGTTCCTTCACAGGTTAGAGGCAAGATGGATCCAAAGGCAGAAAGGTGTGTATTTATTGGATATGACAACAATCAAAAGGGCTACAGGTTATACAACCCTACCAACAAAGGATTCTTGGTAAGCAGAGATGTAGTTTTTGATGAGAACAATTCATGGTATGAAGATTCATGCAGGAAGGTCAATTTACCATATAATCTTGAAGAAGATTTTCCAAAGCTTGGTAGAGAACAACCAAAGATTGAAGAACAAGACACCTCGGAGGATGATGTTTCAAGAATCTCATATGGAAAAGATCAAAGCATGGAAGTCTAAAGGTAAAGCAAAATTGCAGGAACTTAGACATGAGGCAAAATCATCACATCATGGCCTAAGAAGATCTATGAGGGAAAAGAAAAAACCAGAAAGGTATGGGTTTGACACCTCATTAGTAACTAAACATTCTATCTACATAGCACAGGACATAAACCAAGAGGAGCCATCATCATTTGAAGAGGCCAAAGCAAAAACAGAATGGAAGCATGCAATGAAGGAAGAGATCGAAGCACTTGAGGAAAACAACACTTGGGATTTGGTGCCCAAGACTTCATCCATGAAGGTAATAGGCTCAAGATGGGTCTATAAACTCAAGAAGAATTATGATGGTTCAATTAACAGGTATAAGGCAAGGCTTGTAGCAAAAGGCTTTGCACAAACTTAGGGAATTGATTATCAGGAGACTTTCTCTCCTGTGGCAAAGATGCCTACTATTAGGGTTTTGCTTAGTATTGCCTCTTCCAAGAATCGGAAGATACTTCAACTAGATGTAAAGAATGCATTCTTGAATGGTTGGATAACAGAAGAGGTATATATGGCACAACCACCTGGTTTTGAGAATCAAGTTTATCCTGATTATGTGTGTAAACTTAACAAAGCATTGTATGGTCTCAAGCAAGCTCCAAGAGGTTGGAATTTCAGGCTTGTTTCATTCTTGCAGGACAAAGGCTTTCAACCAAGCAAGGCAGATCCTTCACTCTTTATTAAAAAGAGTAATTCTGAGATCATCTACCTATGTGTATATGTAGATGATATTATATTGACAGGAAATGATGTAGATGGTATGAAGAAGATCAAAGATCAGATGAGAGAAGAGTTCAAGATAAGTGATTTGGGTTCACTTACCTACTTCCTAGGTTTGGAAGTTGTCTACAAAGATCATGGTTTGTTTCTCACTCAAAGAAAGTACATTAAGGACATGTTGGCAAAATTCAAGATGCAAGATTGTAAGATTGCAGGTACTCCAATGGAGGTCAATCACAAATTGAGCTCACATGAAGGTGAACTCATAGAGGACATCACATCATATCAAAGTCTAGTGGGTAGTCTCAACTATGCCACATTGACAAGAGTAGATATATGTTACAGTGTGAGTGTGCTAAGTCAATTTATGCACACACCAAGGAAACCACATATGGATGCTGCCAAAAGGATTCTCAAGTATCTCAAAGGAACCATCAATGAAGGACTTTATTATCCTTATGTATCTGATTTAGGTTTGAAGCTATTTTCTGATGCAGATTGGGCTGGCTCCAAGGAAGATAGAAGGAGCACTTCAGGTTATCTTACCTTTGCAGGTTCAAAGCTTATTTCATGGTCATCCAAGAAGCAACCCACAATTGCTCTCTCTTCTACTGAAGCTGAATATAGAGGTCTTGCCATAGCTACTCAAGAAGCTATGTGGATGAAGACATTATTCAAAGATCTTGGATTGGAGTTTGGAACTCCAACTATTTTTTGTGACAATATGAGTTCTATTCATTTGGCTGCTAATCCTATTCTTCATGCAAGGACTAAACATATTGAAGTTCATTATCACTATGTACGAGAGAAGGTTCTAAGCAAAGAGATTCAAATATCATATGTGTCCACTTATCAACAATGTGCAGATATTCTAACCAAAGCATTGGATGGTACAAAGCTTTGCAAATTCAAGGCTATGATAGGTTTGCAGGTAATCTTGGAAGATTGAAGACCTCAAGCATACTTGGCTTGAGGGGGAGCTGTTGGAGCAAGTCTATGACAAGCCTAAGTATTGGCTTGAGTCTCACAAAGTCTTAGAAGAAGCTTTAAAAAGAAGACTATGTAAAGTTCACTTGTGAACTACCTCTTGTAACTTTTGAAGAGTTTACTTAATGTAAAAGTAAGAGAATGAGTCCACTTGATCAAGAATGGAAAGAGGAGCCACAAATTTGTGATTTGTGGTAGGTAGAGAATCAAATCAATCATTGATTGATTGGAGAGTGATTGAGGGAAGCTAGCCTCCCAAACTCAACTATAAATAGATGGCAGTTTTAGTCGTGGTTAGAGAGACCTATGTGAAGACCTCCAAGAGCTGAGCTTTATGCCATATCAAGGTGTGATTACAAGGCACACATATGTATCAGTAAGTCATTGTATTGTACAAGCAATATATTTTCATTTTCATGATTATTTGAGTTCATCTTTCCATGTTCTTGTGAAGTGTACTACTCACTGCCATTACTCTCAGTTTTTCTCAGTCAGCTTGCAGAGATGTTTTCTCTGAGCTTGGTGCATCATTTTTAGTGATTTAACTTGGTAAAGTTAGCTCTATAAGTCTACTATATGCTCACAAATTTTCATGTCATTTGGATGTTGAAATCTTCAGTTATGTTCATTTGAAGTCAACAGGGTCTGTTCATCTTCACTTCTCTGTCAGGTACCCGACTTTTTCACTCATCTTGTCAGAGCCATTTCTCAGTGGTTACTTATCCAAATTCAGTGATTTAAAGCTTGTTGGATTCAGCTTACTGTCTAGTATAACCATTGGATTCCTAAATTGGATTCATACAATTTTTCATAATCATTGGATTCCTACATTTTGAGTTATGTTGATTTTTCTGCTCACTGGTCTCAAACTGTAGCAGCCCGTGAAAATCGGGATGATGTCATCACTTGTTAAAACTCATTCTCAGTGTGTGGTTTGTTATTTTTTATGAGATTACTCTTGAAAGTTAGCTCTTTAAGTTGCCTAGACTTCCCCAAGAGGAATTGAGCTAATTGCTGCTGTGCTCAGAGAATTATGTAAAACACTGGACAGGTGTATGAACCAAGAATAGCAAGTTTTCACCTCTGAGCTAACTCCAACTTATCTGTTTTGATCTATCTTTTTGAGAGTGATCTTCCAAGGTACATAGGGTGTCTAATACATCCATTGGCAAGCTAAAAGGGCCCACCATATACTCTTCGAGTTCATTTGGCTGGTGTAGATCAAGGATTTTGCAACACCTCTTCATCTTCAAGCACATACCTATCCATCTCTTCACACGAGGAACCCTATGTTCCATGCTCGCACTAAGCACATTGAGATGCATTATCACTATGTCAGGGAGAGGTTCTCTGCTGGGGAGATCAGCTTGGCATATGTGCCCACGCAGGAGAACATTGCAGACCTTTTCACGAAGGCTCTACCTAGGGAGAAGTTTGAAGCTTTCCGCAAAGCTTTGGGCTTACTTCCTTTTGTGGAGTGATTTCCACATAGCTTGGCACTTCCTTATACATGAGTTCCAGCTCCTTGTTCACCGCATCACTCCCAGGGGGGATTTGTTGATATATTTAGGTAGTGATGTGTGTGAACACACTAGGACCGCTGGGGCACTTTTTTCCCTCTTTAGGAGGTTTTTTTTCCCCGGCTTGTATATACGCCTATTGCCCTAATGGGCTACTTACCTTTGTACATTCACTAGTAATACATGCAGTATTGTGTGTTTGTGCTCCAAGCTTCTTCTTCTTCCTTGTGCTGTTCGCATGCTTCCGCAGACGTCTAACTCCAACATCCTTCATCTCAATGTGAACATAAGCCCGGGAACCAAAAACTTTGAAATAACTCACTTTGTGTTTCTTCCCATAATGAGTTCCCCCTCATGGTAAAAATGGTTAAGGCTTCAGTCTACAATGACTTGTATACCTGCAATAGCTTTGAATCTGCAAAGTTTTACTCCATCTACAACCTTTGTCATCATATATATCACTACTTTATCTGTGGGAACAAATGCCGTATCAATATCTAATGATAAGATTTTCGCTCTGATGGAGTGGTAATGAACCTCAATATTTTTTGTCTATGCATGCTATATAGGGTTAGTTGCAAGATGCATTGAGCTCACACTATCTCAAAAATATGAGGTTTGGAGCTCACAAGTCCTAAATCTACATACAATGCTCTTAAACACATAGCCTCCTTGTGTGGATATTGTGAAGCCTCTATACTTAGTTTCAATTGAGGAGAGTGCTAATATACGCTATTTCTTAGAACTCCAAGAAACAAGTTCTCCTCCTACAAATGCTAGAAATCTTGATAAAATTCTCTTATCATCGTTGGATCCTAAAAAAGGAACTTGGGCATCCTCTATATGAAATGGTACAAAGTTGCACACGTCGCTTAGAAAGTGTAAATCCCTTGGGAAACCATGGATGGCACTTGATTGAGGATTCAAGATACCAAACATGGGTGAGAACAAGGTTCAAGAAATTGTGGGAGGTTGAGGAAATTAATTCAAGGGTACCTAGGGAGAGTAAGAGGGGATGATCATCGAGGCTAGAGGGATACAAGAGTAGATCATTGAGGACAATGATTGACCAAGGGGGGAAGACTCTACTAAAGTGATAGGTAGGAAATGGTTGAACTACATCCTTCACAGATAGAACATGGTTGAACTATACCCTAAGAGAGAGAATTAGGAAGTAATCGTCAACCATGGCTTTTGGGCCAAGTGGTTAACCCATCACATTCCTAACCAAGAGGTTGTGAATTGAATTCCTTATAGTACTGATGCAAGTAATGAAATTCTCTCTTCACCTTCATCTCTTAGGGTTTGAGAAGGTTCATCACCCCCCTTGTATGGCTAAATATAAGGATCCAAATTCCTTCTAAACGATGCATAGTAATTTATTTTATGAATTTTGGAATCTCTTCCCTCTTATCATATATGACTTTTTGCAATATATGCATAGCTTGAGAGTAGGATATCACCTATATCTGTAACATAGAATCTGTATGATTTGCTTGCAATTGCATAACTGATACAGATGAATTTAATGGCTTTTACATCAAGCTTACCATGATCATTCTTCTCAATGTGAACATAAGCTCGGGAACCAAAAACTTTGAAATAACTCACGTTGGGTTTATTCCCATAATGAGGTTCATAAGGTGTGATAACCTTTAATGCTTTTGTAGATAACCTAGTCATAATGTCATTAGCTGTATGTAATACATAAAGAAAAATCTTGGGAGAAAGCTTTTTTGATAACATCACACTACACATCATCTTAACAAGTATCCTATTCTTTCTCTTTGCAACACCATTCTGTTCTCGAGTGTAAGAAATAGTGAGTTGATGAGGGATACCTTTGTCTTCAAGAAAAGGCTTAAAGTCTTTAGACATGTACCCTATTCCTTTATCACTTCTGAAAATGTGGATCTTTGACTGACTTTCATTTTCAACCATAGCTAAGAACTTCTTAAAAGTAGAAAAAACCTCTAACTTCACTTTAAGATTGTAAATCCACGAATATCTTGACAAATCATCAATAAAAGTAACAAAGCACCTAGAACCTTAAATAGATTCTATTCTGATTAGCACATTCACATTTGAATGTATGATTTGCAACTTCCTTGTGGATGTGATGTATCCATGCTTTTTGAAAGGTAGTTTGTGAAACTTTCCTTCAAGAAATCCTTCATATGACTTAACATCATCTGGTAAAGCAAAAGTAGGCAAACTCACGACCATACCTTTATCTTTGATATGCTTGAGAGCTGTATAACTGATATGAACAAATCTAGCATGCCATAACTTCATGTTCTACTTAGGTGTTGTAGACCTAGCAAGATTAGCATGAATATTTTTGGATAATGTAAATATGCCACTTCTATTTTCACCTTGAAGTAGACAATGATCCTCATCAAGTGAGCAGTTCTTACATGTATCTTTCTTAATGACATCTTTATAAGTATATGACAAGAAAGTAGAGACAGAGAGAAAATTCTTCTCCATGTCTAGAACATAAAGAACATTGGAAATTGTGAAATCTCCACTTGTTGTGGACTAAAGATTTACTTCTCCAACACATACAACATCCAAATCATGAACATCTACAATGGTGACTCTTCTACCTGAAGAGTTTAGAAAGGGAAGAAAATACCTTCTTGCAACCTGTCATATGCTTAGTAGCTCTAGAATAAAAAAATCCAATGATAATCTAACATTCCATTTAATGCTATGTGAATAAAAGCTACCTCTTCAATATTAACACATGCATTTGAATCTACCTTTGAAGATTTAGGTTTTGGATCATCTTCACCACAATTATCTGATGCTTTCTTCTTCACATAGAAAATCCTTTTTCTGCATTCAGCTATGAAATGAACTAGTTTCTTATAGTAATGACATACTCCTTTCTTTGAATCAGATGTAGTCAAAGACTTTTCTTTGGGTGTAGAGGAAGCATTAAGAGAAGGAATGTAATACGTGGGATTAGAAGACTTACTTTCCATTTTGTATTGTTGACTCCTCTTCTCGTTCTTTGTATCCTTGTTCTTCTTTCCCTTCAATGATGATAACATCACTTCATCATTCTTTTCCATACCCTTTTGTCGATCTTCATATTGAAGTTATAAGAACTATATTTCTTCAAATGAAAGTTCTCTGTCTCTTGTAGAGAGAGATAAAGAAGTTACAAAAGCATGATATGAGGATGGATGTGAGTTTAGAAGTGTATTTACCATTTCTTTATCTGAAATGTTGACTCCAACATTGAGTAACTAATGTCATAAATCTTTGAGCTTTAAAATATGTGAGTGGACAAACTCACCAATATTCATGCTTGTGTTGGCTAGCTATCTACTTAGGTGAGCTTTCCTAGTAGGGTTTCTGCTCTGATTAAGATTCTCCAACTCCAACCAAGCCTACCGAGAGGTTCTGCATTAAATGATTTGAGGTATAATATGCCTCTTGACTCCCATAGCAACATATGAAAGTGCTTGTGCATCCCTTGAATCTTGTCTAGATTTCTCTTCTATAGGAAGTAATCTGGTAGTAGTATGGACTCTTGATGATGAAGTACTTCCTTCTTCTTCATTAACCTCCTGTTGAGCAGAAACAGGAATAGGGGGTTTCTAGAAGATCAAGTAGCCTCTTCTTCGACTCATCTTGACCCATGCTCTTGTCTCTTTGTCTACATAATGTAATGTATCCATGAATTGAGCACATCTTTTGAGGTTAGATATAATCAAAGGAAGCTTAAAAAATCATTCGCATCCTAGACTGTCCAAAATTTTTTTAATGGATTCATCAATGCTTTGGAGTGCTTTGAATTCTTGAGAGAATAAATGCATCTTCTTGTTCTCCTCTCCCCAAGTTCAAAACATAATATATTCAACTATGTTCTAGCAATCTTTAGTTCGTGGAACTACTGACCTTGGGCTTGCTTGACTCATTTCCTAGGAGACGGGGGTGGATTAGCAATGAACACTTGGCTAGATGAACTTGCTACAGTGCCTTTTTGTAGAGGATGGATTAGACAAATATGTGAGCAAATCTTCATGTGGTGTAACATTTTGTTGATAAGATCATGAAGTTGTTCAAGATATTAATGATTTATGTTCCAAGTTCAAGTACAGTAATATGGTCGTTTCTCAAGTTATGTTAATATTTCTCATGAACATTATGGTTATGTCCTTATTGATCGAGTAAAAGATGTATCTCATTAAATAATGATTGAATAAGTATGTAGGATTTCCACTTCGTGAATGATTACAAGATTTAGCATTATTATGCTAAGTCAAATAAGCACCCATAGTTTTTTAGTATCATCATGATCTAAGCATCTGCCCTTATTATACATGGACGATGATAAATGATGAGAAAAGGTAACTTCCTAATCCTCTTTTGGATAGGCAAATGGGTCTCATAGGTGAATCTATTCTAAGATTAAAACACCTTTGATGGTGGAGCTTGATGAGAAGTTCCGATTGATAGTAGAGCCTTATTTGGGCAAACACTTGGACATCATGATATCTTGAGCTTAAAAATCACAGGTGTTGACTTTATCAAAAAGAACGATAACAGAACCCAAGAAAAAGAATGAGTTGTATCTCAGATAGGAAAATCGAAATACAAGATGCTTTCATATTGTAAAAATAGATACTTTTAGATTTTGAATGATTGAATTACAACCTTAAATAAATACTATTGCTATGGTACAAAAGAAAATGTTCAAATATGTGAGTATACAAAAGAGTAAATGAAACCATATAATTCTTCCACATGAGTAAAGCTTATTCCAAAAAATAATTTTTTAATGTCCTTAATGAGATTTTTAACTTCAAGCAACTTGAAAGCTTGCTTGTTCTAATAGTTCCCCCTCAAGGTAAACATGATTAAGGCTTCAATCTACAATGACTTGTATACCTTCAATAGCTTTGAATCTGCAAAGTATTACTCCATCTACAACCTTTGTCATCATATCTAACACTTCTTTATCTGTTGGAACAAATGACATATCAGTATCTAATGATAAGAGTTTCTTTGTGATGGAGTGGTAATGAACCTCAATATTTTTTGTTTATGCATGCTATATAGGGTTAGTTGCAAGATGCATTGAGCTCTTATTATCTCAAAGATATGAGGTTTGGAGCTCACAAGTCCTAAATCTACATACAATGCTCTTAACCATATAGCTCCTTGTGTGGCTATTGTGAAGCCTCTATACTAAGCTTCAATTGAGGAGAGTGCTAATATAGGCTATTTCTTAGAACTCCAAGAAACAAGTTCTCCTCCTACAAATGCTAGAAATCTTGATGTAATACTTCTATCATCGTTGAATCCTAAAAAATGTGCTTGTTCATATTCTATGTGAAAGGGTACAAAGTTTCACATGTCGCTTTCACAAGTTAGCATAACAAAGATTGAGGTGTATCTCACAATCCGTAGGTCAGATTAAGGCATGTAAGATACAATTGGAAAGCTCTCGAAACAAACTCTCCAAATCTAATGAGATAGATAGAAACTGTAAAGCCCTTGGGAAACCATGGATGGTACTTGATTGAGGGTTCAAGATACCAAACAGGGGTGAGAACAAGGTTCAAGAAATTGTGCGAGGTTGAGGAAATGAATTCAAGGGTACCTAGGGAGAGTAAAAGGGGCTAATTATCGAGGCTAGAGGGATACAACAGCAGATCATTGAGAACAATGATTGACCAAGGGGGGAAGACTGTAATAAAGTGATAGGTAGGAAATGGTTGAACTACACCCTTCACAGATAGAAGATGGTTGAACTACACCCTAAGAGAGAGGATTAGGAAGTAAGCATCAACCATGACTTTTGGGGCAAGTGGTTAGCCTATGACATTCCTAACCAAGAGGTTGTGACTTCAATTCCTTATAGTACTGATGTAGGTAATAAAATTCTCTCTTCACCTTCATCTCTTAGGGTTTGAGAAGGTTCATCGCCCCCCTTGTATGGCTCAATATAAGAATCCAAATTCGTTCTAAAAGATGCATAGTCATCTAATTTTATGAATTCTACACTATCTTCCCACTTATCATAAATATGACTTTTTGCAATATATGCATTGCTTGAGAGTAGGATTTCACCTATATCTGTAACATAGAATCTGTATGATTTTCTTTCAATTGCATAACCAATAAAGATGACTTTAATGGCTTTTACATCAAGCTTACCATGATCCTTCTTCTCAATGTGAAAATAAGCTCGAGAACCAAAAAGTTTGAAATAACTCGCTTTGTGTTTCTTCCCATAATGAGGTTCATAAGGTGTGATAACGTTTAATGCTACTATGGATAACCTATTCATAATGTCATTAGGTGTAGTATGTACTACATCATACTACACACCACCTCAACAAGTATCATATTCTTTCTCTTTGCAACACCATTCTGTTCTCGACTGTAAGAAATAGTGCGTTGATGAGGGATAACTTTGTCTTTAAGAAAAGACTTAAAGTCTTTACACATGTACCCTCCTCCTTTATCACTTCTCCACATGTGGATCTTTCACTGACTTTCATTTTCAACCATAGCTAAGAACTTCTTAAAAGTAGAAAAAACCTCTAACTTCACTTTAAGATTGTAAATCCACGAATATCTTGAGAAATCATCAATAAAAACAATAAAGTACCAAAAACCTTAAATAGAATCTATTCTCATTGGAACATTCAGATTTGAATGTATGATTTGCAACTTTCTTGTGGCTATGATGTATCCATGCTTCTTGAAGGGTAGTTTGTGAAGCTTTCCTTCAAAAGTAGCCTCTTCTCCAACTTATCTTGACCCATGCTCTTGTCTTTTTGTCTACATAATGTAATGTATCCATGAACTGAGCACATCTTTTGAGGTTAGATATAATCAAAGGAAGCTTCAAAAATCATTTGCATCCTAGATTGTCCCAAATTTTTTTAATGGATTCATCATAGCTTTGGATTAATTCGAATTCTTGAGAGAATAAATACACCTTGTTCTTCTCTACCCAAGTTCAAACATAATATATTCAACTATGTTCTAGCAATCTTTAGCTCGTGGAACTAGTGGCCTTGGGCTTGCTTGATTGAATTCCTAGGAGACGGGGGTGGATTAGCAATGAACACTTGGCTAGATGAATTTGCTACAATTCCTTTTTGTAGAAGATGGATTAGACAAATATGTGAGAAAATCTTCATGTGGTGTAACATTTAGTTGATAAAATCATGAACTTGTTCAAGATATTCATGACTTATGTTCCAAGTTCAAGCATAGTAATATGGTCGTATTTCAAGTTATGTTAATATTTCTCATGAACATTATGATTATGTGCTTATTGATTGAGTAAAAGATGTATCTCATTAAATAATGATTGAATACGTATGTAGGATTTTCACTATGTGAATGATTACAAGATTTAACATTATTATGCTGAGTCAAATAAGCACCCATAGTTTTTAATATTATAATGATCTAAGCATCTGCCCTTATTATACATGGACCATGAGATATGATGAGAAAAGGTAACTTCCTAATCCATTTTTGGATAGGCCAATGAGTCTCATAGGTGAAGCTATTCTTAGGTTGAAACACCTTTGATGGTGGAGCTTGATGAGAAGTTCCAATTGATAGTAGAGGCTTATTTGGGAAAACTCTTGGACATCATGATATGTTGAGCTCAACACTCACGTGTGCTCATATAGACTTTTTAGGAAAGAACGATAATAGAACCCAAGAAAAAGAATGAGCTCTATCTCAGAGTAGGAAACTTGAAATACAAAATGCTTTCATAATGTAAAAAATAGATACTTTTAAATTTAAAATGAATCCTTAATCTTGAGCACTGGACATCTGAGAAAAGAGAATCAAGCCATGCAAGTTTTCCAATTTTGAAGAAGAAGATGTGGGGAAGGGGGATTGAGCAAGAAGGTGATTCAAACTTGATTTTATTCACTTATTCATGTAGTACAAGTATGTGGAGTGCTTATATAAACTCATACAAGTCTCTGTGTGATTTCCAAAAATTTCAAAAACTAAAATTCATCTGACAAATCTTGCAGGAGTGAGTTCGATGTGACATACTCTCTTTTCTAATATTCTAGGAAATAAAGTAGTAGATAAAATCTACTTCATAATTGATTTGCATGTTTGTAGAAGACTTCAACGACTTGACTCGTGGCCTGAGGGATTCAATTACAACCTTTAATAAATACTATTGCTATGGTACAAAATAAAATGTTCAAATATGTGAGTATGCAAAAGAGTATACGAAACCATTCAATTCTGCCACATGAGTAAAGCTTATTCCAAAAAATAAAATTTTAGTGTCATTAATGAGAGCTTTAACTTCAAGCATGTTGAAAGCTTGCTTGTTCTAATAGTTCCCCCTCAAGGTAAATGTGATTAAGGCTTCAATCTACAATTACTTGTATACCTGCAATAGTTTTGAATCTACAAAGTTTTACTCCATCTACAACCTTTGTCATCATATCTGCCACTTCTTTATCTGTTGGAACAAATGAGATATCAATATCTAATGATAAGGGTTTCTCTTTGATGGAGTGGTAATAAACCTCAATATTTTTTGTTTATGCATGCTATATAGGGTTAGTTGCAAGATGCATTGAGCTCACATTATCTCAAAGATATGAGGTTTGGAGCTCACAAGTCCTAAATCTACATACAATGCTCTTAACCATATAGCTCCATGTGTGGCTAAAGTGAAGCCTCTATACTAAGCTTGAATTGAGATAGGCTATTTCTTATAACTCCAAGAAACAAGTTTTCCTTCTACAAATTCTAGAAATCTTGATGTAATTCTCCTATCATCGTTGGATCCTAAAAAATGTGCTTGGGCATCCTCTATATGAAATGGTAGAAAGTTGCACACGTCACTTTCACAAGTTAGCATAACAAAGATTGAGGTGTATGTCTCAATCCATAGGTCATAAATATAGCATGCATAGTCAAAAAATATTGAGGTTCATTACCACTCCATCAGAGCGAAACTCTTATCATTAGATATTGATATGGCATTTGTTCCAACAGATAAAGAAGTGGTAGATATGATGACAAAGGTTGTAGATGGAGTAAAACTTTGCAGATTCAAAGCTATTGCAGGTATACAAGTCATTGTAGATTGAAGCCTTAATCATGTTTACCTTGAGGGGGAACTCATTATGGGAAGAAACACAAAGTGAGTTATTTCAAAGTTTTTGGTTCCCGAGCTTATGTTCACACTGAGAAGAAGGATGGTGCTAAGCTTGATGTAAAATCCATTAAGGTCATCTTTAAGCAAATCATATAGATTCTATCTTACAGATATAGGTGATATCCTACTCTCAAGTAATGCAGATATTGCAAAAAGTCATATTTATGATAAGAGGGAAGAGACTCTAGAACTCATAAAATTAGATGACTATGCATCTTTTAGAAGGAATTTGGATTCTTATATTGAGCCATACAAGGGAGGTGATGAACCTTCTCAAACCCTTAGAGATAAGGTGAAGAGATAATTTCATTACCTACATCAGTACTATAAGGAATTGAAGTCACAACCTCTTCATTAGGAATGTGATGGGCTAACCAAACCTCATATATTTGAGATTTAGGACTTGTGAGCTAAAAACCTCATATCTTTGAGATAATGTGAGCTCAATGCATCTTGCAGCTAACCCTATATAGCATGCATAAACAAAAAATATTGAGGTTCATTACCACCCCATCAGAGAGAAACTCTCATCATTAGATATTGATATGTCATTTGTTCCAATAGATAAAGAACTGTTAGATATGATGACAAAGGTTGTAGATGGAGTAAAACTTTGCAGATTCAAAGTTATTGCAGGTATACAAGTCATTGTAGATTGAAGCCTTAATCATGTTTACCTTGAGGGGAAACTATTAGAACAAGCACGCTTTCAACATGCTTGAAGTTAAAGCTCTCATCAAGGACACTAAAAATTTATTTTTTTGGAATAAAATTTACTCATGTTGCAAAATCCTACATACTTATTCAATCATTATTTAATGAGATACATCTTTTACTTAATCAATAAGGACATAACCATAATAATCATGAGAAATATTAACATAACTTGAAATACGACCATATTACTCTCCTTGAACTTGGAACATAAATCATGAATATCTTGAACAAATTCATGATTTAATCAACTAAATGTTACACCACATGAAGAATTGCTCACATATTTGTCTAATCCATCTTCTACAAAAAGGCACTGTAGCAAGTCCATCTAGTCAAGTGTTCATTGCTAATCCACCCCTATCTCCTAGGAAATTAGTCAAGGAAGCCCAAGGCCACTAGTTCCACGAGCTAGAGCTTGCTAGAACATAGTTGAATATATTATGTTTTGAACTTGGGGAGACAAGAACAAGAAGATGTATTTATTCTCTCAAGAATTTGAAGCACTCCAAAGCATTGATGAATCCATTAAAAAAATTTGGGACAGTCTAGGATGCGAATGATTTTTTAAGCTTCCTTTGATTATATCTAACCTCAAAAGATGTGCTCAGTTCATGGATACATTACATTATGTAGACAAAAAGACAAGAGCATGGGTCAAGATAAGTTGGAGAAGAGGCTACTTCATCTTCTAGAAACCCCTCATTCTTGTTCCTACTCAATAGGAGGTTAATGAAGAAGAAGGAAGTACTTCATCATCCGGATTCGATTCTACTACCAGATTACTTCCTATAGAAGAGAAATCTAGAAAGGATTCAAGGGATGCACAAGCACTTTCATATATTGGTATGGGTGTCAAGAGGCATATTATACCTCAAATCATTTAAAGCAGAACCTCTCAGTAGGCTGGGTTGGAGTTGGAGAATCTTAATGAGAGCAAAAACCCTACTAGGAAAGCTCACCTAAGTAAATAGCTAGCCAACACAAGGATGAATTTTGGTGAGTTTGTACACTCACATATTTTAAAACTCAAAGATTTACCATATTAGTTACTCAATGTCGGAGTCAACATTTCAAATAAAGAAATGGTAAATACACTTCTAAACTCACTTCCATCCTCATATCATGCTTCTGTTACTTCTTTATCTCTCTCTACAAGAGATAGAGAACTTTCATTTGAAGAAATATAGTTCTTCTAACTTCAAGATGCAGATCAACAAAAGGGTATGGAAAAGAATGATGAAGTGATGTTATCATCATTGAAGCGACAGAAGAACAAGCATACAAAGAAGGAGAAGAAAGAGTGAGCAATAAAAAATGGAAAGTAACTCTTCTAATCCCAAGTATTACATTCCTTCTCCTAATGGTTCCTCTACACCCAAAGAAAAGTCTTTGACTACATCTAATTCAAAGAAAGGAGTATGTCATTACTATAAGAAACTAGGTCATTTCATAGCCTAATGCAGAACAAGGATTTTTTATGTGAAGAAGAAAGCATCAGATAATTGTGGTGAAGATGATCCAAAACCTAAATCTTCAAAGGTAGATTCAAATGCATGTTTTAATATTGAAGAGGTAGCTTTTAATCACTTAGCATTAAATGCAATCTTAGAATATCATTGGATTTTTCATTCTAGAGATACTAAGCATATGACAAGTTACAGAACGGTATTTTCTTCCCTTTCTAAACTCCTTAGGAAGAAGAGTCACCATTGTAGATGTTCATGATTTTGATGTAGTATGTTTTGGAGAAGTAACTCTTTAGTCCACAACAGGTGGAGATTTCACAATTTCCAGCGTTCTTTATGTTCTAGACATGCAGACGAATTTTCTCTTTGTCTATACTATCTTGTTATATAGTTCTAAAGTTGTTTTTAAGAAAGATACATGTAAGAACTCCTCACCTGATGAGGAGCATTGTCTACTTCAAGGTGAAAATAGAAGTGGCATATTTAAATTATCCAAAAATATTCATGCTAATCTTGCTAGGTCTACAACACCTAAGGAGAACTTGAAGTTATGGCATGCTAGATTTGTTCATATCAGTTATAAAGCTCTCAAGCATATCAAAGATCAAGGTATGGTGGAGATTTTGCCTACTTTTGCTTTACCAGATGATGTTGAGTCATATGAAGGATGTCTTGAAGGAAAGCTTCACAAACTACCTTTCAAGAAGCATGGATACATCACAGCCACAAGGAAGTTGCCAATCATACATTCAAATGTGAATGTTCCGATGAGAATAGATTCTATTTAAGGTTTTAGGTACTTTGTTACTTTTATTGCTTATTTCTCAACATATTCGTGGATTAAAAATCTTAAAGTGAAGTTAGAGGTTTTTTCTACTTTTAAGAATTTCTTACCTATGGTTGAAAATGAAAGTCAGTCAAAGATCCACATTTTGAGAAGTGATAAAGGAGGAGGGTACATGTCTAAAGACTTTAAGTCTTTTCTTGAAGACAAAGGTATCTCTCATCAACTTACTATTTCTTACACTCGAGAACAGAATGGTGTTGCAAAGAGAAAGAATAGGATACTTGTTGAGATGATGTGTAGTATGATGTTATCCAAAAAGCTCTCTCCCAAGATTTTTTTTCATGTAGTACATACAGCTAATGACATTATGAATAGGTTATCCATAAAAGCATTAAAGGTTATCAAACCTTATGAACCTCATTATGGGAAGAAACACAGAGTGAGTTATTTCAAAGTTTTTGGTTCTCGAGCTTATGTTCACATTGAGAAGAAGGATCGTGGTAAGCTTGATGTAAAAGCCATTAAAGTCATCTTTATTGGTTATCCAATTGAAAGCAAATCATCCACATTATATGTTACAGATATAGGTGATATCCTACTCTCAAGCAATGCATATATTGCAAAAAGTCATATTTATGATAAGAGCGAAGAGACTCTAGAATTCATAAAATTAGATGACTATGCATCTTTTAGAAGGAATTCGGATTCTTATATAGAGCCATACAAGGGGAGTGATGAACCTTCTCAAACCCTAAGAGATGAAGGTGAAGAGAGAATTTCATTACCTACATCAGTACTATAAGGAATTGAAGTCACAACCTCTTGGTTAGGAATGTGATGGGCTAACCACTTGCCCTAAAATCTATGGTTTATGATTACTTCCTAATCCTCTCTCTTAGTGTGTAGTTCAACCATCTTCTATCTCTAAAGGGTGAGATCAATGATTTCCTACCTATCACTTTATTACAGTCTTCCCCCCTTGGTCAATCATTGTCCTCAATGATCTACTCTTGAGTCCCTCTAGCCTCGATGATCAGCCCCTTTTACTCACCCTAAGTACCCTTGAAGTGAGTTCCTCAACCTCACACAATTTCTTGAACCTTGTTCTCACCCATGTTTGGTATCTTGAACCCTCAATCAAGTGCCATCCATGGTTTCCCAAGGGCTTTACAGTTTCTATCTATCTCATTAAATTTGGAAGGGTTGTTCCGACAGCTTTGCAATGGTATCTTACATGCCTCAATCCGACCTAGGGATTGAGAGATACACCTCAATGTTTGTTATGCTAACTTGTGAAAGCGATGTGTGCAACTTTGTACCCTTTCATATAGAGGATGGCCAAGCGCCTTTTTTAGGGTCCAACAATGATAGGAGAATTTTATCAAGATTTCTAGCATTTCTAGGAGGAGAACTTGTTTCTTGGAGTTCTAAGAAATAGCCTATATTAACACTCTCCTCAGTTGAAGCTTAGTATAGAGGCTTCACAATAGCCACACAAGGAGCTATATGGTTAAGAGTATTGTATGTAGATTTAGGACTTGTGAGCGCCAAACCTCATATCTTTCAGACAATGTGAGTTCAATGCATCTTGCAACTAACCCTATATAGCATGCATAAACAAAAAATATTGAGGTTCGTTACCACTCCATCAGAGAGAAACTCTTATCATTCGATATTGATATGTCATTTGTTCCAAGAGATAAAGAAGTGGTAGATATGATGACAAAGGTTGTAGATGGAGTAAAACTTTGCAGATTGAAAGCTATTGCAGGTATACAAGTCATTGTAGATTGAAGCCTTAATCACGTTTACCTTGAGGGGGAACTATTTGAACAAGTAAGCTTTCAACATGCTTGAAGTTAAAGCTCTCATCAAGGACACTAAAAATTTATTTTCTGGAAGAAGCTTTACTCATGTTGCACAATTATATGGTTTCATATACTCTTTTGTATACTCACATATTTGAACATTTTCTTTTGTACCATAGCAATAGTATTTATTTAACGTTGTAATTCAATCCCTTAGGCCACGAGTCAAGTGGTTGAAGTCTCCTACCAACATGAAACTCAATTATGAAGTAGATTTTATCTACTACTTTATTTCCTAGAATATGAGAGAAGAGAGTATTTCACATCAAACTCACTCCTGCAAGATTTGTGAGATGAATTTGATTTTTGAAGTTTTTGTAAATCACACAGAGACTTGT
Organism: Ceratopteris richardii; assembly: GCA_020310875.1. NCBI lineage: Eukaryota > Viridiplantae > Streptophyta > Polypodiopsida > Polypodiales > Pteridaceae > Ceratopteris > Ceratopteris richardii. Next base: position 16,412,010 of record CM035437.1, on the reverse strand, counting down.
ATGATTTCATATAATCACTCTACATACTTGTACTACATGAAGAAGTGAATAAAATCAAGTTTGAATCACCTTCTTGCTCACTCACCCTTCTCCACATCTTCTTCTTCAAAATTCGAAGACTTGCATGGCTTGATTCTCTTTTCTGAGACGTCCATTGCTCAAGATTAAGGATTCATTTTAAATCTAAAAGTATCTATTTTTACGGAATGAAAGCATTTTGTATTTTGAGTTTCCTACTCTGAGATAGATCTCATCCTTTTTCTTGGGTTCTATTATCGTTCTTTCCTAAAACGTCTACAAGAGCACCTATGAGTGTTAAGCTCAAGATATCATGATGTCCAAGTGTTTGCCCAAATAAGGCTCTACTATCAATTGGAACTTCTCATCAAGCTCCACCATCAAAGGTGTTTCAACCTAAGAATAGCTTCACCTATGAGACTCATTTGCCTATGCAAAAATGGATTAGGAAGTTACCTTTTCTCATCATATCTTATGGTCCATGTATAATAAGGGCAGATGCTTAGATCATGAGGATATTAAAAAACTATGGGTGCTTGTTTGACTTAGCATAATAATGCTAAATCTTGTAATCATTCACATAGTGAAAATCCTACATACTTATTCAATCATTATTTAATGAGATAAATCTTTTACTCGATCAATAAGCACATAACCATAATGTTCATAAGAAATATTAATAGAACTTGAAATACGACCATATTACTCTGCTTGAACTTGGAACATAAATCATGAATATCTTGAACAATTTCATGATTTTATCAACTAAATGTTACACCACATGAAGATTTGCTCACATATTTGTCTAATGCATCTTCTACAAAAAGGCACTGTAGCAAGTTCATCTAATCAAGTGTTCATTGCTAATCCACCCTGTCTCCTAGGAAATCAGTCAAGCAAGCCCAAGGCCACTAGTTCCACAATCGAGAGATTGCTAGAACATAGTTGAATATATTATGTTTTGAACTTGGGGAGACAAGAACAAGAAGATGTATTTATTCTCTCAAGAATTCGAAGCACTCCAAAGCATTGATGAATCCATTAAAAAATTTTGGGACAGTCTAGGATGTGAATGATTTTTCACGCTTCCTTTGATTATATCTAACCTCAAAAGATATGCTCAATTCATGGATACATTACATTATCTAGACAAAAAGACAAGAGCATGGGTCAAGATAAGTCAGAGAAGAGGCTACTTCATCTTCTAGAAACCCCTTATTCTTGTTTCTGCTCAACAAGAGGTTAATGAAGAAGAAGGAAGTACTTCATCATCGGGAGTCCATACTACTACCAGATTACATCCTATAGAAGAGAAATCTAGACAGGATTCAAGGGATGCACAAGCACTTTCATATATTTCTATGGGAGTCAAGAGGCATATTATACCTCAAATCATTTAATGCAGAACCTCTCGGTAGGCTGGGTTGGAGTTGGAGAATCTTAATGAGAGCAGAAACCCTACTAGGAAAGCTCACCTAAGTAGATAGCTAGCCAACACAAGGATGAATGTTGGTGAGTTTTTCCACTCACATATTTTAAAACTCAAAGACTTATGACATTAGTTACTCAATGTTGGAGTCAACATTTCAGATAAAGAAATGATAAATACACTTGTAAGCTCACTTCCATCCTCATATCATGCTTTCTTTACTTCTTTATCTCTCTCTACAAGAGATAGAGAATTCTCATTTGAAGAAATATAGTTCTTCTAACTTCAAGATGAAGATCAACAAAAGGGTATGGAAAAGAATGATAAAGTGATGTTATCATCATTGAAGGGAAAAAAGAACAAGAATACAAAGAAGGAGAAGAAGAGTGAGCAATACAAAATGGAAAGTAAGTCTTCTAATCCCAAGTATTACATTCCTTCTCCTAATGCTTCCTCTACACCCAAAGAAAATTCTTTGATTACATCTGATTCAAAGAAAGGAGTATGTCAGTACTATAAGAAACTAGATCATTTCAAAGTCGAATGTAGAACAATGATTTTTTATGTGAAGAAGAAAGCATCAAATAACTGTGGTGAAGATGATCCAAACCCTAAATCTTCAAAGGTAGATTCAAATGCATGTGTTAATATTGAAGAGGTAGCTTTTAATCACGTAGCATTAAATGCAATCTTAGATTATGATTGGATTTTTTATTCTAGAGATAATAAGCATATGACACATTGCTGAAAGGTATTTCCTTCCCTTTCTAAACTCCTCAGGTAGAAGAGTCACCATTGTAGATGTTCATGATTTGGATGTTGTATGTGTTGGAGAAGTAAATCTTTAGTTCACAACAGGTAGAAATTTCACAATTTCCAATGTTCTTTGTGTTCTAGACATGGAGAAGAATTTTCTCTTTGTCTATACTTTCTTGTCATATAGTTATAAAGTTGTTTTTAAGAAAGATACATGTAAGAACTCCTCACCTAATGAGGAGCATTGTCTACTTCAACGAGAAAATAGAAGTGGCATAGTTATATTATCCAAAAATATTCATGCTAATCTTGTTAGGTCTACAACACCTAAGGAGAACATGAAGTTATGGCATGCTAGATTTATTCATATCAGTAATATAGCTCTCAAGGATATCAAAGATCAAGGTATGGTGGACAGTTTGCCTACTTTTGCTTTACCAGATGATGTTGAGTCATATGAAGGATGTCTTCAAGGAAAGCTTCACAAACTACCTTTCAAGAAGCATGGATACATCACAGCCTCAAGGAAGTTGCAAATCATACATTCAAATGTGAATGTTCCAACGAGAATAGATTCTAATTAAGTTTTTAGGTACTTTGTTACTTTTATTTATGATTTCTCAACATATTCGTGGATTTACAATCTTAAAGTGAAGTTAGAGGTTTTTTTTACTTTCAAGAAGTTCTTAGCTATGGTTGAAAATGAAAATCAGTCAGAGATCCACATTCTGGGAAGTGATAAAGGAGGAGGGTACATGTCTAAAGACTTTACGTCTTTTCTTGAAGACAAAGGTATCCCTCATCAACTCACTATTTTTTACACTCGAGAACATAATGGTGTTGTAAAGATAAAGAAAAGGATACTTGTTGAGATGATGTGTAGTATGATGTTATCCAAAAAGCTTTCTCCCAAGATTTTTTTGATGTAATACATACAGCTAATGACATTATGAAGAGGATATCCATAAAAGCATTAAAGGTTATCACACCTTATGAACCTTATTATGGGAAGAAACAGAGAGTGAGTTATTATCAAAGTTTTTGGTTCCCGAGCTTATGTTCACATTGAGAAGAAGGATCATGGTAAGCTTGATGTAAAAGCCATTAAAGTCATCTTTATTAGTTATCCAATTGAAAGCAAATCATAAAAATTCTATGTTACAGATATAGGTGATATCCTACTCTCAAGCAATGCATATATTGCAAAAAGTCATATTTATGATAAGAGGGAAGAGACTCTAGAATTCATAAAAGTAGATGACTATGCATCTTTTAGAAGGAATTTGGATTCTTATATTGAGCCATACAAGGAAGGTGATGAACCTTCTCAAACCCTAAGAGATGAAGGTGAAGAGAGAATATCATTACCTACATCAATACTATAAGGAATTGAAGTCACAACCTCTTGGTTAGGAATGTGATGGGTTAACCCCTTGCCCCAAAAGCCATGGTTGACGATTACTTCCTAATCCTCTCTCTTAGGGTGTAGTTCAACCATCTTCTATCTGTGAAGGGTGTAGTTCAACCATTTCCTACCTATCACTTTATTACAGTCTTCCCCCCTTAGTCAATCATTGTTCTCAATGATATCCTCTTGTATCCCTCTAGCCTTAAAGATCAGCCCCTTTTACACTCCCTAGGTACCCTTGAAGTGATTTCCTCAACCTGACACAATATCTTGAACCTTGTTCTCACCCATATTTGGTATCTTAAACCCTCAATCAAGTGCCATCCATGGTTTTGCAAGGGCTTTACAGTTTCTATGTGTCTCATTAAATTTGGAAAGTTTGTTCCGAAGAGCTTTCCAATGGTATCTTACATGCCTCAATCCGACCTATAGATTGAAAGATACACCTCAATCTTTGTTATGATAACTTGTGAAAGCGACATTTGCAACTTTGTACCCTTTCATATAGAGGATGCCCAAGCGCCTTTTTTAGAATCCAATGATGATAGGAGAATGTTATCAAGATTTCTAAAATTTGTAGGAGGAGAACTTGTTTCTTGGAGTTCTAAGAAATAGCCTATATTAGCACTCTCCTCAATTCAAACTTAGTATAGAGGCTTCACAATAGCCACACAAGGAGCTATATGGTTAAGAGCATTGTATGTAGATTTAGGACTTGTGAGCTCCAAACCTCATATCTTTGAGATAATGTGAGCTCAATGCATCTTCCAACTAACCCTATATAGCATGCATAAACAAAAAATATTGAGGTTCATTACCACTCCATCATAGAGAAACTTTATCATTAGATATTGATATGTCATTTGTTCCAACAGATAAAGAAGTGGTAGATATGATGACAAAGGTTGTAGATGGAGTAAAACTTTGCAGATTCAAAGCTATTGCAGGTATACAATTCATTGTAGATTGAAGCCTTAATCACGTTTACCTTGAGGGGGAACTATTAGAACAAGCAAGCTTTCAACATGCTTGAAGTTAAAGCTCTCATCAAGGACACTAAAAATTTATCTTTTGGAATAAGCTTTACTCATGTTGCAAAATTATATGGTTTCATATACTCTTTTGTATACTCACATATTTGAACATTTTCTTTTGTACCATAGCAATAGTATTTATTTAAGGTTGTAATTGAATCCCTTAGGCCACGAGTCAAGTGGTTGAAGTCTCCTACCAACATGCAACTCAATTATGAAGTAGATTTTATCTACTACATTATTTCCTAGAATATTAGAAAAGAGAGTATTTCACATCGAACTCAATCCTGCAAGATTTGTGAGATGAATTTGATTTTTGAAATTTTTGGAAATCACATAGAGACTTTTATGAGTTTATATAATCACTCTCCATACTTGTACTACATGAAGAAGTGAATAAAATCAAGTTTGAATCACCTTCTTGCTCACTCGCCCTTCTCCACATCTTCTTCTTCAAAATTGGAAAACTTGCATGGATTGATTCTCTATTCTCAAATGTCCATTGCTCAATATTAAGGATTCGTTTTAAATCTAAAAGTATCTATTTTTACGATATGAAAGCATTTTGTATTTCAAGTTTCCTACTCTGAAATAGAGCTCATTCATTTTCTTGGGTTTTATTATCACTCTTTCCTAAAAAGTCTACATGAGCACCTGTGAGTGTTAAGATCAAGATATCATGATGTCCAAGTGTTTGCCCAAATAAGGCTCTACTATCAATTGGAACTTCTCATCAAGCTCCACCATCAAAGGTGTTTCAACCTAAGAACAGCTTCACCTATGCGACTCATTTGCCTATCCAAAAATGGATTAGGAAGTTACCTTTTCTCATCATATCTTATGGTCCATGTATAATAAGGTCAGATGCATAGATCATGATGATATTAAAAAACTATGGGTGCTTATTTGACTTAGCATAATAATGCTAAATCTTGTAAACGTCCACAAAGTGAAAATCCTACATACTTATTCAATCATTATTTAATGAGATACATCTTTTACTCGATCAATAAGGATATAACCATAATGTTCATGAGAAATATTAACATAACTTGAAATACGACCATATTACTTTGCTTGAACTTGGAACATAAATCATGAATATCTTGAACAATTTCATGATTTTATCAACTAAATGTTACATCACATGAAGATTTTCTCACATATTTGTCTAATCCATCTTCTACAAAAAGGCATTGTAGCAAGTTCATCTAGCAAAGTGTTCATTGCTAATCCACCCCCGTCTCCTAGGAAATCAGTCAAGCAAGCCCAAGGCCACTAGTTCCACGAGCTAAAGATTGCTAGCACATAGTTGAATATATTATGTTTTGAACTTGGGGACAAAAGAACAAAAAAATGTATTTATTCTCTCAGGAACTCGAAGCACTCCAAAGCATTGATGAATTTTCTGACAGTCTAGGATGCGAGTGATTTTTGAAGCTTCCTTTCAGTATATCTAACCTCAAAGGATGTGCTCAGTTCATGGATACATTACATTGTGTAGACAAAAAGACAAGAGCATGGGTCAAGATAATTCGGAGAAGAGGGTACTTCATCTTCTAGAAACCTTTTATTCGTGTTTTTACTCAATAGGACGTTAATGAAGAAGAAGGAAGTACTTCATCATTAGTAGTCCATACTACTACCAGAATACTTCTTATAGAAGATTAATCCACACACGATTCAAGGGATGCACAAGCACTTTCATATATTGCTATGGGAGTCAAGAGGCATATTCTACCTCAAATCATTTAATGCAGAACCTCTCGGTAGGCTTGGTTGGAGTTGGAGAATCTTAATGAGAGCAGAAACCCTACTAGGAAAGCTCATCTAATTTAGATAGCTCGCCAACACAAGGATGAATGTTGGTGAGTTTGTCCACTCACATGTTTTAAAACTCCAAGATTTATGACATTAGTTACTCAATGTTGGAGTCAACATTTTAGATAAAGAAATGGTAAATACACTTCTAAACTCACTTCCATCCTCATATCATACTTTTGTTACTTCGTTATCTCTCTCTACAAGAGATAGAGAACTTTCATTTGAAGAAATATACTTCTTCTAACTTCAAGATGAAGATGAACAAAAGGGTATGGAAAATAATGATGAAGTGATGTTATCATCGTTGAAGGGAAAGAAGAACAAGCATACAAAGAATGAGAAGAAGAGTCAACAATACAAAATGGAAAGGAAGTCTCTAATCCCAAGTATTACATTCCTTCTCCTAATGCTTCTTCTACACCCAAAGAAAAGTGTTTGACTATATCTGATTCAAATAAAGGAGTATGTCATTACTATAAGAAACTAGGTCATTTCAAAGCCGAATGCACAACAAGGATTTTTTATGTGAAGAAGAAAGCATCAAATAATTGTGGTGACGATGATCCAAAACCTAAATCTTCAAAGGTAGATTCAAATGCATGTGTTAATACGAACGAGCTAGCTTTTAATCACATAGCATTAAATGCAATCTTATATTATGATTGGATTTTTTATTCTAGAGCTACTAAGCATATGAAAAGTTGCAAAAAGGTAGTTTATTCCCTTTCTAAACTTTTCAAGTAGAAGATTCACCATTTGAGATGTTCATGATTTGGATGTTGTATTTGTTGCAGAAGTAAATCTTTAGTCCACAACAGGTGGAGATTTCACAATTTCAAATGTTCTTTATGTTCTAGACATGGAGAAGAATTGTCTCTCTGCCTCTACTTTCTTGTCATATAGTTATAAAGTTGTTTTTAAGAAAGATACATGTAAGAACTGCTCACCTCATGAGGAGCATTGTCTACTTCAAGGTGAAAATAGAAGTGGCATATTTATATTATCCAATAATATTCATGCTAATCTTGTTAGGTCTACAACACCTAAGGAGAACATGAAGTTATGGCATGCTAGATTTGTTCATATCATTTATACGGCTCTCAAGCATATCAAAGATCAAGGTATGGTGGAGAATTTTCCTACTTTTGCTTTACCAGATGATGTTGAGTCATATGAAGGATGTCTTGAAGGAAAGCTTCACAAACTACCTTTCAAGAAGCATGGATACATCACAGCCACAAGGAAGTTGCAAATCATACATTCAAAGGTGAAGTTTCCAATGAGAATAGATTCTATTTAAGGTTTTAGGTACTTTGTTACTTTTATTGATGATTTCTCAAGATATTCAAGGACTTACAAGCTTAAAGTGAAGTTAGAGGTTTTTTCTACTTTTAAGAAGTTCTTAGCTATGGTTGAAAATGAAAGTTAGTAAAAGATCCACATTTTGAGAAGTGATAAAGGACGAGGGTACATGTCTAAAGACTTTAAGTCTTTTCTTGAAGACAAAGGTATCCCTCATCAACTCACTATTCCTTAGACTAGAGAACAGAATGGTGTTGCAAAGAGAAAGAAGAGGATACTTGTTGAGATGATGTGTAGTATGATGTTATCCAAAAAGCTTTCTCCCAAGATTTTTTTTGATGAAGTACATATAGGTAATGACATTATGAACAGGTTATCCACAAAAGCATTAAAGGTTATCACACCTTATGAACCTCATCATGGTAAGAAACCCAAAGTGAGTTATTTCAAAGTTTTTGGTTCTCGAGCTTATGCTCACATGGAGAAGAAGGATCGTGGTAAGCTTGATGTGAAAGCCATTAAAGAAAATCTTTATTGGTTATGCAATTGAAAGCAAATCATACAAATTCTATGTTACAGATATAGGTGATATCCTACTCTCAAGCAATGCATATATTGCAAAAAGTCATATTTATGATAAGAGGGAAGAGACTCTAGATATCATAAAATTAGATGACTATGCATCTTTTACAAGGAATTTGGATTCTTATATTCAGCCATAAAAGGGGGATGATGAACCTTCTCAAACCCTAAGAGATGAAGGTGAAGAGAGAATTTCATTAGCTGCATCAGTGCTATAAGGAATTGAAGTCGAAACCTCTTGCTTAGGAATGTGATGGGCTAAGCACTTGCTCCAAAAGCCATGGTTGACGATTACTTCCTAATCCTCTCTCTTAGGGTGTAGTTCAACCATCTTCTATCTGTGAAGGGTGTAGTTCAACCATTTCCTACCTTTCACTTTATTAGAGTCTTCCCCCCTTGGTCAATCATTGTCCTCAATGATGTGCTCTTGTATCCCTCTAGCCTTGATGATGAGCCACTTTTACTCTCCCTAGGTACCCTTGAATTGATTTCCTCAACCTCGCACAATTTCTTGAACCTTGTTCTCACCCATGTTTGGTATCTTGAACCCTCAATCAAGTTCCATCCATGGTTTCCCAAGGGCTTTATAGTTTCTATCTATCTCATTAAATTTATAAAGTTTGTTCAAAGAGCTTTCCAATGGTATCTTACATGCCTCAATCCGACCTACGGATTGAGAGATACACCTCAATCTTTGTTATGATAACTTGTGAAACCGACGTGTGCAACTTTGTACCCTTTCATATAGAGGATGCCCAAGTTCCTGATCGCAAAATTTTATCAAGATTTCTAGCATTTGTAGGAGGAGAACTTGTTTCTTGGAGTTCTAAGAAATAGCCTATATTAGAAGTCTCCTCAATTGAACCTTAGTATAGAGGCTTCACAATAGCCACACAAGGAGGTATATGGTTAAGAGCATTGTATGTAGATTTAGGACTTGAGCTCCAAACCTCATATCTTTGAGATAGTGTGAGCTCACTACATCTTGCAACTAACCCTATATAGCATGCATAAACAAAAAATACTGAGGTTCATCACCACTCAATCAAAGAGAAACTCTTATCATTAGATATTGATATGTCATTTGTTCTAACAGATAAAGAAGTGGTAGATATGATGACAAAGGTTGTAGATGGAGTAAAACTTTGCTGATTCAAAGCTATTGTAGGTATACAAGTCATTGTAGATTGAAGCCTTAATAACATTTACCTTGAGGAGGAACTATTAGAACAAGCAAGCTTTCAACATGCTTTTAAGGACACTAAAAGTTTATTTTTTTGAATAAGCTTTACTCATGTGGCAGAATTATATGGTTTCATATACTCTTTTGTATATTCACATTTTTGAACATTTTCTTTTGTACCATAGCAATAGTATTTATTTAAGGTTGTAATTGAATCCCTTAGGCCACGAGTCAAGTGGTTGAAGTCTCCTACCAAGATGCAAATCAATTATGAAGTAGATTTTATCTACTACTTGAGATCCTAGAATATTAGAAAAGAGAGTATGTCACATCGAACTCACTCCTGCAAGATTTGTGAGATGAATTTGATTTTTGAAAATTTTTGAAATCACACAGAGACTTGTATGAGTTTATATAATCACTCTACATACTTGTACTACATGAAGAAGTGAATAAAATCAAGTTTGAATCACCTTCTTGCTCACTCCCGCTTCTCCACATCTTCTTCTTCAAAATTGGAAGTCTTGCATGGCTTGATTCTATTTTCTCAAATGTCGAGTGCTCAATATTAAGGGTTCATTTTAAATCTATAAGTTTCTATTTTTACCCTATGAAACCATTTTGTATTTCAAGTTTCCTACTCTAAGATAGAGGTCATTCCTTTTCTTGGGTTATGTTATCGTTCTTTCCTAAAAAGTCTACATAAGCACATGTGAGTGTCAAGCTCAAGATATCATGATGCCCAAGTGTTTGCCCAAATAAGGCTCTACTATCAATTGGAACTTCTGATCAAGCTCCACCATCAAAGGTGTTTCAACCTAAGAATAGCTTCACCTATGGGACTCATTTGCCTATCCAAAAATGCATTAGGAAGTTACCTTTTCTCATCATATCTCATGGTCCATGTATAATAATGGTAGATGCTTACATCATGATGCTATTAGAAAACTATGGGTGCTTATTTGACTCAACATAATAATGCTAAATCATGTAATCATTCACAAAGTGAAAATCGTACATACTTATTCAATCATTATTTAATGAGATACATCTTTTACTCGATCAATAAGGACATAACCATAATGTTCATGAGAAATATTAACATAACATGAAATAGGACCATATTACTCTGCTTGAACTTGGAACATAAATCATGAATATCTTGAACAATTTCATGATTTTATCAACTAAATGTTACACCACATGAAGATTTGTTCACATATTTGTATAATCCATCTTCTACAAAAAGGCACTGTAGCAAGTGTTGGAGTTACACGTCTGCGAAAGCACGCGAACAGCACAAGGAAGAAGAAGAAGCTTTGAGCACAACACACAATACTGAATGTATTACTAGATAATGTACAAACATAAGTAGCCCATTAGGGCAATAGGCGTATATACAAACCGGGGGGAAAAAACCTCCTAAAGAGGGAAAAAAGTGTCCCAACGATCCTAGAGTGCTCACACACATCACTACCTAAAATATCAACAAATCCCCCCTAGGAGTGATGCGGTGAACAAGTAGCTGGCACTCATGTATAAGGAAGTGCCAAGCTATGTGGAAATCACTCCACAAAAGGAAGTAAGCCCAAAGCTTTGCGAAAAGCTTCAAACGTCTCCCTAGGCAGAGCCTTCATGAAAAGGTCTACAATGTTCTCCTGCATGGGCACATATGCCAAGCTGATCTCCCCAGCAGAGAACCTCTCCTTGACATAATGATAATGCGCCTCAATGTGCTTAGTGTGATCATGGAACACAGGGTTCCTCGCAACTGCCAATGCGCTCTGATTGTCAGTGAAGATGTGGTGGCAGAAGACTGACCAACATCCAAATTAGCCATAAGGCGTCTGAGCCACACACACTCAACAGTCATTGTGAAAGCTGCCCTTTACTCAGCCTCACAACTGGACGTGGCCACAGTAGGCTGCTTCTCGCTCAACCAAGATATACATGAGCTACCAAGCATGAAGCAAAAGCCACTAGTGGAGACACGAGTGTCATAGCAACCAGCCCAATGAGAGTCAGAAAAAGCATGCAAATCTGGCGGTAGTGATTCCCCCTTGGGATAAAACAACCCAAGTAGCCGAGTACCACTCAAGTAGCAAAAGATACGCTTAACCGCTTGCCAATGCTTGACTCCTGGGCAATGCGTAAACCTGCTCATTTGTGAGACAACAAAACTGAATATCTCGTCGAGTAATGCATAAGTAAATCAAGCATCCAACAACCTGCTGATAGAGAACAGCATCAAATGCATGTTCTCAAAACCATGTGCAATCAGATAGGCATGTATCTTCTCATACCAAGCACGTGGTGCTTGCTTTAAACCATATAATGCCTTCTTTAACCTGCACACCTAGTTTTCATGCCCTTTCTACACAAAGCCACGGGGCTGAAAAAACATGCAAGTCACCATTCAGTAATGTTGTTTTAATGTCCAACTGATGTACATTCCAACCATGATGGGCTGCAAGTGCCCAGATGCTCCGAACAATAGTCATACGGCATGTAGGTGCAAAGGTCTCATCAAGTGTACCATCAGGTTTACGCTTCAGCTTGTATACCCACTTAGTACCAATGGCCTTCTTGCCAGGAGGCGTCACATAAAGACCAAGTACCATTCTTCATTATTGCATCATATTTTGATTGCATAGCAGCCATCCAATTTTTTGAATTTTGTGCTTCATCAAATGAAACAGGCTCAGTCTCATCACATAGACTAGATGCAGCCATAGCATAGCAATCTGATGCAAAAGAGGCACTATGAGAGCCTGATCGAGTACGATATGACAGAGCTGCATCTAATTTTCTATCACGCAAGGTCTGCACGAGCCATTTAGGCATAGTTCTTGCCTGCTCAATATCAGCTCTCTCATCAATAAGTGCATCATGTAAATATGCATCAGAAATGGAATGATTTGCATCATCACATGAAACCTGCAAAGGCTAAGAAGTTGCCTCATTAGGACCAGCACTAGACTGTCCACCTATAAAAAGAGGCAACAAAGTATCATACATGTCTTTGGAGCTAACAGATGTCTCCTTAGTACATGAAAGCAATGGCTGAATAGCATCGCCCACAAAATCAACATCACAGCTAACCAAAATGCATTTATTATGTGGATGATATAGATGATAGCCTTTACTTTCAGAACTGTACCCAACAAAAATACATTTTATTGCTTTATCATCCAATTTTCTGCGATGTTGTTTAGGCATTAATGCATATGCCAAACAGCCAAAAACATGCAGATGAGCAACAGATGGCTTGCAGTCATGCCAACCCTCATATGGAGTGATAGACTGCAGTGCTTTAGTGGGACACCTGTTTAGTACATATGATGCACACATGACTGCCTCAAGCCAGAAACTATGTGGTAAAGCCTGACTCTTGACCATACACCTCGCCATCTCCATGAGTGACCTGTTCTTTCGTTCAACAACTTCATTTTGTTGAGGTGTATATGGCACTGTACACTGATGTTTTATCCCATGTTCAGCCAGAAATGCATTAAAATCACAAGACATATATTCCCCGCCTCGATCAAAACGGAGAGTGCCCATTTTACATGCTGATAGATTTTTAGCCAAAACCAAAAACTGTTTGAAGCACGTGAACACTTCAAACTTTTCCTTCAATGGATATACCCATGCATGCCTAGAAAAATCATCGATGAAAGTCACGAAGTAAAGATAATTCCCAAAAGAAGGTGTTTGCATAGGACCACAGACATCACTATGTACAAGCTGTAAATAGCCCGAACTGAACCATCTTTTGGAAAGGACGAACGCTGCATTTTGCCCAAACTATAGCCTTCACAAACATGTTTTCCATGTGCCTCAAGTTCGGGCAAAGAGGACACCATTTCATATTTCTACAGGCGTAGCAAACTAGCAAAATTCAGATGACCAAAGCGAGCATGCCAAAGCTTTGCATCTGACATAGCCTAAGAATCATTTACAACACATGCCAAATCATTTACTGATAAAATGTCAGAAGAAATAATCACATGGCCATTTGACAGATCATGAACTGTACACTTATGATCAACAAATTTCACAACCAAGCCAATCTTGGCTAATGCAGAAACTGATAACAGGTTCTTCTTGATCCCTGGCACAAACAAAGCATCTGACAAAGTGAAAGAACTGCCATCAACAGTAGAAAAATGATCTTACCAACTCCCATAACAGGATAAGAGGAGTTGTTGGTGCATGTAACAGTATTCCCTATAAGGGCAGGCTCGAGTGAAGAGAAGAAACTACGTTGCAAAGTAATATGTTTGGTCGCCCCACTATCAAAATACCAAACATATGAGTCTACTGGAGACATGCACTACTCATGAGAAGATGGGTCAAAACTGCAGACAGTAGTAAACGCCCATTCTTCTTCTTGTACAAGATTAGCAGACTCTATTTTTGGTGTAGAGGCCTCTGCAACAACCATTCTAGCCTCTTTCTTCTTTGCCTCTTTAGCAGCCAGTTTTGGACAGTTCTTTATGATATGATCATTCCCTTTACAATACTTACAAAATAATTTATGCTTTTCTGATTTCTTCTCATCTTTATCTTCCTTCTTCGAATATGCAGAATTAGTAGATTTATGCTTACTAGTTGAAGAGCTCCATTTTCCTTTGCCCTTCTGACTAGCCAGGAAAGCTTGATCTGCAACTCGCATAATGGACCTGTTCTGCTTGGACTGATCTTCTTGCACAAGAACAGAGACTAACTCCTCAAATGATAAGGCATTCGGATTGCCTTTCATCATCAATCAAAGAGTAGAAGCAAAAGTCTGATATGAATCAGGAAGACCATTCAAAATGGTCTGCACAAGTGAGCTATCTGGTATAACCTCATCAGCAGAAATCAAATGTTCCTTCAAGTCTTTGATCTTCGTTAGGAAACTGTCCATAGAATCACCTTCATTCATGTGCTCACTCTCCAACTGTGTTCGGAGGTAAGCAACACGAGCCTCATTCCTAGCTTGGTACAATGTGGTAAGTGTATCCCAAGCATCCTTAGCTGTTCTCCAAGAGCGAATGTAAGGAATAATGGCACGTTTGACAGACAAAGCTATCAATGCATGTGCCTGGGCATCTCTGCCATCCCAACGAATTTGCTCTGCAGTAGGTGCAGCAGAAACTGCAGCACGAACAGGAATATGCAGAATATCATCATCTTCAACACCTTCTGCATCAACTTCAGTACCTGCAGTTGTAACAATTGCAGGTGTGATAGGACGTTTTTCGACACCCTGCACAATGTTCCATAGTACTTTTGCAACCAACACATGTTGCATCATATAAGCCCATAACGGGTAGTTGGTACCATCCAACTTATCCTCAACAGCTAACATACGGAATACATCACTGCTTTCAGCCATGGCAGGTGACTAAAATACCTTGATGCAGAAAATTGACTGTATCTCAAAAAGTTGAACAGAACTGCCCATACAAATTCTGTTAGACATGTAGTAGACTTCGAGACGCTTCTACTGGCAAACAGAAACTGGTATATACCTTTGGCACAAAAAGATGAAATAGCCTGCACAAGCATTATGATAGTGCATTCAAAGGCCGAAACGAGCTCAAATCGCTATTTCAGCACCACAAAGCGAAGCAGTTTTGATCTCAGAAACACGCTGAGTATGCTCACCAAAATTCGTGTGATTCTGAGACTACAAACGGAGGAGTCTCGAGGGCGCCCTAGATGAAGCGGCGACCTGCTCTGACACCAATTGTTGGAGTTAGACGTCTATGGAAGAACACGAACAGCATAAGGAAGAAGAAGAAGCTTGGAGCACAACACACAATACTGAATGTATTACTAGAGAATGTACAAAGATAAGTAGCCCATTAGGGCAATAGGCATATATACAAGCCGAGGGAAAAAACCTCCTAAAGAGGGAAAAAAGTGCCTCGGCGGTCCTAGAGTGTTCACACACATCACTACCTAAATATATCAACAAATGTTCATCTAGCCAAGTGTTCATTGCTAATCCACCCCCGTCTCCTACGAAATCAGTCAAGCAAGCCCAAGGCCACTAGTTCCACAAGCTAAAGATTGCTGGAACATAGTTGAATATATTATGTTTTGAACTTGGGGAGACTAGAACAAGAAGATGTATTTATTCTCTCAAGAATTCGAAGCACTTTAAAGCATTGATGAATCCATTAAAAAAATTTGGGACAGTCTAGGATGCAAATGATTTTTGAAGCTACCTTTGATTATATCTAACCTCAAAAGATGTGCTCAGTTTATGGATACATTACATTATGTAGACAAAAAGACAAGAGCATGGGTCAAGATAAGTCAGAGAAGGGGCTACTTCATCTTCTAGAAACCCCATATTCCTGTTTCTCCTCAACAGAAGGTTAATGAAGAAGATGGAAGTACTTCATCATCAGGAGTCCATACAACTACTAGATCACATCCTATAGAAGAGAAATCCAGACAGGATTCAAGGGATGCACAAACACTTTCATATATTGCTATGGGAGTCAAGAGGCATATTATACCTCAAATCATTTAATGCAGAACCTCTCGGTAGGCTTGGTTGGAGTTGGAGAATCTTAATGAGAGCAGTTACTAGGAAAGCTCACCTAAGTAGATAGCTAGCCAACACAAGGATGAATGTTGGTGAGTTTGTCCACTCACATATTTTAAAACTCAAATATTTATGACATTAGTTACTCAATGTTGAACATTTCAGATAAAGAAATGGTAAATACACTTCTAAACTCACTTCCATCTGCATATCATGCTTTTGTTACTTCTTTATCTCTCTCTACAAAGATACAAAGAAGGAGAAGAAGAGTCAGCAATACAAAATGGAAAGTAAGTCTTCTAATCCCAAGTATTAAATTCCTTCTCCTAATGCTTCCTCTACACCCAAAGAAAAGTCTTTGACTACATCTGATTCAAGAAAAGGAGTATTTCATTACTATAAGAAACTAGGTCATTTCATAGCCAAATGCAAAACAAGGATTCTTATGTGAAGAAGAAAGCATCAGAAAATTGTGGTGAAGATGATCCAAAACCTAATCTTAAATGGTAGATTCAAATGCATGTGTTGATATTGAAGAGGTAGCTTTTAATCATGTAGCATTAAATGCAATCTTAGATTATCATTGGATTCTTTATTCTAGAGCTACTAAGCATATGACAGGTTGCAGAAAGGTATTTTCTTCCCTTTCTAACTCTTTAGGTAGAAGATTCACCATTGTATATGTTCATGATTTGGATGTTGTATGTGTTGGAGAAGTAAATCTTTAGTCCACAGCAAGTGGAGATTTCAAAATTTCCAATGTTCTTTATGTTCTTGAGATGGAGACAAATTTTCTCTCTATCTCTACTTTCTTGTCATATAGCTATAAAGTTGTTTTTAAGAAAGATACATGTAAGAACTGCTCACCTGATGAGGAGCATTGTCTACTTCAAGGTGAAAATAGAAGTGGCATGTTTATATTATCCAAAAATATGCATGCTAATCTTGCTAGGTCTACAACACCTAAGGAGAAAATGAAGTTATGGCATGCTTGATTTGTTCATATCAGTTATACAGCTCTCAAGCATATCAAAGATCACGTTATTGTGGAGAGTTTGCCTACTTTTGCTCTACTAGATGATGTTGAGTGATATGAAGGATGTCTTGAACAAAAGCTTCACAAACTTCCTTTCAAGAAGCATATATACATCATAGCCACAAGAAATTTTCAAATCATACATTCCAATGTGAATGTTCCGATGAGAATAGATTCTATTTATTGTTTTAGGTACTTTGTTACTTTTATTGATGATTTCTCAAGATATTCGTGGATTTACAATCTTAAAGTGAAGTTAGAGGTTATTTCTACTTTTAAGAAGTTCTTAGCTATGGTTCAAAATGAGAGTTAGTCAAAGATCCACATTTTGAGAAGTGATAAAGGAGGAGGGTACATGTCTAAAGACATTAAGTCTTTTCTTGAAGACAAAGGTATCCCCCATCAACTCACTATTTCTTACACTCGAGAAAGAGAAAGAATAGGATACTTGTTGAGATGATGTGTAGTATGATGTTATCCAAAAAACTTTCTCCCAAGATTTTTTTTGATGTAGTACATACAACTAATGACATTATGAATAGGTTATCCACAAAAGCATTAAAGGTTATCACACCTTATGAAACTCATTATGGGAATAGGTCCAAAGTGAGTTATTTCAATATTTTTGGTTTCCAAGCTTATGTTCAAATTAAGAAGAAGGATCGTGGTAAGCTTGATGTAAAAGCCATTAATGTCATCTTTATTGGTTATGCAATTGAAAGCAAATCATATAGATTCTATGTTATAGATATAGGTGATATCCTACTCTCAAGCAATGCAGATACTGCAAAAAGTCATATTTATGATAAGAGGGAAGAGATTCTAGAATTTATAAAATTAGATGACTATGCATCTTTTGGAAGGAATTTGGATTCTATATTGAGCCATACAAGGGGGGTGATGAACCTTCTCAAACCCTAAGAGATGAAGGTGAAGAGAGAATTTCATTACCTGCATCCATACTATAAGGAATTGAAGTCACAACCTCTTGGTTAGGAATGTGATGGGCTAACCACTTGCCCCAAAAGCCATGGTTGATGATTACTTCCTAATCCTCTCTCTTAGGGTGTAGTTGAACCATCTTCTATCTGTGAAGGATGTAGTTCAACCATTTCCTACCTATCACTTTATTACAGTCTTCCCTCCTTGGTCAATCATTGTCCTCAATGATCTTCTCTTGTATCCCTCTAGCCTCAATGATCAACCCCTTGAACTCTCCCTAGGTAACCTTGAATTGATTTCCTCAATCTCGCATAATTTCTTGAACCTTGTTCTCACCCATGTTTGGTATCTTGAACCGTCAATCAAGTGCCATCCATGGTTTCCCAAGGGCTTTACAATTTCTATCTATCTCATTAAATTTGGAAATTTTGTTCTGAGAGCTTTCCAATGGTATCTTACATGCCTCAATCCGACCTATGAATTGAGAGATACACCTTAATCTTTGTTAGGCTAACTTGTGAAAGCGACATGCGCAACTTTGTAGCCTTTCATATAGAGGATGCCCAAGCACCTTTTTTAGAGGCCATTAGGTCAATACACCTTTCTCAAGCCTACTTCCTAGGCTCTGATGCCAATGTAAGGAATTGAACTCACAACCTTTTGGTTAGGAATTTGATGGGCTAACCATTTGCCCCAAAAGCCATGGTTGAGGATTGCTTTCTAATCCTCTCTCTTAGGGTGTAGTTCAACCATCTCCTATCTGTCAAGGGTGTGTTTCAACCATCTCCTCTATCACTTTATTACAAATACCCAGTCTATCATCAATACCTCTTTAAGTTTTGACTTATGAAGTTGGAGAAGGTTCTAGAGTTCCAAAAGAAATAGATTCTAAAGAACCGAAAAGGATTCCACCACTTTTCAAGGCTATGCCAAAGTGGTTATATCAAACTTGGAAGGACATTGGTATAAAGGAATACACTAAAAGAACCAAAAGTCAAACAAGGATACAACAAATAGACCACATAGATTATGCAAAACATTTTGAGATTTATAATATTTTAGCTCTTACTTCAGTTGAGAATGAACGAGCTAGTGTTCAAGATGCACTACATACTCCTGTATGGAAGAAAGCTATGCAAGAACAAATTGATTCTATTCATAAGAATCAAACATGGAAGCTTTGTGAGTTAGCAAAAGATAGGAAAGCAATTTGTGTTAAGTAGATCTTCAAAATCAAAAGAAAAGTAGATGATACCATAGACAAGTATAAAGAAAGATTAGTTGTCAAAGGATATGCACAAAAGAAAGGTATTGACTATGATAAAAATTTTGCTATATCTAGAATGATACTAGTCAGGATAGTACATTCTTTAGTTGAAAAGTATACCAGTTAGATATCAAAACTGCATTTCTTAATTGTGATCTACATGAAGATGTTTATGTTCAACATCTAGAAGCTTTTGAAGAGACAGGTAAAGAGCATTTAGTGTGCAAGATTATCAAAGTTTTATATGGTTTAAAGTAGGCACCAAGATCTTTGTATAAGAAGATACATGTCAATCTTCCATCAATTGGTTTTGAAAACTCATACGTGACTCCCACTCTTTATGTTAAAGCTTTTTATGATGTTTTGGTTATTATTATCATATATGTTGATGATATGATCATGAAAGGTCCCAAGGATTTAGACCTTAAGTATTTTAAAGCAAAACCTAATCATACATTTGATGTCAATGAATTAGGTATTTTGCATTATTACCTTCGGATTTAGTTCATATACAGAGATGAGTGTATCTACCTGACATAGTAGAAATACATTGAGAAATTGTTGGAAAGGTTTGAAACGACAAATTCCAAGCCTATGCAAATACTTATGGATGTCAATGTGTCATTACACTCAGAAGCAGATTCAAAACCATTTGATGTTACATTATATAGTGAAGTAGTTGGTTGCTTGATATATCTATGTGATACAAGTATGGACATTTAGTTTGTAGTTTCTCAAGTATCCAAGTTCATACACAGTCGGCTCAAGATTCACTAGAAATCAGTTAAGAGACCTTTGCAAACATCAAAACTTTTGCACATTATTAAAGCTTGTACCATTAGGACATTGAAGGGGGGATTCTTGGAAACAATGTCAAGAATAGTCCAAAATGTCCACATTTCTAGCATACAATGAATATTATGTACAAGAATCACAAAACAAAAATGTGTGAAATCATGGTCTAGCTCAAAAACTCACAATGAATCCACCAGAGTTCAATTCTTGGTAGGAGAAATGCAGCATGTGTGGAGAGTTCTTGCATTAAAAAATCCTTTACAAAAAGCAAAATTAACAATAAAATCCACTATCTCTAAAATTAGAGTTTTGCCATGTTTTTTTGCAATGTTTTCAGCTTTTTGAGTTTTTCATAAATGGAATCACTTAGAGCATAATAAAACTTTATAATAAAGATCTCTTGGGTCATTGTAAGTATCTTCTCAAGCTCTAGCACAAGCTCAATGCAAGGAGATCAAGGAGGGCTTTGGAGGTGGTGTGCTCTAGTCTTAGAGTTCTTGGAGTAGTTCATGCCAGTCAACCATCACAACATTGCTGAGTTACTATGCGTAACAAGTGTATTTCCATTCTCACTTGTTCATTCACTAGTTTTTTATTTAGGGGATAATCAAAATTCAGGTTTGTTGTAAAACAGTTCCAAAATGTTCATATTCTCCATATTCCCACAAATACACTCTTCATACCTCTTAGGCACACAATCTCCTCCATCTAGTTCCTATTTCTACCTAGATTCAAATATGCCACTTTGTATCATATTCACACATTGTAATTTGACATTGGAATATAGATAATGTAGTTGAGCATCAGCATCATATCTTACCATTAGACTTGGAAAATCTTGTCTATTCTCTCTAGCTCTCACTCATCTATTTTTGAGTCTTAAGGTGTGTATGCTAAGGTTCATGTATTAGAAGATCTTGTAAACCTATGATTATTGTTATTGTGGCCCACCCCACTTCCAACAATTGCTTCTGTTGAGTTGTTAAACAATGCATTCTTTGTAATTTCTTCTACAAAACTAATCAAATAATTCTTTGAGTGAATTGCTTTTTATCTTTCCACCTCATTTTCTTGTACATCTCAAGAAGCTAATTTCTTTTTGCTAATGAGATGTTCCCATAACTTCTCTGTTCTATTTAGCAAGTTGATTACTTTTTGAAAAGTATGCACCAAACATGTAGAATATGTTACCAAGTAAGTATGCATAAGATCTGTAGCTTCATGGATTTCTTCCTGATTTTGGAAATGGATAAAAATGTTCCCCTACCAAGTAATACCCAAGATTTTTTTCATAAATGTTGCAAGCCTTGTAATTTCTTTTGGCTTTTCCATGTATAACCAAGTTGTAATTGCACCAAAAGACAAACATAAGATTTTATTTGCTATTAATTGGAGGATATATGCATTCAAGATGAAATAATTTGGTTTGACAATTACTTCTACTTTCATTCCAAAGATTTAGGTTTCAAATCTTCAAAAGAATTTCTATGGAAATGCTTAGAAGTATACATAGATGACTTGTGTCCATATTCAATAGGAAAATCATGGCATATACCTATAATAAAGATGATATTTGCCAAGTGTAAACAATATAGAGTCTTTGTAAATCTTGGAAAATGTGTTTCCATGTTCAGGCAAGAAATAATGTAAGATAAATGCTCTCTAAAAATAGCATGTCCACCAATGAAGACAAAAGTCAAAGCCATAGTTATTTTCATAAGCAAAGTGATGTGAAAGAATGTGAAAATTTTTATCTTATCATAGATTTATTCACATTTATGCAATAATTCCATGTGCCCTACATGCTATGGTTAACAAATTTGAATGAACGCAAAGTGTGATATAGATTATCAAGAGCTCGAATCTAGAATAGTCGTTGCACCAAATTTGACGGTACTTGATTGGAACAAAATATTCCTTGTACACACTGATGCATCTTATTATCCCATATGTTGCATCTTAGTGAAAACAAAAAGTGAACGAAAACTAGATTTTCCAATTACCTATGTGAGTAGACAACTCAATAGTGTAGAGAGAAATTAAAACACAACCAAGAGAGGTCTTAGGAAGGAATTATGCAATAAAAAAATTTAGATATTATTTTCTTTAAAATGGTTTCAAATTTATTGTTGATCGTGAGGCTCTTCTCTACTCAATGAACAAGCCCCACAACACATAAAGATTAGTATGATGGTTTCTCCTACTAATGGATATTTATTTTGAAGTCGCTGTAAAAGAAATAAATACCTACATTCTTACAGATCATCATCTTAGATTAACAAATGGCAAACCATTGCATAGAATTTCATATGACTTTTTAGATACCCATTCGTTCAATCTAGAAGTGGTTACAAAATGGATAGAGCTTTATGTACCTATATTAACATATGGTCCATAATCCCAATATATTCCAATACTAATATATCAGTCTTTTAAGTAATACTATTATATCAGTCTCCTATAATAATTTATTGGTCATTCATGAAGAGGAAATGAAAGAAAAATCATATTAGGAAAAGATTGGTGACATAGACATTTCATGATGGTAGAATTTACATCTAGTTTTTCATAGATAGAAAATGAATACATGGGATGTGTTTTTCCGCTCTATGATCCACGACCATTTCCTTTTGATAAATTGAACCTCTTAAACTTGGGGTCTTAGAAAAGCTCCATAATTACAAATTAGAACACCTACATCCAAGAAATGAATATTCAATGTACACAACAATGTATCACCAGCCATCTTGAAAAGATACAATGACCTAAAATTTAGAAAAAGCATTAAGATCATGAAAGCAATATACAAAAAAGGATATGTTATCATTGAAAATCCCTTGGGAACTTATTTGAAGCCATGTAAGTCGTGCACATGAAATTTTAAGGCATTCTCAAGCATGCTTCCATAGACTTGCATTACATGGCTGTGCACAAGGCTTTGATCTTGATAACAGACATTCACTTCACTCCTAGTCACTTGCATTACCTAGACCAGGAAGGCAAAAATGTAGGTTTTACCATTTGAACCTATCCCCCTTTCTACCCAAAATAAAAGAAAGAGAGACATGGTTATCTGTGAAGAGTTTTTCTACTCTTCTTCAAAATAAGTATAAGTGTTTTCATGTTGATGTTTTGACTTCTGAGACTTAACAATAATCATCCCACAATAGATAATGAGTCTATTAAGAATTATTTTATCTCTAATGTTTTCTTTTTTTTTTTCCTTTGAGTTGCAAAAAGCAATAATCAAGCAAGAGATTAATCCATTTAAAATCGTAGTTTTATCTAGTGGAAAAAGGTTTTAATGTGAAGAATTGAAGTTTCATAGTTTGCAAGACGCTTAACTACTACCTATGCTAGAGAATCCCAAGAGGTGTAAGTAGAGGTTGTGGTGATGAAGATCATTGTTATATCTCGAAAATGTGAAATCCTATTGTAATTATATATTTTGGGTTTTTTATTTCAATTATTGAGTTTTTTTTTCCATATCTCTATTTAGATCAATCATGTGAATTTCATGGGAAAAAAATATTCAACATGGAAGTTGCAAGATTAGTAATTCAAGAATATGAAACATCCGGTAACTACATGTTGACCAAAGCCTACTTCCTCAAAAAATTCTCTAGTGGTGGCCTTGATTAACTTTTGTTATAGTAAAATGGTTATAATTACTTTTTGAATGTTATGCTCCTCTGGGTGTGTCATTTCTATCTTGTTTTCTTCATTAAGTCTATGTCAAATCCCATCGAAATACCTAACAAGCGGAAGATTTTCCCACTAGGAATCAGCTGACAACCTTGGTCAACAATAAACTGGGGTGGGTGTCCTGTAACCACCCTGAAAAGTGGTTTTATAGTGGTTTATTTTGGACCCTGAAGCCATGCAGAATGTGTTTAGGCATCTCCAAAAAGTATCAATGTTGGTCATATCATTATGTACAAAGACATTCGTGTCGTCAGCAAACCATCTCATGAACATCTGTTCTTGATTGAGAGGGAAGGAGAGGCCATGAATCTCAGTCCAAGTCAACATAATGTTTCACAAGGAAGTTTAAACCATAAGTAGCGATGGCAAAGAGGAGCGGGGCCAAGGGGCATCCTTGCCTGATAAAATGTTTTAGTCTAATAGCTTGAGAAAGTTGGCCCTTGATGTTAATCTGAGCGGAAGTATTTCCCAACAATGTCGAGACCATCTTAGTGAACTTGTGACCGAAATCGAGGTCTTTCGGAGATTGGAGAAGGAAGTCCCACTCAAGCCTATCATAGGGTTTGTCGAAGTCAACCTTAATAAAGATTATATCTTGAGCAGATTCTTTAGCGAAATCCAGACCTTCTCTGATGTCAATGATAGCTTCCAAGATGGATCTCCCCTTGATGAAACCTTTTTTTATCTTCACTCAACCAATTTTGTAAGTGGGAGACAATTCTATTAGCAGTAACTTTAGCAATGATCTTGTAGCCCATTTGTAACATTGTAATTGGGCACCAATTCTCAATCTTGTTTTTGTTTCCCTTTTTTTTTTTAATATAAAGGAAGTTCGGCAATAGCCTACTCTCCCGGACTTGAATTAAATTAAGAAACAAAGGTACAATAGAAGGGGACTAGTGCCCACGGGACCCCCCAAATCCCACAAAGCAGGGGAAGCTTGATTGAATCCTAGATTGCATTACAAAGAAGGTTGATCACCCTCTCGTCGCCCTCATGCGGGGCCCACTTGGGTTTGAGCTTGTTGTTGATCAAAAGGAGGACTTGATGGTGCCTGAAGGGGGGGGATTTCTTACTGTTGACAATCCGTTTGCCAAGGAGGAATAGTGATTTCTCAATCGACCACTCCCTGGGGGGATCGCCGAAGTTGAGAGCACACCGCTCCCGCCAGATTTTCCACAGGACTTCCCCTCTGATTGCGTTCCAGAGTGCCGCAGAGCAGCCCATCGCTTCTCCCAAAAGGACTTGTTTCCAACTAAGCTGTTTCTGAAGTCTGATTTTCATTCCAATCGTCTGCCAGATTCTGTAGGAGTTGGGGCAAGTAAGGAAGATGTGTGGGACATCTTCGATAGCACGGTGGCAGCGTTTGCACCAAGGCGGGATCCCACAAAGTTTGCTTGCCTTATGGTTGGTCCAAATTCCTCGATGAAGAATTTGCCATAAGAGGACAGACTTCTTAATCTCTATAAGTGGGTGCCAGATACCCATGAATTTCATGTCCCACCGAAGCCGCGTCCAAGACAGGCACCACTTCTTGTTGAGGCTGATCTGGAGGTCAATCGTTTCTTTGATGTTTGGGATTTTGAGTAGGCTATTTCCATTGTGCCATTTGAGACCACGCGCGTTCGGTGTGTCGTGTCCCATGAGAAGGCGAGTCTTGTGACGATCCCAAGCGAGGTATCTGCTTTGCAAAGTGTTCCATTCTTCGTAGGAGATGTTTATGCGAGGGTCAATATCCTCGAAGTTGATCCAGCTATTGGTGTCATGTTTCCAGAGGTGTTTCCATTTTTTGAATCCTTTGTTCCATAATCTCTTGGCATTTTGAATGTTCCACGACTCCACACTCCGGATGCCATGTATCGGGAACCAGATAGAGTCGTTTTGTCTGATTCCGGTCGCCCACTTCCAGTCCTCGCTAATTCTTGTGAAGCTTTTGACTTTGTTCCAGCCCTTCCAAAGGGAGCGCACGAGATTGGAGCCTTTCGGGAAGACAGGGATCGGGGAGAATAGCAGGGTCATGATGTCGAGATTCTTCCAGTTTGGGAGCCCCATGAGAGCCAACTCGTTCTTGTTTCTGAAGATCAGCTTGGCCCACGAGGCCTCCCTATTGCACCAAGCCTTAATCATCCATTTGGCTGCTAGTTTGTTAGCCATACACCCAATGTCCAGGATACCAAGCCCCCCGCAATCTCTAGGGCTAGTGCAGATGGCCCATTTGATTTTAGGCACCCCCCTTTTGTTGTGATCGCCCGTCCAAAGAAAGTTTCTACAAATACTATTCATTTTGGACAGGCCTTGCTCATTCGGTCTCCAACAAGAAAGGAAATAGATAGTAGAGGAGAGGAGGAACGTGTTGATAACCGTCGCATGCCCAGCAAGATTGATTTGCATACCTTTCCAATAGTTAAGCTTGTTTTCGAGTTTGGCCAACACCCAGTTCCATCGCTGCTCCATAGAGACGCCAAACCCCAATGGGATTCCAAGAAGACGAAAGATTTGGCCCTGCGGAATGATTTGACAGCCATGATCAATGAGAAGGCCAGGATGATGTCCCACAATGGCCCTAAAGGCGGTCTTAGAGTGGTTGATTTTGGATCCAGAGGCCTCACAAAAGGTAGCAAGACACCTCCAGAAAGTCTCCAGGCTGGTATTATCATTGTGAACGAACGCGTTCATATCATCGGCAAATAGTCTCATGATGATTTGACTGTGGTCGTGAGGCAGCCGGAGGCCTTTGATATTGCCAGCCTCCACATGATGCACTACAAGTCTGCTCAGCCCCTCAGTGGCGATGGCAAAAAGAAGGGGGGCCAGAGGGCACCCTTGTCTAATAGATCTTCTAAGATGGATCGCCTTCGAAAGTTTGCCGTTCACGTTAATTTGGGTCGTTGCGTTTCCAAGAAGGGTCGCGATCATCTTGGTGAATTTCTGACTACATCCGAGATCTTGAAGCGACTGCAGAATATAGTCCCATTCTAGTCTGTCGTAGGCTTTGTCGAAGTCGATCTTGAGGAAAACCACATCTTGATTGGACTCCTTTGCAAATTGAGTACCTTCCCAAATATCCATAATGGTTTCCA
Source organism: Ceratopteris richardii (assembly GCA_020310875.1). Taxonomy (NCBI): domain Eukaryota; kingdom Viridiplantae; phylum Streptophyta; class Polypodiopsida; order Polypodiales; family Pteridaceae; genus Ceratopteris; species Ceratopteris richardii. Next base: position 16,385,102 of record CM035437.1, on the reverse strand, counting down.
AGATAGACCTGCCTTTGATGAAGCCTTTTTGGTCCTCACAAAGTCAAGATCTCAGATGGCACGAGATTCTGTTGGCAAGGACTTTGGCGAAGATCTTGTATCCTGTTTGGAGCATCGTAATAGGCCGCCAGTTCTCGATTCTGTTCTTTTCCCCCTTCTTGTGTACCAACTTGATAATTCCATTATTTAGACAAGCAGGAAGAGCACCAAACTTTAGCGCTTCTTGCCAAACCATCCGAAGAGGGGTGGCGACCACCAGCTTGAAGGATTTAAAGAACTCGTTGGTGAGTCCGTCGGGTCCCGGGCTTTTACCGAGAGGGAGGGCATCAATGACCTCAATGATTTCTGATTCAGAGATCGGGGCATGAAGCAGGGAATGGAGGTTGGGTGGTATCCTCCGAGGGGAAACCCTAGAAATTGCAGCCATACAGTCCCTTCTATGGTGTGAGAGGGGGTTCGAGGTTCCCAGGAGTCTCGTGAACTGCCCTTCGATGATGCCAAAATTATCTTCTTCCGAATTGCATACATTGCCGTGTGGATCTAGTAGTAGGGGGATTGAATCGCGGTTGTGTTTCCTTTTAAGGATACGGCACATCTCTTTGGTGGGTTTGTCGGCTTTGCCAGCCCACCACTCCTTGAAGAAAATTTGCAAGTTTTTCCTTTGTATTTCTTCCTCGTATCTCAACACCGCTCTGATTTTTCGGAGACCTTTCTGGGCTTGGTGTTTACCTTTGTTCACTTCCTCCTCGAGCCGCCAGAGTCTGTGGTAAAGAGCCTCCCTACGAGCCCGCCGTACAGTCTCGAGCATCTTCTTAGTTCTGATCATGATCTTACGAGACTTGTCGACCGCACTTCTCCAGCACTTGGCTGGGGCCAAGCCAGAGGCGAACGCCACCTTCCACACATCGGCAATTTCTTGATGGACAGAGGGGAGAGAGAAGGTGGTTGCGTTGGCATGGAACCACGGGGCTTTGCGGATCTTGTTGGAAGGATGAAAGGTGATAACGATCGGGTAGTGATCAGAGATAGTGAGGTCAGTGCGTTGCGTGATGGTAGGGTGGCCCCACTGATGAGTAAAACTCTGAGAGATGTAGCATCTGTCAAGTCTAGCTTTCCTTAGGTCCTCGCCCGCTTGTAGATTCGACCAAGAAAAGCCCTTCGAGTCTTTGTATTCAACCAAATCCAAGTGAAGTTTGGTCATGTCCCACGTTTCTTTCTCCCTACTGTCGATGACCCTGCCCTTGCCCATCCATCTGTCCGTAGGGTCCTCCACCATGTTGAAGTCTCCACATATAAGCACGCTGTGGGGAAGCGAGTCTAAGGAGGCCCAAGTGTTCAGTCTCTCCAAATCCCCATTAGGGGCGTACAGAGAAACCATAGTAACACAAAGAGGAGCACCAAAAGAGACAGCAATCCACCGGTGACTTACATCTTCAATGGAGTTCTCAAGCTTTTCAAACCAGAGTTTTTTAATACCGATAACCGTTCCTCCAGACCCCCATTGGTGCTTCGTTGGGATCCACACATGGGCCGAGGAGACCTGTCTGAGCCGTTTCTGGAGGTCTTCTCCGTCAATTTTAATCTCTTGAATACATATAAAGTCTGGGTTTAGGCTAATGTCGCGAAGCCATTGACCAATGACGGTCGCTCTTGAGGGGTCGGTTAGCCCTCTAGCATTTAGCGAGATGACAATCATTTTTGTATTGATCCCTCTTTGCGGGAGGGAGCTTTGTCCTTTCTTCTCTTGGCTTCTCATCTTTCTTTTTCGCTCGGATCGGATCCCGAGTTAGCAATAGGTTCTTGTGGGGGCTTTTCCACGGTACCTCCATAGGTTGTTTTCCTTTGCGAGATGCCTCCTGCTGGGAAGAGCAGGACACCGTTTTCAGCTCCGTTTCCGGTATAGTCGATCCGATGATGGAGCTTTCACTATCCATGTTATCTTCGTTGCTGGTAGTAAAGCCGTCTTCTTTGCTTGTAGTGTAACCCTCCTGCAGGGTTTCCTTACTGTCAGGGATCTCCAGGCCTTTGACCTCGGTGTCCTCCTCGAGTTGGTTCCCACCTGGGTAGTCAAACTCATTGATTTCCTTTTCCAGATTGCAATACAAGTTGCTGGAGGGGGAAACAGACTTGTTGTTTCGCTCAGAGGTTGCCCTAGGGCTTCTTTTCCTTCTTCTTCTGACTTCGATGAACCCGTCTGCATCAGCTTCTGGATTATGGGGACCCTTGATTTCCTCTACTTTCGTCGATTGATTCAATGCTCCATTGCTGTCTTGAGCATTTTTGGGGGCTTCTTGATTTGGCTTGCTTTTTCGTCTCAAAGGGCAGTCTTTGATCCTGTGACCTTGTTGGCCACAGCGAAAACACGCGTTGGGAAGGTTTTTGTAGCTGATGTCTTGCTCCCATATTTCCCCTTCGCCCAAGTCCAGTTTGATCTTCGATGGGAGTGGCATACTGAGGTCAGCCTCTACACAGATTTGAGGGTGCCACCGGGCGTTGAACGAGTGTCTTGCTCCTTCATAAATTAGACCACCAATGTCCTCGCGTGAGGCCAACGGCTTGCCGATAGGAGAAACGATGTCCCATACGAAGTTGTACAAGAAGTATGGCAGGTTAGGGAGCTCAACCCAGAGGGGGTACCGAAGCGATTTCGTTTTGTCGGGAGTAAAATCAGGGGACCATCTGAATAGGCACAGGGTCGCCCGGCCGAGTTGCCAAGTTCCGACACTAAGGGCTCGAAACGCCATATCTTCATTTTCAAAGACAAGCAGCAAGTGGCTTGCCGGTAAGAACTGACACTTACAAACAACTAGCCCGCGGGGGAACCACTCGTTTCGAAGCCACTGTCGCACAGTTTCGAGCGGGGGCTTAGGGCCGAACATTTGGCCGACAAGGCAAACTTTCTTGAGCTCCTCCTGAGTTGACAGAATTGCGGGTCTATTGAGGGAGACCAGGGGGGGTTCAGCACTTTCAAGGGCCCCTTGGGTGGCACAAGAGCCCCCCTCCAACAAAGAGGCCAGGTTAATGGTCTCCCCAGGAGGAGGGGCCAGATTGCTTCTCACAAGAGAGGGGGTCGCCAAATCCATGATAAAAGAGGGACACCCCGAGAGAGAAGACCTTTTTCTAAAACTCTAAGAAGAGAAGCACCCAAAAATCCCACAAAAAGGCAGCTCTCTTCAAAATTTTTTTTTTTTTCGAATCTTTTCTCTTTTTCTTTTTTCTTCTTTTTCTTCTTCTTCTTCTCTTTTTTTTTTCTTTCTTTCTTTTCTTTTCTTTTCTCTTTTTTTTTCTTCTTTCTCTTTTTTTTTTTTCTCTTTTTCGTAGGATTACCTGATCAGAAACCAAAAATTGGCTTTCGAAGCAGGGAGTGTCCTGATCATGGAGAACTAAATTTTTGATATAAACATGAATGCAAGGAGGTGGCACAAACTGAAAGACTGAAGGGACAGTCGCGCAAGCGATCTTGGTCCGCCTGAGGCACCGATGGCCAGTCTGCAGTTGGTTGATTGATTGCTGATTGGCATTTACTTTCGCCTAGTTAGCTGTCGATCGGAAGGAAAGGGCTTGGTTTCCCTTTTTGTGAATAAGCTTGATAATGCCATTATTGTAGGTGAGGCATCAAACAAAACCGCCTCTTGCCACACCAGACGAAGAGGAGTAGCCACTACATGTCGGAAGATCTTGAAAAACTCATTCGTGAGGCGGTCCAAACGTGGGCTTTTCCCATTAGAAAGCGAATCAATTAACTTTGTGAATCCTTAGAAAAGCTTTTCGCAGTCGTGTTCTTGTCGGGAAGAATTATGGCAGCGTTGATGACTGTTTCACTTAGTCTTATGCCTTGGATATTTCACGTCGCAGTAGCTTGTAGTTGCCTTCGAGTCCAACTCTGATGTGGATGGGCATAGTTCAAAAGGCAATGGTGCAGTGAACAGAGGGGGAGGCGAAGAGAAACGAGCACTCCTACACTCACAAGGATAATACGAAGGTTGATAAAGTAGTGAGAGAGGATCTCTCTCTCTCTCTGTGTCTCTCTCAGAGTACGCACGGATAAGAACTGAAAAGTGCCTCATTTTTTCAGTAGGAGAGATGTTGTTTTATGCAAAAATGGAGAGAGGGGCTAGTGAGCAACTTGCTTGATGATGCACTAAGAAGGGGGAGAAGATTTTACCATTTATGTTGATGCTGGTTCCATTCCCCAAAAGCATGGACGCCAATTTAATAGAGATTTTCTCTAGTTTTAGATCTTTAAGGATTGCAAAATGTAATGCTGTTCAAGCTAGTCCTAGGCTTTATCAAAGTTCAATCTTCAAGAAAAGGTAATCTTGTCATGATGCAACGGAAAACTCCATTATTCTCCCACTGTTGATCATTCTTCAAGGATTGGTCCACCTTTTATGAACAATTTTTTATCTTTATGGATCCAAGAATAATGATTTTGTTGGTGTGAGCATTCGCTCTAATCTTAGTACCCTATCTAATCGACCTCCAATTACCGATCAAGGTCTTGTCATCTCTTTGGTCAATTAATTTGATGAATCCCTCATTGAGGTATCTGAGGAGACCACCAAAACTGATTGCCTCTTACCACACCAAGAGCACTGGGTGGACCAAAATGTCCTTAGATTGGAGAAAAAAATTATTCAAGAGACCGTTTAAATCTAGGCCCTTGTCCTTGGGCAAAGCCATAATCACTCAATCTCAAATTCCTCCATCTATCCATTTAGTGATATACATTGATAATTTCCTCCACCCTACTCTTGAGATAATTTCCATGCTATCCATCTACATGCAGAGAGGGGGAGGCAAAGTCCAACATATCTTTCAAATGGCACTAGATTAGCCATCATACTCGCTTCCTTATAAATGACTTAAGATGGAAAATGATGTTTGAAGTACATTTACCAAATATAGTGAAGTTGGATGTTATACATTAGCCTATAGAGACCTTTATATGTGTGTGCAGAACAAGGGCTAAGGTTCACCAAGGTCCCTAGCTCAAGGGATATCCTAAGGTATTTAAGGGGTAATGGAAATGAATATGCATGATGGCCATATGTCCATATTAGGCATTCTAGATCATTGCTATCTTGGGTGCAAGAGGATATAAAGGATTGGAGGAGAGTTGCACACACAACTAATAAAGTCTTCCCTTTCAAGTCTTCTTGAGAGAGTTTTTAGGAGTAGTCCTACACTTGGTATCGAAGCTAGTTAAGGGGATCTTCTTTTTTGAATATCTCTACATGAGCAAGTATTTTGGAAAGTTTTTGCATGCTTCATCATCTTCAGGAGGAGTCGTTGTCAAGAGGAGGCTCCACAACTTGGTTAAATAAAAAGAAGAAAGCCTTGGAGCCTCCCTCAGAGGATCATAGAGCCCCCCAAGGGATCCCCACATGTGTGCATCATAACAGACCCATGCAGGACTGGCACAAGTCTTGCTCGAGAGCCTCATGGCACCCGTGCACCTTTTGTGAACTTCCCAAGAAGGAGGAGCTTCATAACACTCTTCTCCTTTGTGTTGTGAAGAAGAAGGAGATTCAAGGCCTCTTATACCCACTTTTGATGTCGACGAACTTCCATGTGAAATTAATCAACAACTCACATGCACATCCGTGGTCATCTCTCTATGTGAAGCTCTAAAATTCACCCTCCTTCTTCTTGGAGAGTGATTTCTTCACTTACCCCTACTTATCGAGCATAGCCACATTACCCTTGTCCACTACAAAGGGCATAACTTCGTCAATTCACATCAAAATGGAGTGATTCCAAGTCTTGTGGAATCCTGACTTTGAAAGCTATTCAAGGGACATTTGAAAGATATATTTTGGCTTTAGCAAACCTTTTTTCATAGAGCAATGAAATTGAATGTTCATAGTCAATGAGCTTCATAGAAGATCTTTATGAGCACGAGAATGATGACTTGAACTTGGGAACTTCAAGCTCTTGCACAAGCTCTGCAAGTGGACTTCTTCATTTTGTAGATACATTTTCTTGTCAATCAATGTATTCTAAGTCTCTTTCAACCATCACCTTGGATAAACATTTACTTTTCACACAAGCATATATGCTTGTAATGCTTGTGTGTTGGAGTTTGAGGTCTACGGAAGCACATGAATAGCACAAGGAAGAAGAAGAAGAAGCTTGGAGCACAATACTGATTGTATTACCAAGTGAATGTACAAATATTAATGACCCATTAGGGTTATAGGGATATATACAAGCCAGGGGAAAAAAACCTACTAAAGATGGAAAAAAGCTGCCCTGGTGGTCCTAAGTGTGTTCACACACATCACTATCGGAATATATCAACAAATCGCCCTAGGAGTGATGTAATGAACAAGGAGTTGGCACTCATGTATAAGGAAGTGCCAAGCTATGTGGAAAGAGATCAATCCATAAAAGGAAGTAAGCCCAAAGCTTTGTGGAAAGCTTCAAACTTCTCCCAAGGTGGATCCTTTGTGAAAAGATATGCAATGTTATCCTCTGTGGGCACATAGAGTCCTTAAAGAAGGAGATAGAGTTTTTCTTCAAGTACCAAGAAGATCAACTTCACTACCCACAAGGAAGTGAAATTAATTAGATGAATCCCTCATTGAGGTATCTTAGAAGACCACCAAAACTGATTGCCTCTTGCCACACCAAGAGCACTAGATGGACCGAAATGTCCTTAAATTGGACAAAAAATTTGTTAAAGAGATCACCGTTTAAATTTAGGCTCTTGTCCTTGGGCAAAACCATAATCACTCAATCTCAAATCTCATTTACTCCTTAACTTTGACATATGAAGGAGAAAATGTTGAGTTGCTATTGCGGTTCTTAATTATTCCTCCTATGAGAGCTAGGGTTTTCCCTAAAGTGTACTCTTTGTGTGTTACATCAAAGTTTATCAGACATCTCTCCTCCCGAATTTCCAAGGGGCTATTGGAAGTCAATGTCCTCATTGGTCCAACAAACAGCTTCATAAAAAGCTTTCTCCATATGCTTCCAGGCGGGCGCAATCTCCGGATATAAATTGTCTTCTATATAAATTCAACAAGTCAAAGCGGAATTCGACTTGGTCTAGTCCAAGGGTTCTAGAATCATTCTCCGAACTGCCCGAGTTCAAATTCCATACGCGACAGCGGCTGAGTTTTGTTTTATTGTGTGCTTTATTAAAAAACACACGGACGGCAGCGTTATATTTGATAAGCTTTTCCAATTAGCGATCGCATAGTTTTTCCGTAGCTTTAAGCTTTCTTTTAGCTTTTCATGGATACTCAAATACTATATAATAAAGTCCTTGGCTCATTGTGTAACTCACTCACTCAAAGATCTAGAGCTTGGAGATCTTCTTGAAGACAGAGTGTTCTCACACTCTTGAAGGAGGTGAAGTTTTGGTGAAGGAGAGGCTACTCTCATTGCAGCAGGAAGTCTTCTACGAGGTGGTGGTAACTATCTTTTGTGAGTTAACCTTGTGGTTGATTTACAATTTCGTTACACTATTTTGTTAGCTTCGTTGCTTCATTCTCTTCACACACACTTAGATTATTTCGACATAATCTAAATTTTGTATCATCATCTTCTTATTCTTCCATTAGTGAGTGCACCACTTTATATGGTTGAGTAGTACTCCTATGTTGTAATTTGGACATCTATTATTTTTAGTGAAGTAAGCATCTAGCTTACGTTCCCTATCCTTGTCTCAAGATCTCTTTCTTTCTCTATCTCACTTATCATCTTGTCAATTAAGTTGTGTATGCTCAAGAGGTTTTAGTATTAGAACGATCCTGGGGCTCCAAATTCCAACACTTGATATCAGAGCTACATAATTGACATACACACTTAAGATAAGATGAGTGAGATTAGAATTGAGATTGAAGACAAGTTGGATGGATCTTCTAATTATCCCATGTGGATTTTCATGATGATGAACTTGTTAGTGACAAAGGATTTATGGAGTATCGTCAATGGATCCTTAACAAGACCAAGACGAGAAGGCGAAGAAGGGTCTACAACAGCTTCAACAGGTACTGGAATTACAATTACAAAACCAACTGAAGAAGAGGTAACCACTTCGACATCCAGAGTCACTGCTAGGTCTTTACCTAGAGTTCCTCCTACTGAAGATCAGGCAAGATGGGATGCTAGAGATGCTTTAGCACTTTCATTCATAGCAATGAGTGTCAAAAAGCATATTCTACCACATATCAGATCTTGCAGAAGTTCTAATCAAGCTTGGTTAAAGCTTGAGAATCTTTTTCAAAGCAAAAATCCTGCTAGAAAAGCTCACTTGAGGAGACAACTACCAAATACAAGGATGAAAGCTGGTGAGTCAATTCAAACCCACATTACGAGACTCGTTGACTTGAGAGATCAACTTCCAAATGTAGGAGTTGAGATATCAGATGAAGAAATGGTAAATACGCTGATTAATTCACTTCCTATTTCATATCGATCTTTCATAACCACTCTTACCCTTACCACAAGAGATAGAGAGGTTACATTTGAAGAGTTAGAGTTCTTGTTACTTCAAGATGAAGATCAGTTGAAGGGAATGGAAGAGAATGAAGAAGCGCTTTCATCTTCATCAAAGGGTAAGAAGAAGAAGGATAAGAAGAAGGAAAAACAATCCAAGAAGGAAAGTAGATCCCTCTCACCTTCTACTTCAGATTCTGTATCTACGACATCTAAAGAGAATTCTTCTAAGAAGAAGGTAAAAATATGTTCTTTTTGCAAGAAACGTGGACATATTCAATCAGAATGTTATAGAAGGATTGCAGCAGAAAAGAAAAAGGCATCAGGTAATGTTGCAGAAGATGATAAAAAAGGGAAATCTCAAGGTGATTCTTATGCCTGTATCACCATTGAGGAAGTAGCTTTTGATCAAGCAGCTTTACAAGTTCTTTCAGCAAGTCCTTGGATATTCGACTCAGGTGCTACTAAGCATATGACAGGTTGCAGAGATGTATATTCTTCTCTTTCCTATTCTTCAGGTAGAAGAGTTACTATTGCAGATGGCAATGATTTGGATGTTGTGGGAATAGGTACAGTAACCCTAAAGTCAAGAGAAGGTGGTGTTTTTCAAATTTCAGATGTCCTCTATGTACCTGAAATGAAGATAAATCTGCTATCTATATCTGCATTTTTAAGTGATGGTTTTAAAGTTGTATTTGAGAAAGATCTTTGTAAGATCTTATCACATAAAGAAGACAAGTGTCTTTTGCAAGGTACACATAAAGAAGGGATCTTTGTTCTGTCAAAAATCAGTCAGGCATATGCAGTCAAATCTTCGTCACCGGTGGAAGATATGAAGCTATGGCATGAAAGATTTGGACATATCAGTTTTGGAGCTCTCAAGAATATCAAAGACAGAGGTATGGTTGAGAGTTTACCCTCATTCAACCTACCTGATGATTCAGATATATGTGAAGGTTGTCTTGAAGGTAAGATGCATAAAGTACCTTTCAAGAAACATGGTCATATTACAGCTACCAGGAAATTGCAGATTATTCATTCAGATGTGAATGGACCTATGAGAGCAGACTCTATTCAGGGTTTTAGGTATTTTGTCCTATTTGTGGATGGTTTTACAAGATACTCATGGATCTATGGTCTTAAGTTGAAGTCAGAAGTCTTTCCTATGTTCAAGAAGTTTGTAGCTATGGTTGAAAATGAAAGTCAGGAAACTGTCCAGATTCTCAGAAGTGATAGAGGTGGAGACATTTCTTGATGAGAAAGGTATTACTCGACACCTTACTATTGCTTATACTCCTCAGCAAAATGGTGTTGCAGAAAGAAAGAATAGAGTACTTGTTGAAATGATGCGGAGCATGATGGTGTCCAAGAGGCTTTCACCAAAATTCTGGTTTGATGTAGTACATACAGCTAATCACATTTTGAACAGGTCATCTACAAAAGCTTTAAAGGTAATCACACCGTATGAGGCTTATTATGGTAGAAAACCTAATGTGAGTTACTTCAGAGTATTTGGATCACTTTCTTATGTACACGTTGAGAAAAAGGACCGAGGCAAACTAGATGTAAAGGCAAAGAAAGCTGTTTTTATTGGATATCCTGTTGAAAGCAAAGGATACAGGTTTTATGTTCCAGAGACAGGTGAAGTTATTCTTTCACGTAATGCTTATATTGCTGAAGATAAGGTTTATGATAAAGAAGCAGAAATTCCGGAGTTCATTAGTGAAAATGATTATGGAATTTTTAGAAAGATTCTGGATGTACATGTTCAGCCATATCAGGAGGGAGTTAAAACTCAAATTCCTAGTATTCAAGAAAAAGTTGAAGAAAGAGGAATTTCACAACCTTCTACAGAGTCAGTTCCACAAGAAACTTTGATTCCAGAAATGGAAGAAGTTAAAGTTCCAGAAAGTCCTAGTACCTCGACAGGACAAGTTCCAGAACCTGTGGAAGCTGAAAGTTCAGAAAGAATTTCACCACTATTCAAGGATACACCTACGTGGTTATATCAGACTTGGAAAGATAGTGGTATAAAAACTTTTACTGGAAGAACAAGGAGTCAGACTAGACAACAACAACAAGATCATGTAAGAACAAGAAGTCAAACTAGACAGCAAAAAGATCATGTAAGTTTTGCTGAAGACTTCGAGATTCATGATATTTTGGCACTTACGACTGTTGAAGATGAACCTGCGTGTGTTAAAGATGCACTTAACATTCCTATTTGGAGAAAAGCTATGCAAGAAGAGATTGATTCTATTCATAAGAATCAAACTTGGCAGCTATGTGAGTTACCAGAAGGACTCATGGTTTTCAAAAAGAAAACCCACTATTGCCACTTCATCATGTGAAGCTGAATATCGTGCAGCATTTACAACTACTCTAGAGTCAGTATGGTTGCAGAAGATTTTTAGTTATCTTGATGTAAGAGTACATCAACCCATTCATATATTTTCAGATAGCCAAAGTGCTATAGCTATAGCTAAGAATCCAGTGCATCATGCAAGGACAAAGCATATAGAGGTACACTACCACTATATTCGAGAGCAGATAGCTAAGAAGCACATTAAGCTGGTTTATGTTCCTTCTAGTGAGAATGTTGCAGATATTTTTACCAAAGCATTGACTAGAGATAGTCATGAGAAGATTTGCAGGTTACTAAATCTTGTACCAATATGACATTGAAGGAGGGATTGTTGGAAGTCAATGTCCTCATTGGTCCAACAAACAGCTTCATAAAAAGCTTTCTCCATATCCTTCCAGGCGGGCGCAGTCTCTGGATATAGAATCTCTTCTATATAACTTCAACAAGTCAAAGCGGATGTCGACTTGGTCTAGTCCAAGGCTTCTATAATCATTCTCCGAACTGCCCGAGTTCAAATCCCATACGCGACAACAGCTGAGTTTTGTTTTATTGTGTGCTTTATTAAAAAACACACGGACGGCAGCGTTATATTCGATAAGCTTTTCCAATTAGCGATCGCATAGTTTTTCCGTAGCTTTAAGCTTTCTTTTAGCTTTTCATGGATACTCAAATACTATATAATAAGGCCCTTGGCTCATTGTGTAACTCACTCACTCAAAGATCTAGAGCTTGGAGATCTTCTTGAAGACAGAGTGTTCTCACACTCTTGAAGGAGGTGAAGTTTTGGTGAAGGAGAGGCTACTCTCATTGCAGCAGGAAGTCTTCTACGAGGTGGTGGTAACTATCTTTTGTGAGTTAACCTTGTGGTTGATTTACAATTTCGTTACACTATTTTGTTAGCTTCGTTGCTTCATTCTCTTCACACACACTTAGATTATTTCGACATAATCTAAATTTTGTATCATCATCTTCTTATTCTTCCATTAGTGAGTGCACCACTTTATATGGTTGAGTAGTACTCCCATGTTGTAATTTGGACATCTATTATTTTTAGTGAAGTAAGCATCTAGCTTACGTTCCCTATCCTTGTCTCAAGATCTCTTTCTTTCTCTATCTCACTTATCATCTTGTCAATTAAGTTGTGTATGCTCAAGAGGTTTTAGTATTGGAACGATCCTGGGGCCCCAAATTCCAACAGGGGCTTCCCCATGAATGGTGTTCCATAGGCACTCAAGCAACACACTACCTCAATAAGAATTGCTTGCCATCATGATATTCTTTGGTTAAGCTTGAGTATATTGTGAGCCATTGGAAAATTCTTGATGTTCTTAGATCAAGAAAAGAAGATGTGATAGAGATCCTCATTTTCCAGAGCGCATCTCTTGCACCATGGTGGGTTGTTATATATAGTATTGGCTTCAATGTTCATTCAAATACCACGAAGAAGAATTTTCAATAGAAGAATCACTTTCTTCCTCTCCGTGAGGGATGTTAAAAGCTTTTAGTTCCCACCAAATCCAATTCTAGTTGGTTTCTCCAGTTTCTATTGAGATTAGTATGAAGGTTGAACTTCTTATCAACCATCAAAATATCCCCTATTCTTTTGCCATTCTTCCACATAAGGTAGAATTTGTGAGGGCTGACTTGTGCATGTATCACTTTCAAATAGCCACTCCTCTTGATAAGCATGCAACTCTCCATCAAGCTTGAATTGATGTAGTCTAGACTTAGGGTGGGGGCCAATGTATTCCCATGTAATCTATCTTTGTCTCTCCCTATTGTGTTTGTCTTAAATTTAAAGATCTATATTGAGCCTATCAAAGGAAGTTTGTCAATAGGGAACTATGTTGATTCATTTTGTCTAATTCAAGCCACTCACTTCCACTCATTTCTAAGGTAACATTGTTTCGTAATCTAGACTAGATCTAGGTTTTTTAAGAGTGCAAAAATAACTAGCATCCTTAGGCATGATTTTAATGAGGAAGAAGAAAATGGATGGAGCCTAAAGGGGGAGACAAGGGACCCTTGGCAATCCTTTTTACATGGTTGATTTTGGACAATAAGGTAGCATAAAGTTTTGTCGACACTCCCAAAAAACAAAGGTGCAGTCTTGGATGTTATTAATAAGGGCATTAGTATCATTTGAAAACATTCGAGAAACTAGTTGCCCTTGGTAAAAGCGTAGATATAAAGGCACATATATGTTGATTGATGGAGATGAAGTTCCGAGAGCAATGGCACAGTGAATAGAGGGGGAGGTGAAGAGAAACGAGCATTCGCACACTCACAAGGATAAGACAAGATTGATAAAGTAGAGAGAGATGATATATATATATATATGTGTGTGTGTGTGTGTGTGTGTGTGTGTTGTTGGAGTTAGACATCTGCAGAAGCACACAAAAAACACAGGAAGAAAAAGAAGCTCAGAGCTCAACACACAATACTGAATGTATTACCACTAGAATGTACAAAGATAAGTAGTCCGTTAGGGCAATAGGCGTATATACAAGACGGGAGAAAAAACCCTCCTAAAGAGGGAAAGTGCCCCAACAGTCCTAGTGTGTTCACACATCACTACCTAAATATATCAACAAATCCCCCCTGGGAGTGATGCGGTGAACAAGGAGCTGGCACCCATGTATAAGGAAGTGCCAAGCTATGTGGAAATCACTCCACAAAAGGAAGTAAGCCCAAAGCTTTGCAGAAAGCTTCAAAATTCTTTCTAGGCAGAGCTATCATGAAAAGATCTACAATATTCTCCTGTGTGGGCACATATGCCAAGCTAATCTCCTCAGTAGAGAACCTCTCCCTAACATAATGATAATGCAGCTCAATGTGCTTAGTGCGAGCATGGAACACAGGGTTCCTCGCAATTGCCAATACGCTCTGACTGTCAGTGAAGATGGTGGTGGCAGAAGACTGACCAACACCCAAATCAGCCATAAGGCATCTGAGCCACACACACTCAACAGTCACTGTGCAAGTTTTCCTATACTCAGCCTCACAACTGGAAGTGGCCACAGTAAGCTGCGTCTTGCTCAACCAAGATATACATGAGCTACCAAGCATGAAGCAAAAGCCACTAGTGGACACACGAGTGTCATAGCAACTAGCCCAATTAGAGTAAAAAAAAAGCATGCAAATCTGGTGGTAGTGATCCCCCCTTGGGATAAAACAACCCAAGTAGCCGAGTATCACTCAAGTAGCGAAAGATGCGCTTAACTGCCTGCCAATGCTTGACTCCTGGCCAATGCATAAACTTGCTCATGTGTGAAACAGCAAACTGAATATCTGGCGGAGTAATGCATAAGTAAATCAAGCATCCAACAACCTGCTGATAGAGAACAGCATCAAATGCATCTCCAGCATCATGAAGACTCAGTCGTAAACGTGTCTCCATAGGAGTGGCAATAGGTTTACAATCTTCAAGGCCAAAACGCTCCAATAATGTGTCAATATATTTCGTTTGGCACAAAGCCATTCCACCATCAATGTGCATAAATTGAATGCCCAAATAGTGATGCAAATGCCCCAAATCAGACATCTTAAATGAGGCATGTAAATCAGCTTTGAAATCAGCAATATGCTTCTCATGAGGACTAGTGAGCAGCATGTCGTCAACATACACCACAATGATTAGAAGTACATCATTAGCACGCTTGACATATAAGGTGCTTTTAGTTGGACTGTTTTCAAAGCCATATGCAATTAGATAGGCATGTATCTTTTCATACCAAGCACATGGTACTTGCTTTAAACCATATAATGCCTTCTTTAACGTGCACACCTGGTTTTCATGCCCTTTCTGCACAAAGCCACAGGGCTGAAAAACATACACTTCTTCATGCAAGTCACCATTCAGAAATGTTGTTTTAATGTCCAACTGATGTACATTCCAACCATGATGAGCTACAAAGTGCACATATGCTATGAACAATAGTCATTCGGCAAGTAGAAGCAAAGGTTTCATCAAAATCAATGCCTCTTTCCTGCGCATAACCCTCTGCAACAAGCCTACCTTATACCCATCAATTGTACCATCAGGTTTATGCTTCAGCTTGTATACCCACTTAGTGCCAATGGCCTTCTTGCCATGAGGCAAGTCACATAAAGACCAAGTACCATTCTTCATAATAGCATCATATTCAGATTGCATAGCAATCATCCAATTTTCTGAATTTTGTGCTTCATCAAACAAAACAGGCTGTCTCATCACAAAGACTAGATGCAACCATATCATAGCAATCTGATGCAAAAGATGCACTATGAGAGCCTGATCGAGTACGATATGAAAGAGATGCATCTAATTTGTTGTCACACAAAGTCTACACTAGCCATTTTGGCATAGTTTTTGCCTCCTCAATATCAACTCTCTCATCAACAAGTGCATCATGTAAATTTGCATAAAAAATGGGATGATCTGCATGATGCCAAATCATTTGCAGATCTTTCATAGTCTATGAGCTTATACAACCCATGACATAAAATGCCAAAAGCAATAATCACGTCGCCATTTGACAAATCATGAACTGTACATCTGTCATCAACAAATTTCACAACCAAGCCAATCTTGTCTAATGTAGATCTGATAACAGATGTTTCTTGACTCCTGGCACAAACAAAGCATCTGACAAAGTAAAAGAACTACCATCAGCAGTTGTCAAAATGATCTTACTAACTCCCATAACAGGATAAGAGGAGTTGTTGGCGCATGTAACAGTATTCCCTATAGGGGCAGGCTCGAGTGAAGAGAAGAAACTATGTTGCGAGGTAATATGTTTGGTCACCCCATTGTCAAAGTACCAAACATTTGAGTCTACTGCAGACATGCACTGCTCATCAGAAGATGGGTCAAAACTACAAATAGTAGTAAACTCCCATTCTTCTTCCTGCACAAGATTAGCAGACTCTGTTTTTGGTGTAGAGGCCTCTGCAACAACCATTCTAGCCTCTTTCTTCTTCACCTCTTTAGTAACCGGTTTTGGATAGTTCTTTATGATATGATCATTTCCTTTACAATACTTGCAAAACAATTTCTGCTTTTCTAATTTCTTTTCATCTTTGTCTTCCCTCTTTGATTGTGTAGAATTAGTAGATTTTTGCTTACTACTTGAGCTCTATTTTCCTTTGCCCTTCTGACTAGCCAGGAAAGCTTGATTTGTTACATGCATAATGGACATGTTCTGCCTGGACTGATCTTCCTGCAGCAAAATAGAGACTAACTCCTCAAATGACAAGGCATTTGGATTGCCTTTCATCATCAACCAAAGAGTAGAAGCAAAACTCTGATATGAATCAGGAAGGCCATTCAGAACGGTCTGCACAAGTGAGCTATGTGGTATAACCTCATTAGCAAAAATCAATTGTTCCTTCAAGTCTTTGATCTTTGTTAGAAAATTGTCCATAGAATCACCTTCATTCATGTGCTCACTCTCCAACTGTTTTTGGAGGTAAGCAACACGAGCCTCATTCCTAGCTTGGTACAATGTGGTAAGTGTATCCCAAGAATCCTTAGTTGTTCTGCAAGAGCAAATGTGAGGAATAATGGCACGTTTGACAGGCAAAGCTATCAATGCATGTGCTTGGGCATCTCTGCCATCCCAATGAATTTGGTTTGCAATAGGTGTAGCAGAAATTGCAGCACATACATGAATATGCAGAATATCATCATCTTTGACACCTTCTACATCAGCTTCAGTACCTGCAGTTATAACAGTTGCAAGTGTGATAGGACGTTTTTCAACACCCTGCACAATGTTCCATAGTCCTTTTGTAACCAATACATGTCGCATCATATAAGCCCACAATGGGTAGTTGGTACCATCCAACTTATCCTCAACAGCCAACATACGAAATGCATCAGTGCGCCATGGCCGGTGACTAAAATACCTCGATGTAGAAAATTGACTGTATCTCAAAAAGTTGAACAGAATTGCCTAGATGAATTCTGCTAAACCTATAGCAGACTTCGAGATGCTTATACTAGCGAGCCAAAACTTGTATATACCTTTGGCACAAAAAGATGAAATACCTACACGAGCACTACAATAGTGCGCTCGGAGGTCAGAACGAGCGATTTCGGCAACACACAGCAAAGCTGTTTTGATCTCAGAAACATGCTGAGTATGCTCAGCAAAATTTGTGCGATTCTGAGACTACAACCAGAGAGGTATCGATGATGCCCTAGATGAAGCAATGAACTGCTCTGATACCAATTGTTGGAGTTAGACATCTGCTGAAGCACGCGAACAACACAAGGAAGAAGAAGAAGCTTGGAGCTCAACACACAATACTGAATGTATTACCACTAGAATGTACAAAGATAAGTAGCACGTTAGGGCAATAGGGGTATATACAAGCCAGGGGAAAAAACCTCCTAGAGAGGGAAAAAAGTGCCCCGGTGGTCCTAGTGTGTTCACACATATCACTACCTAAATATATCAACATGTGTGTGTGTGTCAGATTATGCACATATAAGAACTGAAGTGTGTCTCTTATTTCCAATAGAAAAAATGTATTTTTATACAAACATGGAGAGGTTTTTGGTCAATGAGAGCAAAGATAAGGCAAGGATAAGATTTCCCTCTTTCATGGAGAGGGTTCACACTACAAGCTCATAGCCAACAATTCCCCCTCTAGCTTGGTAGCTCCTTAGGGACTATCCTTTAATCACAACTAAAGGATGATAGATATATGTTTCGTTCCCATGTGCAGAGAGGGTGGCACAATGTTTATATCCTTCCTTCAACAAACTCATGGGTGGTACAAATCCTTCCTTATACAAAATGAAGATGGTACAAAGGGAATGTTTTACAACACATCTTCATAGGTGAAATTGATTTGAGCTTCTTCTTCATTTGTTTCCTCTACTATGTTGATGTTTCAAGGATTTTTGTTGAAAGCTCCTTTGTTGTTGTCACCATTGTTGTTGTCGTTGTGAAGTCCAAAATGCTTTGTGGCATGATTGGTTTTGCCACATATTTTGTGAGGGTTAAATTTAAAACATACTTATGGTAAATGGTTGATACAATTACAATGAGTACATTTTCATGGCTCTTACAACGAAGGCATTTGTAGTGAGTTCATCATGAGTTTTCACTTTATTTTCATGTTATTATAGAGAATTAATAACATCCTCAAGCCTAGGGATAGGGTCCTTTTCTTTAAGAACAAGTAGAATTTATCCAAGTTTATCATCGGGCTTGACTTTGAGTAGGATTGCTACTTGAACTTCATTTTCAATACGGCATTGTACATAAGCTGATTGGGTACAAACACTCTTTAAATTGTTTACAATGGTAGGTATATCTTCTCCTTGAGACATAGTAATAAAATAAAGTTGCATTTTAAGTGTTATTTTGGAGTTTCTAGAAATTTTGTTTTAGAGTAATCCACGTTTGGTCAGTAGTATCTCTCTCAGAGTACACACGTATAAGAACTGAAGTGTGCCTCATATTTCCAATAGCAGAGATGTCTTATACGAAAATGGAGAGACCTTTGGCCACTCAGAGTAAAGATCAAGGAAGGATAAGATTTCCCTCAATAGAAATAAAAACCAAGAGAGGGGACAACCTTGCTTGATGATGCACTAAGAAGGGGAAGAAGATTTTACCATTTATGTTGATCGAGGTTGCATTCCCCAAAAGCATGGACGCCAATTAATAGAGATTTTCCCTAGTTTTAGATCCTTTAAGGATTCGAAAATGTAATGTTGTTCAAGCTTATCCTAGGCTTTATCAAAGTCAATCTTCAAGAAAAGGTAATCTTGTCATGACGCAAAAGAAAATCCATTATTCTCCCAATGTTGATCATTTTTCAAGGATTGGTCCACCTTTTATGAACAATTTTTTATCTTTATGGATCCAAGAATAATTATTTTGTTGGTGTGAGCTTTCGCTCTAATCTTAGTACCCTATCAATAACATCATAATCGACCTCCAATTACATATCAAGGTCTTTTCATCTCTTTGATCAATTAATTTGATGAATCCCTCATTGAGGTATCTGAGGAGACCACCAAAACTGATTGCCTCTTGCCACACCAAGAGCACTGGGTGGACCAAAATGTCCTTAGATTGGAGAAAAATTTTATTCAATAGACCGTTTAAATCTAGGCCTTTGTCCTTGGGCAAAGCCATAATCACTCAATCTCAAAGATGCTTTCCTCCACCTTACTCTTGAGATAATTTCCATGCTATCCATCTACATGCAGAGAGGGGGAGGCAAAGTCCAACATATCTTTAAAATGGCACTAGATAAGCCATCATGCTTGCTTCCTTATAAATGACTTAAGATGGAAAATGATGTCTGAAGTACATTTACCAAATATAGTGAAGTTGGATGTTATACATTAGTCTATAGAGACCTTTATATGTGTGTGCAGAACAAGGGCTAAGGTTCACCATGGTCTCTACATCAGGGGATATCCTAAGGTATTTAAGGGGTAATGGAAATGAATATGCATGATGGCCATATGTCCATACTAAAGCATTCCAGATCATTGCTATCTTGGGTGCAAGAGGATATAAAGGATTGGAGGAGAGTTGCACACACAACTAATAAAGCCTTCACTTTCAAGTCTTCTTAAGAGAGTTTTTAGGAGTAGCCCTACACTTGGTATCAGAGCTAGTTAAGGGGATCTTCTTTTTCGAATATCTCTACATGAGCAACTATTTTGGAAAGTTTCCGCATGCTTCATCATCTTCAAGAGGAGTCGTTGTCAAGAGGAGGCTGCACAACTTGGTTAATTAAAAAGAAGAAAACCTTGGAGCCTCCCTTAGAGAATCATAGAGCCCCCCAAGGGAGCCCACATGTGTGCATCATAACAGACCACAGAGGACTAGCACATGTCTTGCTCGAGAGCCTCATGGCTCTCAGGCACCTTTTGTGAAGTTCCCAAGAAGGATGAGCTTCATAACACTCTTCTCCTTTGTGTTGTGAAGAAGAAGGAGATTCAAGACCTCTTATAACACTTTTGATGTCGATGAACTTCCATGTGGAATTACTCAACAACTCGCATGCACATCCATGGTCATCTCTCTATGTGAAGCTCTAAAATTCACCCTCCTTCTTCTTGGAAAGTGATTTCTTCACTTACCACTACTTATCGAGCATAGCCACATTACCCTTGTCCACTACAAAGGGCATAACTTCGTCAATTCACATCAAAATGGAATGATTCCAAGCCTTGTGGAATCCTTACTTTGGAAGCTATTCAAGGAACATTTGAAAGATATATTTTGGCTTTAGGAAAACCTTTTTTCATAGAGCAATGAAATTGAATGTTCATAGTCGAGGAGCTTCATAGAAGATCTTTATGAGCACGAGAATGATGACTTGAACTTGGGAACTCAAAAAGGGTCGTTGGTGATGATCACTTCAAGCTCTTGTACCAGCTCTGCAAGTGGACTTCTTCATTTTGTAGATACATTTTCCTGTCAATCAATGTATTCTAGGTCTCTTTTGTGCATCAACCATCACCTTGGATAAACATTTACTTTTCACACAAGCATATATGCTTGTAATGCTTGTGTGTTGGAGTTTGAGGTCTACGAAAGCACATGAATAGCACGAGGAAGAAGAAGAAGAAGGAGCTTGGAGTACAACACACAATACTGATTGTATTACTAAGTGAATGTACAAATATCAATGACCCATTAGGGTTATAGGGATATATACAAGATAGGGGGAAAAATCTACTAAATATGGAAAAAAGGTGCCCTGGTCATCCTAAGTGTGTTCACACACATCACTATCAGAATATACAACAAATTTCCCCTAGGAGTGATGTAGTGAACAAGAAGTTGGCACTCATGTATAAGGAAGTGCCAAGCTATGTGGAAAGAGATCAATCCATAAAAGGAAGTAAGCCCAAAGCTTTGTGGAAAGCTTCAAACTTCTCCCAAGGTGGATCCTTTGTGAAAAGATCTGCAATGTTATCCTCTGTGGGCACATAGAGTCCTTGAAGAAGGAGATAGAGTTTTTCTTCAAGTACCAAGAAGATCAACTTCACTACCCACAAGGAAGTGCACTAAGCTTTCACCTAGGTTTTGTTGACCTTGAATGATAGTTGAGAAGCTTATTGATGTTGCCTACTGATTAGAGCTTCCTCCATATTGTAGAGTCCATCAAATGTTTCATTTCAATAAACTTAGAAAGTCTATTTTTAGGGAGGATCATCTAATATAGGGTATTGTTTCTTTGTAGGAAACTCACAACATAGATAATTCTTCATATAGGATACTAGATAGGAGAAGAAAATATTGAGAAATCGTATCATCTTGGAGTATCTAGTAGCCTAGAGAGGATTACCGCTCATAGATTCTACTTGGGAATCAAAAGCTTTGGTTCGCAAGTACTTTCCCTCATTGATAATTGAGGACAATGATCTTTAGAAAAGGGAGAGAGTGTTAGATGTTGGTCTAAAGAGACCTTTATTTGTGTGTGTGCAACAAGGGCTAAGGTTAACCAAGGTCCCTAGGTTGGGGGATATCTTAAGGTATCTCAAGGGTAATGGGAATAAGTGTGCATGATGGCCACACGTTCACACTAGTGCATTCTAGATCATTACTATTTTGGGTGCAAGAGGATATAAAGGATGGGAGGAGAGTTGCACAAACAGCTAATAAAGCTTTCATTTTCTAGCTTTCTTGAGAGAGTTTTTAGGGGTATTCCTATATTGGAGAGCAATGAAAGGGAAGAAAAAGCTATAGGTTCAATGATGTACACATAACCAAAAACTAAGAAATCATACTGTTTTTGCTCTAGGCCAATTAAGGTAAAAAAATTCAAGCATGTTAGCTTAGTTGATTGGGCCCCTTGCCTCTCAAGGTTGGGGATGAGGGTTCAAGCCCTCTGGGTTGCGACTTGACACCCTTCAGCACATAGGTGGTGAGATTTAAAAACCAATTCCTTTGGAGAATTGTTGGGCCATTGACATCCCTTCTTACTATTTACTTTAGTGGGTCTTTGGGTTGTGTATCTTAGTAATTTTTGGGCATCCAATCGTGCTTTGTTGGATGTTATACATTGTTCTATAGAGACCTTTATATGTGTGTGTGGAACAAGGGCTAAGGTTAGCCAAGGCCCCTAGCTAAGGGGATATCCTAAGGTATCTAAGGGGTAATGGGAATGAGTCTGCATGATGGCCATATGTCCACACTAGAGCATTCTAGATCATTACTATCTTGGGTGCAAGAGGATGTAAAGGATTGGAGGAGAGTTGCACACGCAACTAATAAAGCCTTCATTTTCAAGTCTTCTTGAGAGAGTTTTTAGGAGTAGTCCTACATTTAGTATTGGAGCTAGTTAAGGGGATCTTCTTTTTCTAATATCTTTATATGAGCAAGTATTTTGGAAAGTTTTCACATGCTACAAATAGGGGGTGTAGCGATGCCCCCGAATTGAAAAAAAAAGTAGGGCTCGTCACTTATGCAATACATAAGAAACAAGCCTGTTTTTTATTTAAAAAAAAAAGACGTGTCATTGCATAAGCGATGCCAGCGTCACTTATGCAATGCTAAAAATATGTGTCGCAAAGAGTGTTGCTAAACAATGATGCTTTTAACGACGTTGGAAAACTATCTACGATGCTGAATCATCGCATACACGACGTCCTGGTCTTTGAGAGCATCACTTATGTGATGCTCTGGAATGTTAAAAAAAAAATTCTGATTTCTCCTGGCACATTTGTGTTGGGATTAGGATGCGCGAGAGAGAGAGAGAGAGAGAGAGAGAGAGAGAGAGAGAGAGAGAGAGAGAGAGAGAGAGAGAGAGAGAGAGAGAGAGATCGACATGCACATCCTGTGAAGCAAGGTATGCACACACACACATACACAGAGATTTACACACACACATACATATGCATACACACACATATACACATATACATACACACACATTTACACACATACATATTAGACACATACACACGTACTTGGTTAATTAAAAAGAATAAAGCCATGGAGCCTCCCTCAGAGGAACAAAGAGCCCCCCAAGGGATCCCACACATGCGTGCATCATAACAGACCCATGGAGGGCTGGTGAAGGTCTTGCTCGAGAGCCTCATGGCTGCCTCCACCTTTTGTGAATTTCCCAACACTACTAGAAATAGTGGGGCATAGCAATGCCCCTAAATCGAAAAAAACTCGGGAACCATTGCTTATGCGATGCTAGCATCGCATAAATGATGGCCCTGTTTTTTTTTAAGACCTATCGTCCCATAAGCAATGTTAGCATCGCTTATGCTACATGAAAACTATGCATCGCAAATAGTGTTGCTAGTTAGCGGTGCTTTTATCAATGTTGGCAAACTACCCGCGATACTTTAGCGTCGCATAAGCGATGTCTTGTGTTCCAGAGCGTCGCATAAGCGATGCTCTGGAATGTTTAAAAAAAAAAAATCAATTTCTCCCGACACATTTGTGCCGGGATTTGGAGAAGGAGGAGTTTCATTTTGATATTGATGAACTTCCATGTGGAATTAATCAACAGCTTACATGCACATCCATGGTCATATCTCTATGTGAAGCTCAAAAGTTCACCCTCCTTCTTCTTGGAGAGTGATTTATTCACTTACCCCTACTTTTCGAGCATAGCTACATAACCCTTGTCCACTAAAAAGGGCATAACTTCGTCAATTCACATCAAAATGGAGTGATTCCAAGTCTTTTGGAATCCTTACTTTGAAAGCTATTTAAGGAACATCTAGAAGATATATTTTGGCTTTAGCAAAACTTTTTTATGGAGCTTTTAAGTTGAATGTTCATAGTCAAGGAGCTTCATAGAAGGTCTTTCTCAGCATGAGAATGATGGAATTGAACTTGGGAACTCAAAAAGGGTGGTTGGTGATGATCACTTTAAGCTCTTGCACCAGCTCTGCAAGTGGACTTCTTCATTTCATAGATAAGTTTTCTTGCCAATCAATGTATTCTAAGTCTCTTTTGTTCATCAACCATCACCGTGGATAAAAATTTACTTTTCACACAAGCATATATGCTTGTAATGCTTGTGTGTTGGAGTTTGAGGTCTGCGGAAGCACACAAATAACACAAGGAAGAAGAAGAAGAAGCTTGGATCACAACACAAAATATTGATTGTATTACCAAGTGAATGTACAAAGGTTAATGACCCATTAGAGTTATAGGGATATGTACAAGTCGGGGGAAAGAAACCTACTAAAGAGGGAAAAAAAGTGCTCCGATAGTCCTAAAAGTGTTCACACACATCACTATTGAAATATATCAACAAATCCCCCCTAAGAGTGATGTAGTGAACAAGGAGCTGGGACTCATGTATAAGGAAGTGCCAAGCTATGTGGAAAGAGATCAATCCTTAAAAGCAAGTAAGCGCAAAGATTTGTGGAAAGCTTCAAACTTCCCCCGAGGTGGATCCTTTGTGAAAAGATCTTCAATGTTATCTTCCGTGGGCACATAGAGTCCTTGAAGAAGGAGATAGAGTTTTTCTTCAAGTACCAAGAAGATCAACTTCACTACCCACAAGGAAGTGCACTAAGCTTTCACCAAGGTTTTGTTGACCTTGGAAAATAGTTAAGAAGCTTAGTGATGTTGCATGTTGATTAGAGCTTCCTCTAGATTGCAAAGTCCATCGAGTGTTTCGTGTGAGTAAACTTAGAAAGTATATTTTTAGGGAGGATAATCTAATATAGGATATTGTTTCTTTGTAGGAAACTGACAACATAGATCATTCTTCATATAGCATACTAGATAGGAGAAAAAAAAGATCAAGAAACGGTATCATCTTGGAGTATCTAGTAGCCTAGAGAGGATTACCGCTTATAGATTCTACCTGGGAATGAGAAGCTTTGGTTCACAAGTACTTTCCTTCATTGATAATTGGGGACAATGATCTTTAGAAGAGGGAAAGAGTGTTAGATGTTGGTCTAAAGAGACCTTTATATGTGTGTGTGGGACAAGGGCTAAGGTTAGCCAAGGTCCCTAGCTTGGGGGATATCTTAAGGTATCTAAGGGGTAATGGGAATAAGTGTCCATAATGGCCACATGTCCACACTAGAGCATTTTAGATCATTACTATTTTGGGTGCAAGAGGATATAAAAGATGGGAGGAGAGTTGCACACACAACTAATAAAGATTTCATTTTCAAGCTTTCTTAAGAGATTTTTTAGGGGTATTCCTACACTAGAGAGCAGTGAAAGGGAAGAAGAAGCTACATGTTCACCGATGTATACATAACCAAAAACAAAGAAATCATTCTGTTTTTTAATGCTCTAGACTAATTAAGGTTTAAAAAAAGTCCAAGCATGTTAGCTTAGTTGGTTGGGCCCCTTGCCACTCAAGGTTGGGGGTGAGGGTTCAACCCCTCTCAGCTGCAAGTGGACACCCTTCACCACATAGGTGGTGAGATTGTGCATCTCTTCTTACTATTTAGTTTAGTGGGTATTTGGATTGTGTATCTTAGTAATTGTTAGGCTTTCAATCTAATTGTTAGGCGTTCAATCTAATTGTTAGGCGTTCAATCTGGGTTTGTGGGATTATGGATGTCCCATGAGTGCTATGCTCTTTCATTGTACTTTTAAATTAATTCAAGTTAATATAAAAGAGTTAATTCAAGTTAATATAAAAGAGTAGATGTCAATCATCAACTCCAAAAAAAAGGAAAACAAAAACTATCCCAGATTTCTAAGCTGCTGGAAAACGACATACGTCTCCAGAAGGCAGTAGCAGCAGTGGCGGCGCATTCCTACTCCCGCGGCTGAAGCATCACATATTGCGGTATTATACTGAACACTGCAGTGGGGCATCGGTGGGTCATTGGCTGTCCGAGCTGCTTGATCACTTCCGCACGTAGTTTTTATGTCTCTCGTCTCGCGTATCTGTCGGACACTACGCCGGATCAATGTTAGGTCTTCCCATTCAGAAGGGCCTTTGCGGCCAACCGATACTTTGGGCGCTGGTCGAAGGAACTATAAAAGCAGTTGTGTACCTTTCTATTTTCCCTACGACTCCTCCAGTCCCTTACAGGATGGTCTACCCTGCTATAGGAGAAGGCTCCATCTATTCGAAACCAGGCAGAATTCTTGTGTGTCTGGTATGCGTGCTTGCTTCCTATCACTAAGTTTGTATAGTTTCAACGTTTTAAGCTTCCGAGCGAGGTGAGTAGTTTTAATAAATCAGGAACTTCAAGTTGATGAAGGCCATTACACTCGAATGTGGCATTTAAACCATGGGCACAAGCTCTCACTGCATATTATAATTTGTATCAATGCCTTAGTGATTGTCTTTTGCATCCATAGTCTCCAGAGTAGGTTTTAACGTACTCATAGGTTGTTGGACAAAATGTATGGAACGTCGTCATTGAATGTTATATTCGTCTTTTGCACAATTTTTTCGTGAACGTTAAATCATGTCAAGGCCCAACTTATGCGAAATGTGATGTGTATTCAATTTTATCGTGCAAAAGACTTGTTTAAAGCCTATATTGTCTTATGTCTACTACAGCATATCGTTTGAAACGAACAGCTTTAAAGTTTACAACTTACAACCTGCATTGAATTTCAATGTTCACAATATCATGTACAACATAGGATTGTATACATTTCACTCTGGCCTTATGATCTATGCACATGGCTAGGATATTAAGCATGTACAATGTACCGTATTTTTGTTATTTTGTTTTTGCTCATGCATCGCAGTATTATTCTGTAAATTTTATATGTCCCCTTTCAATAAGATCGTTACTTGTGCTGATAATAAGTCACATAAGATATTCTCATTCGGTTGAGTGCCAATCACAACAATAGATGGTGGTTGATGTACTATGGATGGTCTAAAAGTCATTTTTACCAATAAAAAACGAAGATTTAGAGACAATTTTGCTGTTTATCTTTACCTTTGCCTTTGGTGAGCATTATGATTTTTGGTTTTCACATGAAAGCAAGGTTTTTCTTTGTTTGTTCTTTTTGAAAAAACAAACTTTGTAGCTTTTTAAAGGTGAATGGTTCTACATTCACTCTCATTGATAGTCAATGGTGTGAGAAATGACAAGTAGGAGTCAAGTAGAACGGTTCTACATTCACTCTCATTGACAAAGTTAGGGATGTGAGAAATAACAAGTAGGACTCAAGGAAGTAGGAAAGGAATTCCAATGAGATGGTAATGATTTCTTCATCTTCAATGATTTCATCATTATTTAGCGACTCTTTGCTTATAAACACAACTTTTGTCAAATGATCTCGCATAGTTTGCTTTCCTCCATGTGAATGTAATTGGTTTATCTCCAAAGTAACAAAATGATAGCTACATTACATGATCGAAATAGCGTATTAAGAGTATTTCATACTTGTTTGGTCATTTTATGAGTGTATCTTTTGATCAATAGAGAAGTGAGGCTGGTTGCTTGCTCATCCATAGAGTAGCAACTCCTTTGATGCTCCTTTGTTCTCTAGTAGATGGAATCACTTAAGTCTATGGAGTAATTAGAGCAAA
This sequence comes from Ceratopteris richardii, assembly GCA_020310875.1. Classification (NCBI taxonomy): domain Eukaryota; kingdom Viridiplantae; phylum Streptophyta; class Polypodiopsida; order Polypodiales; family Pteridaceae; genus Ceratopteris; species Ceratopteris richardii. The sequence continues at coordinate 16,357,825 of CM035437.1, read as the reverse complement.
AAGCATAAAAAAAGGGGAAGAAATATTTATGAATCTCTTTCTTATGTTCCTTCATGAGTCACCACTTGGTGTAAAATTTTCTTCAATCACATAATCCCATAAATCAGTGGCAATTAGCATATTCCTATTCGTATAGCTCCAAAGTGGGTAGCTCTTGCAACAAATTGTAGACTGTGCAGCTCCAAAGTAGGAAATAAGAGTTTCCCTCAGATTTGTCCACTTGAGCAAGGATACCCAACTTCTTTGATGGATCTCTTGCAAAAATGGTTGGATATATGGTAGAAGTTTAAGATGCAAGTAGACTAAGGAGAAATTTAATAACTACGACATACCGTAATGAGGTTCAACTGCCTCCATTATTTTGTTATGCTCAAAATCAATGAACTTGAAGGTTTTCTCGATGAAAGACACCTAATTGTAGTGTGGACCAAAGCCTAATACGAATGTAAGCTATAAATAATAGATCTAAAGACGCTGTACACAAGCTTTGGAAATAAGTGAAATATGAACCCATGAACTCTCTCCCAATTGAACATAAATCCAAATGTACCAAACATGAAAGGAAGAATAATTGTACTGCGTTTAACGTCTACCAAAAGGCCAAACTTGGGCAATGAGACAAAACCATGTACAACTGTGGTCATCTCAGTGTATCGATGAAAAGAAAAGTACTCACTACAAAAAAAGAACTATGTAGGCTGGAAATAGCAAGATGATGGTGTACCTAGCAATGATGGAGTAGTGGAGAGAGAGTAGTGTGTGGGGGAGCATGGCTCTGACTCCGTAGATAATGGCCACCTACTACATGGGGGCATATGTGGGAGTGAATATGTATACCCTAATTGGTACAGATGGGTGGAGTATATGGTACATCGGCGATGGACGCACCACCTCCTGCAAGAGGGCGACCCAAGTGGTGGTGGTGCGCTGATGCTCCATCATGTGATCGTGTGCTATCATGATGTGAGAGATGTCCTCATGATGAAGCTGTGGTCGTTACTACCCGGTTGTACGTGGTCTGCCTCGCACTCTCTGTGCCGGTGCTTGCTCGAGGGTGAGCCCTATGCCTCTGCGAGGTTGGTGTGTTTGATGTGGATCAAGTCGCGGAAAGAACTAAGTAATAGTCTGATCGATACTTGTCTGCGCCCCGCGTGTGTGCTGTAGGATCTGCTCTCGTCTCATATGGTCATGCACAACTGGAGTGACTCGTCAATCTGGAACTGTGCTCGTAGGTTCAAGTATGCTGGGCATCTCGTAATCAAGTGCTCCTCGGTCTCTATCTCTGTATGGCAAATTGGGCACCATCTCTCCTCTCGGGGGACTCCTCTGGTCCGGCCTCTCTCGATCTCGAGCTGATGTGATGAAACTCGAAGTTGCCCAATGACAACACGGAGGTGGTGTGGTAGGTATGTCTGAATGTAGTGTGGGGTCTCAATGAAGCCCTGATCTGAGATCTCTAGGAAATGCTCACGATAGTAGAGCATTTTCTATGGCAATGGATCTCTCTGGCTAACCCGTGTCCTTTGTATATATGTATGCTATATCTCCTGACGGATGATCCTATTCCTCTCCTGGTGGGAGAGTGAGTAGGTGGGGGCATGGGAGTCAATAACGTACCGGTGGTAGTTTGTCTATGTCAAGTGACACCAATGTTGGATTCTGACTCGTCAGAATCAATTATACCTGTCTTAGCTGACTCGTTACTGACTGCTGCGTCAGAAATAGGTTACTGACCTTGCCTTTTTATTTCAGGCCTAAATCTGCCTGAGTGCAAATCAGGTCCAGTTTGTGATTTTGCTCTCTTCTATACCTACTGCATTGCAGTTGTGAGACTTCTCAAGCCTCCAAGCCCAGCCCAAGAGGCTATAGAGTGCAACTTATTCTCTCTCCGAGCTGATGCAGGTCTTTGGAAACAATGAAGAGCCCCAAAAATGGGCTGCCACAGAGATGTTTACAGAGATTTTCAAAGATCTACACAAATAAAGAGATGCTCAATGACAAGTCTAAATGATCATGTCACATGTCATGGCCTAACTGTACTGTAGTACACTGTTATACAGTATTTATGTGACACACATGCACATCCATTTATAATTTATGGCCTCCACATGCACATTTGCAGTTGTGAGACTTCTCAAGCCTTCAAGCCCAGCCCATGAGGCTATAGAGTGCAATTTATCCCCTCCCAGAGCTGCTGCAGGCCTTTGGAAACAATGAAGAGGCCCAAACGGGCTGCCACAGAGATGTTCATTCACCAACAGAAATAAAGAGATGTTTATGACAAGTCTAAATGATCATGTCACATGTCATGGCCTAAGTGCACTGTAATACACTGTTATACAGTACTTATGTGACACACATGCACATCCATTTATAATTTATAGCCTTCCACATGTGCATAGATGGAAACACGAATGTGCACGCTACTTATTTATTGTAGTATAGCATAAATGACATATGCATGCACTACAACACATATGTAAATCTTTGCTGCCTATATATACACGATTCTTTGTTTAAAGAAAGAGACCACGTCGAGAAACGTCAGAAACGTTTTACCGTACGCGTCAGAGGTCGACTAAACGTCAGAAGTCAGAAGTCAGAAAAACATTAGTAACAACCTTGGTCAAGTCCATGGTGGGCCAGCCAATCTCGTGTCTGTGCATACCATGAAGAGGTGTCCCCCGCTAACGACATGTCGCGTGATGCTTGGAAAGCTCTGTACGTGATGTGCTGTCTATCCATGCCCTGGATCTTGTGTAGTAAGCATACTGTTTGGAAGAGTGCCTCTACTAGCATCGGTGGTGCAGCAAGCTCTGCCCTTACCATATCATGGGGTACCGAGGGTTTGCTACGGATGAGTCTGGCAATCATGAGAACATGTGGTCTCTCCACAGCTGTCCATGCTGATGCTGATAACCCTGGGCCCCATATGGCTGCTCCGTACATAAGTGTTGGGGTGACCAAAGTGTCGAAGAGCCACCCCTTTGTGTGGGGCTCTTGAAAGTGGGCCTGGTGGCACTCTCTCTCCATCAAAGCTAATGCTGCATATCCTCATGTGATGCGATCTCGAGCTGCCTAAGACATGGAGAAAGTCTCGGAGGTTGCTGTGAATGTCACGCCCAGATATACATATGCCCAGATATACATATGAGTTGACTACCTCGATGGATTCGTCTGCAGCTATGAAAGAACTCTGCCTCCTCACCTACGCTGATGTATGAAAGCTCAGAACCTTGGTTTTACCAAGATTCATTGATAGCCCTCTATGTGTGCAGAAGTCGTCTAGATCGTGTAGATGATGCTGTAGACCCTCAGCAGACTCTGAAACCAAGACAATATCATCAGCATATAAAAGAATATGGACCATGGTCCCTCGTACCTCAATGCCATCCTCTCCCTGCTGCTGTATGAAGTCCACTATCTCATCAATGTATAGCCCAAAAAGTGTGGGTGAGAGAGGGCACCCTTGCCTCACCCCGATGGTGCTAGCAAGTGGATCTGATAGGCTGCCCGGACATCTCACTCTTCTTAGATACTCTCTCATATAAGGCATAGATCCCCCATATCTCCTCTGGAGCCCCGATGTTGAGTAGGCGTATGAAGAGTCTCTCCCTTGGGACAGTGTCGAAGGCTTTGCGAAAGTCCACAAAGCAACAATATAATCTTCGTTTCCTCACTCGAGCCTGGTCGACCAAACATCTCAAAGTGAAGATGTGGTCTATGGTAGAGTAATCTTGTCTGAATCTTGCCTGTCCTGGCGCTTTGGTACCCTTCCCCTCGGCGAGGGTGCTCAATTTTGTCTTTTGTACTGCCTCATATAGCTTGGCCAGTGTGGGGCCAATCATAGTCGTCCTGTATGTAGCTGGATCCATAACATCACCTGACTTATGTATGGGCACTATGGTGTGCTCGATCCATGAGTTAGGGAACCCCTCAACCAGTGCTCGGTTGAAGAGGTGGGCTATGAGTGGTGCTAGAATCGTGCACCCGTAGATGAGATGATCTGCTTGTAGACCGAAGTGGTCACGGGCTCTGCCATGCTGTGAGTGATCGCATGGCTCACCATCCAAGGTGTAAAGAAGTGAGAGATGGTAGGGTGTGAGCTCTGTGGCCTCGGGATGGGTGGCTTGTCTGGAATTTGGTATAGGCTCATGCCCATCTGTGTGCCATGTGCCCGGCTCTCGAATGGGTGCCTGCTGTCTCCTCTCTCTAAAGTGTCTCCATGCTACTGCATTGTCTCGGCTCATGAGCAAGTGATAAATGTCCCAATACTGTCTCTCCTCCCATTCTCGCCTCTTTCGACCTGTGAGGCACTGCATGCGGCATTGTGCCTGTGTGTGTGTAATGTCCCCAATATGCTCTGCTTATCGTAGCTGCTTCCGTAGCGCCCGACACTCATCATCATACCATCGGTTTCGGGGCATGGACCCTCTGCGTGGTGGGTGTGCGTGTGTGCGGTGGGGAAAACTGTGTAGAGCTGAGTCATGTAGGATGGTGGTGATCTATGAGGTGAGTGTGTCCAGAGGTGAGAGTGGATCTAGTGAGAGTAAGCGGGTGTGTAAATGGTGTACGTAGACATGTGAGAGCTCGCGCGTGAAGTGTATCGTGGTATGTGGCACGGTAGGTGGGAGAGGGTGTAGTGGAAGGGGAGATGAGAGTGTGAGCGTGATAAAAGTGTGATCAGATCGGAGTGGACGTCTATGTCTGTATGTATGTATCTATGTGTGTGTATGTGTATATATATACATACATATACACACACATATATATATATATATATATATATATATATATATATATATATATATATATATATATATATATATATATATATATATATATATATATATATATATATATAGTATTAAAACATAAAAATCGTAAACTCGATTTAAATCTTTTAAGCGATTTTTATTCAAAAAATCGTTTGAATGTGGGGTTTTTTTTGTTGTTGGCTGGTTCCTCCCCATTCTTGCACATGAGTATTTGAGTGTATTTTGAGCTTCATTTTGCATTTTTCTTTGCATCTAAGCCTTGATAAGTTGATCTTGAGCTTGAGTCTTGAGGAGCTAGA
>CM035437.1:16310248-16332748 GCA_020310875.1 Ceratopteris richardii | reverse complement strand
ATATTCTGTGAAGGGCAGAATTCTGATTCTGATCTGGGCATTCAGCATCTCTTTAGAACTCAAAACATTCGTGGACCTTGTTTTACATTAAAATTTCACTTCCTTATTTTTGACATAAGTGTCAATATAAGGTGACCACCTTTGTTTGAACCCTACTTTTTCAAGGAGAAGCTGGTGTGGAAGTTAAAAATAAAAAGAATGCATGTCATTCCAAATATGTCTACTGATTGTATACCATTGTTACAAAGATACACATGCAGTTTAGAAAACGGATGTACAGATTTAAATGCACAAGCATAACCTATAGGTACACATGACCAAACATTAGTGCATACATACAAAATAGAAACAGATGTACTTGGGGCCTCTCAATCGCACTCCACTGGGTGACTGTGAGGCCGGGGGCCCAAACTGTCGCAGCATACATCATAGCTGGTCTGACTAGTGTGTCATATAGCCATCCCTTCGTGCGGGGCTCCTGGAAGTGTGCCTGGTGACATCTCCGCAACATGGCTAAAGCTGCATATCCTCGTGTGAGTCTATCGGTGGCTGCCTGTCTCATGCTGAAGGGGCCAGGTAAGCTCGTGAATGTGACTCCGAGGTAGACATAGGAAGTGACCACCTCAATCTGTCCACCGCCGGCTGTGAATCCTGCTCCATTCCTCACCATGGGGGAGGTGTGGAAGATCATGACCTTGGTCTGGCCAAGGTTTACTGTCAAGCCCCTTTGTGTACAAAACTCATCTAGGGCATCCAGGTGGCGCTATAATCCCTCGGGTGACTCTGAAATCAAGACAATGTCATCGGCATATAATAAAATGCGGACAGGTGTACCTGCGAAGTTTGCACCCTCTCCTCCAGCTCGGAGAATGTAGTCCTCAATCTCATCGATGTAGAGACCAAATAGAGTGGGAGAGAGCGGGCAGCCTTGCTTAACACCGATGGTGCTAGCAATGGCCTCAGACATACCTCCTGGACACTGTACTCTCCCAGTCACCTGCTTATAGAGTGCATAGATGGCCCAAATCACCCCTAGAGTGCATAGATGGCCCAAATCACCCCTGATGGTACTCCCAAGCTCTGAAGGCGTTGGAAGAGCCTCTCTCGTGGCACTGTATCAAAAGCTTTGCGGAAGTCCACAAAGCAGCAATATAGTCTCTTCTTCCACACCCTTGCCCCATCAATGAGGCAGCGCAAAATGAAGATGTGATCAATAGTAGAGAAAGCTCGCCGAAAACCTGCCTGGCCTTGTGCTCGTAGCCCCTCAGTCTTTGCATACGAGCTGAGCTCCGCCTGAAGTATGGCACTGGTGACGGTATAGTTTGGCCATGGTGTGGCCAATCATGATGGTCCTGTAATTCCCTGGTCCAGGGTGTCTCCAGATTTGTGGATAGGCACAATGGAGTGTCTAGTCCACTCCTCTAGGAAGCCCTCCCCTATAGCCCGGTTGAAGACATGTGCAATCAACGGGGCTATAGTGGAGGCTGCATATATGAGATGCTCGCTCTGCAATCCCGTATGGTGTGTCGAACGTCTTTAATGCTCATGCCATGGTCTGCTAACCATCGGTTGGTCTTTGCGTACCATACTCTCTCGTGCCCTGTCTCTCCCAAATGTCTAGAGGTCTCAAATGCAAGCCTGGTGAGTCTGCTGGTGGGGAGCTCTCTGACTCTTAGAATAAAGGTCACCAGCTGAAAGAGGGCTTCCACTAGCATTGATGGTGTGCCAAGCTCAGCTCGTATAATGTCATGTGGAACGGAGGGCTTGCTCCCGAGTAAGCGTTGGGGGGGGGGGGGGAGAGAGAGAGAGAGAGAGAGAGAGAGAGAGAGAGAGAGAGAGAGAGAGAGAGAGAGAGAGAGAGAGAGAGAGAGAGAGAGAGAGAGAGAGAGAGAGAGAGAGAGAGAGAGAGAGAGAGAGAGAGAGAGAGAGAGAGAGAGAGAGAGTTTTTTTTTACGTCCAAAGTCTGCCTATGAGACAAGACATAAGATACATGATACGGATGTCATTCGGCTGTCACAAAACTAAAGTAAGATAAAAAAAAGCTAATACAATCTAGTCTCCAACATGTGTGGTAAAATACTAAGGCTGATGGAGCCCTATCCCTGGGGGTATATGCATGTGACATGTCTATATGCTGAGGGCAATACAATCATGAAGATGCATCTGTCTACTAGCTCCATCCAGTGGTAATGGAGGGGTGGAGGATGTGATACATAGGTGGAGCCGGTGCTAGAGCTTTCTGTATGAAAGCTATAGGATCTGCATTCATCATGGCTACTCGCTGTGCAGTCGCCTCGAGATGTCGCGCTCGAATCTCCTCTATCTGGCGATGGTATAGCCTAACTCCTCTGAGCGCTGTGACTCGTGGTCGTCGTCTAGCTCGACTCACCTCAGCCTGCTGTAGTGTCACTCCTCGCAGGAATCAGGTGGGGAGGGGACTCTAGACCTCTGGAAAAAATCAGTGAGCTGGAGCTGTCTCCTCTCCACCTGTGTAGCTGTGTGTCTCAGTGGTAAGAGTGCATCTCTATGCCTTTGAATCTTTATCAAGAAACGTCCGTCCTGTCTCTGATCTCGGGAGTCCATAATCTCTCGTAGGGTGGGCTGCCCTCTGAACAAAGTCCACTCTGAGATAACTATATAGCTGCCTCAAAAGCTCTACGAGTGAGTCTGTCGTGTGGTAACTCCCTTACCCTTTGTATGAAACTCACTGTCTGGAATAGTGCCTCGAGGACCATGGGTGGTGCCGAGAGCTCTGCTCGGATGATGTCATGAGGGGGAGGGAGGGAGGGAGGGAGGGAGGGAGGGAGGGAGGGAGGGAGGGAGGGAGGGAGGGAGGGAGGGAGGGAGGGAGAGAGAGAGAGAGAGAGAGAGAGAGAGAGAGAGAGAGAGAGAGAGAGAGAGAGAGAGAGAGAGAGAGAGAGAGAGAGAGAGAGAGAGAGAGAGAGAGAGAGAGAGAGAGAGAGAGAGATGCAACCTATATCTTAAGCTCTAACAACTTTTGTACTTATGAGTTTCTAAGCTTTATATCCTAAGCTCTCCTTTGAGATCCTCCTCCCCTCGGGCCTCCCCTTCTTTGAGCCCTTCAAGTTGCTTCCTTGGCCCCTCCCCTCTTGCACCTTTATATTCTAAACTTTCTCCTCTTGCCTACTTTGAAGTTTGAGTTCCACCTTCCCTCCCCTCTCCTCCTTTGAGCCACCTTCGCCCCTCCCCCTACCCCCCTCCTCCCCTCCCGTCCCGACCCCCATCTCGGAACCCCCTTTATCGGCTGGCCCCGTCTCGGGACCTGACCCCCGTCCGAGATAATTATGGTTTGAACTCTTCCTCCATATCAATAGTTCACTTTGGTCCTCATTGTTCACACTATTTTTTAGGTTGCATTGTAGCTTGTTGTAATTCTTCCAGCATTGGAAACATGTCGTCATGCACTTAGTTCTAATATGAGCATGTAAAAAAAAAATTGTATGTTTGAGAAGCTCAAAAGCCACAAGGATGAGGTCTCTTGTCGGACGTACATTGTGAGTATCCATAATAGGTTACATGGTTGTACTTTGAAAAAGAGAGCACTCAGGGCCATTATGTAGATTAGGAGGTTTGCATAGAACATGATGGGTACCTTTGGTGTTCATTTGGATGTGAAGGTCAACAAGCATCTTTGTAGTAGGAATGGTTCGAAGCGAGTTAGGACAACTTTCAAGATTGCGAAGAAGTGAACATGGAAGAAGATCCAAAGGAGTCGTCAAAGTCTTATGTGTTAGCGGTTGATGTTCCTTCATTGGCTTTGGAGTTATTTGCTAGAATTTTCAGAGAAAATTTTCTTATAATTGTTGGAGTATTCATCTTCATAACCTTCACTAAAAGGTTAAATTTATAAGGTTTTTAACCATTGGATGGTATTCTATCCTTGATAATATTTAACCCCACCAATTTTTAACCATCGATTTTTCCAAGTCAAAAATCCATAGTCACAAGGGGGCGTGTCCCGGGATCCTAGGGACGCTGGGACGCCGTCCCCGACCTTAAAAACTACAGGACGGATATAGGGGACGGAAAACGTCCCCAAACATTCTTTTGAAACAAGCTCCCGTCCCCGGGACGGCCATAGGTGATAAGCCGGATTCGGGACGGGGACGGTTGCAATGGTGATGCAAATTTTGGAGGAAAACACTTCAAACATTTTTGAAAATTCCACTAATGTTTGCACTCCTTTTTGGAGGGCTTCTTGCCATGAAGGTGGTTGTAACTTACCTACTCACACGGTTGGGTGACAAGTTTCTTATTTCTATTAATGACATCAATGATTAAGTGTTTCCTAGGTTTAGTGGGAGCTAAAGTTTATAATGAAAGGATAGATTGTTTATTAAAAGGAAAAAAATGATGGAGCTTATTCCTATAGAGAAGGAGAAGCTTGCCTCTCTTTCAAGAATGGCTACCGGAGGGGTTGTTAGTGCACCTATTAGAAGGGTACTAGGGTACTGACCTCTGAAGCAATTTAGGGGGATAATATTGAAGAGGAAAAGAAAAAGCTTGAGGAAGATTCCAATGTATACATGGCATTCCATTTTCTTTATGAGAATTGTTCAATGATCTTTATTTTGTAACACTCTTTTAGGTGAAATGTCCGATTCCCAAAGATGGATATGATCTCCAAAGCTATGAACTCTTTGCATTTTTTATCCATGCATCATCATTGACTATGTGGAAGGGATGCCAAGTTGCTAATATTGGTGGCTTGTAACAATTAGTTAGGTTGCCATAACCCTTAGAACTTTGATGGTAGTGTTGATGTATTGGTAGTTGGAAGAAGACATTGCTAATACCTTGGTTCTATGGTTTACTTGTTATAAGTCATTTCATATGCTAATAAATTCATTCTATATGAATTTTGTTGGACTATTTTGAAACTATTAGCATTTTTTTGGTGTCGTCCCGGGGACGTGTCCTCGGGACACCCCAGGCTCCGTCCCCATCCCGGGGACACCACCGTTCCGGGGACCCGTCCCCGTCCCGTGGTGACTTTGCAAAAATCTAATTTCAATCCGTCATGTCTAGTTATAAAACTTCAAGGGAGGTATCCAAAAATATATCATGCTTAGTTTTTTGCTCAAGTATTGGTTAGGTCAGTGCTTGGTCAAAGATTAGTTCAAAGGTTAGATAATTGTTTAACTTGGTCAAAAGGAATTAGAAGGCATGGAAAGTTGAGCAAAATCTTAATCAAAATCTTGTGTTTATTCTTAGCTACATAAAAGCTGGATTTTGAGCCAATGCTCCTTTGTGGGGTATGGCTTTCTCTTTTTGGGAAGATATCGGGTAGGCAGTTTCGGGGGGTGATGAGTTTCTTAAAGTCCCTCGTACTTCAGTGTCATGTTTGGGGCATTGGGTATCTCACCACAAGAGTTTTCTTTTGGGATCAGTTGACCACTAACACATTTTCTTTTAGAGATCAGTTGATCACTAGCTTTTTTAGGGCAAAAAATCAGTACTTGTATAGATTTTCAGCTTTTGATTCCTTTTTTTTACCATTAAAATTGCTTTTGCATGCCTTTGAACATTATTCTCAGTCTACAAATGAAAGGCATGGGCTCCCTATTTCTCATATTTCACTAATAGGAGAGCGAAACAACCTTGGGAGTTTGTGTGGAGCTTCTTCATTTAACTTAGCTTAAGTCACAAAGATGAAAATTTTAAGCATCTTAGACTTTAGGGTCTCGTATCTTTTGTAATATTTGTCGTTTTTAGTCCATATTCTATTATATATGTATGTACGTACACATACACACACACACACACACACACACACACACATATATATATATATATATATATATATATATATATATATATATATATATATATATATATATATATATATATATATATATATATATATATATATATATATATATATATATATATATATGTGTGTGTGTGTGTGTGTGTGTGTACGTACATACATATATAATAGAATATGGACTAAAAACGACATATATAATATATCATAGTGGAAAGCAATGTTTTAGCAACGATAATGGCAATGGGTTAGCAACGGGTTAGCAACGAGGGCAACATTTGGACCTGGGCATTGCGATAAAGTTATTTATTTTTGAAAATTTATATATGTATTTTTAGGTATTTTGGATCCTATGATATATACTAAGGGGGGATATGACTATATATACCATAAAATACATATTACAATATAAGATATATAATATATAATAGAGATTATCAATCTAACTTGTTCATGACTCGTGAGTCATGAGTCATGGCTCACGACTTCGGGCTGATGATTGGCTATTGGTCACTCTTTACATCATTCATGTCACATGATCATAATAATAAAGTTTTAATATGTTACATCCATCAATTATTATTCAATGTTCTGATTATATAACATCTAACATGTCACATGAATCATGATACATCATAAATTATAAGATTTAACATCAATAATCATAACATCATCTAGATTCTAACAACATAATGCTCATAACATTGAACACCTAACTTTCTAGTTTCTCACTTTTACAAATTACAATAAACATCATGATTCATAACATAACACCTAGCACCATACATGACACATGATCATATCATCGTTGATGCATCAAAATAAAAACATAGAGAATGACTATGACAAATGATAAATCATATGAGTCATGATTCATGGCATAAATCATAAGTGGCAAATGATAAATATAAAGTCAGAAGTGAATCGTGATAAGTGTCCATTGTCACCACAATAGTAAATACATATCATGAAATATCAAATGTGAAATGTGAAATGTCAAAGTCTCAAATGTCAATAATCAAACTATGTCACTCTGACATGGTGTCAGACAACAAATCTCCTCCTCCTTCTCCCTAGTAGTAGTGGTATGTGGTCTGCTGCAAGTGGATGTGCGCTTAGTTAAAAAAATCGCGTGATTAAAAAAAAAAAATCGTTTAAATCACATGCGCGATTTGAATCGCAATGCATGTGTTTGGCAACAAAAAATCGAAGGGTTTTTATATCGTCGCCGATTTGGACTCTCATAGTTTGTGTGCGCAAGTTTGAAGCTTTGGCCTCTTGAGTCTTCTTCATTGGAGAGAGAGAGAAAGAAAGAAAGAAAGAAAGTCATATTAACGTCTTCTGGAGGCCAAACTTGGCCTATGAGACAAAAGCCATGTACAAGTGTAGTAACCATGTGTAGAAAATGAAATGAAATAAACACAAAGCTATCAAGGGTTGGTAAAAGGCTGGGGAGAAGTTTCTCTGACTCAGCAGATAGTGGCCACCTAATACAGGGGGATCCATAATATGAGTGAGCAAAACACCCTAGCTACTGGTGATGGGGGGAGGTGGGTGTAGTATGTGGTACATCGGAGGTGGTCTGAGTGCCTCCTGAAGGAAGACAACCCAGGGGGTGGTGGAATGCCTATGCTCCATCATGTGGTCGTAGGCTGTCCTGATGCGTGAGATATCCTCCTGATATAGTCGCGGTCGACGATATCCTACCATGCGTGGTCGGCGTCGTGCTCTCTGTGCTTCTGCCTGGTGGAGTGTGAGCCCTCTAGAAGGACCTCTCTGATCTAGCTCCGCTCGCTGAAAGAACTGGGTAATGGTCTGCTGGGTACTCACCCGTGGCTGATGTGTGGGCTGTAGTGACCGCTCTCGCCTCTCGTATGCTTCTGTGAGGAAGCGCCCCAAGCGTCGCTGGTCTCCCATGGTCATGCACAACTGGAGTGACTCCTCTAGCTGGAACTGTGCTCGTAGGTCTAAGTATGCTTGACATCTGATAACAAAATGCTCCTCACTCTCTACCTCTGTCTGGCATACTGGGCACCACCTCTCCTCACGGGGGACTCCCCTGGAGCGACCCCTCTCAATCTCGAGCTGATGGGATGAGACCCGGAGCTTCCCAATGACGACTCGGAGGTGGTGGGGAAGATATGTCTGCATGTATCTCGGGATCTCGATGAAGCCCGCGTCCGATATATGTAGAAAATGCTCGTGGTAATAGAGCATTTTCAGTGGCAATGTATCCCTAGGGCTCACCCATGTCCTCTGTATGTATGTATGCCATATCTCCTGATGAATGACCCTATTCCTCTCTTGATGAGAGAGCGAGTAGGTGGGTGCATGTGAGTCGTACTGTAGTGGTGGTAGCCTGTCTATGTCAAAGCCATGGTGGGCCAGCCAGTCTCGTGTCTGTGCATACCATGAAGAGGTGTCGCCTGCTAATGCCATATTTAATGTGATGCCTGGAGAGCACGATAAGCAATGCGCTCTGTATCCATGCTCCGAAGTCTGTGTACTAGGCATACTGTCTGGAACAGTGCCTCAACTAGCATCGGTGGTGCAGCGAGCTCTGCTCTAATGATATCATGCGGTACTGAAGGCTTGCTGCGGATAAGTCTGGCAATCATGAGGATCTGTGGCCTCTCTAATGCTGTCCATACTGATGTAGCTAATCCCGGCCCCCAAATGGCTGCCCCATACATGAGCGCTGGCGTAACCAAAGTGTCAAAGAGCCACCCCTTTGTGCGGGGCTCTTGAAAATATGCCTGGTGGCACTGTCTCTCCATCAAAGCTAGTGCTGCGTACCCACGTGTGATGCGGTCACGAGCTGCCTGAGACATAGAGAAGACCCCAGATGCTGCTGTAAATGTCACTCCCAAGTAAACATATGATCCGACCACCTGGATCGGTCCACCTGCTGCTGTGAACAAACTATGTCTGCGTACCTGTGCAGATGTATGAAAGATCATGACCTTGGTTTTACCAAGGTTCACAGATAACCCTCTGTGTCTGCAAAAGTCATCTAGGCCATGTAGATGATGCTGTAGACCTTCTGCAGACTCTGAAACCAATACAATATCATCAGCGTATAAAAGAATATGGACATTGGCTCCCCGTACCTCAATGCCATCTCCCCCCTCCTGCTGTATGAAGTCCACTATCTCATCAATGTAGAGACCAAAGAGGGTGGGTGAAAGAGGGCATCCTTGCTTCACCCCGATAGTGCTAGCAAGTGGATCAGATAAGCCCCCTGGGCATCTAACTCTACCAGATACTCTCTCGTATAAGGCGTAGATCCCCCATATCATCTCCTCCGGAGCTCCAATATCAAGTAGTCGTCTGAAGAGTCGGTCCCTGGGAACAATGTCAAATGCTTTGCGGAAGTCCACAAAGCAACAGTATAATCTCCTCTTTCTCACCCTTGCCTGGTCAATCAGGCATCGCAGAGTGAAGAAAGAGAGAGAGAGAGAGAGAGAGAGAGAGAGAGAGAGAGAGAGAGAGAGAGAGAGAGAGAGAGAGAGAGAGAGAGAGAGAGAGAGAGAGAGAGAGAGAGAGAGAGAGAGAGAGAGAGAGAGAGAGAGAGAGAGAGAGAGAGAGCCTTCGAGTCTGTCTTGAGTATTCAGCTTGCCTTGGCCCTCTTGAGTCTTGAGTATTTAGTAGCCAGCCTACCTTGGAATCTCAACACTATAGAGAGAGATAGCCTTCGATTTTCAGCCATCTTTTTTGAGTGAGATTTCAATATCAGCCCTTTGCAATTTGCCCTCTTGAACCTTGTTCTTGAGTGTTATATAAGTGTAGTCTTAAGCTTACACTTTTATCTTTTGAGCTTTATCATCATGGGAAGAACTCCTAATGTTATTTGCAACCATGTGAAAGAGCTTGGCAAGAATACATGGCAACACAACTATTGCATGGGGGTTTACACGGGCACTACATCTCGTATCAAAGCTCATCTCCTTGGCTTAAAAGGTGGAGGCATTGGAAAATGCACTTCTATTCTTCAAAGGATTGTTGAGGAGCTAGCTGCTCAACTTCAATTGAGCGAAGGGGTGGGTAAGATGCCAATTGGTTCATCTTCATGAATCATTGTCACATAGCAATGAAGAGCAAACCAATCCCATTGATGTCATTGATTATACCCCTAGTTCATTTGAAAGGCCCTGCACTGAGAGCATTAGCTCAGTGAACATCTCTGAGGATCCTAAACCCAAGATTCCAGAGAGCAATATATTTGTGAAAGGTAGCATGAGGGCTGGAATACAGAAACAATCAATGAATGAAGCAACCCGAGAGATAACCAAGCTCATCCTTGAATGTGGTATCCCATTCAATATGGCAAACACACTTGCATGGAAGAGGGCCATGAAGGCTGTGAGTAGGATTGGTTATCCTTGGGAGGGGTCCATCGGGGCAAGTCTTACGTACCTTTGAGCTCTCCAAACAAAAGACATTAGTTGAGACAGAAATGTTGTCATTGAGGAGCTCATGGGAAAAGTATGGCTGCTCTATTCTATGTGATGGCTGGTCAGACATGAGGAAGAGGAATCTTTACAACATTCTTGTCTCCTCATGCAAGGGCACAATGTTCTTACGTGCCATACCTGCACATGCACCTAGCATAGTGGTTACTGGCCAATTCATATTTTCACATGTTCAAAAAGCCGTTGAGGATGTGGGGAGTGAAAATGTGGTGCAAATTGTGACTGACAACGGGGCTGTGTGTCCATGGGGCGTATGGTTGAGGATATGTATCCCAAAATCAAACGGACACCTTGTGCATCACATAGCTTAGATCTACTCATGGAAGACATAGGGGGAATTCCATGGGTAAGAACCATCCTAGATAAAGCCAAATTTATAGTGAAGTTTGTCACTAGCCGCCCTAAAGTCCTCAACATTTTCTACGCTCACTCCTGCTTAGATTTCCAAAAACCTTCTCTCACCCGTTTTTATTACATGTACATAGTCGTTGATAGAGTCTTGAGAGTGAGGAAGGGTCTTTTGCGCACATGTGTTTCAGAAGAATGGTATCAATTATCTGAAGTTAGAGGAGGGGATTCTCTCTTCACAAAGTTTTCATCTCTTGTCATGGGAGAGGATGAGCTTTGGGTGAAGGGAGAGATATTGGTAGCTGCTATTCAGCTTGTATACACTGTGCTCCGCATTACAGATATGGAGGGTAGCACTCTTGGCCTTGTATACGAGTACATCAACCGTATAGAAGATTGCATCCAACGAGTCAATGGACTTTCAGAGGAAGATGGCAAACTAGCTTCATATGACCGCATACGCATCTTTGGTTGTGATGCTTTTGTGCATATAAGGCCTGAGTTGAGAAGCAAGTTAGATGCAAAGTCCATGAAAGGAATCTTCATGGGTTATGAAGATGAAGGTGAAATGGGCGATAGGATTTGGCTACCTCAACTCAAGAAGGTAATACACAGCCGAGACGTTGTATTTAATGAGGCAAGACTGCTCAGAAACAATTTTGCCTCTAAAGATGACCACAAAAGAGTCAAATTTCAGCATGTACAGCCACCAGTTAAATCTGATATGAACCCTCCGGATGCACCGCATATGGCTGGAAATGACAATGAGCCCGTGGTTATTGAGCCAGATGATGTTGGACAGCAAAATGACGCTCCTCATGGGCATACGCAACCACCTATTCATCCTGAAAACAGGGCTGGAAATGATGTACCACAGCCCATTAACAATGAAGAAGTTGATGTACCTCGTGATGTAGATCCATTACCGGTAATGTGGTTCATTGGGTAAGAAGATCTACACGTCGTAGGAGGCCAGTGAATAGATATGACCTACATTACATAATGTTATCAGATGAGGGTGAGCCTCTTACTTATAAAGAGGCAAAGCTATGTGAGCACAAGAAGAAGTGGGAGTTAGCCATGCAGGAAGAGATAAAGGATTGCATCCAAATGATGCATGGGATTTGGTTGAGTTGCCCAAAGGTAGGAAGACCATTCCCAACAAGTGGGTGTACAAAATCAAAATTGTTGATGGCAAACCCAAGTATAAGGCAGGGCTGGTTGTATGCCCAAAAAGAGGGCATTGATTTCCTAGAGGTGTTCTCTCCAGTGGTTAAAATGACCACATTACATATGTTGTTTGCTCTCACAACTGCCTTGGATTTGGAGTTATTCCAAATGGATGTTAAAACAGCCTTTTTGCATGGTGATTTAGACGAAGAGCTGTACATGAAACAGCAAGAAGGATATGCCATTCCTGGAAAAGAGCATCTCATGTGCAAGCTGAAAAGGAGTCATATGGGCTGAAACATACTGACAAGGATGAAGATGGCAGCCCAATCATTCTTGTACTCTATGTAGATGATATGCTACTGGTTGGGAAGAAAAAGAGCACACTGAATGCTCTAAGACTGCAGCTGACCTTGGGGAAGCTGAGCATATTCTTGGTATTCGAATTATGTTGGAAGTCAATGTCACATCAGGCCAAAATCCTATTAGGGCAGAAACCCTAATTTTGGTACTTAGTCATTTTTGGCACAAAATTTGGGTAAAATTTTTATGATCCTATCTTGTAGAGCTTGATGAGAGCTTTCTAATGGTATCGGACATTCAGTCATCAAAGATCAGATTTGGGAGAAAACCCTAACCCTAATTTTCTAATGATTTAGGAATTTTACCTCATTTAAGAGCTCTTAGCTTATAGCTCATAAAAAATATCATCAAGTCATTCATCAGGTGGTCAAAAGGTCTAAAAAGCTTGTCAAAAGCATTATTCAACGATAGCATAAAGAAAAAGCTATAATCGTAAAAATTGTGATAGTTTTTTATTAAAAACTACGATCCAGCTTTTAGCCCACGATCAGCTTTATTTTGTGGATTTTTTTGCATGAGGACATTAGGCCTATATAAGAAGGCGTGTGGTCACTTTTTGGAGAATCCAATGTCAACACTTGGTCACTCTTGGAGGTGATTGTGCTGATGCACACATGGGGCAGCCATGGTGCACATATGGGAAGCTATGGAACAGCTATTGAAGCACTTTAGGTGCAGCCATGTAGTTCTTCTTGGAGAAGAGTGTGCTCACACTCTTGTTTGTGGAGAAGACTTACCTGTCAGCAGATTGGTGGTGTGGATCATTCATCTACATGATGTATTTGAAGATTGTCTTCTACATGAAGATTATGGAGTACTTCAAAGATATTGGATGGAGCGTAACATAAGATTGCATCTTATGTTAACTATTCAGGTACATATTCTCTTTATGCATACAGCTACTACTTGGAGCTTATGGAGGCAGTGGCATCCATATCTAGAGAAGTCTTATTCGGCATACATGGAGGCACTGGCATCCATAAAGGAGAATCAGTACATGCATGCTACATGCATCAGATGAGGTGTTAGAGAAGGTGTTTCCACATGAGTACGAGGATTTATGTCAGCAACATGTTAGCATTCTATGCTAATTCTATGCTAATTAATGGAGGCACTGGCATCCATAAAGGAGAATCAGTACATGCATGCTACATGCATCAGATGAGGTGTTAGAGAAGGTGTTTCCACATGAGTATGAGGATTTATGTCAGCAACATGTTAGCATTCTATGTGATCTTTCACACACAGATCTGATTTAGGGTCTTCCATAGCCTAAAATCAGATTAGGGTTTGCGGAATATCAGTTTCAAACTCATCTTTTCTCTTTCTGTCACTCATATTCACTCTTATACAACCTATCGGGTCATACACCGCATACATATTCAGATTTCTGTCCCTAGATCTGAATATTCTTGTAAATTCTGTAAATACACTCTTCCATCTATTTTTGTTCACATAGTGGTTGAGATTTTGTCTCCGACATTGTAAATTGACATTTGTATATATGGTGGTGTGAGTAAGGAGGGGCTTACGTAACACTTTGAACATGTTGTCTAATCTCTCTCTATGTTTGTCTCGTCATTGTATGATTAAGTGTTGTATGTTCATGTTTGTCAATTTTGGAAGATACTGGAATCTGTGTTGTAGATCTTGGAAACTTGTGGGACCTGTGGAATTAGTTATGGGCCTACCTAATTTCCAACGTTTGGTATCAGAGCTCCCAAGTTACCAACATTTGATTTCAGAGTAGCTTCCAACTTATGACATATGACATACACACTTAATCTAGATGAGTAGAGATTCGAGAATTAGATTATTCAGTCACATGTTTATTTATTAGTGTGGAGTATGAAATTGAAGATCTGTTAGCAACCAAATACTTTATAAGAGTATTGTGTGAAGACCAAGACTTGATGAAGAGAAGGCTACTTCAAATTCAAGGAAAAACAATGGTTTAGAGAAGTTGAAGGAACCAGATCAACATCAAATCACCGGTATTAGTTTCTATTATCATATTGTCATTTGCAGTTCATGTCTTAGAAGTGCAATATGAAGAGATTTGAAGAATTCAGTCATATCAATCAAATTTGAAGCAGAGTGTTGATTCAGCATATGAGGAGATGATAAAACATGCATCTATGTTCACTTCCATTTATATACCATGTTTGTTTTGTCTCTTACTCTTAGCTTTAGAGGAAGAGAAAAATTCATTTGAAAAAGTTAAGAGTGCTTGGTACTTCAAGATGAAGAGAACAAAAGGTATGGAAGAGAAGTTTGAAGATGTTGGCATCATCGGGTAGAAGAAAGATGCAGAAGAAGAAAGTCCAACAATTCCAAAGGGAAAATAAGACTTCTTTTTACTCTTATATGTTCCATATACTTTTCCTACTTTTATCCTCTAATCCAAAGACAAGTCTACGAGAACATCTTGTGTGAAGCAATTTCTTGTTTTGCATTTTACTTGGTCATGTTTTAGTAGGTTTTGACAAAGAATTGCATTGAGAGAAAGAAAAGAAGCACATATTTAAGAGAGCTTATATGTTTTTACTCATATGTGTATGAGTTATGTTTAGTTGAAGCTTTTGAGCTGGCAGCTTATATGTTCCCTCAAAGAATTCTTGGAGTGTCAATTCAGAGCTACTTGGTATATGACAAGTTACAGAGAAGTATTTTTCTTCTTTACCTAACTCTTGAGATAAAAGAGTATTTGTAGTAGATGTTGGAGACTTGGAGTGAGGTTTTTTGAGTTTGGAAAAGTTACTTCATATTCAGTATTTTCAGAAAATTCAGAAATTTCAAGAAAATTCAGTACTTTCAGAAAATTCAAAAATTTCAAGAAAATTCAGAAATTTAAAGAAAATTAAAAAATTTCAAGAAAATTGGGAAATTTCAAGAAAATTCAGAAATTTCAAGAAAATTCAGAAATTTCAAGAAAATTCAGAGAAATTCAGATTTTTTGATGTACCAATTAGATTGAGAATCTACTTTCTATGTTTGTCTTGATTTCTGGATACATGCTTGTATTCAAAAAGGTATTCCATCCGATTCTATTACTTGATTAAGAAGTGGAGTTAAGCAAAAGAAAGTCAAGCAGATACTTTCACATTTCACCCGGGAAGAATCAAGGCAGTTAGGTGCGTTCGGTTCGGTGCGTTTAAGGTTCGGGTACCGCACCTTACCTCCGAGGTAAGGTGCGTTATATATATATATATATATATATATATATATATATATATATATATATATATATATATATATATATATATATATATATATATATATATATAGATAGAGAGAGAGAGAGAGAGAGAGAGAGAGAGAGAGAGAGAGAGAGAGAGAGAGAGAGAGAGAGAGAGAGAGAGAGAGAGAGAGAGAGAGAGAGAGAGAGAGAGAGAGAGGGAAATTCAATGTATATATTCAAGCAGCCTTTTCAATCATGGAAAAGATATCACGATCTTTTAGCTATACAATGATGCATTTAATAGATTCAGTTTTATTCATTTGACTCTCCATGGAATATCATATACGTGCATTGATATTATGCTCTGATTACCCTGCTAAGAGGGTAAATGTGACAGATTTTTTTAGATGCTATTGATCAAGGCCTTGGAGATGACTCTCAAGCATGGAATAATGCTTGCAACTTGATATGCAGACATTTTGATCTAATGTTGAGTCTTGACTCTTCTCTGTTTCCTTCTCAGTAGATGAGACTTTGACTCTGCGCAAGGCTGAAATGTAAGGATTTATGGAGATCGGGGGCACACAGTCTGATACACATTTCATTCAAGATCTCATAAGAAGCAATGAGTAGGCTCAATCCCTGCTATTTCTCTCATTTTCATACCTTCCATGCATGTTCGAATGTTGATGTTGATGTTGTAATGCTTTCATCACATCATAGGGTTCACCTTCATACATGACTTTGATTTGAAATCTAATGTTCCTCATCATTTTCTTCACAGCCCATTAAGGATTAATTGTTTATGCCCCCCCTCCCCTCTCTCTCTCTCTCTCGGCTGCATCCGGTTCTATTCAAGCTTGAAAAGGCCCAAAATTTGTTCATGAGAATTTGTTAAGTCATACAAACCGGATGGTTCGGTTCGGTTCGGTCCGGTTCGTACCGAACCGGATGCACCTATCAGGGCTTCCGGTTCGCGAACCGATGCAGCACTGGGAAGAATACGAAGATATGAAGTATCAACTTGCAAATTTTGGAGTTCTCAAGGTGAGATTTTGTCCACTTGTGTTGCAGATTCTTGGAAAGGATTTAGTTGAAGAAAAGTTTTACAACTTTAAGTAAGAAGCATAGACACTTAGAGTCATTCAGGTAGCAAATCAAACATTAAGCCATGAAGGTTTGATGAGCATATTCTACACAGGTATTTTGTTGAAGAGATCATAGATCTTGTATGATCTTGAATGATCTTGAATAGATCTTGAGTATTTTTAAGTCAGATGTTTATCCTTTGTTTATAAAGTTCTTAGCATTGGAAGAAATAAGTCAAAGATTCAGATTCTATCAAATTAGTGTTGCAGAGAAATAGAAGAAGATGTAATAAATCAGCTAACCTTATTCTATATTATGGGAAGTTGAGGAGTGGTAGTGAAAGCTATTGGCAACTGCAGTGCTAATAAAAAGGATTCAGATTATTTGTTTCAGTCACAGGTATTGATGATATGGTAACAATACTAAATCACTGAAGATCAGATTTATTGAAAGAAGGAAGACGTTCTAGATTTCATAAAATCTGATATACTTTGAAGAAGTTTGGGTACTAGTGTTAAATCATCAAGGGAGGTGATGAACATCAAGACTTATTTTCAGCCATATGTGAAAGAATGCAGAGTCATACGTACATGTATTCCTGTATTTCCTTTGTCAGTTTCTCTTTATGTTCCAACTTTTTAAAGAAGAAGGAAGAAAGAGAATGTCTGGAGAAAGTTCCTGTTAGGTGTTCCTATTCGGGAGAAAATTCCAGAGAAAATTCCAGAGTTCTATTGCAGAGAAACTTGATATTTCAGAAAGGTATTTTACTTATGAGGTGCGCACATATATGATTATACGAGACTTTGAAGGAAAGAGGTATGAAGTATTTACAGATAGAACAAGGATGAAGAGAAGATGACATCATAGATATGAAATTTTGGGGAGACTTATGAGAGTTGAGTAGAGTCAGAGATGAACCAGCTAGTGTTCATAATACACTAAGTTGAGAGTTGTCAGTCACAAGTCCGAAGATGGATTCAGTTTATGATTTTGTTTAGTGTATCTGCATGACACAAAAAAAGTACGTTGAGAAACCTTTCTTAAGGTAAATGCAAATATGTGGATCCTAGTGTATGCTTACAGGTTTGAGAAGACAGGAGATAGCACATTCAGAGTCAACTCATGCTACATATGTTGTCAAGCAGTGATTATTTGATATATGCTAACACTATTGGATATTTAGTTTGTATATTTTGTCAGGTATTATGGTTCATATTCAGCAAATTCAGATTTTTGAAGTTTGAAGAAGTTCAAATTCAGTTTTGAAGAAGACTTTTGAAGATAAAGTTTGAAGGTCAATTCTGGAGGATAAGTTTGAAGCTTATGTCAGTTTGCAGATGAATGAAGTTGCATATCCAGTTCAATTTGTACCAATATGACATTGCAGGAGGGATTGTTGGAAGTCAATGCCACATCAGTCCAAAAATCCTACTAGGGCAGAAACCCTAATTTTGGTACTTACTCATTTTTGGCACAAAGTTTAGGTAAAATTTTTATGATCCTATCTTGTAGAGCTTGATGAGAGCTTTCTAATGGTATAGGACATTCAATCATCAGAGATCAGATTTGGGAGAAAACTCTAACCCTAATTATCTGCTGATTTAGGGTTTTTACCTCATTTAAGAGCTCTCAGCTTATAGGTCATAAAAATATCATCAAGTAATTCATCGGGTGGTCAAAGGGTCTAAAAAGCTTGTCAAAAGCATTATTCAACGATAGCATAAAGAAAAAGCTATTGTGATAGTTTTTTATAAAAAACTTCGATCCAACTTTTAGCCCACGATCAGCTTTATTTTATGGATTTTCTCGCATGAGAACATTAGGCCTATATAAGAAGGCATGTGGTCACTTTTTAGAGAATCCAACACCAATACTTGGTCATTCTTGGAGGTGATTGTGGTGATGCACACATGGGGCAGCCATGGTGCACATATGCGCAGCTATGGAGCAGCTATTGAAGCACTTCAGGTGCAACCATGGCGTTGTTCTTGGAGAAGAGTGTGCTCACACTCTTGTTTGTGGAGAAGACTTACCTGTCAACAGATTGGTGGTGTGGATCATTCATCTACATGATGTATTTGAAGATTGTCTTCTACATGAAGATTATGGAGTACTTCAAAGCCATTGGATGGAGCTTAACATAAGATTGCATCTTATGTTAACTATTCAGGTACATATTCTCTTTATGCATACAGGTACTACTTGGAGCTTATGGAGGCAGTGGCATCCATATCTAGAGAAGTCCTATTCGGCATACATGGAGGCACTGGCATCCATAAAGGAGAATCAGTATATGCATGCTACATGCATCAGATAAGGTGTTAGAGAAGGTGTTTCTACATGAGTATGAGGATTTCTGTCAGCAACATGTTAGCATTGTATGCTAATTCTGGAAGTATGTGATCTTTCACACACAGATGTGATTTAGGGTCTACCATAGCCTAAAATCAGATTAGGGTTTGTGGAATAAGAGTTTCAAACTGAACTTTCCTCTTTTTGTCACTCATTCACTCTTCTACAAATCAGGTCATACATTATGTATTTGAAGATTGTCTTCTACATGAAGATTATAGAGTACTTCAAAGCCATTGGATGGAGCTTAACATAAGATTGCATCTTATGTTAACTATTCAGGTACATATTCTCTTTATGCATACAGATACTACTTGGAGCTTATGGAGGCAATGACATCCATATCTAGAGAAGTCCTATTCGGCATACATGGAGGCACTGGCATCCATAAAGGAGAATCAGTATATGCATGCTACATGCATCAGATGAGGTGTTAGAGAAGGTGTTTCTATATGAGTATGAGGATTTCTGTTAGCAACATGTTAGCATTGTATGTTAATTCTGTAAGTATGTGATCTTTCACACACAGATCTGATTTAGGGTCTTCCATAGCCTAAAATCAGATTAGGGTTTGCGGAATATCAGTTTCAAACTGAACTTTCCTCTTTTTGTCACTCATATTCACTCTTCTACAAATCAGGTCATACACCTCATACATATTCAGATTTCTGTCCCTACATCTGAATACATCTGAATATTTTTGTAAATTCTGTACATACACTCTTCCATCTATTTCTGTTCACATAGAGTGGTTGAGATTTTGACTCCCACATTGTAAATTGACATTTGTATATATGATGGTGTGAGTAAGCAGTGGCTTACGTAACATTTTGATCATGTTTTCTAATCTCTCTCTATCTGTGTCTCATCATTGTATGATTAAGTGTTGTATGTTCATGTTTGTCAATTTTGGAAGATGTTGGAATTTGTGTTGTAGATCCTGGAAACCTGTGGGACATGTGGAATTAGTTATGGGCCTACTTAATTTCCAACAAATTGAAAGGGATAGGCAGCAAAATACTTTGCATTTATCCCAAGAAAAGTACATTGAAAAAGTGCTGGACAGATTTAATGTGGCTGATGCTAAGCCTCTTGGAGTGCCATTGCAGCCACATGTTAAGCTTTCCAAGGATGACTGTCGCAAAGATGATGATGCAGCCAATTAGATGGAGTGCTCCATATGCATCAGCTTGTGGTTCACTTATGTATGCTATGGTTGCCACTCGGCCAAACATTGCTCATGCAGTGGGAGTTAGTAGCAGATTCATGGCTAATCTTGGTAGAGCTCATTGGGAGGTAGTCAAATCTATCTTGAGATATCTAAAAGGGACTAAAGGTAAATGCCTATGTTATGGAAAGAGTCCATTGGAATTGAAAGGATTTTGTGATTCAAACATGAGATGTGATGTGGACACACGCAAGTCCACAAGTGGCTATGTATACACCCTTGCAGGTGGAGCTATTTCATGGTGCTCTAGACTTCAAAAGATAGTTGCACTATCTACTCTAGAGGCTGAATATATTTCAGCCACAGAGGCTTCTAAAGAAGCCATCTGGTTAGCCCACTTGTGCAGTGAGTTTGGCATGCTTGAGAAGGCACCTGTCCTTGGATGCGATAGTTTGGGAAAGAATGCCATGTTTCATGCTCACACAAAGCATATTGATGTGAGATACCACTTCATCAGAGAGGTGTTAGAGGATGGCCTCATCACTTTGATCAAGGTCAATACTTCACAAAATCTTGCATATGCTCTCACGAAGTGTTTACCCAAGGCCCAACATCAGCTATGTATACAAATTGTGGGAGTTACTTACCTTAAAGGAGCCTTTTGGTCCTTTAATTGGGAGATTGTTGGAGATAAAAGGCCCCAAGGACTCTCCTTTTGTATATTTTGACCCTTCCACGTGAAAGCTCTCTTCGAGAGCTTTCGAGACATATTTTTGTTAATATTTTTTGGACCCTAAATTAAGGAGTTATAGGCATTCACATTATTTTTATGACTTTTGATCATTGGCCATGTGTGAACATGCCCAAATGACCTAAAAGTCACTTATCAATAAGACTTGGTCCCAAATCTCTCATAGCTAAATTAGAACTTCTTCAACTTCAGCTTCTCCATCTTCTTCTCTAAATTTCTGTGGAGGTTTCTCTGTCTACTTTCTCTCTCCTCATGCAATAGCCCACTCTCTTCGCATTTAGAGAACCCGAGCACACCACGACGTAGCTCTCCGTGGCCTCTTTCAAGCTTGCAAAGGCTTCATGCATGCTGCAATGCTCAAGCTACTAAATTGGCAAGGTGGGCTTTGATACGATCTGTGCCACCATCCCCTTTGTAACCACATAGGTTACATGTCCATCTCTCACTCCGGCCCAATCCAAACTTCTCTTGGCTAGACACATACTTCCAACAATTTTGCTTTGGTTTAGGCATGGTGAGTCTCTCTCTCTCTCTCTCTCTCTCTCTCTCTCTCTTTCTCGTCTCGGCCGAGGGCTCTCCGTTCTTGATTTTGGAAAATAGGTGAAATGCCCTCCTCCACGAGCCCATTTTGGGCTCAAGGGAGATGGTAAAAAAATTTGCTTGCAACTTAACACATTGCGTATGTCGCAACGCAATGCTGTTGCGTTGCGAACAATGCAGATGCTATGCAACACATTGTGTTGCAATTATGATATATATATATATATATATATATATATATATATATATATATATATATATATATATATATATATATATATATATATATATATATATATATATATACACACGTACGTACGTACATACATACATACATCCATCTCTGTTGCAGCGGTACGCATACTCGATCCAAGTTATGGTTCGGTTCGAATGGTACCAAACGGTTCGAATGGTACCTTTGGTTTGATTCGGTTCGTTTGGAACTTGGTAATTAGGTTTTTAGAAAATCGTGCCAACGACAGTTGAGACTCCAAGTTGCCCGCGAGTGTGAGCGACGAGCGTATTGACTCTTGAGCAATGAACTTAGTGCTTTCTTGAGCTTCTAATAACTACAACTTCAGCTTCTCTTAGATAGTGTAGCTCTTAGCCTTGAGCTTGCTTGCACGGTACACTCTAGTCTCCCATGGTCCGAGTTCAGTCTCAGCCTCTAAGTCTTGAGCAAGTTGCTGCCGGTAAGTTCATTCACCTGCATCGATGCCTCTCAAGAGTCCATAACACCATAGGACGTTCTTCCCACCTTGAGGCAATACTACTGATAGCCAAGGCTGAACCTTGAATCTTGGAACTCGTTGCTCCATAATACATATCCATTGCCTTCCATAATCCTTCCATACTTGTCACTTCCATAATCCATTAGTGGAAACTTGAAAATTCAAAGTTTGAAAGTTCTCATATCTACTATCATGCCTCGTGCCGTATTAGGTGTATGGGATGCACATACAACATGCCATTAATTGGCATTTGGGTCCAATGCATCTGGATCTCGTACTAGAAAATGGATCTGTAAGTATTGTGGTAAGGATTTCACTACTACCACAACCCGACTCATTAGCCATGTGTCTGGTGTAGGGGGAGGAGGCATCTTTGTATGTCAAAAGGTCCCTCCTGAAATTGCATAGGTAATTCAGCGTGAGCATCGTTCTGCTCAACAAGGGAACGAAGCTCATCGTCGTGAGATGGTGACAACCTATGTTGAGACGATGGATGATGTGGATACCTCTGTTAGTCAAAACACCTCCACCATGAAGGGGAGACTTG
>CM035437.1:16292748-16300248 GCA_020310875.1 Ceratopteris richardii | reverse complement strand
AAGATTCTTATGAAATATGAGGATTGTGCTTGTATCATAGAGAATGTAAAACTCTCCCCTGTTCTTTGGCATTTGTCAATGTTTTATGATCACAAGTATCATTAGGTCTGGTTATAAAAATCAACTAAATCTAGGGTTCTCAATGATAGCCAATATAGTCTGATTGACATGTAACTAAGCCTCATGGCTATTGTATTCCAACTTAAGTCAATGAACAATAAGAAGAGAATTTTTGAATCACATGGTTCAAATGCGTGCATAATCAATATGAATACATTAAACTAGTTAATTATGAGAGCACATCACATATATACTATTATTTCAATTTGAGATGTTGTTGGACGCAATATAAAGCCGTTTTTGTGTGGAGCTGATATGAATTTGTTCAGACATGACTAAACATTTACATATGCTTCTACATCATTTTTTGGGCTGCAGGATACGCTAGTTCTAACATCTAACATGCATTACGAAATGAAGGATCCTATAAACCACAACATGGGTGATTTCCCCTAACATTACATAAGAACAAGGTAAGAAGAAATCCTTCCAAAGTGATTATGTGGCATGTGTCTTTAGTAAAACATCAGGTGCATCCTCAAAGGGAGGCATTATGGTAGAATTATTGTTGAATCTTACCACAAGATTCAAATCAAAGCTTGGTTGACTAAATCTGTGAAGTGGTAAGATCTATATGAACCATGTGTATCTCAGGGTGAACATGACATTGTATAAAATGAGGGAGATGAAATTGAACGTTCAAAAGGTATCCATGAGGTATTGGGACACCTAGCCTTGGCCTCAGCTTGCTGCCAATGTGTACTCTCGTTTTTGGCCTTAGGTCAATTACCCTCTAATCAGGGTCAAAGATAATAAAGCTGTGGATCCAGCTGCAAAGCCCTTGCCCATGTCAACTGTAGTTTTCCTGAGCATCTAAAGCATCAGTATGCCCTCAAATGTGATGGCTCATTCTGCCAGCAATGTTACTGATTGCCATAGGCATCAATATCAAGGCCAGTTGCAATGGTGCTGAGCATTTGAGAGCAGCAACTGCAATCCCATAGAAAACTGCTGGAGCAAAACTTCCATAAATATTAAATAGCAACTGCTATGCCAAAATAGGAATGATGGCAGACTGGTTAGGAGAATACTAAATAAAAGATTAACATTGGTGGCAGCTCCTGTTTTCCAAGAGTCAGCAGCATCCGTTACAGGACTGTGATCTTGCGTTTGAAGTATTTAATGGTGAATATACTAGACTAGCCCAAAGTCCAACAGAAATACATGAAAGCAAATGCCACCATTTAACCTCTTTTGCAGTATTCCCAGGGTTATAGATAAAAAGTTTATTTGGAACAGCGAGATAGCATAGAAGGAGAATGCCACGAATCATCCATGCGGTGGAAATGAGTAGTTTCTTCTCTTCTGTAGGCTCAAACTCGGTGCCTTAGTAAATTCATGTTTAATGGTCCAAGTATGCCAAGATGTCGAGTTTTGTTGACTTGGTTGACCTTGGTCGATTAAAGCTGACCTCAATCGATTGTAACCTTGGATATAAATGAATCGATAATCAAGAGCGACTTGGGTGCCTTAGCGTGTATGTAAATGATTGGTTGATCACAAAGATTTATTTTGTTTTATTTATTTATTTGTTTTGGTTCTTTTGTAATAAGAG
This sequence comes from Ceratopteris richardii, assembly GCA_020310875.1. Classification (NCBI taxonomy): domain Eukaryota; kingdom Viridiplantae; phylum Streptophyta; class Polypodiopsida; order Polypodiales; family Pteridaceae; genus Ceratopteris; species Ceratopteris richardii. The sequence goes on along the minus strand of CM035437.1, from coordinate 16,298,573 downwards.
GCATTTAATTGGTTGATGACAAGCCATTAACACAATGGGGTTCTTTGCTGATGAGAATCCTCTACATTGTTTAATGTAAATGAAAGGATCACTTCTAAATCCTGAATGTGAGTGAAAGTACGGGTATACATGCTCTGCTTGAGGCCATAAAAGAAAACTATATAACAATTTGTTGATTATAGCCACCTATTGGGTCAACCAAACTTGACCTTGGTTGCCCATTGGGTCAACCAAGGGCAACAATGATTGCTTATTGGGTCGCGACCAAAGTGGACCGTATGGTAGAGAAGCAACCCAACCAAGTTGAAAATGTGTGTGGGAGTCTACATTGGTGCAAAATTGTTGAAAAAGTGAAGTGAATCTTAACCTTGGACTTCCAAAGAAAAAATAAATCAGAATTTGAAAGTGTTCTTTGCTCTATACCTTGTGTTTGTATGATGCAAAGGACCATGTATGTGTACAAATGTGAGCTCGTGCAATGTGCATGGACTTGGAAACAAGGTTGAGGAAGTCAGTTTGAAACTCGCTCCAAGCCCTTATTGAACTATGGCTAGGGGGGTGCTTTTTTAATTGTGAGCATGGATAGGGCATGAAACGAATTGAAGAAATAATGTAAAAGAAGATAATTTAAGGTTCATAAGAAAGTCAAATGGTGGGATACCTATCCTTTTAGATATTCTATTCTAAGGATGAATATTAGTACTAGGAAGATTTATCCTTGTAGGGCTTGAGTGTTTATCCATTCCCTTGCGAATTTTCTAGCACAATTATACCTTGAAGAAATAATCACCCACTTTGTAAGGTCCCTTCCAACTAGTGGTCAACTTGGTGAACACTGAAGATAAGAGCCATCCAATGTCTTCATCTAAAGATGTTCTTGGTCCATTGCTTGATCAACCAAAAGCACTTTTTCTTTCATAATCTAAATCCTTGTCATAATCTAAAAGTAAACAGTGCGGCATACCAAATCAGCTGTGCTACACTCTCTCCGCATAGAGTTTATTTCTTAATCTACTTTAATTGCTTTCATCATTACATTGCTTTTAGTTTATTTTGAGCCTTTATAGTTAGTTGATTATTTCGTAAGCGTGTTTACCGATGTTTCTCAATAGGATGAAGTACTTGGTTGGTGTTAAGAAACTCGCTACTGAGAATTTAGAAAGCACAAAAGTCATCGATGAAAAATCTTAGAAACTTTACCGAAAGAGCTTTGAATATGGAATACACCACTTGGTTGAAAGATGCAAGAGCATTCATTAACCCAAAATCCATTTTTCTATGTACATACGTGCCCCATGATGTGACAAAGATTGCTTTCACCTTTTTCTTTGTGTGGATAGAGACTTCGTTGTACTTGTTGGAACCATCTATGAATTTAGAAAGATTCAAGAAAAGTATAATTTTGTCCAAGAGGAGAATCCAAACTACGTGTTTTAGATATCGTTTGTTTCATGTATAAATCATACATTCCGAGATTTGTATATGTTAATCGCACTATGAGTCTAGGTTTGTTAGACTTGTACACATATACATCTTTTCAACATCCTAATGTCTATGTCCTTTCAGATAGTATCTGATTGAGAAGAGGATGCATTATTATTATGCATATGATATTCCTATCCTTATTTTAGGATAGGAAGGGACCTTCAACATTCTCTACTACTTGCTCTCAGAAGGGAGTAGGGAAGCCATCAAGAACAATCACCTTATTTGAGTGTTTCAAAGTTGAGGCATGCTTAGGATTTAACCTCTAGATGTGCCCTCAAACTGATGTAGCTTGATTTGTGAGGGGGTACAATATGTTCCCCAAGATGTGGAGGTATGCTTTCAAGATCATGGTAAGTCCATGACTCCATGCTAAAATATCCTTGAATTTATGCATAAAAGATATTATCTCTTCTAGACGTGAAGTATGATCTCAAATCCAACTTTCCAAGAGTGTTTGTACAGGAGCTTCATCTGACTTGAGTTTCATTTTTTCATTGACCATTGAGGAAGAAGCAAACACATCTTGAAAATTCTTGGTGATAAGTTGTTCCTTGAAATAGATGTTGGAAATACATTGGGTCCTCATTGATGTGAGGTTCTATTTTTTTCTCTTGTAGCCATTCCTCGAGTAGTTTTTAAAATGAGAACTCTTGGTGAATTTCGCCTACTTGTTTTTATAAGTGGGGACATTGGAGTCATCTTCACAATCCTAGTTACACGAATCAAAAAATGAGTTTTTCCTCCTTGGAAATCCATCACTAGTGAAAGAACTTGGAGAACCTTGTAGGAGGTAGAAAAGTGTGTTTCAAAGCGACGAAGTTTGGTCCAGCCGACCGGCACAAGACCAGCCCTTGAGCTTATGGAGACTTAAATAGACCTTATAGGCATGCGATAACTGCAAAGAAATGCACTATGTACTTTGGAGCATCAAGGAGAAAGAGTCGATACAAAAACAGATAGGTTCACGGGTTGACTAGCTCAAAAAACTTACTATCTATGGAAGAGACAATGAACTTCAAATGCTCATAGCGACCAGCGTGATTACAATTAGAAAAAATCCTTTTATGGGAGTGATACTCATAGGGTTGAGTGTATATAATGCACAAAAGTATAAGGAATAAGCAAATATGCTATAGGAATGAATCAAACACTCAACTGTGGTATCTCCTATTTTTCAGGAATACACAGAGATTAACCCAAAGACAAAACAACTGAGATTTCATCCAATCTACTAAACCAAATGCTATGAAAATTTATAAGCATAAACTAGACACTAATACCTTTCCAATGAGCCATCTTGCACTCAATTTGGCTCTCTGGGGAGAGAGCAGCAGCCTCTGCAAGATTACTATTGGCAAAGAATATGATGCAGAAAATTGAAGGAACAAGACAATGATGATCACAAGTGTATGTATATTGCTTCCATGTATTGTACAAGTGATTTCAAGTCTTTATATAGACTCTAGAAGTGCTCCACGACTTCTACAAGTGGAATTTGAATTCAAATGAAGGTGGGAATGGTTGTTGGAGGGAATCAATTCACTTTCCTACAATCTAGGAAAAGTGAAGATCTAGTTTGATCTACTTTTAGGTGATTGATTGTTTGATTGAATGCAACTCAACCACCACAAATTCGTGGGATTTGAGTTCTATCTTTCTACTTTTATATGTGTAAAGCTCAAAGCTTTTACAATGGTAAAAGATCCATGAAAAAGTTTTTTCTTTTTTTTAAGTACAATAAGTGAGCATAAATAAAAGAACTCTCCAACGGATATTCTTTCGACGCGATAGCTTTTGATGTAGATCAAATCCACCTGAAGCATAGTGTAAGCTTGATGCTCCAACAACTTCCCCTCAAGCTAAAGTATGCTTGAGTCTTCATTCTCTGATAGGTTGAATACCTGCCATAGCTTTGAATCTACAAAGCTTTATTCCATGAAGTGCCTTGGTCATCATATCTTCTACTTGCTTTTCAGTAGGAACAAAAGAAATGTCAATCTCCTTTGCCATGAGCTTCTCCCTGATGAAGTGATAATGAACCTCTATATGTTTGGTTCTTGCATGGAAAATAGGGATTGTCGCTAGATGCATGGAACTTACATTATCTCCAAATATGTGAGGTTTAGAACTCACAAGTCCCAAATCTGTGTACAATGCCTTTAACCATATTGCCTTTTGAGTTGCTATGGTCAAGCCTTTGTACTCTGCTTCCGTCGAGGATAAAGCAACTCTTGGTTGCTTCTTGGAACTCCATGACACTAGCTTCGAACCTGCAAATGCTAAGTAACCAGAAGTATTTCTTCTATTATCCTTAGCTCTTGCCCAATCTTCATCTGAATAGATTTTGATATCTAAATCTGAAGAGTAAGGATAGAATATACCTTCATTGATTGTACCTTTGAGATACTTAAGTACTCTCTTAGCTGCATCCATGTGTGGTCTTCTTGACGAGTGCATGAACTGACTAAGCACTCCCACACGATATGAGATATCTGCCCTTGTATGAGTAGCATATATCAAGCTACCTACAAAGCTTTGATACTCTTTAATGTCTTCGATTTTCTCACCTTCATAAACACTAAGTTTATGATTCATCTCCAAAGGCGTACCGCAGGTTTAGTGTTCTCCATTTTGAACTTGAGAAGTAGATCGTGAATGTATCTTCTCTGAGTCAAATACATTCCTTCATCTGTGTATATCACCTGCATACCTAGGAAATATGTGAGCTCACCTAGGTCACTGATTTTGAACTCCTCGTGCATGTGTCTCTTGATCCTTTGAATGCCATTTAGATCATCACCTGTCCTATCATCTACATATATACACAGAGATAGATAAGCTCATCATGATCCCATTTGATGAATAGAGAAGGATCTGAGTTGCTTGGTCCGAACCCTTGATCTTGAAGGTATGTAACCAACCTGTAATTCCAAGCTATAGGAGCTTGTTTCAATCCATACAATGCTTTCTTAAGTCTGCAAAGATAAGATGAATGATTAGGGTTTTCAAAACCTGGTGCTTGTGATATGTATACCTCTTCACTTATCCAACCATTTAAGATTGCATTTTTCACACCAAGTTGGAGGAGTCTCCAATTCCTTGGAGCAGCTACACTTATCAATGTGCTGAATGTAGTCATCTTTGCAAGTGGTGAGAATGTTTCCTCATAGTCTATACCATGAGTTTGAGAGCATCCTTTGGTAACTAATCTTTCCTTGTACCTGCAAACCGATCCATTTGAATTTCTTTTAACTTTATACACCCATCTGCAACCAATTACCTTTTGATTCGGCGACATTGGAACCAAATCCGAAGTATCCATTTCCTTCAATGCACCTATTTCTTCTTTCATGGCCTTTTCCTAATTAGGATTTCCCTTTGCCTCTTCATACGTTGAGGGTTCCTTTGAAATAGAATCTTTTTGCAAAGTAGATTGAATGTTTTGTAACAAATGTAGAATCATATCCATACCTTTCTGGTTGTTTCTTCTCTCTTGCTGAACTTCTAGGTGCTTGTTTGGAACATTCTCCAACCTCTTGCATCTATGCTTTGCCTCTTGACTTCCATAGCTTGTAATCCCTTTCTCTTTTATCTTGGTCATCGTCTGTATCATTTCTTAGATCCTGGACCTGTGTATCATGCTTGCTTCCTAATTGATGAGAATCAGAATCAAGATCATATGGTAGAGTTACCTTTTGTTTGTCTTCATCATAATCATACCAAGACCTGTGTTCTTCAAATACAACATCTCTACTTGTAGTGAATTGCTTCGTTAAAGGATTATAGAACTTGTAACCCATTCGAGTTGAATCGTATCCAATAAATACTGCTTTTGTTCCCCTTTCATCTAGCTTATCTCTTATTTGTGATGGTACATGAACATAAGCTAAACAACCAAACACCTTGCAATGTCCAAGACTAGGTTTTCTTCCATGCCATGCTTCATAAGGAGTCATACCTTGAAGTGATTTGGATGGTAGTCTATTGACAAGGTACACAACAGTTGAAATAGCTTCTGCCCATAGATAATGGGGCAACTTCTTCTCTTCAAGCATTGTTTTGGATGATCCAATCAATGTCTTGTTTCTTCTCTCGGTGATTCCATTTTAGTTGAGGAGAGTACCTCGCAGTCACTTCCCTTTTGATACTTTTATCCCGCAAGAACTCATCAAACTCTTTGGAGAAGTATTCTCCCCCTCCATTAAATCTAAGCTTCTTTAGTGATCTACCTGTATGATTCTCTATATGTGCAAGATACTTTGTGAAGCAATCAAACACTTCATTCTTACTCTTGATAAAGTATAGAACAGTCCATCTACTATGGTCATCAATAAATG
>CM035437.1:16237748-16287748 GCA_020310875.1 Ceratopteris richardii | reverse complement strand
GAAAAGCTTTTCCCTTTGTTGTGGTTTGAAGAAGGTATCAACTTCTCAATCTCCATTATTGGCATTCAGAAGTGATTGCAAAAGTGACAAGTGATATGTGTCTCATTATGTCTAAAAAAAGATTCTACATGAACATCATCATATCATAAAAAAGAGCTAAGACTCAAGATCCAATGATCATCTTACATATATGATATTGCATTATTATGATTACATCATACCTTTAATCGACAAAAAGACTACATTTATGTTCTAGTCATATGACATAAAAAAGAGCTAAGATTCAAGATTCAATGATCATCTTACATATATGATATGGCATTATTATGAGAACCAAAAGATGTTACATCATACCTTTGATGGACAAAAAGACTACATATGACTAGAACATAAATGTGCAGACTACAACATAAACATATTTACTATGGACAAATCAAGTAGGGAGTTTGATTTTTAGCCAACACAATTGGCTTCTTCTTCTTCTTCTTCTTCTTCTTCTTCATGTCCTTCATTGGCCACTTTGTTTGACCCCTATACTACCATTCTTTAAAAGGATCTCCTTCCATGCATTGAACTCCCACTCAACCTATCTACCTCTAGTCATGTCACGGACGGCATCTTGATGTAACTAATGCCGAGGGACACATCCCAATGGGACCTTGATTATGTATGTCCCAAGTCGATGGCAAATGTCGGTGGCGTCTTCCTCCAGAGATGCTCCCTCGGGTAGGCTTGTAATCCGAATGTGGAGTGTTCGAATGTGTCGAAGTCTCTCCTCCTCGAGTGTATCTTGAACCCGTGTGATCTCTTCCTTCTTCACATCTTCCTTGATTTCCTTCCTCACTTGTTCTTTGACCTTCTTTTTAATATTTTTACCTACTACTTCCACCCAACTATTTTGTGTTGCTTCCATCTCTGATATGATGTCTTCTTGCATATCCATCTTTTAGTCATTCTTGATTTCCTCTTTGTGATCTCTCCTTTTTCTTTGGAAATCTTCAGCTGAATAATTTCCTCTTGAAGCTTATGCGTTTGAGCTTTCCATTCATCTTGGTCATCTTCAAGAATTTTGACATGCTTTTCTAGGGCTCTTAATTCTATCTGTGGCGTTCCTCATTTCTTGATTGAGTACTGTGTCATTTCTTGATTGAGTACTGTGTCTGCCTCCTTCTTTGCCTCTCATGTCCTCCACTTCCTTTCTTTCAATCCGTGCCATGTTCTTTCTCAATTGGTACACACACATACAGAGAGAGAGAGAGAGAGAGAGAGAGAGAGAGAGACTACGTTTAGGGTTTCAAGCTGTTGGGGTTAGGTTTAAAGGTTTTCAAGTTTTCAGAATTTTTAGGTTTTTTAGGTTTATGGATTAGCAATACGGTTAGGGTTACGGTGGAGGTTAGGGTTTCGGGCTAGGGGTAAGGTTTAGGGTTGGGTGCTAGAGGTTAGGGTTAGGGTTAGGGTTAAGGTTAGGGTTAGAGATAGAGAAGCCGGGCAGGTTAGGGGGGTTTCAGGCATGTCGTAGGGGTCGAACGTTCTTCATAGATCTGTGCCCCAGAGTTCACGTGCCTCTCTCAATCAATGTTAATCCTTTGATGCACTAGACCTCCTTTTGTGATTTCCTCTCTTCTGCATATGCCCTAACAAGCTGCAATCTGTGGACTTCTAAACAACAACCAGAGCCACGGAGTACTAATGCAGGCCCTAACATTGACTTGTAGACTTTTAAACAGCAGCAAGTGCCATGAACTTGTGTACTAACACAGACACAAACCCTAACTTCGAATTTTGAGCAGCAAGAACCCTAACTTCTGTACTGTTGCTGCAAACGATAGCTTATGTCCCTATTGGCGAAAGAAAGAAATGAAGACGGAAGGCGGTGGCAAGAGAGGCTCGGGTTGAGAAGGAGGTAGAGGGAGGGAGAGAGAGGGAGGGAGGGAGGGGGGGGGGGAGAGAGAGAGAGAGAGAGAGAGAGAGAGAGAGAGAGAGAGAGAGAGAGAGAGAGAGAGAGAGAGAGAGAGAGAGAGAGAGAGAGAGAGAGAGAGAGAGAAGGGAGAGAGAGAGAGAGAGAGAGAGAGAGAGAGAGAGAGAGAGAGAGAGAGAGAGAGAGAGAGAGAGGAGAGGGAGGGGGAGGGGGGGGGGGGGGGGGGGGGGGGGGGGGGGAGAGAGAGAGAGAGAGAGAGAGAGAGAGAGAGAGAGAGAGAGAGAGAGAGAGAGAGAGAGAGAGAGAGAGAGAGAGAGAGAGAGAGAGAGAGAGAGGCCTTTTGAAGGCCAAATTTGGCCTATGAGACAAAACCATGTACAACTGTAGTAATCCCTATATAGAAATAAAATAAAATGGAAAAGTACTTGCTACACAAAACTGTGTAGGGTGCACATGTAAACAACCACATGATAGTCTACAAGTTGACGGAGAGGTATTGGGGATAATGTAGTGGTGCGTTGGGAGATGTGGCTCTGACTCTACAGGCAATGGCCACCTAATACATGGGGGCCCAATGATGGGAGTGAATATGTATATCCTAACTAGAGGTAATGGGTGGAGGTGGGTGGAGTATGTGGTACATTGGGGGCGGTCTGAGTGCCTCTTGAAGGAAGGCTACCCAGGTTGTGGTGGTGCGCTTGTGCTCCATCATGTGGTCATGGGTTATCTTGATGCGTGAGATATCCTCATGGTATAGTCGTGGTCGTCCGTATCCAGCTCTCTATGTGTTCGACGTCGCACTCTCTGTGCCACTGCTTGCTCGAGTGTTAGCCCAATGCCTCTGGAAGGTGGGCTCGTATGATGTAGCGCAGCTCGCTGAAAGAACTTAGCAATGGTCCGTTGTGTACTCATCCGTGTCCAATGTGCGGGCTGTAGTAACTGCTCTCGTCTCTCATACACTCTTGGAAGGAATCATCCCAACCTTCACTGGTCCCCAATGGTCATCACAACTGTAGTGACTCCTCTATATGGAAGCTTGCTCGTAGATCTGAGTAAGCTCGGCATCTAGTAACAAAGCCCTCACTCTCTATTTTTGTATGGCATACTGGGCACCAACTCTTCTCTCTAGGTCCTCCCTTGGTCCAACCCCTCTCGATCTCGAGCTGATGTGATGAAACTCGAAGCTGCCCAATGATGACTCGGAGGTGGTGTGGTAAGTATGTGTGCATGTATCGCAAAGTCTCAATGAAGCCCTGGTTTAAGGTATGTAGAATATGCTCGCAGTAGTGGAGCATTTTCGGTGGCAATGTATCCTCGGGCTAATCCATGTCCTCTATAAATATGTATACCATATCTCCTGGCGAATGAGCCTATTCCTCTCCTGGTGGGAGAGCGTAAGTCAACTGCAGTGGTGGGGCCTGGGCACACGTGTGTGTCTGTGTGTGGTGTCTTAGTATATTTACATTAAGTGGTGAGGCTAGGTCACTCAACTTTGGGGTGTGACGAATCCTCATTGATTTATCATGCAAGTACAAATAGTGCTTCATCTTCTAGATGAATCTTGTTGGCTAGTGTAGATAGTTGCTCAAGTTCTAGGAGGTAAGTTGGGGAGAAGTGCAATATACACCCTTCTAGATCAGACAAATTAGATGATTGTAGCTCACTTTTCAACACAAAGTTGAGTCAATGCACATAGTTTGGTTCATTATGATTGCTCCAATCAAGTGTCATCTTGTTCTCCTTAGTGAGCATGGTCTAAGCAACTCCTTATGGAGCTCAGTGGTCCAATGGAGAGGTCTACGTGGCTTGGCCAAGAGGTGTTCTCTTGGTCCAATGTTCTTGTGTTGGTCCAATGATCGTGTCTTTATCCCGTGTTCCTTTCTTTGTCCAATGGTCTTGTCCTCTTACTAAGACAAGACCATTGGACTAGGGTAGGACCATTGGATCAAGACAAAGACATTCGACTGCCACAAGATGAGTGGATCAAGACAAGATTTTTAGGCCAAAACCACCTAGAGCTCTCCATTGGACCACCCCTTGAGACCATGTTCATTGAGGAGGACTGTATCACACTTGATTGGATTGAGCAGAATGAATAGGAGTACATGCACAAACTCAACCAAAGTGAGTGGACCAAGGTTCAAGTCTTAATCCAATGAGTAACCACTTTTTGGAAAGGGTAATGGCATACCTAACCAAGGCAGCTATTGTGCGAGCAATAGCTCGGATACTATCCCAACATTCCACCGCCACCACAATCAAAATATCAAGATCTAGGGATTTATGTATAGGCTAATGCCGAACTTCCTTTATATTAAAAAAAAAAAGGAGCGAAAGCCACTCTACAAGGAATCAAAGCAAAGTCACTTTGGTGAAGAGGAGTTTATAGCTGAGCTAGAGTGTACTCGCGTGTGCCTAAAGAGGCATTATGCCAGGTTTATTGGTGTGGGCTTGGGGATCCATTTCGTGAGTTGTCCTCTCCTGATAGATTGAGTACAATCTCAAATCTATTATCTTCCGCGAGCTCTATAACTTCCATCAGTGTTAGGAACTAGTAAAGTCACCGTCTGGACTTCTCTCGATGTGCTTCTCTTGATGTACTTCTTTGAGGTACCATTATCAATAGAAATGTGAACTCTTTCTCATTCTTGGGTCAATGTAATTGTCTTGTGTACAAGTACCGTGCATACCTCTCATGTGTGGAAGAGTGGGCATAATCTTGATGAAGGGTTAGCTAGCTTGATCTAATTTGTCCCATCTAGAAGAGTATATATTGCAGTACTCTCCCAACTTAGCTCCTAAAACTTAAGCACTGGTATACACGAGCCATTAAGATTCATCTAGGAGTTTTGAGCAGTAATTGTAATTGCATGACTCATCAATGAGGAGGCTTCACACCCCAAAGTTGATCTAGCCTTGGCACTTGACATATATATACCAGGGTGGTAATGTGTCACTTACATAGTTCATAAGTATTATGTTTGCAAACACGTGTCATATCATATGATACACATGCATGGCCAGTTTTCCATGCATATTGGAAGTGCATATCATACACTTGTGACCTTTGACACGTCACACATGCATATTGCGAGTGCATTTCATGCATAGGGGAAACAGTTGCTCAAGGAAGCATGACCCGAATGCAAGTAGATCAACTTCTTTCTCAGAGACGGAAAAACAAAACACGCTTCCATCTCGAATATTTCCAGAATTATGGGGGGAGAATCAGAAGAAATGAGGACTTCCTTTGTTGTTTGAGTATAAATGATTCAGCTCTTCTCAGTTAGAGCAGTTGGCTCATTGCAAGCTTGACATGAAGTCGTTGTGTAGCTCGGCTGCTGTTCCTTGTATTATGTATGTTTTGAAGGTATTCCTTGATCTTTGCCCCTCATAGCTCTTTCATATGAAGTTTGGGAAATGATAGTGCACTCTAGTCAGGGAAAACCGCTGCCAGTATGCCTTGGCAGTTTCGTAAGTGGGAGCTGTAAATGCGTCAATTCTTATGCTTTGAGTACTATTAATTTTCATAAATTTCGTGAACTCAAGAACAGTACCCAAAACGTCCAACGGCACTAGCTCGTCCAGTTGAAGCATTTGCATCTCTTGGCTGGGGGTGTGTTCAACCCTTGTAGGCTGCGCCTGCAGGACATCCCTCATCCACTTGATGTGGTGAGATGGAAACCAGCCTTTTGGGCGCTCGTCTTCAAACCAGTCGTTTTGTCTGGCCTTAGACCCATCCCTTCCTAATTCGCACACTCAGCGGGCTCTGTCATTCCTAGTAAGTGATAGGCGTTCAACCCTTGTGGGGGATTCGAGGGTCCCATGGGTGTTATGCCCTTCACTCTTGTACTTTCGATTAATTCACTTTTGTACTTTCGATTAATTCAAGCTATCAGGAAGGGTGATATGCCCTTCCTTTAAAGAAAAAAGAACGCTACCCAAAACACTTAATGGGTCGGTATAAGATTTGCTCCTTTTCGTCCCACCACAAGGAATGCTGCACCCTTTGAGTTGTCTCAAGGTTTGTTGAATTTCAAGGAGGCACCAGTAGCGTGCTTTCTATTGCATGCATTCAAACGTGTCTAGCTTGCAATACTCCCTGAGATGTGATCCGTGAAGGAAAGTCTGAGCAGAAACATCTTTTGAATTTTCGCCTTCCCATTGCAGCTCCGATCACCAGTGGTACCCTCTTCTCTTTCAAAAATAACAGCTAAATCTGTGGAATTATCGGAGTTTTCTGTACATCCTTTTTCCTTCCTTTGTGGATGGGGAGGACATGAACGCAGAGAATTATTTTTGTAATCTAGAAGCATCGTATTCTTTCTATTTTGTTGCTTCTCATCATATGCTCGCTGTTCTCTATTTCAAAATTAATGCAGGGATACCGGATTGATCCTGCCAGATGGATAGATATGCCTGGAGCTTTTGTAAGTTGGGCTTGCTGTCTAATTTCTGATTTGTTTGTGTATTACTGGTATGATTAGACTTCAATTACAAAATTTTATTGCTATGATGATTTCTTTTAGGGTGCAAGTGGAGCAGTCACGACTCTTGTAATTTTACATATTTTAATGCATCCAAACAATATAGTGTTCCTGTGGTTCGTTCCTATGCCTGCTGCAGTGGCGGTAAGTTTAAAAGCTGGTTTCTGCCAAGAGAAGTGTCATTTTAAATGAACTGATGCACTTGTAATCCTAATCTTTCTGCAGGGTTGTGCGCTAGTTGGAATGGACTTGTATCGAGCCTACAATGTACGCCTCTAATCCATGTTTCTTGACATTAGTTCTCTCGTGTCCTATACTGGTTTAATTTTAGGAGCGAAATCATGTTTCCTTGCATGAAATGAAAATATCGTTTCTCTAGATCAGCTGAACGCTCTGTTTAGTTACTTGGTGAGATTATCTTGCCTCTGCATTGTTTCAAGTATGTCATGATAATCTCTCCTAAACGTCAAAGCTAGTACGTGGAAGTCCAGATAGCAAAGGAAGAAAATTGAGGAAACAGCGAATGCAGTTTCTAAAAGTTTGACCATGTATTTTGCGCTTTTTTGCAGACCAGCTCAGGCACTGCTGTGGGTGCGCATTTAGGAGGAGCTCTTCAAGGACTCTTGGTTTACTTGCTGTTGAAAAAGTTTAGCTGATGATTTTTTTGAACAACTCTGAGGGGCATAGGCATTCACATGTGAAAGGCAGGCCATCTTCAAATGATAATAGAATGAAATAGAAGAGAACCTCAAATATAGGGCATTTCATCCTGGTGCTTTTCTTTTTCATAAGCATCCTATATATTGAGACAATTGAATTATTTATGGTGTGCAAGTTTATTTTTTATACTGAAGTGTTGAGTAATTTTTGTCGAGGCTGTGATACATTGGGAACAGAATGGACTACTATGGCTTGTCAGGTTAATATCAGAAATCGTGTGGAGCTGGCATTAATACCATCCCCTATGCATAGCATTTAAGGATTCTCTTAAAATCATTATTGCATTTTCTTGCTGATAAACTCATTTCGTCTACATCACAAAGGTGTGTATATTTATGCATGCATGCATGTGTATGTATGTAATAAATTAGATGAGATTGAAATTGAGATACATATTGAGAGTTAAGTTTCGATCACATAAGATTAGATTAGATTAGATTAGATTAGATTAGATTAGATTAGATTAGATTAGATTCGATAGATAGATAGATAGATAGATAGATAGATACATAGATAGGTAGATAAATACATAGATAGATAGATAGGTAGATAAATACATAGAGAGATAGTTAAGGAGGTAGGTATGTATGTAGGTGGGTAAATAGGTAGGTAGATAGACAGATGAAGGTGGGCAGAGGAGTTGATCGATGGATGGATGAGGCGATTGACAAATGTATCGATGGTTGGATGAATCAATGGTTAGACAGGTAGTTACTTAATAGAGTTGAGAGTTCCAAGTGGGTCCCTAGGGACACGTATCCTTTATCTCCTCATCTTGAGGATGAGAGAACCTAACGAAGCTTCCATCTGTTATGCGAGAATCATTGATAGTCATGGACTTGAATACTCTTTCCTATGAGGAGTCAACTTGGGAAACTAGTCGCAGGTTAAATACTCGTTGGAGAGAATTGTTATTAGGAATGCTCGTTGAAGGTCGATGTGCGCAGTTAAGGATCTTCCCTCTAGGCACCGACAATCTCTTCATATCTACCTGAAGCGGAATCGTTTGCAGAGGTTATATGTGATTGCCAACAGGATGATGTGCTCTGATACAAGCAAACTGTAAATAAAGAAATAACAAGGGACAGATAGAAAATAGTGGCCACGCAGAATGCAATGAAGGACACACACGTTAGCACGCATATTTTTGTGATTATGCTGTAAGAATACTTTTGGAGTTCAAGCGATCCTTTTAACTGTGCAAAAGGTGAAAAAAGGATATGTTAAGAAGCCATTCTACAGCCAGAGAATTCGAGCATCGTTCTCAAAGCTTATACAGAAATTTAGCAAGTCATAATGTGTAATTGATCAGATTTTTCGTAAACACATGCTTTCCAAAGTGCCACTCTCATGTATCTTCTATTCTTCACGTAATGAAATAAATACACATACTCTAAGAGTCTCATCCATTAAAATATGTCGGGGGAGATTGTATCCAATCTTGTGTTCAATCTTTCTCTCTCTCTCTATTTTGTGTGTTCTTGTGAGATTTTGTTATTGTATTATCTCTGTGTACATGCATCTACAAGATCTGATTACACTGGTACGAGGGATTATGCGCATTTGCGGAGGTGCACTTCTGGGCGTCCGTTCGTGATTCGGCACCTGTTTTGTTTTGTCTATTCTTATCCGGTCTAGGTTTGCATTTTTCAATTCACATTTTTTTTTATTTTAGTCATGTTCATCGCTGTTTCTCGAATCCGCTACTATCTACTATCCTTGTGATTGTCACACTATTCATTGTGCACTGTGCCTTGTCCCTGTGACACTGTCATAGTATTACACTGTGCACTGTGCATTATGCCATGTCTTGATTCTGGATCTTTCTAGCCCCTCTCATGTTTGTTATTGCTATTGAGGGAAATCTTATCCTTGCCTGATCTTTAGTCTCATTGGCCAAAGGCCTCTCCAATTTGTGTATAAAAGGACATCTCTACTATTGCAAATATGAGGCACACTTCAATTCTTATCCATGCATACTCTGAGAGAGAGATATCCTCTCTCTCTCTCTTATCAACCTTTGTCTTATCCTTGTGAGTGTAGGAGTGCTCATTTCTCTTCTTGCAAGGAAAAGAACTCATCAAGATTCACAAGTTTGATAGCATTAGCTTCTATTTATGGAAGAATCATGTTTATGATGTCTTGATTCAAAGAAAATAGCGGAAGTCAATTGATGGCCCTACAAAAGTAACCTACTGATATGGATGACAATGATTGGGAAGAGCTTGATCATATGGCCATGTCTACAATTCAATTACACCAGCTGACAATATCTATTTCAGAATTTCGTGTTGTGAAACCTCAAAGAAGGTATGGTAAAAATTGTGTAACACCTATGAGAAGGACATTGCATCAAACAAAGTGTATCTCATGAGAAAGTCTTGTGCTTATGCATGAAGGACACATATATTATTGCCAATCATCTAATGACTTTGATGCATCATATTTCATAATTTCAAGCCGAAGCAATGAACATGGATGATGAGATGAAAGTAGTTTTCTTATTATGCAAACTACTCCCCCTTGTGGGATATATATTTTGCACAACCATTATTAACAAGTCGTTACATTGTGGAGATGTATATAATGTCTATGATTTTGACTAGACAAAGAATTAACCATGTGATATGAATGAGAATAGAAACAAGCATTGTCAATGTGGAAAGAGTATATACAAATCACAAACGAGGGGTATTGAATGTCATCATTGGCATAAAAAAGGATACATGAAAAAGGATTGCCATTCTTTGAAGAATAACAAAGGAAAAGGGTAGTAGAATGATGGCCATGTTAAATAACTACGTGCATATATACTTTGTCTATGAAGATAGTAGAAATAAATATTATGTTTATGATGCTAATGTGTTGACACTTCATATTACTATGCCTAATGAGGCTCTTATGGCTAACTCCATTTCCCACACATGGATCTTAGGTTCGAGTTTACTTTTCATGTGAAACCACATAAAGAATGGTTCTCCAATTATTCAACAATCTCTTGGTATAGTGGGACTTGTTGATTTTTATCAATGTAATGTTGTTGGGATTGGAAATGTGGTTGTGCCATTCGCTCATGGTTCATAGTTTACCATGCATAATGCATGCCACGTGCCTCACTTTCATGATGATATTAATGCTATAAAAAAATCATGTGGATAAATATAGCTATTTTACTCTTCTCTAACGTATAAAGTGGAAGGCTTAGAGAAAAAGACAATTAATTGCTGGATGGAAGAGTGACGTATTTATGGATCCTAGAATGGAGTCACACGTCTGAGAGAAATATACATTAAGTATGGATCTAATGTCATCTCAAAATGATATTACCCCTTGTGAATGAGTAATCTAAGATACACCTTTCATTTGATTGAGAAGTCTAAAAAGCCAAAGTTGAGGTGAGTGGATGGCATGATATGCATTTTATTTTTAAACACATGCAGATATCAATAGAGAAAATCGAAAATAGGATAGACTTACAAAGAAGGTTGACAAACCTATCATCCCCTTTGTGGGGAATCCATTTTCTCCTTAACTTTGACATGTGAAGGAGAAAATGTTGGGTTGCTATTGTGGTTCTTAATTCTTCGTCCTATGAAAGCTAGGGTTTTCTCTAAAGATTATTCTTTGTGTGTTTCATCAAAGTTTGTCACACATCTCTCCTCCCAAATTTCCAAGGGGCTTCCCCATGAATGATGTTCCACAAACTTAGGGTGGGGCTGAGGTATTCCCATATAATCTATCCCTATCTCTCCCTATTGTGTTTCCAAAAATAGAAACCCTTGGCCAAAATTTTCTTAAATGTAAAGATCTATATTGATACTATCAAAGGGAGTTTCTTAATATGGAACCAGGTTGATTCATTTTGTCTAATTCTAGCCACCCACTTCCACTCGTTTCTAAGGCAACGTTGTTTCTTCTTCTAGATCTAGGTTTTCTAGGGTGCAAAAATAACTGGCATCATTTAGGCATGATTTTAATGAAGAAGAAACGGATAATAAGACCATGGTTCTTCCAACTAGATGACCCCACTAGGAAGAAGTCATGTTTATTTCTAAAGATCAATTGAGATCAAGATTTGGTATATATAAGCCTAACTCATCCATTTGGAAGCCATCTTTCCCTCCACAACAACCACTCTCAAATACTAAGGTCCTTTTTGTTCCTAGCAAGGTAGAAAATGTTGGGGATGTAAGGGTCATGTGACCTTACCCCCATATTCATATATATACATCATATATAGAGCATTGCCTCAAGGGAGATCATTATGTGGGTTTTGAGGCTCCCACGCATATCCGCGCGTCGTTCCTCTCTTCTCTCTCGTTCCATCTCCTCCTTCCTCCTCTTCTTCTGCACTCCAAACCCCTTCATTGGTATCAGAGCATGTTGAAGGCTGGTGTGCAAGAAGCTTCAATGGAAGCTTAGGTGAGAAGAGGTAGAAGTGCAGGTCGGCATCTCTTGACAGCAGTTCAGTATTTCGGTCATAACTCGAGCTACGAAGCTCGGATTGACGCGTTTTAAAGTTCTGTGCGTAGCTAACACAGAGAGCTACAACTTCTTAGAAGGGCGCAAAACCTGGTTCGGACTTCTAAAGTGCCGAAAATTCGAAAAACGCAGAGAATTGTAGAAGGCGAATCTACATTGAGTAGGACAGCAGGTCGGTTTTTTCGTCATAACTTGAGTTCTATAGCTCGAAATGCGATGATTCAACTTGCTGCTTGTAGCTTGGAAAGATAGCTACAACTTTGTAGAAGAACTCAGATCCAAATTCTGAGTTTTAGGTTGCCGAAATTGCAGAATACAGAGCAGTACTGTTGCAAGTGAAATTGAAATTGACAGCAGGCGCTTGTTTTGAGCATATCTTGAGCTATACACCTCCGATTGAAGTGTTCTTTATGTCGTTACGTAGCCAAGAAGTGGATCGTCAAGTTTGCTGAAGACTAAAAGTTCAGATTCAGAGGTTATCACCTCTGAAACAGCAAAACACAGAGCAGTACAGTTTTGTCCAAACAACCCTAATTGCACTTGGAGGTTGAATTTGCTTTGGAACTTCTTCGAGAGAGAATTTTTGGTGTGCAAGCTCTTATTTTCAGAGCTTCAAGACATTGTACATGTATGATCATTGTGGTAGCTCCTCCATATGAGAGTAGAGCATGATCTTGTCACGCGTTTGGCATGTAAGATGACATTGTGGTATACTCTTTTTGAGGTTTATGTCATCATGAGTTTGATCATGGATGTATAGTGGCATTGTGGTCTACATCTTGCTTATGCCACTTGGTTACGGATTTACTTTCCGGTTGCACATACTTTTGTGAGAGTTGACATTGGATCTTAGTTGGTACTTGTATCTTTTGTTTTCTTTGCAGGTACAGGATCCAGATTGGAGCCTCAGTTACACGTTTGTTTGTCACCGTTATTAGCATTTGGTCATTGATTGATATATATTTGCCAGTGTGATTCTTGGCTTATGTGGATGGTGATTCCCACATGGTTATTTTGGTTCTAGAGTCCATTTTACAGAGGAGATGCTGCCGAAATTTCATCGGCTTTCATGCTAGAAAGGAGCTCTAGTGGATCTTGAAGCTTGTGCGATAGCTTTGGATCATTGTTTATCTCCATTCACTTGGACTTGGTCACAGGTTGTTTGTGACAGGTTGGACCATCTTGCAGGATTCATTCTTGAGTGGAAGTTGTATTGCCATTGTATTGGCGTGTATTGCCATTAGTTTTTTGGCACATGTAGTTGCCATTATCTTCTTGATTTATATCAGTGACAGGTGGTGACAGATTATTCATTGTTCTTTGCTGATTGGTTATCTTGTTTGATTGCTCAGTTTTCAGGGGATACTCTGTCGAATTTTTCCCAGGATTCTTTCACATCTATTTGGTCCCTTTGGAGACTTGGTGAGCAGGCTTATGCTCATGGTTTTATATGCATGCTAGATGCATGGTTATGTGACAGGTGGTTCACATAGTTCCTTCTCCATCGAGACATTTGTGATATGACTTATGCATATGGATATGCAGGTGTGATCCTATTGAGGATAGAGTATTGTTTCTAGTCTCTTATTACATTGCTAGTCTTGGATTGCCAGCATGGTGTCTTCTCGATTCGATGGTACTGACTTTCCGAGATGGAAAGCTCAGATGTGGCATACATTGGTTCGTGCAGGGTTACACATGTATGTGCATAGAGATGCACAGAGGCCTCGTGACATGCCCGATCATGTATGGATGGATATGGATGCATTGGCCAGCTCCACTATCCGATTACAGCTTGTGGATTCTATATATGAGTCTGTTATGTATGAGGAGACGAGTAGTGCATTATGGCAGAGACTACATGATATGTATGCGAGTCCATTGACTCATGTGAGACATAGATCACATCGACGACTTCGATGTTGGCACTGTGGTCATGAGGGCCATATTCGACGATGTTGCTTCAGGCGGATGCGACGACGACGTCAGAGATATGCACGTGATGCAGATCAGGTAGTGGTTTCAGGAGATTCTATGGCAGTTGATTATGCTAGTGATGGAGATATCACTTTCTCCTATGGTTCATCTCATGATTCCTCTTGCTCATTAGATAGCACACATATGGCTTGGTTGCTTGATGCATTAGCCAGTTTTCATGTTACTCCATATCGTGAGTGGTTTTGTCGATTCTCAGGTGAGAGTCGTGGATGTGTGCACTTGCTTGATGGTACATCATATGACATTGAGGGTGCAGGAGATATATGCCTTATGCTACCTAGTGGAGCATCACTTATACTCAGACATGTACGCTATGTGCCTTCATTCCCTATGAGCTTGATTTCAGTTAGCCAGTTACAGGAGAGCAGATATTATGCATTCCTTGGCGAGCATCATTTTCAGTTGCAGTTGGGACAGCTTATGCTTGTTAGAGGTGCCAGGATTAGGCACATGTATCCACTGCAGGTACTTCATGTGAGAGACAGTCTTGTCTCAGTGGGAGTTCAGCCTTATGTGCGATGTGAGACTCGTCATGTCTCATTCTGTCTACCTATAGATAGGTCTATGGACATTCTTGATGCACATGTATGGCATGATTCAGATGCTCAGATGGATGCACATGTAGAGCATGTTTTGGATGCTCATGATGCTTATGTAGATCATGGTTTGGTTGATCATGTGGACGCTCTTATAGAGCACACTTTGGATGATCATTTGGATGCTTTAGAGCATGATGTGGATGCTCATGTAGAGCATTGTGATGATACTCAGTTAGAGTTAGATCATCAGTTTGATCTTTGTGTTGATGTTGTGCAGTTAGCTCATGCGGAGCATGATGATACACTTGGTGTGGTAGAGCACGATAGCTCTCATGATACACAGTGTATGGTAGAGCATATTAGCTCTCATGATGCACAGCTAGATACATCCTTGGTTGTGAGTATGGCTGATTTAGATGCTGAGGAGTCAGCAGTTATGCAGTCATTCTTGGATTCGCTCATGCCAGATGTTGACATAGATATGTCAGGACATGTTGGTCTTGACGATGGTGCTTTGGATGCCTTGGATAGAGGCATGGCTGACATGCTTAGGTTAGCCAGGATAGCACATGTTTCGTCAGCATTCGGGAGTTTGATGTACGAGTTGTTATGCTCGAGACCAGACATTGCAGTTGCTATTGGAGCATTTGCACTTGGAGTTGTCAGTCGTTCGATGATTGACATAGGCATGGAGCGAGTGGGAGCTTTGCAGGAACTTCATCAGTTCTTGCATCAGTCAGATATGAGCTCGACTCTTGTCGATATGAGTCTAGAGCAGTTTGAGGTGCATGGATACACCTTGTTCGAGGCAGTTGGTGTAGGCTGATCTGGTATGGGTAGAGATCCGGACTCTTCCTATACAATATTGTATAGTCCTACATCATTCTTTGTTTATGTTACCACTTATGGTCACATTGACCCTTAAGTGGGAGATTGTTGGGGATGTAAGGGTCATGTGACCTTACCCCCATATTCATATATATACATCATATATAGAGCATTGCCTCAAGGGAGATCATCATGTGGGTTTCGAGGCTCCCACGCATATCCGCGCGTCTCTCCTCTCTTCTCTCTCATTCTTCCTCCTCTTGTTCTTCACTCCAAACCCCTTCAGAAAATGTCCCATTTGATTTTAGGATCCCCATGTTTGTTTGGATCTCCCATCCAAAGGAAGTTGCAACAAGCCTTCTCAAGAATTTCTATCTCTTGTCTGATGGCATTTGATAAAGATGGAAGTAAATGGTAGAAGGAACAAAAAATGTGTTGACCATCATGGCTTGCCCTAAACCATTGAGCTACATACCCTTGTAGTTATTGAGCCTGAGTTCAATTTTGCTTAGGATCCGTTCTCACCTTTGGCTCAAAGTAACTTGAAACCCCAATTCAATACCTATCACCCTAAAGATTAGGCTTTGATTGATTAACCTTGCAAGCTTGCACAAGGATGAAGCCTAAAGGGGGAAACAAGGGACCCTTGGCAATCATTTTTAAATTGTTGATCTTGGACAATAAGGTAGCACAAAGGTTTGTTGACACTCCTAGAAAAACAAGGTGTTGTATTGGGTGTTATTAATAAGGGCATTAGTATCATTTGCAAACATATGAAGAACTAGTTGAACTTCACCATTACAAAGGAGATGCCCTCGATGACTCCTTTCTTGAATTTATGTTTTAATGTGGATGGGCATGGTGAAGGCATAGTTCTAAAGGCACAAGCATGCTGATGGAGATGAAGCTAGGTGAGTGGTTGTGCAGTGAATAGAGGGGGAGGCAAAGAGAAACGATCAATCCTACACTCACAAGGATAAGACAAGATTGATAAAGTAGAGCTAGAGGATCTCTCTCTCTCTCTCTCTCTCTCTCTCTCTCTCTCTCTCTCTCTCTCTCAAAATGGAGAGGGTTTTGACCAATGAGAGCAAACATAAGGCAAGGATAAGATTTCCCTCTTTTATAGAGAGGGTTCACACTACAAGTTCATAGTTAACGATTCCATCTCGAGCTTGATAGCTCCTTAGGGACTATACTTTCCTCCCTACAAAGGAAGGATGATAAATAAATGTTTCCTCCCATGTACGAGAAAAATGGCACAGTGTTTATATCCTTCATTCAACAAACTCATGGGTGGCACAACTCTGTCCTTATACAAAATGAGGATGATACAAAGGAATGTTTTACAAGACATCTTCATAGGTGAAATTGATTTGAGCTTCTTCTTCATTTGTTTCCTCTACTATGTTGATGTTGCTGGTTTTGCCACATATTTTGTGAGGGTTAACTTGAAAACAAACTTTTGGTAAATGGTCGGTACGATTACAATGAGTACATTTCGTGACTTTTACAACCAATGCATTTCTAGTAAATTCATCATGAGTTTTCAATTTATTTTCATGTTGTTGTAGAGAATTAATAACATCCTCAAGCTTAGGGATAGGGTCATTTTCTTTAAGAACAATTACAATTTATCCAAATTTATCATCGGGCACTACTTTGAGTAGGACTGCTACTTAAACTTCATTTTCAATAGGGCATTGTACATAAGCTAATTGACTACAAATACTCTTTAAATTGTTTAGAATGGTAGGTATACCTTCTCCTTGAGGCATAGTAATAGAATAAAGCTCCATTTTAAGTGTTATTTTGGAGTTTCAAGAAATATGTCCAAAATTTTGCTCTAAAGTAGTCCATGCTTTGATTTGTGGTAGTGCAATCATCCAAGAAGTATACACAGTTGTCATCTAGGGATGTGAGTAACATTCCAAGTGATTGTTCATCCTATCCAATGAAACGTGGTAATTCTCTTCGATGCTCAATTGTTTCACTGGTGCAGGTGGTTTTGTAACAGACCATAATTGTTTAGTTATGAGACGACCCTTGATTTTGGTTTGCCATTTGTGGAAACCTTGCCGATTAAACTTAACAAGAGTCTTTTCACTCATATTGGAGAGGTCTTAGTAAAGTGACTCACTATGGTAGTATCTAGTTCCTTACAACAACATTTAATTCAAGTATTCTATTTAGATGAAAGCTTTTACTGCTCAAGAATGAGGGTAGTGTCTAATCCCAAAAAAACTTAAAGCACTAGGGAATTTTATATACATGACATGCTTAAACGTATAGAAATAATGATGACAACACATTTAAGGATTTTCGGTACTTTGTTAGCCATGTTTTGGGCTTTTATTACATATAAGAAAAATAAATCTCTCTCTTTAAAAGCTAAGGCATGTCCCTTTTCTTAGAGCACCAAATCTACAATATCTAGGATGTACCTAAGGCAAGAAAATAGGCTCCAAGATTTATTAGCCCTAATCGTCCTAAGTGTGTGAAAGGTTATCTTGTTTGATTGCTCAGTTTCCAGGGGATACTTTGTCAAATTTTTTCCAGGATTCTTTCACATCTATTTTATCACTTTGGAGACTTGGTGAGCAGGCTTATGCTCATGGCTTTATGTGCATGCTAGATGCATGGTTATGTGACAGGTGGTTCACATGGTTCCTTCTCCATTGAGACATTTGTGATGTGAGTTATGCATATAGATATGCAAGTGTGATCCTATTGAGGATAGAGTATTGTTTCTAGTCTCTTGTTACATTGCTAGTCTATTCGATCGCCAGCATGGTGTCTTCTCGATTTGATGGCACTGACTTTCCGAGATGGAAAGCTCAGATGTGGCATACATTGGTTCGTGCAGGGTTACACATGTATGTGCATAGAGATGCACAGAGGCCTCGTGACATGCTCGACCACGTATGGATGGATATGGATGCATTGGCCAGCTCCACTATCTGATTGCAGCTTGTGGATTCTATATATGAGTCTGTTATGTATGAGGAGACGAGTAGTGCATTATGGCAGAGACTACATGACATGTATGCGAGTCCATTGACTCATGTGAGACATAGATGGCATCGACCACTTCGATGTTGGCACTATGGCCGTGATGGCCATACTCGACGACGTTGCTTCAGGCGGATGTGACGACGACGTCAGAGACATGCATGTGATGCAGGTCAGGTAGTGGTTTCAGGAGAGTCTATGACAATTGATTATGCTAGTGATGGTGATATCACTTTCTCCTATGGTTCATCTCAGGATTCCTCTTGTTCATTGGATAGCACACATATGGCTTGGTTGCTTGATGCATTAGCTAGTTTTCATGTTACTCCACGTCGTGAGTGGTTTTGTCGATTCTCAGGTGAGTCGTGGATGCGTGCAGTTGCCTGATGGTACAACATATGACATTGAGGGTGCAGGAGATATATGCCTTATGCTACCTAGTGGAGCATCACTTATTCTTAGACATGTACGCTATGTGCCTTCATTCCCTACGAGCTTGATTTCAGTTAGCCAGTTACATGACAGTAGATGTTATGCATTCCTTGGTGAGCATCATTTTCAGTTGCAGTTGGGACAGCTTATGCTTGTCAGAGGTGCCAGGGTTGGGCACACGTATCCACTGCAGGTACTTCATGGGAGAGGCAGTCTCGTCTCAGTGGGAGTTCAGCCTTATGTGCAGTGTGAGACTCGTCATGTCTCATTTTGTCTACCTACACATAGGTCTATTGACATTCATGATGCACATGTATGGCAGGATTCAGATGCTCAGATGGATGCACATGTAGAGAATATTTTGGATGCTCATGATGCTTATATAGAGCATGATTGTTTTGATCATATGGATGCTCTTGTGGAGCACACTTTGGATGATCAGTTGGATGCTTTAGAGCATGATGTGGATGCTCATGTAGAGCATTGTGATGATACTCGGTTAGAGTATGATCATCATTTTGACATTGGTGTTGATGTTGTGCAATTAGCTCATGTGGAGCATGATCATATACGTGGTGTGGTAGAGCAGGATTGCTCTCATGGTACACAGTGTATGATAGAGCATATTAGCTCTCAGGATGCACAACTAGACACATCCTTGGTTGATAGGATGACTGATTTAGATGCTGATGAGTCAGTAGTTATGCAGTCATTCTTGGATTCACTCATGCCAGATGTTGACACAGATATGTTAGGACATGTTGGTCTTGATGATGGTGCTTTGGACGCCTTGGATATAGGCATGGCTGACATACTTAGGTTAGCCAGGATAGCACATGTTTTGTCAGCATTCGGGATTCTGATGTACGAGTTGTTATGCTCGAGACCAAATATTGCAGTTGCTATTGGAGCATTTGCACTTGGAGTTGTTAGTCGTTCGATGATTGACACAGGCATAGAGCGAGTGGGAGCTTTGCAGGAACTTCATCAGTTCTTGCATCAATCATATGTGAGCTCGACTCTTATCGATATGAGTTTAGAGCAGTTTGAGGTGCATGGATACACCTTGTTCAAGGCAATTGGTGTGGGCTGATCTGGTATGGGTAGAGATTCGGACTCTTTCTATACATTATTGTATAGTCCTACATCATTCTTTGTATATGTTACCACTTATGGTCACATTGACCCTTAAGTGGGAGATTGTTGGGGATGTAAGGGTCATGTGACCTTACCCCCATATTCATATATATACATCATATATAGAGCATTGCCTCAAGAGATATCATTATGTGGGTTTTGAGGCTCCCACGCATGTCCGTGCGTCTCTCCTCTCTTCTCTCTCGTTCCATCTCCTCCTTCCTCTTCTTGTTTTGCACACCAAAGCCTTTCAACCACAACTTAGACTTGTTCAAGAAACATATAAGGACACTGATATGGATTAAAAAAACATCCCCAAAGCTAAAGAGTTACTTTTCTTGAATTTATTGATCCTGTACATAGAAGACTATGAGCAAAGGAACTTCAAAATGGCTCCAAAAATCACCCAAAAGACTACTTCATAGAAGTTTTTTGAGGCAAAGAAAAAACTGAAGAACCAAAGTTTGCTAAAGACAAGGCCAATATTATTTTTCCTCCCTCCTCAAGCATCAATGAATCTATAACCTTCATCTTCCTTGATTATTTAGATCCTCTCTCATATGTAGCCAACAACACCAATAGTGACTTGAATGACGCATGAAAAGGTATGCCAAGATCTATGCCTTGGTTT
The DNA here is from genome assembly GCA_020310875.1 of Ceratopteris richardii. Lineage (NCBI taxonomy): Eukaryota > Viridiplantae > Streptophyta > Polypodiopsida > Polypodiales > Pteridaceae > Ceratopteris > Ceratopteris richardii. The sequence goes on along the minus strand of CM035437.1, from coordinate 16,267,567 downwards.
CAGCCACACTATGCAGATTATCAACAACTTGTATTTTCACATGTGAAACTACTCTAGTACTAATGAAGAGGAGCTTCCTAGCTCTTGATAGTGCACCTTGCAATTTTGGATGATGTCAAAATTCAACTATGTACCTATCTATACATACATGCTAAAAATTGCAAAATCCAAAGAACAAATATTATAAGCTCATTGTATGCAAGTTTCACAAATGTGCAATCTCCATCCAATTCGTGGCTAACCAAGACACTATGTGTTTTATTAGAACATACATTTCCAAGAGTGTTTGGCAGCCATTTTGCTTTTCACATAGACACTAATGATAACAACAGGTAACTAGGGAAGAAAGAGAAAGAGTCTATTGTATGAAGATTTTACGAATGGGTGGTCTCCATCCAATTCTTAGTTAATAAGGACATTATATGTTTTGTTAGAACATACATGCAGGAGTGTCTAGTGGCCATTTGGCCTTTCACATATAAACTAACAATAAAAATTGGTAACAAGAACTAGTAGAGGGAGTACCACTTGGACATGTTTCTTAAAGCATATCTATAGAAAAATTATTGAGATAGCATAACAACTCTTAGAAAGTTCAATTATATGCCAATAGAGACCAAACTTTTAAAGAGGGAGTACTAAAGATTTGTGGGTGAACTAGATGAACCTAGAAACATAAGAATGCCAAAAATTAGAGACAAGCAGGAAATAGAAGGCCATGAATCTATGACAATTGTTGTGATCATGGATGAGGAATGGCCATAGGATTTGTGGAGAAAAGTAGAACAAACAAAATTGTTAAGGGACACAATAAAAACCTCTCAAAACTAAGATAGATCAAGGAAAAATTTCCTTGATGAGGGAGATCCCAATAGATGAGAGACCCCTATAAATCATGAACTTAGCAAAGAATCCTCTAATTGATGAGAATTAATTAACTATATAGGTCCTCATGCGGCTATATCAAAATTCAGAAGAGCACCATCAATAAGGTGGAAAATAGTTCGCAAGAACATGCCTACGGAAGTGTGAATGAGATGTTAGAGGCAAAAATCTAATGTGCATTCACAATTGACGAATTTTTTAAAGTGAACCCATACGCATGACATTAAATGGACAAAAAGTGATCAACCGAAATATAGTACAAGTAGATAACAAGAAACAAAGTCAGTTGTAGCAATCTTGGAGATGAAATAGTATCGAAAGAAAAGATCAAAGAATATAGCAAAGGAGATAAAGGAAACATGTTTTCCTATCGAGTTTAATAGTCATGTAAGGAGATCTTTATTAGAAAAATCAAAGAGTGTCCATAGAAATAAGATTCTTATGGGAGAAATGTGAAAAACCAAACCTATGGTCAGTTCACTTGAAAGTACAATTCGTTGATGGCGACATAGAGATTCCAAATAGATTGATAAAAGATGTGGAATCAATTAAATGTGTTGTTGAACATAAACACACTTTACGGAACTATAATTTTGAAAAATCCATCAATTATGAAAGTATCTTTGAAATACATTTCATTCAATAACTAAAGATTGTGTGAGAATAGGGAAATAATTCTCCATAAGTACAACATATAGGGATTGTGAATATTAAGAATTTAGCAAGTCACGTTCATAATGACATATCACCAATTGAATGGAAATTTTTCCTTTGGAATGAGAATGAACAAGGATGAAGATGAAAAATTCTTATTGAATGAGGATGCGAAATTCTGGGTATGTAGAGTTTTAGAAAGAGAGTACATAGATGGCTGATAAGTGAAACAAGTATAAACCCAAATAATCAAATTCCTCTTCAAGACCCTCCATACATGTGAACGATATTTAATTAAGAATAACTTGAACCACATAATTGTTCTCAAACTTTACTGGACCTAGAGGTAGTAGTCAATGAACAAACCATGGTTGAATGTTGTGATATAAATGGCTACAATCTACTAATACCATGTTCAAGGTCATAGTCCTCGAAATTTGAACCCATAGATGAGAGCAGATCATTACATCAAGAAGAAAGGCATAAAGAAGGAGAGTCCATTGTAATCTATCCATATTTCTTCGTAAAGCAAAAAATTCTAGAAGACCTTGGAGCTAGAATATCACAAGTCTAAGAAATTTTAAATCACCCTTAGATAAAGGGAAGCCATAACCAAAAAAGAAAAAAATAGAGAAAAAATAAAATCAAAATTGGAGAAGTAGAGTCAATAAAAAACTTCTAAAATCTAGAAAACTTTCAGAAAAATGAGCTAGAGGAAATAAAAGGTATGAATACTATGCCTAAGAGAGAGGCATTCTCAAGATTTAGGGTAGGTTATCATCTGATGCCTTGCCTACCCTATGTAAGAGGTATCGCCTCATCTGGTCTCTCATAAGGATTAAAGGTGGTGACATTGGGTATAAGGGATGAATATCTTTCCTAGCAATAATTACCTTGACCAAGCTAGATAAGATTTCTTTTTCAAGCACTACAAAATTTTCCATACCTTGAATGCAGAGTTCCTTACTCCATGTCTCTAGGTTCTCAAAAGGTGGTTGCTCTCTAAATTATAGCTCTAGAGGAAACACATGATCTTCAAACTTGGTTGCTTCCTCAAGTTCTGATGAAGTTGCTTAAGCATGCGCATGTTGAGGAGATGTAGGTGGTGTTGGTGTTTGTACTGATTCATTTGCAGGGACCATTGATGCTGAGTATCTTGTGCTCTTTGAAGATCATCCACTTGAATGCATAGAACCTCATTCTAATCTATGTATAGGTCCAATGTGTGTCTGATTTCATCAATAGTTTCCTAAAGGTGTCATATTCCTTTTGGACTTCCACAGGTGTCTTGAAGAAAATCAAGATCGTAGGTCCTCATGTAGAAATCTTATCAACTTTTACTCTTTATCTTGAAACTCTAGTTGTCACAAGTGCATTTTTTCTTCTAGCTACGAGTGTATGGTTGACACTTTAGATGCAATGTTGGGAATAGTATTTGGTGTTACTTTTGTGAATGCTAGGCTTTGAGTGTTCAATAATTGCTCTAGCATGTACTCTTGATCTTTGTTGCTCTTTTTTGCCTCATCCATTTTCATCTCTAGCTGAATCTTCAATAAAGCTTCTCTGGCAAAGACAATACTTCTCTGATGATAGCTTGACAATGTTTTTCTATGTAGCTACCAAATTTTCTCTTCTCTCTACATGTTGCACTCACTCTTCATGAAGTTCCTATTTTAATCTTGTAAGCTCATATGCGTCTAGGAGATTTTGCCTTTGCTTGTTTAGCTCTAACTTTTGACCTTCTCAAAATCCATCTGATATTTCTTCAAAAGAGTCATTATCATTTATATTTTAGTGTCTGATGAAGAAGATGGGGTGTGTGTAGTATGGAATAAAAATGATGTTGTATCTACAAGTGCTGATGGTATTGAGATGGGTATAGATGGTGATGTTATATAAAAAATTTAAACAATGCAGTGGCAAAATATGAATCAAGTGGTAGCTTAGTGGAAAGTGGTGGTATGCAAATGGGTAGGGGCACTTCTTTAGATGCGGACTAGGTAAAGTCAACAAGAGGTCCTGATATTGCTCGGGATAGTGTATCCACTGATAAAGATTTAACTATGAATCAAAAACTTCAAAGGAGGAGGAAGAGGAACTTATAGATATTGCTAGAGTAGAAATATTTTCCTTCTCCCCTTTTTTACCTTTTTGTTGCTTCTTCGAAGACTTTTTTGGAGGTATTGGCATAAGCATAGACTCAGTGAATATGACAATTCTATCAATCGAATAGACCATTCTTCAAAGGTTTTTTTCTTCCTTTTATGTGGATTGTGCACTTTAAGAGGCTCAAAGGTCTCTAGTATCAATTTTCTTTCTAGAGCTTTTCTTTCTTCTTCTCATAAGTCTGGAGGCCTTATGTTAAATACTGATGTATGAACAATAGAACATGACAGGAAATCTCTAGTTATGGTAGGTAGGAGGTCACCTTTTCTCTTGAGACATTGGTAAATGATTTTGGTCAGCATGACTCCTCTTCCAAAGAACATATGTGTTTGAAATGAAATTTTTCCTTTGATGGGCTAGTTAAGCATCACTTGGTTCATATCTATGTAATCTATAGGGTGCTCAAGGCATGTATAAAAGCATGGGCAATATTCTTACCTAGCATGATGTAGCAATTTTCCTAATTCATACCAAAATGAGCATGAAGTAATATGATGGCTAGCTCTATATCCTCGCACTACATCTTCTTAAAGTCTTGAAATTAGTAGGCTTAAGTTTTTTAAATGGTGGTATTTACATCTGGCATTGGAAACTTGAAAGCACTAGCAATAGCATTCTTACCAACTTTGATTACTTGTTGTTGTAGAGGAGTGAAGACAAGGAAGCAAAAAAAAGAATTAAAGAAAAGCAAGCTCCAAAATTTTTGAGAAATGGCTAATTTTCTTTTCCCTAGTCCTTTATAAAACATTGAGAAGCATTATAAATGCTCTAGAGGAGTCCTCTAGATGCATAATCCTTGAAGAACATAACATTACCTAATTCCTTCGTAAAACATTGAGAAGCATTGTAAGTGCTCTAGAGAAGTCCTCTAGAATGGATAATCCATGTACAATATTAGGAACTTAATCATTTATAGAAAAATTGTCGCTCTCATGTGAAAGGACCAAAATTAGGCACATGTACATAAATCACTTTTGACTCTTGTGTAAAAACTTTTGCCATTTTGAAGAGCTAACTGATAGAATTTTTGAATTTGCTTCTTCTTGATTGTGTACCTTATTCTTCATGATCCTGTGTGTGTCTTTAAGGTGTGGAGTGTGTGCCTAGAGGTATTTTCTACCCCTTCTCCATCTCTTTTCATTATTAAGGTGTGTGTGAAGCATAGAAAGTCTAGAAGTAAGAGTTGGTGTTTCCCACCACTCTCTCTTTTAGCCATAGTGTGAAGCACAGAGGTCCGATCCAGCTGAAAATGCACCACTGGATGTGTCTCATAGAGAGCTTCAAAAGAACCTTTTGTTCACTATATTTGGGTCTCAGAGCTGAAAGATATTGCTTGATTTGTGTTTGTTATTGCACCAAGTATCACTTACAAATGAATTGTGTAAGAGATGTCGAGTGAGGTGGATGTTCCCTATTTGCATGCATTGCTTGACCCTTTCATACATTAACCATCATTTATGCACATGTCTTCATACACTTGATTGGGTTAGAATCTCGCATTGATAACTTAATGCATGTATCAATGGCACCACTATATGCATTTGCTTGATTATTGATTTTATTTAGTTTCTTTCATAAAAAAACCCTAAGACATTGTGAGCTTAGGTACACATGTTTTTGGAACCGTTGCCAGTGAGTCAGCTTTCATCAAGGTGCCTAGGTGATGATTAGAGTGTTTTTGCGAAGGTAGTGAGCCTGAGGAGGCAATTCTCAGTAGCTTGGCAAGTCAAAATTTTATCTTGCACTTGTTGCTTCATACGCTTAGTGTGACAAGTTTTTAAGATCAGGTTAGGAGTGGAGGAATTAGGGTTAGGAAGTAGGAAAGAGGGCTTGGAGGTATGGTAGACCACTTAATTCCCAGAAACCAAAATTTTTCATTTTTTTCTTGAGTCTTTGGTCATAGTCAAAGACTAAAAACCAAAATTTCACCACATTTCAATTCACTTGTTTATGCAAGTATCGAGGAGCTCCCAAACGATCAGTATCATTGAGCTAGTATGCCATGGAATTTGGAGTGTGGGAAGATTTCATTGCTAAGAACTTGACAAAACACTCCTTGAGGTGAGCTCTACTTCATAAATAAACCAAAAATCTAATTGATCACTCACATGGAGTGACATGACTTCCATCAAGTATCATGAGGCTAGTACTAGGAGATTTTGAAGGAATTTGTTAGCTACAGACAAATAAGGCGAGGCAAGGAGAGAACAAATAGCATATTGGCACAAACATCTTTGAAATTGGACCCATAAAAGTTCAAGTATCATGATCGGTTGAGTTTGGTGTCATGATACCAAATTTTCATGTTCGCGCCACTTGATAGGTATCATGTATCATGGATACCTTACTCCTGGGAGTATCGTGATATGCAAGTATTGTGTATTGCATAGTCAAGTATCATGATCCTCTGGCTTTGTGTATCATCGATATTTTTCAAGTATCATGTATCACGGATTTGGGATTGTGTATCATGTTTCGTCGATACTCTTGAGTATCGTGTGATGTGGAGTTCAAGTATTGTGTATCACCCATATCGAGTATCGTGTATTGTCTGAGCTAGTATCATATATCATATGGATTGAGGTATCTTGTATCCCATGAGCACATATATTGTATTGTGGAGGTCCAATATCGAGTATCGAGTGTTTTCCAAGTATCATGTATCATGACAGCATACAAGTATCGTATCGTTTGATTTAGTATCATGTATCATCAGAACCTTAAGTATCGTGTATCGAGGAAAATTAGAAACTAAACCCTTATTAGCTTGGAACTATAGCCTTTGAAGAATCCTAGCACCCAAACACTAGTCCAACCATTTCCAAGACTTTATAGGGTAACATAAAAACAAATCAAATGAAGTACAATCATATAAAACAACCAAGGCCTTGGATTATGAATGAACTATTGGAGTTACACGTCTGCGAAAGCATATGAATAGCACAAGGAAGAAGAAGAAGATTGGAGCACAACACACAATACTGAATGAATTACCACTAGAATGTACAAAGATTAGTTACCCATTAGGGCTATAGGTGTATATACAAGTTGTGGGAAAAAAAACTTCTAAAGAGGGAAAAAAGTGCCCCAGCATTCCTAGTCTGTTCACACACATCACTACTAAAATATATCAACAAATCCCCCCTCAATGATGTAGTGAACAAGGAGCTGGCACTCATGTATAAGGAAGTGCCAAGCTATGTGGAATCAATCCACAAAAGTAAATAAGCCCAAAGTTTTGCAAAAAGTTTCAAACTTCTCCCTAGGCAGAGCCTTTGTGAAAAGGTCTACAATGTTCTCTTCTGTGGGCACATACCAAGATGATCTCTCCAAGAGAGAACCTCCCTGTAACATAATGATAATGCACCTCAATGTGCTTAGTGGGAACATGAAACACAGGGTTCCTCGCTATGGAGAATGAGTTCTCCTATGTGCAATGAAAATGTGTAATGAACCCTTGTATTTCCAGCACTTGGACAAACAGCCACCTTGGATAGCTTGCTCCTCTCAATACAAAACTCAAATGGACCTGTGCCTATCCACACGAGTATGCTGAAGAATTGAACTTCACTCTCAGACTGATAACTCCCTAAATATATATCCTTTGAGGAAGATATTTGAGACTGATAAAGTACACACAAGTATCTTTCCAACAAGCTAAAAGTCAAGTAATTTGGATGAGTTTTGGTTAGGAAATTCAACTGACCAAAATAGATCACCTGCGCACACAAGTATACTGCAAAATTGGACTTCACTCTCTGATAGAGATCTCATAGAATATAAATCCTTTGAATGACATATTTGAGATAGAGAAAGTACATGCAAAGACCAAGAAATTTGGATACATTTTGGTCGGGAAACTTAACCAAACAAAATAGACTACTTGTCTACACTGGTATGCTGAAAAACTGGATTTTGCTCTTTGACTTATATCTCATAGAATATATAAGCTTTGAAGGAGATATTTGAGAAAGAGGAAGTACACAAGATAAATCTCCAATGAGTGTTTAAACGCAAGAAATAGTTACATATACACTGAGATATGAGCTTCACAACAAAGTTGTGTACAAAATGATGTGCGGCTGGAAGGAGTCTATGGGAAGACAAAATGACAAAATGACCAGATCCAATTATTGGGAGCTCTTGCCTCTTTCTCTCCTTGTTTTGAACGTGCTCCCACTCCACTTTTATAAACAATGAGCATGTGAAGATGTTTGTGCCTCCTTCTTAACTCACCACTTTCATTTGATTGCCCACTACATGCCACTTACTACAAGGTAGATATTGTATCTTTTACTCATCATGAATTTTTACTATAGTTTTTTTTTCTTTTCTCTTCTTTTCCTTTATCTTTATATTTGGTAAATTAATCCAAGCACAGCTCATGTGAAAATGAGCTTGTACATTTATCTTCAACACTCCCCCTCAAGCTCATTTGGGAGTTATCTTCAACCATGTACTTCAAATTTATCACATCTTTGAAACCTTTGAGTTTAGAAGCATCCAAGAACTTTGTAAACATATCTACAACCTCCTCTTTGGTTCTGATGAACTTTATCTCCACATCTTTTCTCAATACCCTCTCCCTTAAATAATGGTAGTGGACCTATATGTGCTTGCTCCTTGCATGAAACACACGATTGCTTGCCAAGTAAATACTTGACATGTTATCACGATATATAGGGATGGTTCCAACTTGCACTTCAAGATCAGCCAAAAGCTTTTTAATCCACATTGCTTCACATGTGACAAATGCTAATCCTCTATATTCAGCCTCGGATGAAAGTGCAACAGTAGGTTGTTTCTTTGAGCTCCATGTGATAGGTTTGCTTCCTATCATGAACACATAACCTGAGGTTGATCTCCTATCTTGCTTTGAACCTACCCAACCAGCATCGCTAAAGCCTTTGACCTGCAATTCTATCAAACTTATACAACAAAGCATGATTAACTATATGCTTTATGTATCTCAACACTCTCTTGGCTGAATTTAAATCTTCACTTGTTGGGGCTTGCATAAACTGAGAAACTACACCAACAACATAAGATAAATCAAGTCTTGTAATGTTTGCATAGATTAATGATCCTACAATGCTTTTGTATGTCATTACATCTTCCAATAGTTCTCCATCATCGAGAAAATCTTTGTATTTGTGTCCATGGGTTGAGTGAGTGTTTTGCATTCACTCATTCCAAATCTGAAAAGAACATCCAACAAGTACTTCCTTTGCATCAAGTAGATGCCACTTTTTCCATAAACAACTTCAACTCCTAAAACATATTTCAGCTCTCCAAGATCTAAAATTTTAAACTCCTTACCAAGCTTTCTTTTGATACCTTTAATCCTTGTAACATCATTGCATGTTATGATGAGGTCATCGACATATATGCAAATATATACCTCTCTATTTTCTTCCTTCTTAAATGAGGTATCACAAGCAAGATGATCCTACAATCAAGAAACTAGGGCTTAGTGGTATGGAAACATGCGAGTTAAGCAAGCCTTGGGGGAAACACTATTGCAGTGGGTGACCTCTTGGGAATTACTAGTACTTTACCTTCCTTGATCATTGAAGTCCTTCCTCACATGTAGACAATGGTGACTTTGGTAACTCAAATGACAAGGTATGCCAAGGTCTACACCTTGGTCACTACCTAAGTCATAAATCTTGGAGGAAGCCACTACAAGCCACAAAGTGTAAAGAATTGGAAGCACTCGCTCTACTCGCATAACAACGATGACTTTTTGCTATGAATAGATTTGATATCAGTGAAGATGCATTCTCTTTGTAAAAATAAGGGCTCACAAGCATCTTTTAGGATTAAAAAATCCAAAGCTAGAACATATCTATCAAGTGGATGGGAGACATGTGTAGAATGTCTCAATGGTTGTTGAACAAGAATATTTGTAGATTGATCTTATTGAACATTCACATGAACATCGCTATGTGTGGCATTCTTATGCATGCTAACTAGAGGACTAGTATTGTCAAACACCAGTGTCTTGTCAGTGAAATGGAAACTAAAACTGAGTACACTATTCTCACTTCAACTTCCTTGATGGGTTGATTATGTATCTTAGACATTGAAAATGACATCACTACTTCTGATCATTGACCATATTTTAAGATCCCACGAGTGATATCTAAATTGATCATCTCGACCATATCCAAGCAAAAATCATTTCTTCAACTTATATTCCAACTTTTTTCTAAGATTATTGGGTATATGAATATACACGTCACACTCAAAACCTCGAAGATGATCATAATATGGTGGCTGCCCTCTCCATAACACTTGTGTCATTTTGAGACCTTTGGCAATGCTAGGCAAAAGGTTAATCACATGAACTGCAATCAACACTGCTTTTGACCAAAAGTATTTTGAAAAGTTTGCATGATGCAACATAGAAACTACTCTATCCTAAATAGTTTTATTCATCCTCTAAACTATGCCATTCTATCCTAGGGTATAAGGAGCTATAAACTCTGATCTTAGTTCCTTTTTCAGTCTCAACTCAAGCAAGCCATTTTTTAAAGTAGGGAATACCTCGTCCTTTGACTTGATAGGATATACCTAGATTTTTCTAGTAGCATCATCTATGAAAGTGACAAGGTAGAGAGAACCACCTAATGACTTTGTGGGCATATGGCCACACACATGTATGAATGAGATATAAGGGCTGAATTGAACATTCAGTGTGCATTTTATGCACATTTCTAATTTGCTTTCCATATTGACAATGCTCACAAAATGAAAAATCAAAGAAAGATAACATAGATAAGTAGCAAGAACAAGAAGATTTTCCACTCCACTATGAGATATGTGGCCCAAACATCCATGCCTTATAAAACTTATAGGTTATTCAATGATAGCTAGCAAGTGTTATTTATATGATCCAAATAAAGGTTAAAGTGAGCCAACTTTGCTTCCTTTTGTAATAACAATATTCCCTTTGATATGTGAAAGAATTGACCATAGAAAACCACTTTGTAACCAAGGTCATCAAGTTGACCAACTTACATCAAACTGTGTGATAATTGAGACACATGGTGTATATTATGCATGTCACTTTGAACTGCACATCCACATCTCGAATCCCAACAACATCACATTGGTAAGCATCACAAAGTCTCATGGTACTAAGAGACTTTGTTGCATAAATAGAGAACTATTCTGTATGTGGAGTCACAAGGAAAGAATCATCAAAATCTAGTAGCCATGTGTAGGAAAGAGACTCAGCCATAAGAACCTCATTAGGCACATTATTTTCAAGAGTCAACACATCGACATCCTCAAAAATAACATTTATTCTTCACAATCAAAGCACATGGCACATGTAACTGCTTAACATGCCCATCAACTTGATGTCCTCCTCCTTTGGGATTATTTTGTAGCATTTCTTCATATGTCCTTTATTATGATAATAATGGCACTTGATCTCCCTCTTCCTTGGCTTACTTCTTTGTTGACCATTATTTTCCTAGTTCTTGCTCCTACAACATTATTGATTCTTTCCTTGGTCAGAATTACGAACATTATATGCATCTCTACTCTGAGTCTCAACCATAGACTTTCTATGGATCTCTTCACTCAAGAGTGCTCCACATATGCAATCATAGACTATTTTACCACTAGGTGCACTATTGCTAATAGCTGTGCAAAATGTATCCCATGATGATGCAAGGTGCATAGCAACAAGACTACTTTCATTTCATTATCCGTCTCCATTTTCTAAGTTTATGACTAAGATAATATAGCATCAAAATCATTTAGGTGAGCAAAAACACTATTTGTGCCCTTTAAGTGAAGGTCTTACAATTTTCTCATCATATATAGTTTATTTGATGTTGTTTCTTTTTCATAAATGTTGCATAACTTCTTCCAAAGCTCCTCTACACTTTCATGGTCCAATATTGTAAGATAAAAATTATATATTGTATGCAATCAAATGAGAGACCTAGCCATTTCATCCAACTCATCCCAATCATTATCATGCATATCAGCATACTTCTTTGAGATTCCATTTACTATCTTCCACCACCTCCTTTGAATCAACGCATCTTTAATTTGATTAATCCATAGAGAAATATTTTGTGCCATCAAATTTTTAAATCCCAAAATTTTCTTTGCCCTTCAAGTTATAGATCCTCTTGAGAACACTAGAAATAGAACCTGATCCACTAGATGTGTCTGAGACCAATGATGCCATGATGATAAAGAATTGACTAGAATGGTAATGGATCTAGGATAGTCTAAACACCACTAAGGTTGAAAATTTTGACCAAGTATCAAGTTCTGGGAAACTTTTGGGAGATTCTTCCAAGAAAAATGTATCAATGAACATCAATGACCAACCAAAGAGATTATGTTATAATGTATGTGCTCGCAACAATAGGTTTCTCAAGGAGTAAATTCATCCACTATATAGTTGAAAATCTAAAATCTAGAAAAACATTACTAGTCTAAAAAATGAGCATATGACCAATGTAGAAAACTCACAAAATTATGAATAGTGACATATAGACTTACATAGCGAATCACTTACTTCACTACATATAACCACTTAATTGAAAGAAACGAACTAAGTGTATCATGTAGTTGGCTTATCAAGCACATATGAAAAACTAGCAAACATCTCCTATGGCAAGGTTGAGTAAGTCTTCCACGTGCATCACAAAAGAGACCTCACATGTGGGTGTCTCCCAGTTAAGAAAATCTCATCATGACCCTCTTTATCAATGCCAAATCCTTTATGCAAAAACATAACCACTATATTAACGACCACATGGGTGTACATGACGGTGCCCACAAAAGCATGCACTCAAAGGCTGAATTTTACAGCCCAAACACAAGCCAAAAAACACCTACAAGTGTATGTAAACTCTATTCTTTAGATCCAAAAAAAAAAACCTATGTAAAGGCTTAAAGAAGAGGGTCTACAAGTACAAAACCTTGCTTTTCTTCTTCCTAGAAGTTTTCTTGGTCTTAGATCACATTGATTTTTCCTAAGAAGCTTGAGTAAGAGTATTTGTATTCATTTTCTAAGCCACCCATCCTTTTCTCCCATTTTTGACTAATTTTCTCTGTATATTTTCTCCAATTCAAGTTTCTCTTATTTTTCTTTTTATCCTTTGAGAATTCTTGATGGAGAGATTGAGGAGGCAAAAGATCCTCTTCTTCATTTGACTGCTTAACTTCTTGATGTTTAATCTGGGCACGTGCAATTTCTTGAAGAGGCACTTGCCCTTATCGTTCGGTACCACTTCCAATGATTTCCACCATTTTAAGCAGTGTGTGAGTAGCGTTTTGTGGAATTTGATAATATTATTTGATCAAAATTATATTTCCTATAATGCTCATAAACCATGGACCCCCCACCCCACAGGCTTATCCATCATCAGATCACAGCAGTGGGTGAAAAAGCCTTCAATCTTCCAAGTGAAATTCCTAGATGTTTGGTGGCAATCCTTCAAGAAGTTGCCACCACATAATAATTGCAAGGACCTTTAGGAACATAAGTACTTTTAGTACGTTGTTGCCTTTGCATTGTAGCCCCCACATGGTTTTAGCCAAAAAGTTCATATTGAGTAAAGAAATTAGTAATCTCCTCTACTCTCAAGGGTTTTTTAAATTCAACTCTGTGATCATAGGGATCAGTAGATCCATCATAATAATTTTTCATGCACTTTGCCACTTAGGATGGTTGAAAGTATCTTCTTGGGTCTTGATACATTTGCCTCATATCAATAGCTGGCACATTTGCTTGTTCATTAGCTTATATGTTACCTTGTTCATTGGCCTTTGCTTCATGGTCTGTTGAGGTTGTGCCTTATCTTGGAATCTATTTAGTGGCAAGCCTTGAAATCTAGAATCTATGTTCTCATCTAGATTCTCAAGAGGATTCTCAAATGAATTTGTACTTCCCATTGGTCTATATCTATTTCTTTGAAAATTTCTCGTAGTCATTTATCTCCCAATATGAATTTCCTTCCTTATACTTTAACTTAGATAATAAAGTATGAATGAATATGTTGTAAAATTTATACAAAATTACTCCTTTTGTAAGTTCTATCACAACTTTATTTGACCAATATTACTTGGGAGTGAACCTATTTTACATATATTTCTTTCCAAGAAGGTTCACATTGAAGCCAAGTGAGCTTGAAAGTTTTTACTAGGGTCATCCCTACTCTAGGTGTGGGAGGGACTTCACAAGGTCCACTCTCATCACCAATGGTGTCTTGATTATACTCAATGTCTCCTTTATTTTTTGTGTGGTTAGGGTCAGGGGAACATAGATCTTCATAGTGATTCCCATAGAATTTAACAATGAGATGAATGGAGACCATTAAACAATTAGGTTTTTTAAGCCTAACTACCTATATATTTATGCCATCTAGATAGATACCCACCTTAGGGAATTATAGTTGTGGAATTGTACAATGGTATGATAATCCGAACTAGATGGACCCACCACTTGAGGATCTCCCAAGACTCACATTTTCAAGACTAAGGATATATGTGGCCAAGCCATCCTTACATGTGTTCAAGTGCATTTCCAAATTGCTGATGTCAACAATTCAGAAAAAAACCTTCGAATGTTTGAGTCAAGCAAATAGATAGTTTATCTTAAAATTTGGCATGCTCCAAATGCAATGGTAGCATTAGATTCTTCAAATTCTTCACCAATAGTAAGATATAGAAATCTCTCATGAAATCTAGGATAAATTTGAGTTTGTTTTCTTACAATCCATGACATCACCTCCACCTCAAGCAAGGATTTCCACGAGGAGCGGCCATGTTCTCTGGCTTGGGCTTCATTGGATCCTTCTTGTGGAAGTCTTAAGCCTTGATTGGCACTCTTGAAATTTTTTAGGACTTGAATGGTTGGTTAATCCACATATGGCACAAGGTGAGGAGCTTTGAGATCTCCCCTACCTTATCTACTATGTCTACCTCTTCCTTTTGAGCTTCTATCTCTACTTGCAAAGTTACTTTGGGAGGTACTTCCTTCATCATCAGACTTCTTGCTTTTTCCTTTGGCATCTTTACCTTTACGTTTATCTGTGTAAAGGGTAGAGGATTGATTACCATTTTGAGTCTCACCATTCTTCATAAGTTTTGGATCATGAGTCAAGACTTGTCCCATGAGTGCATTGAAGCCTCACACTTGCATATCCATGTACAAGTCCATGACAGTGGTGAATGCTTCCCACTTATCATCAGCTTTGATTCCATTGATGCCTTTTCTCACAATTTTTCCATCATCTATAATCTCTCCCATGCTTCTTAAATGATCATAAATATCCTTCATCTTTGTGATAAAGTCGGTGATACTTTTTTTGGGCTTCTTCTTGAGTGATGCTAACTCCATCCATAGTTGGTTCTCCCTGGCCTTGGTGCTCGAAGAGAAGAATACTTCTAAAGCATTACACATTTCTTGTGATGTCTTACAACTCCTAATATCTAGAAGTAATAAATTAGAGATAGAGTTTATAATGTGTGACCTTGCCAATCCCTTGCACACCTTGTGTTCAAACTTTCCCATTCTTCTTGAGTTGATTGTCCTTTGGTTCTGAGTATAGGCATCAACTCATCTCCAGATATGTATCCATAAATATTTCTCCCTTGCAAGTATGCGTCCATCCTTAAAGACCATGCTCAGTAGTTGCTTTGACCTAATTTTTTGATTAAAGAAGGGAATCCATCACCCATAATGTATGGACTACGGTAATGCTCTAATACCACCATGAGGAGTGATAACAATTTGCAAAGATGAGAGGGTCTTAAAAAAAAGCTTGCTCGAAACCAACCTATTTCTCACTTGGAATCTCTAATAGACCTCCTAATCTTGTAGTATATGCAATAATATTCCTATGGTACCCTTGATCATTGATCTCAAAAGTTTATGTAAAAATAGATAACTTTCAGAATATGCATATGCCATTTGAATTTGGAATTTTGAAATGGAAGTTGTGGGTTTGACTCTCATTATATTCATGAGATTTTCTCTTCATGTGCCTTTTACAAATGGATAAAATGCCATGTTTTTTTAACTTAGAAGTAATAAAAAACTTTATGTGTATACATATGACTTTATTCAAAATTTAATGAAGTCTAAATTCTTATGGCTAAGAACCTAGGCTTGCCATATGTACCAACAATGTACTCATATTTTTACTATGATGATGAATCTTTTGATATGGGATGATGATTTTGGAAGTCCTAATTCCAACTTGTTTCTTCTTCTTAGGACATTTGAATACCATATGATCATGATCTCCACAATAAAAGAAGAATTCGATGTCTTTGGAATGCTTTCTTTCCTTGGTGTAAGTCTCTTGATCTTTATGTTATCCAATTCCATGTGCTCTGGTTGAGATTCTTCTAACCTATATAGTTGAGGGACTAAGCTAAACTTGTATTCCCGATCTTGAATAGAAACCTTCTTTCTTGCTTTCTCTTGAACAAACTATTATCACACTCGATTGCTTAATTCATGAATTCATTCAAACTATTTAGCTTAGGCATGGTTAACATGAGGTCCTTGACATCATCACGTAAGCCCCATCAAAATTGATTGATAAAATAATCATCATGCCATGTGAGATCGCAAATGATTTGTCTGAATTCTAATGCATAGATAGAAGCAAGTCAATTTCCTTGATGTAGCTTCCTTAGCTTTGCTTCAACAATACATGAACAACTTGTATCTTCAAAAGATGTGAACTCTCAAAGACAGACCTTCAAATCATACAAAATATCCATCTCCTTCTCTAGGATATGTGGAAAACATGAAAGCACACGACCACATAATAGATTTCCCATGAGTCCTAATTGAGAAGCATCATTTGGGTACCTATCAGATTCCATTCTTATGAAAATCTTAACGTACTGAAGAAATCCTCTAAATTCTGATATTTTCCCATCAAATTTCTCAGGCTTGCTTACTTCGGGACTCTTCTTCATATTGCTTTCCATGGTGGTACTTGAAGAAGATTGATTTATTATAATTTGTAACTCTCAATTTTTTTCTTTCAAGCTTTGATAACATCTTGAATAATTTGGTTTTGAATCCCTTCTTTTTTTCTCATATCTCCTAGACTTTTTTTAGTAACTTTAAGTGCAAAAAAGATTTCTTCATGAATAATCTCCATGGTGCCTAGTCTTGAGAAAGTTCATCTTGCCAAAATGCCATGGAAGCACTAGATTGTGCCCGTTGAATAGGCTTAAGCAAGGTTTTGGAAATATGATTCTGATTACATCACCATGCAAGGGAAATAATAAAAGAATATATAACTATTACAAGAATTCCCACAACTCAAGATTGATAGGTATGGATAAGTGGACAAGGTAGGATACAAGAAATCCCCATAACCTCAGATTGTAGGTATAAAACAAGATATCTTAATTACAAGAGCTCCTTTTAGGGAGATGAACTAGGTACAAGGAATAAGTGGACAAGATCTTGTACTATGAGATTACAAGAGGAAAAGATGGGATATCCAAAATACTAGACTAGAAAAGACTAGAACATGGAACAAGACTAGAACTAGAGCTAGAGCTTGGAAAGTACTTAGTTGGAGATCGCAACTCCTTAAGTTCCCAAGATTTTCATTGGCAAGATTGAGGATATATTTGGCCAAGGACTGTGCATATAGGTGTTCAAGGCTGGTTACAAATTGATAATGTCATTGATGATGTCAGTAAGCTGAAATAGGACCTCTAGATGTCTGAATCCGGCAACTAGATAGTCGATCTTAAGGTCTTGGCGTGCTCTAGATGCAACGGTACCTTTAGATTCTTCAAATTGTTCACCATGCTGAGATATGGAAAAATCTCATGAAAGCTAGGATGAATTCAATTTGGTTTTCTTATTGTCCATGAGACTGACTACCTCAAAGTCAAATGTGTTGTTTTGTTAATGAGTCCCTTATTTGATGAGGATTGGGACACCAAGTGAGATTATTGTATTTTTAATTGAATGAGTGATGGAATTCTTCTCCTTTTGTATTGAGGAAACAAGATTGGCTTCCTTGATGAGGGGAGTCCAACAACCCTCTCGATATAGCAACAAGGCAAATCAATGGACTTTTCAAATGAGGTTGAGCTGCAAATATCCCTATGTTCTCGAAGCTCTAAAAACTCTGATGATAATTAGGGACCTTAAAATCCCAATGAGGTCTAGGTGTAATGGGTTTTGGTCTTTGATGAGACACTTAGTGTCTTGCTTGATAAGATTCAGCCTCTAGTGAGTGTTCTTCCAATGGAGAGCAATATCTAATGTTGGGTATACTGGTACCAACCCGATGTGGTGTTCACAAAGAAATTATGTAAGGTTGTATTTTGCTGGGTAGTCTCAACTATCCAACATGTTTGGTGCATGCCAATTTTTGAGTGAGCAACAAAGAGTAGATTGAGAAATTTCTTTCCCAATTAGCGCTAGGTTTGGGGCTTGTTATGTGCAAAAACATTTTACATGGTTTCCCACTGTGGCCACCTACCTTACACCATATTCTCACTTTCAATAGCATGAATATTGACCATTGATAAGGACCTTGTAGCATACTATTTCTACTTTAATTGATAAGAAGCACTCTCGATGGAGTATTGGATGGTTTCTTGATAGGATAGGGAGGTTCCATAGTAGATCTCTTGGTGAAGTACATAGTCATAGATGACTCCTACTTGAAGACTCTCGATGTGCTCCAGTACTTCTAGTATACTCCTATGGGTGATTTTTGGTCGGTGATGTTGCTTCCTTGATAAAAATCTTAGATTAGGGTGACCTCAGCTTGTCCAATATGTGTCAAATCTCTTCAGTGAATTTGGTGGTATTTGATGTCCTATGTCAACTCTTGCATAGGGAAACCTCGATATAGTTTTTTATTGCCAACAACAATACTGGATTTTTTTGATAGGCTTAACACTTTTTTCTAACCCCATGCCACGTGGAATTAATAAAAAGTTGCCTTTCTTTTTATTTTAAATCTTTGATGTAGTCTTATTTGGCATAGCCCATCAACCAGTCTAAATTTTGATATGATATATATTTCCTTACACTACTCTTCTCATGAACTAAATGACATGGCCCATGAGAAGTGTTTGCTCAATGCAAAGTATGTCTCCTATGGATTGACGAGATGCAAAGTATGTCTGCTATGGATTGTCTAATGAGCAATTGCCTAGATGCATGATCCCTTGATATATGATATGAGAAGGTCTTGCCTGATGAGAAGAGCTTCAACACTTCTTCCACTTGGCTATAAGAAATCATCCAAACACTAAAATGATGGCTACTCTCAATTGTCATTTGCTCATTCTTGAGTGGCTAGGCTTGCATTCTCTACTCTTTTCTTAGTGGTATAAAAACCAATATCAAGCTTATTGAAAATGCACATCTCCCTTGATATCTCATTCTTGATGAGAGAGGCACATTTCAATGATGTTCAACATACCTCTTATTGTACCCATTCTAACAAGCAACTTTTGATAGTCACTAAGTTCAAGAGGTCTGACGATGAGAGTACAAAGAGCAAACTCACTTCATAGAGTGCATTAACACATGCCAAGTGGTGTTCGCACCAAAAAAATGCCATTTGGATTGATCGATACCCCATCCACATTTCAAAGGCACATGAACCATATCTTCAAGGAATTTATTCGGAAATGCCTAGAAGTGTACCTAGATGACTTGTTGCATATTGAGACGAATGAAAGGATCATGTTCTTGACCTAAGAAGAGTTTTCTATAAATTTCACTTATGAAAAGTGTTCTTGAATCTTGAATTAGTGTGTTTTCATGGTCTTCCAAGGTAAAATCCTTTGGCACGTAGTCCTAAAGAATGGCATGTCGATAGATGAGGAAAAATTGTGAGAAATAGAAGAGCTACAATGTACATGCGTCTAAAGAATTTTGAGTGGAGTGTGTGAATTCTTTCCAAAAGCCCAAGAAACATCTCATATGAGCACCTAGCTTAAAAGGCCCCATATTGGAACAAACCATTCCATATCCACGTACATGCTTCCAATTTTGCAATTGGCTACATCTTAGCCCAACTTGCTGATGAGGGCAACATGGACTTCCCAATTGCATATGCAAGTTTCCAACTCTCCCTAAAGAAAGAAACTATACTACCATAGAACACAAGGGACTCGACATGGTTTATGTAGTAAAGAAGTTTTGACACTATTTATTAGCACATGAATTCAAATTCTTTAAAGACTATCAAGATTTACTATACCTTGTCAATAAACCTTGTGCTATAGGGAGGTTGGTAAGGTGGTTCATTTTGCTTATGGAATATGACTTCAAGTTGGTCATCAAGAAGGGAAGTACTCATATGCATGCTAATCATTTATCACAAATCAAAATTGATCACCCCATTGAAGCAATAAATGATGACTTATCAGAAGCTTACTTTTTCAATGTAGAGATGGTACATAAATGGGTTGAGCAAATAGTACCTATTTTATCTTTGGGGCCAATCCAACCTTATGTGCAATTCACCAAAGAGGAGCTAATGAAACAACTTCATAGAATATGCAAACAAATGGCATCTATTGACCACACATGGAAGGAATAGTACATGACTATGTCAGTGCTTGTTCCACCAACCAAGTCATTCCCATCACTAAACATGCTACTTTGTACTATGTATCTACATGCCCTTTGTGGAACAAGAACATAAAACACTTTTAAATATATGGCACTTATCCTTCACATATGAGCATACCCAAACAAAGAGATTTACAAGAAGAGATCCAAGATTACGCTCTTATTGGCAATGTGTTATACAAGCAAGGCAAGGATAACTTCCTACACCTCTATGCACATGAAGACAATTATGCGTCATTGTTGGAAGCCGCACATGCGGGTGTCGCTAGTGTATATATCTCTAAAAATTTGGTCTATTTTTTATACTTGATGCAATCTACCATTGAACCCCATTCAAATTTAATAATAATTGGAGAATGATTCAATTCTATAATAATGTATCCAACATATACATCTCAATATGCAAAAATCTTATCAATTAGATTATAATAAATTTTCTTTAATTTGGTTTGGAGTTAGTGATGTGAAAGGAAATTTTATGAAAAGATAGTGCCTTTTTCAAGTTAAACACTACATGCCTATTATTTAGTTTGTTCTTCAACATACATCCTAGAGGCACCATTAATGGAATCTCTTAACACTAAATTTGTGATACTCGCTGACATGGAATCTTTAATTTCTATTTCGAAGTGTCTGTCTCATTGTTATTATTGGACCCATATACATGTGGCAATACAAGGTTTTGCCTTTTCCAAACAAAACATAATATCTATAGCGTATAAAAGGCCTCACTATGGATCACCATATAAGAAGGGTTTTATAGATCACCAAAAACGTATAGATTTCCTAATGGAGTTTAAAACCCTTTTCATATTGTATTGTAGAGACATAGAGCCGTGCTATATAAAAAAATGTGGTTGAAAAAGTTCCAACCACCCACCTACATGGAAAACTGAAAAAAAAAGGGTGGTCGAAAAAGTTCCAACCACCCACCCACATGGAAATTTGAAAACGAAAAAAAAAAAAGAGCAACTTCCCTATTTTCTCCAACCATTGGCTTTCATGTCCTCCCCTTGTTCGTTCCTCCTGCTGGAAGCGTCTCATATCACCCCATGCAAGAGGATGAGAAGCATGTCAAACTGGGTCATCCAAGCTCCATAAACTCTTATAATTGTGTGCATGTTGCCTTGTCTTCTCCATACAGAGCAAAGAGCTGCTCTAATATCAATATTACATCCTCTAAGATCCTCCCTAACGGACAAGTAAAAACAAGCCATACTCACAGAACGGCAGATATCAAACTCACCTCCCAGCCATAGAGCCAAACGGGCTTACCCCCGAGCCTGGAAGCCTGCAGCCAAGTGGGCTGCAGGCTCCCCCATACCACCAGCCCCCCCACCAGTATGGGTGACAAGACTTTGCCAAAGGGCCAAGGGCCAAGAGTCCAAGTGCCTCATGCAAGGAATGTCTCACAAATGAGGCTATGGCTCCTATTTATAGACTCAAATGAGGAGATGACCCAGCTCACTCTGACAGGCAGTTCACACTTGGCCAGACACTAACTACAGGCACCCATCCATGTCCTTTCGTATTGGGGAGGGGGAGGGGGGGTGGGGACGAGAGTGAGAGAGAGAGAGAGAGAGAGAGAGAGAGAGAGAGAGAGAGAGAGAGAGGTTGGGGGGAGTGGAGGGAAGAGAGATGAGCGATGCAAGAGAAGCATAAGCAACATTTGAATTTAGAAAATACCTTTTTTCAGTTTCAAAAATGTAAAAGGTTTGGAAACTTTTAGGCTCTGTGCCCTTCTGTACGAAGGTCCGAGTATCTATTGAGTTCATTATAGAAGCTGGGCACTAAGATTCAACATTGGAACTCGCCAGATTAAGACCCCGTTTCCAAGTGTAGACCTCTTTGTGCAGCATTAAAGTGTGCCAAAAAAGCAAGCAATAATGTGAATTTTTCTCTTTTGTCATAAGCCTGCTCCAGTCATATGATAAGTAGAGATAGCTGCATAGATGTTGCTCATCAACACATGGGCAGCTGCATCCTTCTCTGTCAACTCTGAAGCATTTTCAAAAGCCCATCTCCCCAACTTTGCATGTCTGCAATTTTGACAGGCACCCAAAAATGTGATCCATGCTGCGAAGTTAGAGTGAAATGGCATCTCCTTTATCACGAGTGCTGCCTTTTCTACATCACCAGCACGACCAAAAAGGTCTGCTAAGCAGTTGAAGTGATCAATAGTCAAAAGCGTGATGAAGACTTCAACCATGGTCTTAAAATACAGCTGGGCATCTTCTAATAAACCAGTGTGAATGTACATATTCAGCACATTGCTGAAAGTTGCAGAATCTAGTTTGATGTTGTACTCAATGAACTTACTGAATAACTCTATGACAAACTCAATTTTGCCTGACTGAGCATATCCTGTCAGTAATGCATTAAAGGATGTCGAGTCCTGAAATGGTAGTTTATCAAACACGTCCTGTGCTTCTCCAAGCATGCCAAATGTAGCATACATATGTACTAGAGCAGTACCGAGAACCATATCTGTTTCTAATGAGCCATACTTGACCATGTCAACATGTATTTCTTGACCCTTAGATGAAGCTCCTAGATCTCCACAGGCTCTAACTACAGAAGCAAATGTAAATGCATCTGGTGCAAAGTTATCATCCTGCATCTGTTCAAAACATGTCAGGGCTTCAGCAAAGTGCTCATGCTGGGCATAACCTGCAATTAGTGAATTCCAAGATATTATATCCCGACTAGGAAGTCTGTCAAATACCTCATGTGCTTCTTTAAGCATGCTACATTTAGAAAGCATATCAAGTAATGAGTTAGAAGTGACAATGTCTCTCTGAAAAAGCCCATCATTCACAATATTGGTGAATATTTGTTGGCATTGGTATACTGCACATAAGTTAGCACATGCTTTACATATGCAAGCATAAGTAAATGGATCTGGCGAAAATCCTGCAGTTTCCATCAGTTCGTAAAAGCTTAAGGCCTCCTCAGAATGACCAACTTGAGCATAGCCTGAGATGAGCACATTCCAAGAAACTGAATCCTTGATTGCTAAGTCATTAAACAATTCAAGTGCCTTTGAAACTAAACTGCATTTCATGTATGCATTGATCAATGCATTAGAAATCATTATATCTTTCTTGTATAAAGGTTCTCCATGTACTTGAGAGTGAACAGCAAGGATACATTCTGACGCTTTTGTGTTGCCATAGGCCCTTAAAACTGCCACAAAAGAGAGTGAATTCGGGCAAATGCCTTCGCACTGCATTCGTTCAAACAGAGTAACTGCCTCTTCACCTTGCCTTTCTTGTGCATAGCACCCTATGATTAGAGTCCAGGATGCTACATCACGGTTAAGGAGATTATCAAAAACTTCTTGAGCTTCATCCAGTGCACCATTTTTAATATACATGTCAAGCAATGCATTTGCGAGCATTTTACCTTTTTGAAATAAGGACTGATTATTTTGAGCATGTATTTGCTCACCCTTATTCAAATCTCCTAGACTTCCACATGCCTTCAAAATGCATGCGTAGCTCACTGGGGAAGGTGATAAGCTCTCACATAGCATTCTTTCATAGCATTTTTTTGCCTCATCGCATTGCTTTTCATTAGTGTAGGCTGTGATTAGGGCATTCCATGAAATTACATCTCGAGTTTCTAGACCTTGAAACACTTTCCAAGCACTTTCAAGTAGACCACACTTTCCATACATGTCTATCAATGCATTAGATATTAGAACATAATCTTCAGATAAATTTCCTATCATTATCTTATTGTGAATGTGATGTCCTTCAATGGCTGCACAAATGATACCACAGCATTTCAAGATAGATGCAAACGTTATGCAATTTGGAACGAGACCATTAACTTGCATCTCCTCAAAAGCATTAAGTGCTTCCTTGCAAAGCCCATACTGAATGTATCCAGAGATAAGCACGTTCCAAGTGACAGTATCTTGAGTAGGGAGATTGTAAAATACCTCTACTGCTTTTGTCAGGTAATCACATTTACTATACATATTTACCAATGCAGTACCCACACAAATATCTTTCAGCAACAGCCCATTTTTTTCAACTTGAGCATGAATGAGTTGCCCCTTGTCAATTGCACCTGCACTTGCACACAATTTCAACATGCAGATGAAAGTACTTATCTTTGAAAAGAGACCGTGGCATTGCATTTTAAGCATACATGTCACTGCCAAATCAGTATTCACATCTTCAATATAGGCATCACTAAATGCATCCCATATTGCGAATCCACAATTTAGAAAGTCAAAGTCCTATAGTTTATTCACCTGAGCACATCGAGCATGCCATTTTTGCTGTTTGATTGCAGACAACAAAA
This sequence comes from Ceratopteris richardii, assembly GCA_020310875.1. NCBI lineage: Eukaryota > Viridiplantae > Streptophyta > Polypodiopsida > Polypodiales > Pteridaceae > Ceratopteris > Ceratopteris richardii. The sequence goes on along the minus strand of CM035437.1, from coordinate 16,242,927 downwards.
ATATTTTGATATGATGATGTTTTAAAGAAAACCTTGCCATGCCTTGTGTCATTTTGTAAGTATTTGTAAGGCCTTGGATACACACTACATGAAATAGGCTGATGAAAAGGTTTGCAAATCACATGCTAGCTGTGGTCTACGTGTATTTGGCAGTAAGGTTCTGCAGCTATGGCATTCTGCAATAAAAGACTGCCTTTCAACAGATCTGTGTACATCTTTGTTCTAGTACGTATGCTATATCCACTGAACATAGACAACAAGATAGCAACGGCCAGATGATAGATCAAAACAGACTGTCAGCTCAGAAATGCCTTTAAAAGAGAAGGAAAAAGGGGGGGAAAAAATAAAGAACTAAATATGCCGTGCATGGTTTGCTTCTCCCAGAAGGCCCTCGTATTTTCCAATAGAGTTGAAGTTTTTCTATTAATAATATCAGCTCAGACATTGTATTAGGCCGATTCAGACTAGGCCGAGCCCCTCGCTCTCACAAGACTCCATCCATTCAAAGATTGACATGTGGAGGTTCCCATTCACATACGTTGGAGTCCCAGATTTTTTGACATGCCACTTCACAGAATACTCCACTTTGAAATGTTCTGACCTTCCCCCTCCCCCCCAAGGTCCTGCTGCCACATAGGATTTGTAGTTTAATTTTCTCAGTCCTGTTCCACAGTATGTGTGAAGGATCATCCAAAGGACTCTTCAACTTTGCTGCTATTCTGCCTGAAATAACATGTTTTCAAGTGCTAATTCCGAAGTCCCTGTATGAAATCGCCCTTACATTCACCAATTTTGTTGACTTTTTGGTGCCATAGGATGTTTTGGCGTTTATCAGCCATAATTATATCATTTCATCTCTCTCTCTCTCTCTCTCTCTCTCTCTCTCTCTCTCTCTCTCTCTCTCTCTCTCTCTCTCTCTCTCTCTCTCTCTCTCTCTCTCTCTCTCTCTCTCTCTCTCTCTCTCTCTCTCTCTCTCTCTCTCTCTCTCTCTCTCTCTCTCTCTCTCTCCCCCTCCCTCCCTCCCTCCCCCCTCCCTCCCTCCTCCCTCCCTCCCTCCCTCCCTCTCACCTCCCCCTCCCCCTCCCCCCCCTCCCCCCCCTCCCCCCCCCCCCCCCCCCCCCCTCCCCCCCTCCCCCCCTCCCCCCCTCCCCCTCCCCCTCCCCCTCCCCCTCCCCCTCCCCCTCCCCCTCCCCCTCCCCCTCTCCCTCTCTCTCTCTCTCTCTCTCTCTCTCTCTCTCTCTCTCTCTCTCTCTCTCTCTCTCTCTCTCTCTCTCTCTCTCTCTCTCTCTCTCTCTCTCTCTCTCTCTCTCTCTCTCTCTCTCTCTCTCTCTCTCTCTCTCTTCCCCCCCCCCCCCCATGGAACATGAACGAGCTCGTGTCACTCTCCTATCCATGCTCTCAAGCTCAAGATGTAACATACAACAGATGTCCTCCTGCTCATCACAATCACGAGCTGCGACACCCGTGTCTGCCTCTACTATGTCATCAAATAATGTAGGGGAAACCTATAATGAAAACAGATCATAGCATTACACCATGTGACATCACACTAAATATTAAAATGTTCGTACCTGTTTGATGTTGATATATTTAGGTAGTGATGTGTGTGAACACTCTAGGACCGCCGGGGCACTTTTTTCCCTCTTTAGGAGGTTTTTTTCCCCCGGCTTGTATATACGCCTATTGCCCTAATGGGCTACTTATCTTTGTACATTCTCTAGTAATATATTCAGTCTTGTGTGTTGTGCTCCAAGCTTCTTCTTCTTCCTTGTGCTGTTCGCGTGCTTCCGCAGACGTCTAACTCCAACAATTGGTATCAGAGCAGGTCGTTGCTTCTTCTAGGGCGCCGTCGACACTCCTCCGTTTGCAGTCTCAGATTCGCACAAAATTTGGTGAGCATACTCAGGGTGTTTCCGAGATAAAAACAGCTTCGTTCTGTGGTGCCGAAATCGCGATCTGAGCTCGTTTCGGCCTCCGAACGCACTATCGCAGTGCTTGTGCAGGCTATTTCGTCCTTTTGTGTCAAAGGTATATACCAGTTTCTGTTCGCCAGTTTAAGCGTCTCGAAGTCTGCTACAGGTCTAGCAGAACTCGTATGGGCAGTTCTGTTCAACTTTTTGAAATACAGTCAATTTTCTACATCAAGGTATTTTAGTCACCGGCCATGGCTGAAAGCAGTGATGTATTCCGTATGTTGGCTGTTGAGGATAAGTTGGATGGTACCAACTACCCATTATGGGCTTATATGATGCGACATGTACTGGTTGCAAAAGGATTGTGGAACATTGTGCAGGGTGTTGAAAGACTTCCTGTTACACCTGTAACGACAGGTACTGCAAATACAGGTGTTGGAGCTGATGAAGATGGTGTCGAAGATGATATTCCGCAGATTCCTATTCGTGCTGCTGTTTCTGTTGCACCTACTGCAGAGCAGATTCGTTGGGATGGCAGAGATGCCCAGGCACATGCATTGATAGCTTTGTCTGTCAAACGTGCCATTATTCCTCACATTCGCTCTTGCAGAACAGCAAAGGATGCTTGGGATACACTTACCACTTTGTACCAGGCTAGGAATGAGGCTCGTGTTGCTTACCTCCGAAAACAGTTGGAGAGTGAGCACATGAATGAAGGTGATTCGATGGACAGTTTTCTTACAAAGATCAAAGACCTAAAGGAACAATTGATTTCTGCTGATGAGGTTATACCAAATAGCTCACTTGTGCATACCGTTCTGAATGGCCTTCCTGATTCATATCAGAGTTTTGCCTCTACTCTTCGATTGATGATGAAAGGCAATCCGAATGCCTTGTCATTTGAGGAATTAGTCTCTGTTCTGTTGCAGGAAGATCAGTCCAGGCAGAACAGGTCCATTATGCGTGTTGCAGATCAAGCTTTCCTGGCTAGTCAGAAGGGCAAAGGAAAATGGAGCTCTTCTACTAGTAAGCAGAAATCTGCAAATACTACACAATCGAAGAACCAGGATAAAGATGAGAAGAAATCAGAAAAGCAAAAATTGTTCTGCAAGTACTGTAAAGGAAATGATCATATTATAAAGAACTGTCCAAAACTGGCTGCTAAAGAGGCAAAGAAGAAAGAGGCTGGAATGGTTGTTGCAGAGGCCTCTACACCAAAAACAGAGTCTGCAAATCTTGTGCAGGAAGAAGAATGGGCGTTACTACTGTCTGCAGTTTTGACTCATCTTCTCATGATCAGTGCATGTCTGCAGTAGACTCAGATGTTTGGTACTTTGACAGTGGGGCGACCAAACATATTACCTCGCAGCGCAGTTTCTTCTCTTCACTCGAGCCTGCCCCTACAGGGAATACTGTCACATGCGCCAATAACTCCTCTTATCCTGTTATGGGAGTTGGTAAGATCATTCTGACTACTGCTGATGGTAGTTCTTTCACCTTGTCAGATGCTTTATTTGTGCCAGGGATAAAAAAGAACCTGTTATCAGTTTCTGCATTAGCCAAGATTGGCTTGGTTGTGAAATTCGTTGATGACAGGTGTACGGTCCATGATCTCTCAAATGGCGATGTGATTATTGCTTCTGGCATTTTATCTCGTGGGCTGTATAAGCTCATAGACTATGAAAGATCTGTGAATGATTCGGCATGTGCAGTTCATGATTCTCAGGCTATGTCAGATGCAAAGCTTTGGCATGCACGCTTTGGTCATCTGAATTTTGCTAGTTTGTTACGCCTACAGAAATCTGAAATGGTGTCCTCTTTGCCCAAACTTGAGGCACCTGGAAAACATGTTTGTGAAGGCTGTATTTTGGGCAAAATGCAGCGTTCTTCCTTTCCAAAAGATGGTTCAGTTCGGGCTATGCAGAAATTGCAGCTTGTACATAGTGATGTCTGTGGTCCTATGCAGACACCCTCTTTTGGAAATTACCTTTACTTCGTGACTTTCATTGATGATTTTTCCAGGCATGCATGGGTATATCCACTCAAAGCAAAGTCCGAAGTGTTCATGTGCTTCAAACAGTTTTTGGTTTTGGCTGAAAATCTGTCAGCATGTAAAATGGGCACCCTCCGTTCTGATCGAGGGGGGGAATATATGTCTTCAGATTTTAATGCATTTCTGGCTGAACGTGGGATAAAACACCAGTGTACAGTGCCGTATACACCTCAACAGAATGGAGTTGCTGAACGAAAGAACAGGTCACTCATGGAGATGGCGAGGTGCATGGTCAAAAGTCAGGCTTTACCACATAGTTTCTGGCTTGAGGCTGTCATGTGTGCAGCATATGTACTGAACAGGTGTCCCACCAAAGCATTGCAGTCTATCACTCCATATGAGGCTTGGCATGACCGCAAGCCATCTGTTGCTCATCTGCGTGTTTTTGGTTGTTTGGCATATGCATTAGTGCCTGAACAACATCGCAGAAAATTGGATGATAAGGCAGTAAAATGTATTTTTGTTGGGTACAGTTCTGAAAGTAAAGGCTATCGTCTATATCATCCACAGACTAGACGCATTCTGGTTAGCCGTGATGTTATCTTTGTGGAAGATGCTATTCAGCCATTGCTTTCATGTACTAAGGAGACATCTGTTAGCTCCAAAGACATGTATGATACTTTGATGCCTCTTTTTACAGGTGGACAGGCTAGCGCTGGTCCTAATGAGGCAACTTCTAAGCCTTTGCAGGTTTCATATGATGATGCAGATCATTCCATTTCTGATGCAGATTTACACGATGCACTTGTTGATGAGAGAGCTGATATTGAACAGGCAAAAACTATGCCAAAATGGCTGGTGCAGACTTTGCGTGACAGCAAATTAGATGCACCTTTGTCATATCGTACTCGTTCAGGCTCTCATAGTACCTCCTTTGCATCAGATTGCTATGCTATGGCTGCATCTAGTCTCTGTGATGAGAATGAGCCTGTTTCTTTTGATGAAGCACAAAATTCAGAAAATTGGATGGCTGCTATGCAATCTGAATATGATGCTATAATGAAGAATGGTACATGGTCTTTATGTGACTTGCCTCCTGGCAAGAAGGCCATTGGCACTAAGTGGGTATACAAGCTGAAGCGTAAACCTGATGGTACAGTTGACAGGTATAAGGCTAGGCTTGTTGCAAAGGGTTATGCGCAGGAAAGAGGCATTGATTTTGATGAGACCTTTGCACCTACATGCCGTATGACTACTGTTCGGAGCATTTGTG